>CM064328.1:2500-602500 GCA_032595735.1 Pelochelys cantorii
GGAGCCAGGGCAGACACCATTATTCCTCTCGGGGAGAGCCCCCAGACTCCTCACCCCTTTTTCCTGCACTTAGCCTCCTCTCTCCTGCTAGCCCAGCCCACCCTAGACTGACTCCTCTCACCGGCCCTACCTCCCCAGCCTGGAGCAGCTCTGCCTATCCTTTGTGTCTCTTCCTGGGCAGGAGTGATCTTCTATGTCTGGCCCTCAGGTGTCTGGTCCCAATACACATCGGCAGTGGGTCATGCTCAGCCTCACACACGCACTTACAGCAAAGACTGACTGTTACACCACCTTCACTATGTCCCATCTCCCTCCCCCCCCCCCCTTTGAGACCAAACTGAGCGGGGTCACTGCCAGTGGCCTGGGGAAGTTCAGGCCCCACCACGGGGATAAAGCATCGGCTGTGACACTGGTGCTTCTCTTAAGTTGGGCCCGCCATGGTGGTGTCCTGCAGGAGCAGGCTCCACCTTCTTTGGCTGGTGGATGACCTTGAAGGGGCCACCCCAGGCTGCTTGCAGCTAGTTCTTCTGCACAATGAAAAGACCCAGCCCCTGGCCCCCTGGGCGCAGGTGCGGACCAGTGTGCTGTGGTCATACCAGCCCTTCTGCTTCCCTTGGGATCTGCCCAGGGTCTCTCTGGCCAGGCCTGTGAGCTCAGCGAGCCTTTCCCGGAAAGCCAGGACGTCCGCCACCCCCGACTCTCCATCCGGGGAGGCCTCCCCCTCCCATAACTCTCTCAGCAAGCCCAGAGGTCCTCTCCCTCTTCTGCACCACGGCTCCAACAGGGGGAACCCGGTAGACCCCTGGGGCACCTCTTTGTGTGCAAACAGCAGGTGGGGCAAGTACTCGTCCTAGTCCTGCGGGTGCTGGTGCATAAAGGTTTTCAGCATTTGCTTTAGTGTCCCATGGAACCTCCGCACTGGCCCATTGGATTGGAAGTGATATGCCAAGGCCTAGGAGAGCCAGACCTCATACTTCTTCCACAAGCACTGGAGCAGGGTGGATATGAAGCCCTGGTCCATGAGGGACCTCCTTGGGGAACCCCACCCTGCTGAAAATGGCAAGTACTGTATCTGCCACCGTGTCTGCCTTGATAGAGGGCAGAGCCACAGCCTCGGAGTAGCGAGTAGTGAAATCCACCACTACCAGGATGTATTTCTCCCCTGTCCGGGTCGCTTTGCTGAGGGGGCCCCACTAGATCCATCGCCACCCTCTGGAAAGGTTCCTCTATGATGGGCTGGGCCCCCAAGGCAGCTTTCTTCCTCTCTCAGGCTTTCCCACCTTCTGGCTGGAGTTACAAGACCAGCAGGACCGCTGCACAGCTGCAAAGATCCCTGGCCAGTAAAAATTCTGCAGCGGCCTCAGTGGGGTGCGCCGGATCCCCTGGTGCCCTGAGAATGGGACATCATGGGCCAGGTGCAGCAGCCTATGGCGATACCTTTGGGGAGCCACCAGCTACTGCTGGGCCCCCCATGGCTCAGCCTTCCCTGGGGGGAGCCATTCCCGGAACAGGAATCCCCTCTCCCACAGGAACCTTTCCTGCCAGCCTCCCCTCAGGGAACCCCCCCCCGCCCCGCCCCGCTGCCTGTGTCCAGGGTCCCATCTCTGTTGAGCCTGGCCCCCTGGGTCCCCCTGTCTGCTAGGATGGGACCTTGTGTCCCCTGCAGGGTGCCCTCCCCATGGTCAGGACCGCGAGCCCCTCACTGGCTCTGGCTATGGGTAGTGACCAGAACACTGTTGGGTCCTGCTGGCCAATCCTCAAGGTCCCAGCCCATCAGCACCCCAGCAGGCGGTGTTGGTGCACCCCCACTTCCTGGGGGCCCTCCTTAGCCCCCCCCATTTCAGATGCACCCGGGCTATGGGCACCTTGAACGGGGTCATAAGAACGGCCGTACTGGGTCAGACCAAAGGTCCATCTAGCCCAGTAGCCCGTCTGCCGACAGTGGCCAGCACCAGGTGCCCCAAAGAGGGTGGACCGAAGACAATGATGAAGCAATTAGTCTCCTGCCATCCTTCTCCAGCCTCTGACAAACAGAGGCCAGGGACACCATTTCTATCCCCTGGCTAATAGCCTTTTATAGACCTAACCTCCATGAAATTATCTAGCTTCTCTTTAAACTCTGTTATAGTCCTAGCCTTCACAGCCTCCTCTGGCAAGGAGTTCCACAGGTTGACTACACGCTGTGTGAAGAAGAACTTTCTTTTATTAGTTTTAAACCTGCGACCCATTAACTTCATTTGGTGTCATCTAGTTCTTCTATTATGGGAACTAATAAATAACTTTTCTTTATTCGCCCTCTCCACACCACTCATGATTTTATAGACCTCTATCATATCCCCCCTCAGTCTCCTCTTTTCTAAACGGAAAAGTCCCAGTCATTTTAACCTCTCTTCATATGGGACCCGTTCCAAACCCCTAATCATTTCAGTTGCCCTTTTCTGAACCCTTTCCAAGGCCAAAATATCTTTTTTGAGGCGAGGAGACCACATCTGTACACAGTATTCAAGATGTGGGCGTACCATGGTTTTATACAGGGGCAGTAAGATATTCTGGGTCTTATTTTCTATCCCTTTCTTAATAATTCCTAGCATCCTATTTGCCTTTTTGACCGCCGCTGCACACTGTGTAGAAGTTTTCAGGGAACTATCCACGATAACTCCAAGATCTCTTTCCTGACTTGTCATAGCCAAATTAGCCCCCATCATACTGTACGTATAGTTGGGGTTATTTTTCCCAATGTGCATTACTTTACACTTATCCACATTAAATTTCATTTGCCATTTTGTTGCCCAATCACTCAGTTTGGTGAGATCTTTTTGGAGTCCCTCACAGTCTGCTTCTGGCTTGACTATCCTAAACAGTTTGGTATCATCCGCAAACTTTACCACCTCACTGCTTACCCCTTTCTCCAGATCATTTATGAATAAGTTGAACAGGACTGGTCCCCATACTGACCCTTGGGGGACACCACTAGTTACCCCTCTCCATTCTGAAAATTTACCATTTATTCCTACCCTTTGTTTCCTGTCTTTTAACCAGTTTTCAATCCATGAAAGGACCTTCTCTCTTATCCCATGGCAATGTAATTTACACAAGAGCCTTTGGTGAGGGACCTTGTCAAAGGCTTTCTGAAAATCTAAGTATACTATATCTACTGGATCCCCCTTGTCCGCATGTTTGTTAACCCCTTCAAAGAACTCTAATAGATAGAAAGACATGATTTCCCTTTACAGAAACCATGTTGACTTTTGTCCAACAAATTATGTTTTTCTACATACCTCACAATTTTATTCTTTACTATTGTTTCGACTAATTTGCCCGGTACTGAAGTTAGACTTACCGGTCTGTAATTGCCAGAATCGCCTCTAGAGCCCTTTTTAAACATTGGTGTCACGTTAGCTACCTTCCAGTCATTAGGTATGCAAGCCGATTTAAAGGATAGGTTACAAACCACAGATAATAGTTCAGCAATTTCCCATTTGAGTTCTTTTAGAACCCTTGGATGAATGCCATCCGGTCCCGGAGATTTGTTGACATTAAGTTTTTCTATTTGTTCTAAAACCTCCTCTAATGACACTTCAATCCGGGACAGTTCCTCAGATTCATCACCCACAAAGGACAGTGCAGATTTGGGAATCAGCCTAACGTCCTCAGCCGTGAAGACTGAAGCAAAGAAATCATTTAGTTTCTCCGCAATGGCTGTATCGTCCTTGATTGCTCCTTTTATATCTCGATCGTCTAGGGGACCCACAGGTTTTTTTAGCAGGCTTCCTGCTTCTAACATACTTAATAAACATTTTGTTATTTCTTTTTGAGTTTTTGGCTAGCTGTTCCTCAAAATCTTTTTTTGCTTTTCTTATTACATTTTTACACTTGATTTGACAGTTTATGTTCCTTTCTATTTATCACACTATGATTGGACTTCCACTTCTTGAAAGATGCCTTTTTGTCCCTCACTGCTTCTTTTACATGGTGGTTAAGCCATGGTGACTCTTTTTTAGGTCTCTTGCTATGTTTTTTAATTTGGGGTATACATTTAAGTTGGGCCTCTATTATGGTGTCTTTAAACAGTTTCCATGCAGCTTGCAGGGATTTGGCTCTAGTCACTGTGTCTTTTAATTTCTGTTTAACTAACCTCCTCATTTTTGTGTAATTCCCCTTTTTGAAATTAAATGCCAGAGTTCTGGACTGCTGAGGTGTTCTTCCCACCACAGGAATGTTAATTGTTATTATATTATGGTCACTATTCCCAAGCGGTCCTGTAATGGTTATCTCCTGGACCTGATCCTGCGCTCCGCTCAGGACTAAATCCAGAATTGCCTCTCCCCTTGTGGGTTCCTGTACCAGCTGCTCCAAGAAGCAGTCATTTAAGCCATTGAGAAATTTTCTCTCTGCTTCTCTTCCTGAGGTGACATGTACCCAGTCAATATAGGGATAATTAAAATCCCCCATTATTATAGAGTTCTTCATTTTGGTAGCCTCTCTAATCTACCTCAGCATTTCAATGTCAGTATAGCTGTCCTGGTCAGGTGGTCAATAATATATCCCTACTGCTAATTTCTTATTATTGGAGCATGGAATTACTATCCATAGCGATTCTATTGAACATGTTGATTCATTTAAGATTTTTATTTCATTTGATTCTACATTATCTTTCACATATAGTGCCACTCTGCCATCCACACGGCCTGCTCTATCCTTCCGATATATTTTATATCCCGGTATGATTGTGTCCCACAGATTTTCCTCATTCCACCAGGTTTCAGTGATGCCTATTATGTCAATCTCCTCCTTTAATATGAGGTACTCTCGTTCACCCATCTTATTAGTCAGACTCCTAGCATTTGTGTAGAAGCACTTTAGCCACTGCTTATTTGTCTGCCCTTCCCTGATGCATTGGATTCCTTTATATGCGGTTGTTTGTCTGCTCTGGCCCATGGTTTGTCCTCTCCCCTCCTCTCCTCTCTTTCTGACTACAGCTTAGAGAATCTCTATCAATGGATTCTCCTCCAAGAGAAGTCTCCATCCGATTTATGTGGATCTCCGCACCAATCGGCTTTCCCCCATCTTTTAGTTTAAAAACTGCTCTACGGCCTTTTTAATGTTTAGTGCCAGAGGTCTGGTTCCACCCTGGTTTAGGTGGAGCCCATCCTTCCTGTATAGGCTCCCCCTCTCCCAAAAGTGTCCCCAGTTCCTAATAAATCTAAACCCCTCTTCCCTACACCATCGTCTCATCCACGCATTGAGACTCTGAAGCTCTGCCTGCCTACCTGGCCCTGCGCGTGGAACTGGAAGCATTTCCGAGAATGCCACCATAGAGGTCCTGGACTTCAGTCTCTTTCCTAGCAACCTAAATTTGGCCTCCAGGACATCTCTCCTACCCTTCCCTATGTCACTGGTACCTACATGTACCACGACCACTAGCTCCTCCCCAGCACTACACATAAGTCTATCTAGATGCCTTGAGAGATCCGCAACCTTCACACCAGGCAGGCAAGTGACCATACGGTTCTCCCGGTCATCACAAACCCAACTATCTATGTTTCTAACGATCGAATTGCCCACTACTAACACCTGCCTCTTCCTAACAACTGGCGTTCCCTCCCCCTCAGAGGTATCCTCAGTGCGAGAGGATACCGCAACGTCCTCTGGAAGGAGGGTCCCAACTACGGGATGGTTTCCCTCTGTTCCCATTGAATGCTCTGTTCCCTTGAGACTTTCATCCTCTTTAAGAGCACTGGGGCTCTCAGACTGGAGGTGGGACAGTACTACAGTGTCCCGGAAAGTCTCATCAACATAGCTCTCTAACTCCCTTAGCTCCTCCAGTTCAGCCACCCTGGCCTCCAAAGCCCGAACTCGGTCTCTGAGGGTCAGGAGCTCCTTGCAACGGGTGCACACGTACGCCACCTGCCCACAGGGCAGGTAATCATACATGTTACACTCGACACAATAAACAGGATAGCCCCCACTCTGCTGCTGGGCTTCTGTCTCCATTTTTCTTATGAATAAGTTTAAGTATAAACTGGGCTTCTTATTAAATGTCTGGACTATAGATTATTATAAAAGTTACGTTTAAAGAAGGTCAGAAGTCACTAGCACCCTCTAACCTCCCTCTCCAAACTCGGTTAGCTGCTCCTGGTCGCTGACTCACAGCTTATAAAGCCCTGGTAGCCCCTCCCCCTGACTGAGACTCAGCCAATTAACAGAGGCTTCTAGATTTCAAACCTGCAGAAGCTCCTTCAAACAAACACAAGCTCAGCACACAGCAAGTAACCCCCCCACACACACATACACACACAAATACACACTACAGACAGCCACTTACAAGGGTCCCATATTTACTCCTCCTTTACCTGGAGGACTCCGTCTCCAAACTCCCTGTTAGCTGCTCCCGTCTATGCCTCTAAGGGTCAGCTAGGCACTGGACATCATGCAGTCTGGGGCCCTAGCTCGGGCCGGGCCAGCGTCACCTCCGTGCCCATGTCCCAGTAGCCCATCACCTTCCTGCCATCTACCTCCAGGGACATGAGGCACTTGCTCCGCAGGGGCTGCCCTGCCCCTACCCAGTACACAGAGCAACCCGCCTCTGGAGCCCCTACCATTGGAGCAGCCTGCCCCTCCTCCAGCCCCACCCAGTTAACCCTGGAAAGTCTTGGGTTGTGGAGCTTGTCCTGGGGTTTGGAGCACTGAGCCTGCTTGCAGCCCCTTTGCCCACAGTGATGGCAGGTCAGGTCCCACAGGTCCTCTCAGGCCGACTGGTCCACCTAGGTACTGGCTGGCCCTCTGGGGAGAGGATTGATGGCCCCCCATCCCCATTCTGGATCCACCCCGTAGGAGCTTCCCCCAGTTGCACAGCCATGAACTGGTCTCTCCAGGATTCCCTTTCACCCCCCGGACCAGCTGTCTGTGAACTCATCAGCCAGCTTCCCCGCGCCATGGGGGTCCTCCGGCTTCCTGTCCTTCAGCCACAGCTTCAGGTCAGGTGAGCACATTTCATAGAACCGTTCCAGGACCATCAGCTTAACCAGGTCCTCTGCGGTCTGGGCCCCAGCCCCGAACATCCACTTGTGGAAGTATTGCATCAGGTGGGAGGTCAGGTCTATGTAGGTCTCCTCAGGGGCCTTCTGCACACCCTGGAACTTTTTCCTGTACATCTCAGGGGTCAGCCCGAACTTGTGCAGCAGGGCCTATTTGACCCGTTCATAGTCCCCCTGCTGCAGCCCCTCCAGCTGGCCGAGCACCCCTGCGGCCTTTTGATCCAGTGAGGGGGTGAGCTGCCGGAGCCAGTCGGTTGGGAGGATCTGGTGCAGATTGCAGGCTTGCTCAAAGGAGTTAAGGAATCCATCCAGGCCCCCCACGTCCTTACACTGGGACAGCACATACCTCTCAAAGTGACCTGCAGTCCCGGGCTCCCTGGGCCCCTCGCCACTCACCACAGCTGGGGCCCCACTCTCTTAGCTCCGCCATGGCCCACTCATGCTGCCGCTGTTCCCTATGGTCCTCCAATTCCTTTAGCCATAGCTCGATCTCCCACCGTTGCAGATCTGCCAAGGGGGACCCTGCCCAGAACAAACCACTGCTGGCCAAGCGGTGCCTGGTGGGCACCGTGTCTGCCTGGCGGGCACCGTGTCGGCCTGGCCCTCTCCTGCCCTTTCTCCTGCCTCAGAGCCTGAAATGCTCCCGGGGGTGTCTTGCTGCTCCCAGCCAGGACAGGATCCTGGAACGATCATCCTTTTCCAGCTGGAAAACTAACTGGGCCTTGGTCAATTTCCCCATGGGCAGGCCTCTCTCCTTGCACAATTCCACAACGTAGGGCATCTCCCTGCTGTTCCCTGGGGTGCAGACTCACTGGCCGATGCTGCAGTACTCCACGGTTCCCTGGAAGAACCCCTCAGTGTGCTAGCCCACTTGAGCGCCACTCCCCGTCCTGGGGAACACTCCTTCTTTGAGGCCACACTCTGCCTGCCCCTCCAGTTCCTGGAACCACTTCTCACTGCCTCCAGCATGCCTGGCTCTTGCAAGCCCCCTTCCTTCTCCTGTGCCTCAGTCACTTACTGCTGGATGCTCCATTCATGGGGTGCAGTCCAACCATCCTCTGCTACCACTGTGACGGTGTGTCAGGGGTCCCCAACCCTGCATTCCCTCTGCAGCCAGATGTGAGACTCAGCCGGCAGGTAGAACCAAAGGTTTACTGGTTCACAGAGATGCAGCATCACTTAGGATCGATGTTAACACAGGAGCCAGGCCAGACAGAATTATTCCCCTGGGGGGGGGGGGGGGGGAAGGGCACCTGGACCTCTCACCCCCTTTTCCTGTGCTCAGCCTCCTCTCTCCTGCTAGCCCAGACCAGACTGACTCCTCTCACTGGCCCTACCCCCCAGCTTGGGGCTGCCCCACTTATCCTTTGTGACTCTTCCTGGGCAGGAGTTATCTCCTATGCCTGGCCCTCAGGTGTCTGAGCCCAATATACACCTGCAGTGGGTCATGCTCTCTCTCTCTCTCTCTCTCTCTCTCTCTCTCACACACACACACACACACACACACAGAGAGAGCAAAGACTGACTGTAACATCACCCCCCACTATGTCACACTGTGCAAACAGGAAGTAGAAATTTAAAAATTCCCAGGCCTTCAAAGAGGGCGAGTTGGATGCCCAAATGCAGGAGAGCAAAGTTCAAAATGCTGGCCAGAGCAGTCAGGATGGGCATTGTGGGATACCTCCTGGAGGCAATTTACAGCAACACATCCAAGCGGATTGTCTATACTGACACATTGTTGAATAACTTTGCTGCAAAAAGCAAGGTACTTTCCTTTTGTTGGTAAAGCAGAATTGCAGTGTACACCTCCCACAGTTTTGTTAATTAAACCTGTGATGATAAAACAGTGTAGTGTAGACAAGGTCAGAGAGTCACAGCTAATCATAAGGTGGAACAGATTGTTTAGCATAAACACTTATCATGTTCTAAGCCCAGGTTTATACTAGGGGTAAGTTCAAATTAAGATACGCAGCTACATTAATTGTGTAACTGGAGTTGACATGCCTTAATTTGAACTTTGACGGTGTCCCCACAGCAGGAGAAGCATTCCTGTCAAGTTTCATTACTCCTTGCAATGAGTAGGAGTACCAGAACTGATGGAGGTGCCCTCAGCATTCAACTTACTGGGTCCTTACTACAGCCGCTAATTCAAATGCAAGAAGATCAACCACTGGAGTGTCGATCCACAGGTTAGCATAGACACGGCCTAAGAGACCATGCAAGGTGAAGTTGCCTGTTAACACCTCTGCAGTCATAGGACAAAAAAGGGAGTTACAGAAATTGCTGCAAGAAGCCATAACTTCAGTGTCTACAATAGGGACCATAAATGTCTATCAGGGATGGTCTACACAGTATTTGGTCCTGCCATGAAGGCAGGGGACTGGACTCAATGATCTCTTGAGGTCCCTTCCAGTCCTAGTAATCTATGATTCCTGAAGGGAAGTTCCAAAAAGAGGATGGAAAGAGGCTGTTCTCAGTAGTGACGGATGGCAGAACAAGGAGCAATGGTCTCAAGTTACAGTGGGGGAGGTCTAGGTTGGATATTAGGAAAAACTATTTCACTAGGAGGATGGTGAAGTACTGGAAGGGGTTGCCTAGGGAGGTGGTGGAATCTTCATGCCTAGAGGTTTAAGTCCCAGCTTGACAAAGCCCTGGCTGGGATGATTTAGTAGTTAGGATTGATCCTGCTTGGGGAGGTGGCTGGACTCAATGATCTCCTGAGAATTCTAATGATTCTAGGGAAGTCGAGACTGTTGCAGCCATTGCTGGTAGAGCCCGCTCCAGAGTGTAACCTTTTTTTTCTCGTGGCCAGAAACCAAGTACTTATCTCTATTCTATCTTTTTTTCTATCTTGCTTCATTTACTTTAAGTCTTGCTTTTAAGTATCTCATACTCCACCTGAGAGGCCTTTGTGCAGGTAAAGGGAGGCTAGTCCTTCCACGCCCCACCTTTGGGGAGACTAAGATTTTGTGAGTATGAAATGCTATTAGGTAATTAGAATGTGTGTACTTAAATTGGTTTAATTTGATTTTGTTAATGCCATCTACAGAATAAATTCAATTAATCTGTGTGCTCAGTGCCATATTTTTTGTGGGTTTTGTAATCGTTATTCCCCTGGCAATAAAAATAATTTTGATTGCATTTCCTGATTGGAAGTGTGACTATCAACCAGAGCCTGCGGACACTCACGATGGGGGAATCTTATGGTTCTACCCACTTGTAACCTGTGAAAGAGAGGACGAACTTAGAATCTCTGATCAGATTGGCAAGCCTTACCCACCTAAATTCCATTTTGTCCAGCTTTTCCCTCCTCCCCATACTGGGTTGATCAGTTCATAGTCTGAGAGATGACCTTCTCTGTTAAGACAGAGGCAAAAAAAGCATTGACTACTTCAGCTTTTCCCACATCATCTGTTACTACGTTACCTTCCCCATTCAGTATGGATCCCATATCTTCCCTGACCACCACCTTATTGCGAAAATGCCTGTAGAAACCTTATCTTTTGCATCCCTTGCTTGTTGCAATTCCAATTGCATGTTAGCCTTCCTGATTACACCCTTTCTTGCTCAAGCAATATATTTATACTCTTCCCTAGTCATCTATCCAAGTTTCCACTTCCTGTAAACTTCCCTTTTGTGTTTAAGGTCACCAAGGATTTCACTATTAAGCCAAGCTGGTCACCTACCATATTTGCTTTTCTTACTGCACATTGGGTTGGTTTGTTCCTGTGTCATTAATAAGACTTATCTGAAACACAGCAGGCTTTCCTAGATAACTTTTTTCCTCATTTTAGCATCCCAGAGGATCCTGCCCATCAGTTCCCTCAAAATGTGCTTTTCTGAAGTCCAGGGTCTGTATTTTGCTGCTCTCCTTTCTTCCTTTGGACAGGATCCTGAACTCAGGCATCTCACGATCACTGCTGCCCAGGTTTCCACCAGCATTACTTCCTCTACTAATTCCTCCCTGTTTGTGAGCAACAGGTCAAGTTGAGCATAGCCCCGCATACTTGTATCAATAAGTTGTTCCCAACATTCTCCAAAAACTTCCTGGATTGTCTGTGTACTGTTGTATTGATCTTCCAATAGATGCCAAGGTGATTTAAGTCCCTTGCGAGAACCAGGGCCTGTGATCTGGAAGCTTCTCTTAGTTGTCTGAAGAAAGCCTTGTCTACCTCATCCACCTGATCTGGAGGTCTATAGAATGGGTTACCTACGGAGGTGGTGGAATTTCCATCCCTAGAGATTTTTAAGTCCTGGCTTGACAAAGCGCCGGCTGGGATGATTTAGTTAGGGTTGGTCCTGCTTTGGGCAGGGAGCTACACTTGATGACCTCCTGAGGTCTCTTCCAGCCCTAGGATTCTATGACATGGCTTTTGACAATAACCTGTAACCTACTAACCTCTTTTTTGTCCTATGACTGCAGAGGTGCAAATAGTCATGTCACATTGAATGGTTTCCCAGATCTGAAGAATCACAGAATCCTAGAACTGGAAGGGACCTCAAAAGGTCATTGAGCCCACTCTCCTGCCCTCACAGCAGGACCAAGCACTGTCGAGATCATCCCTGACATGTGTCTGTCTAACCTGCTCTTAAATATCTCCAGTGAGGGAGATTCCACAACTTCCCTAGGCAATTTATTCCAGTGTTTAACCATCCTGACAGGTAGAAAGTTTTTCCTAATGTCCAACTAAACCTCCCTAGCTGCAGTGTAAGCCCATTGCTTCTTGTTCTATCAGCAGAGGCTAAGGAGAACAATTTTTCTCCCTCCTCCCTGTAACACCCTTTTAGATACTTGAAAACCACTATCATATTCTCTCTATCATCTCTTTTCTAAACTAAACATGCCCAATTCTTTCAGTCTTCCCTCAGAGGTCATATTTTCTAGACCTTTCACCATTTTTGTTGCTCTTCTCTGGACATTCTCTAATTTCTCCATCTTTCTTGAAATGTGGCACCCAGAACTTGACAATACTCCAGTTGAGGGCTAATCAGCACAGGGTAGAGCAGAAGAATGACTTGTGTCTTGCTCACAACACACCTGTTAATGCATCCCAGAATCATGTTTGCTTTTTTTGCAACCGTGTCACACTGCTGATTTATGTTTAACTTGTTATCCACTATGACCCCTATATCCCTTTCTGCAGTACTCTTTCCTAGACAGTCATTTCCCATTCTGTATGTGTGAAACTGATTGTTCCTTCCTAAGTGGAGTTCTTTGCATTTGTCCTTATTAAACTTCATCCTGTTTACCTCAGACCAGTTCTCTAGTTGTTCCAGATCATTTTGAATTTTGACCCTATCCTCCAAAGCACTTGCAACCTCTCCCAGCTTGGTATCCTCTGCAAACTTAAGTGTAGTCTCTATGGTGTCATCTATATCGCTGATGAAGATATTGAACAGAACCGGTCCCAAAACAGACCCCTGTGCAACCCCACTTGTTATGCCCTTCCAGCATGATTGTGAACTGTTAATAACTACTCTCTGAGACTGGTTGTCCAGCCAGTTATGCACCCACCTTATAGTAGCCCCATCTAGGTTGCATTTCCCTAGTTTATTGATAAGAAGGTCATGCAAGACCATGTCAAATATCTTACTAACATCTAGTTATACCACATCCTCTGCTTCTCCCTTATCCACAAGGCTTGATATCCTATCAAAGAAAGCTATCAGATTAGTTTGACATGATTTGTTCTTTACAAATCCATGCTGGCTGTTCCCTATCACCTTATTATCTTCCAGGTGTTTGCAGATGGATTCCTTAATTATTTGCTCCATTATTTTCCCTGGCACAGAAGAGGCTGTGTAGCTGAAAACCTTATCTCTTTTGACAACAGGAGTTGGTCAATAAAAGATATTATTTCAACCACCTTGGCTCTCTAATACCCTGGGACTAGCACAACTACAATACTGTAAACAAAATAGAAATGAGGAGGACCATTTTAGATGGTGTTTGGTCCTGCCGTGAGGGCAGGGGACTGGACTTGATCATCTTTCAAGGTCCGTTCCAGTTCTAGTAAGTGTTCTATGATTCTAGTAGTCATAACTAATCATTGGAACAACATACCTAGGAGCACAGTGGATTCTCTCACTTGAAGTTTAAAATAAAGACTGGATATCTTTCTAAAATATATGCTATAGCTTAACCAGAAGTTACAGGACTGATCTAGTAATTACTAAGTACAATTCTATGGCCTGTGTACATAGGTGGTTGAACTACCTGATATTAATGATCCCTTCTGGCTTTAAAATCTAAAAAAAAAAACAAAAAAAACAACCACCTTGAGGGATAACATATATAGAAAATAAATATAACAGTAGGTAATGGGAAGACTTCCCTCTCTCCAATTTGGATAGCACCTTCCATTTTGCTTGTCTTGGGGATGAAAAGTGTTAGAACTATTTGGAATAAGAATGAAACCTATGCAGTATATTGGTTCATTTCTGACTCAGAGAGAAGGAACACCAGCCACTGAATCACTAACATCACTTCCTACAGCACCTACATTTTCAGTGTCTCTGGTCCTATCCATGTAATGACCAGTTGAGAACTCATTTAGCTTCACAGCTCAAGATACATAGCTTCAGGAATACAATTCACTTCCAGTGTATGTCTCAGTGTGCCACAAGCATCCAGAGCAAGCTTATTCAGTGACCCTCCCACAGAAAAAGAGTCCAACTGTCATTTCCAATCACCACTAAGCCATTTTTCAGTAGCAAAAAATATTTTATAATAAATTACAGAACAAAATAAAATGTCAAACATGGGACTGCAGTGACATTTCCGTTATCTTGTTTCAGTCATTCAGAGAAAACTTCATTTAGAAAAAAGTTCCTGAAAAAGACCTTTCTAATCTCTAATAAAACTCCAGGAAACAATGCTGTGACACTGGGAATTCAAGTTCACAACCATATGGAGAAAATGGGAAAGTGCAATCCTTATTTTGCTTTAAAAGTCACAATGGCAAAAGGTTAAACACCTAAAGTCAGAACTCCAGCTCACTGTAACCAACTAATTTTGCAAGTATAGACATTTAAGATAAAGTACTTCGCAGAAGTTAGAATGCATACAGGGCTGCACTGGTGTCTTGATAGCACAGGAAGTGGTGGACACTTTGCTCTTGCTGTTCTCTCTAGTCAAAGAGGTTGCAGCCTTCTGCTTCTAAAAGTCCCTCTTAGTGGCTGCTTCTATTCTGGTACTTCATCCTTGTTTCCTGCATGAAGTTTCTGAAGGCTGGTTCTTCATGGCTTTCCTCAGTGACTAGAAAAAAAAAATCATAATTCAATTCTGCATAAGATTCTGAGTTAAGGCAGGAGTAATGCTACTGGGAACAGAGTAACATGGAAAATGTCTATGTAGTTGGGGGGGGGGGGGGGGAGAAACCAATGGCCCACAGGCTAGATCCAGTCCCTGGCCTACTTAGATTTGGTCCCTGGCAAGGCTCGGAGCTTCCCTCTGCAGTGGGCCAAACCAGCGCTCACTTCCAGTCCCACGACATGAGCAGAGCCCTGGAGCTGAATGTGAGTGTCTTTATTTATTGCTTCTCACTTGTGTGTTCCCCAACTGATTTCTCTGTGGGTCAATGGCCACTGACCAAAAAAGGTTTTCTACCCCAACCTAGGTCTTCATCTCCTTGGTTCACTCAAGTCCTAGAAACTCACAGGAGAGGAATATGAGAAGCTAGAAAGTCAGAAAGGAAAATAGAAACGGTGCAAGTTGATATGGTCACTCATGCCCTAAGCTGAAGGGAAAAGGTGACAGCTGCCAAGAGCAGAACTTTGTGGGACTGCCAAAGAGGAAAAGACACTGAGCAATTTGACATAGCAGTGAAAGGAAAAGCCAGTGACAACGTCCTAACTTCTCCTCTACAATTTTAACTTTCTAAAATCTTAGCCTCTCCCTCTGACATCTTCTCATGAATATGTAACCATTAGCTCAAGCACTATGTAGTTAAAAACAAAGCTTCTCATCTCCCCCTCCCCCCAGCTCAATCCACCACCTCTCTGGACAACATCACTATCCTGCCTGGCACTCATCTTTCATCAGATTCGCTCTAGGTTCTCAAATCCAGACAAATGTCTAAATCTTGCTGACTTTTTTCTGTCTTTAAGGCCTTGTCTACACGGCAAAATTTTATTATCAAAAGGCAGATTTTGGCAACAAAACAGGGGAGGTGTACACACTGCAATGACACTTTTTGGTGACAAAACTCTTCAGTTTCAGTGACAAACACACCTCAATGAGTGTCAGTGTAGAAACTGCCATTTACTATAATCACAGAACTGGCTTCCCTGGTGTCCCACAATCTGCCATGACCATTTTGCTCACTGTTTTGAACTCTGCTGTCCTGCAAGCATGCATGTGTGTGAGAGAGAAACTACTGTACTGTGCAGAATCAAGGCAGAAGTCAGGCATGTGTCTCTGTCAATCCTCCTGCATCAGGATTCAGTGCTTCTGGCTGCTGTCTGAACTTAAGGAGACAGCATACTGACACATTCACTCTTGCCCAACATACATACTCCCCCAATACACACTGTCAGTCTCTTGCCCCCAAACTCCCTGTCACACACTCCCTCATTCTCCCCCACTGCAGTTTTAAAGTGGCAGGCAATCTAGTAGGATGCCCTTGAAACAACGGGATTGAGAAACCTGCATCATTTGATGCTGTAGCTAGCCCATGAGGCACTGCAAATCCTCCCCAAAGGGCCCGTTGCACAGTGGGCTAGCTACCCACAGTGTCAATGCTTGTGTGGATGCACTCTGCTGGCACAAGGAACATAGCATGGACACGCAAAAGTGGTTTAATTAAAGTGCTTTAATTAAAAAGGCAAAACTTTTGGTGACAAAACTCCACAGTGTAGACATAGGCTAAGACACAGCCATCCAAGTCTTACATCTCAATTATTGCAACATTTTTCTCTCTAGCCTTGAAAAAATGCAATCTTGCCCTGCTTATATCCATTCAGAATGCTGGTTGAAAGAATTTTCCAAGCTTCTTTGACCAGGTCACTTGTCTCTTAGAATCACAGAATACTAGAACTGGAAGGGACCTTGAGAGGTCATTGAGTCTAGTCACCTGCCCTCATGGCAGGACCCAGTACTGTCTAGACCATCCCTGATAGACATTTATCTAACCTATTCTTAAATATCTCCACAGATGGAGATTCCACAACCTCCCTAGGCAATTTATTCCAGTTGCAACCCCTCCCAGCTTGGTATCATCTGCAAACTTCATAAGCATACTCTCTATGCCAATACCTAACCCTGACAGTTAGGAACTTTTTCCTAATGTCCAACCTAAACCTCCCTTGCTGCAGTTTAAGCCCATTGATTCTTGTTCTATCCTCAGAGGCCAGGAAGAACAATTTTTCTCACTCCTCCTTTCTCACTACCCTTTCAGATACCTGAAAACCACTATCATGTCCCCTCTCAATCTTCTCTTTTCCATACTAAACAAGCCCAGTTCTTTCAGTCTTCCTTCATAGGTCATGTTCTCTAGACCTTTAATCATTCTTGTTGCTCTTCTCTGGACCTCCTCAAATTTCTCCACATCTTTCCTGAAATGCGGTACCCAGAACTGGACACAATACTCCAACTGAGGCCGAAACAGCACAGTGTAGAGTGGAAGAATGACTTCTCGTGTCTTGCTCACAACACACCTGTTAATGCATCCTAGAATCATGTTTCCTTTTTTTGCAACTGTATCACACTGTTGTCTCATATTTAGCTTGTGGTCCACTATATCCCCTAGATTCCTTTCTGCCATACTCCTTCCTAGACAGTCGCTTCCCATTCTATATGTGTGAAATTGATTGTTCCTTCCTAAGTGGAGCACTTTGCATTTGTCCTTATTAAACTTCATCCTGTTTACCTCAGACCATTTCTCCAATTTTTCCAGATCATTTTGAATTATGACCCTATCCTCCAAAGCAGTTGCAACCCCTCCCAGCTTGGTATCATCTGCAAACTTCATAAGCGTACTCTCTATGCCAATATCTAAATCGTTGATGAAGATATTGAACAGAACTGGGCCCAAAATGGACTCCTGCAGAAACCCACTTGTTATACCTTTCCAGCAGGATTATGAATCGTTAATAACCACTCTCAAAGAGTAGTTATCCAGCCAGTTATGCACCCACTTTATAGTAGCCCCATCTAAGTTGTATTTGCCTACTTTATTTATAAGAATATCATCATGCAAGACCGTATCAAATGCCTTACTAAAGTCTAGGTATACCATGTCCACCACTTCTCCCTTATCCACAAGGCTCGTTATCCTATCAAAGAAAGCTATCAGATTGGTTTGATATGATTTGTTCTTCACAAATCCATGCTGGCTGTTCCCTATCACTTTATTATCTTCCAAGTGTCTGCAGATGATTTCCTTAATTACTTGCTCCATTATCTTTCCTGGCACAGAAGTTAGACTGGTCTGTAGTTTCCTAGGTTGTTGTTATTTCCCTTTTTTCCTCTTGCATCCCTCTTCTGGCTCTCCCTTATCACATCATAAGAACATAAGAATGGCCGTACTGGGTCAGACCAAAGGTCCATCTAGCCCAGTAGCCTGTCTGCCGACAGTGGCCAGCACCGGGTGGCCGAAGACAATGATCAAGCGATTTGTCTCCTGCAATCCTTCTCCAGCCTCTGACAAACAGAGGCCAGGGACACCATTTCTATCCCCTAGCTAATAGCCTTTTATAGTCCTAACCTCCATGAAATTATCTAGCTTCTCTTTAAACTCTGTTATAGTCCTAGCCTTCACAGCCTCCTCTGGCAAGGAGTTCCACAGGTTGACTACACGCTGTGTGAAGAAGAACTTTCTTTTATTAGTTTTAAACCTGCTACCCATTAATTTCATTTGGTGTCCTCTAGTCCTTATATTATGGGAACTAATAAATAACTTTTCTTTATTCACCCTCTCCACACCACTCATGATTTTATATACCTCTATCATATCCCCCCCTAGTCTCCTCTTTTCTAAACTGAAAAGTCCCAGTCGCTTTAACCTCTCTTCATATGGGACCCGTTCCAAACCCCTAATCATTTCAGTTGCCCTTTTCTGAACCCTTTCCAAGGCCAAAATATCTTCTTTGAGGTGAGGAGACCACATCTGCACACAGTATTCAAGATGTGGGCATACCATAGTTTTATACAGGGGCAGTAAGATATTCTATGTCTTATTTTCTATCCCTTTCTTAATAATTCCTAACATCCTATTTGCCTTTTTGACCGCCGCTGCACACTGTGTGGAAGTTTTCAGAGAACTATCCACGATAACTCCAAGATCTCTTTCCTGATTTGTTGTAGCCAAATTAGCCCCCATCATACTGTACGTATAGTTGGGGTTATTTTTCCCAATGTGCATTACTTTACACTTGTCCACATTAAATTTCACTTGCCATTTTGTTGCCCAATCACTCAGTTTGGTGAGATCTTTTTGGAGTCCCTCACAGTCTGCTTCTGTCTTGACTGTCTTAAACAGTTTAGTATCATCCGCAAACTTTACCACCTCACTGCTTACCCCTTTCTCTAGATCATTTATGAATAAGTTGAACAGGATTGGTCCCCATACTGACCCTTGGGGGACACCACTAGTTACCCCTCTCCATTCTGAAAATTTACCATTTATTCCTACCCTTTGTTTCCTGTCTTTTAACCAGTTTTCAATCCATGAAAGGACCTTCCCTCTTATCCCATGGCAATGTAATTTACACAAGAGCCTTTGGGGAAGGGCCTTGTCAAAGGCTTTCTGAAAATCTAAGTATACTATATCTACTGGATCCCCCTTGTCTGCATGTTTGTTAACCCCTTCAAAGAACTCTCATAGATAGAAAGACATGATTTCCCTTTACAGAAACCATGTTGACTTTTGTCCAACAAATTATGTTCTTCTACGTGCCTCACAATTTTATTCTTTACTATTGTTTCGACTAATTTGCCCGGTACTGAAGTTAGACTTACCGGTCTGTAATTGCCAGAATCGCCTCTAGAGCCCTTTTTAAACATTGGTGTCACGTTAGCTACCTTCCAGTCATTAGGTATGCAAGCCGATTTAAAGGATAGGTTACAAACCACAGATAATAGTTCAGCAATTTCCTATTTGAGTTCTTTTAGAACCCTTGGATAAATGCCATCTGGTCCAGGTGATTTGTTAATGTTAAGTTTTTCTATTTGTTCCAAAACCTCCTCTAATGACACTTCAATCCGGGACAGCTCCTCAGATTCATTACCCACAAAGGACGGTGCAGATTTGGGAATCTCCCTAACGTCCTCAGCCGTGAAGACTGAAGCAAAGAAATCATTTAGTTTCTCCGCAATGGCTGTATCATCCTTGATTGCTCCTTTTATATCTCGATCGTCTAAGGGACCCACAGGTTTTTTAGCAGGCTTCCTGCTTCTAATGTACTTAAACATTTTGCTATTTCTTTGAGTTTTTGGCTAGGTGTTCCTCAAAATCTTTTTTTGCTTTTCTTATTACATGTTTACACTTGATTTATGTTCCTTTCTATTTATCTCACTAGGATTGGACTTCCACTTCTTGAAAGATGCCTTTTTGTCCCTCACTGCTTCTTTTACCGGGTGGTTAAGCCACAATGACTCTTTTTTAGGTCTCTTACTAGGTTTTTTAATTTGGGGTATACATTTAAGTTGGGCCTCTATTATGGTGTCTTTAAACAGTTTCCATGCAGCTTGCAGGGATTTGGCTCTAGTCACTGTGCCTTTTAATTTCTGTTTAACTAACCTCCTCATTTTTGTGTAACTCCCCTTTTTGAAATTAAATGCCAGAGTTCTGGACTGCTGAGGTGTTCTTCCCACCACAGGAATGTTAAATGTTATTATATTATGGTCACTATTCCCAAGCAGTCCTGTAATGGCTATTCAAACAAACCTACTTGCAAACGTCTTCCAGGATATTCACCATCAATCCCTACTACATCAATTATCTCATTTGCTACTGAGCTGTTGATATGTGTCTCTGATCCATCCATAGGGGCAGCCTCCACAGCATACCTGTTACACTTTCAAACAAGGACTTTCTCCATTGCTGCTCTTAACACATGGGAGGTGCTCCCCACAAACGTCCACAAAGTTCTCATTCTCGCCTTCAAATTCCTTCTCAAAACTCTCTGCCATGATGCCAACAAAAAAAAGTTGATGATATTTTGACTATCGCTGCGCAAAGACCATTGGCTACAAGGCTGAGTCCTTGTATTCCTCTGTCCATTTATCTCTTTTGTCCTATATTTAGATTGTAAACGCTGGGGTAGGTAGTGTTTTTCTGCTCTGTTTGTACATCACCTAGGACAATTGAGTGCTGCTCCACAAAACCAGTTACTAACCCTATGTACCTGTTGTTCTTTGAGATGTGTTGCTCATGTTCATTCCATTCTATCTGTGCACAAACCAAATGCACAGTTGCTAGAAATTTAATGGTATCCACAGGGCCACCCCTAGTGCCCCCTGGAATCCCACACTTATGCACCTGTGAGAGATCAGCTGTTGTGACAATCTAGATGGGGCTACTATAAAGTGGGTGCATAACTGGCTGGATAACTGTTCTCAGAGTGTAGTTATTAGTGGTTCTATTGAAACAAGAAAGGTTTCTACAGGCATGTTAGCAATAAGGGTGATCAGAGAGGGTGTGGGGCCCTTACTGGATGAGGGAGGTAACCTAGTGACAGATGATGTGGGAAAAGTTGAAGTACTCAAATGCTTTCTTTGCTTCTGTCTTCACGGACAAGGTCAGTTCCCAGACTACTGCACTAGGCAACGCAGTATGGGAAGGAGGTGGACAGCCCTCGGTGGAGAAAGAACAGGTTAAGAACTATTTAGAAAAGCTAGACATACACAAATCCATGGGTCCGGATTTAATGCATCTGAGGGTACTGAGGGAGTTGGCAAATGTCATTGCAGAGCCTTTGGCCATTATCTTTGAAAACTCGTGGAGATCGGGAGAGATCCCGGATGATTGGAAAAAGGCAAATATAGTGCCCATCTCTAAAAAAGGGAAGAAGCACAATCCAGAGAACTACAGACCAGTCAGCCTTATCTCAGTCCCTGGCAAAATCATGGAGGGGGATCCTCAAGGAATCGATTTTGAAGCACTTGGAAGATGGGAAGTGATCAAGAATAGTCAAAATGGATTCACCAAGGACAGGTCATGCCTGACCAATCTGTGGGTGCTCCACCTTAGGTGTTTGGGCACCACTACATGCATAGTTGGAGATTTAAGGTAGCAATGCCCTCTGGTAGGCTGTGCATGTGGAGCAAACTGCATGCGTGGTGCCGCTACTATGCATGCGCAGCCAACCGTCCCCTCCATTCCTTCTCTGCCGCAGAAGCAATTAATAATAATGTCCGAAGCAGAGGGGAGGAAGGGCGGGCAATGGAGCACTCACAGGGACAACCATCTTGAAGAACCTCCCTTATTGCACAAGGTGAATAACACTCTCCTCTTCTTTGAGGAGTGTCCCTGTGGGTGCTCCACCTTAGGTGACTATAGAGCAGTACCCGTGATTGGAGACGGGTGCTTCAGCTAGTCAGTATCCTGGACCGTGGCCAGAAAAGCATGCCCAAATCTAGTACCCTGGGATAGGTAAGTATCAAGGGCATAATGTCTGGTGAACATGTGGGCAGAAGACCACACCACGGATCTGCTAATATCTATAAGAGGTATGTCGTGGAGGTAGGCTGTAGAAGACACCATGCGCATAGTTGCAATGGAGGGTCTTGGTTAAAGACAGAGTAGGCCAACCAGATGCAGTCCACAATCCATCTGGACAGCCTCTGGATGGAAATTGGCATGTCCGGGGATCTCTCTGCAGTGGATACAAACAGTCTAGGCATTTTGTGGATTCTCCTCGTGCTGTCCAAGTAAAAGGAAATCACTCTCCGCACATTGAGCCTGTGCCACGTAGCCTCTTCAGCACTGACATGAGGCTTTGGGGGGAAAATGGATAGTATTACAGTTTAATTGCAGTGGAAAGAGGTGGAAACCTTTGGCAAAAAACTTTGGGTGTGGTTGCAGTACCACTTTATCTTTATGAAATACCATGAAGGGTGATCAGCCATTAGGGCACAAATTTCACTCACTCTCCTGGCCCATGTGACAGCCACCAACAGGGCTACCTCCATGGAAAGGTAGAGCATGTCGCTATGGGTTCGAACAGCCTACAGGTGAGGTCCCAAAGTACTAAACTGAGGTTCCAGGCTTGGACTGGAGGTTTGACAGGCAGGAAAGTGTTCTGCATACTCTTCAGGAAGTGCTTGTTAGATGGGCAAAAAACGATTTGCTGTCAGTGGGCTGATGAAAGGCTGTTATAGCCACAAGGTGAACCTTTAATGCACTAAATGGAAGACCTGAGTGTTTTAGGTCTAGAAGGTATTCCAAAATGTCCAAAAGTGGCATCAGCAATGGGTTTGCATGCTTTTGTTTGGCCAAGGGAGAATCTATGCCACTAATACAGGCAAGATTGTTTGGCTGTTAGTCTATGGCTGTTCAGCAAAATCTGCTTAACTGCATTAGTGAATGCTGTTTCTGTTGAGGACAGGGCCGGCCTTAGGCCGATTCGCCTGATTCCCCCGAATTGGGCCCCATGCCCTGAACCCGGAAATGTGCCAGGCGCACTGCAGGAGGGGGCGTCAGTCCCGTAGGAGGAGTGTGGCGGCTGCCTGTGCTGCAGGAGGTGTGAGTTTAGTGCAGGGTTTCCCTGCGCTGCAGGAGGGTGTGTGCACGGGGGATTTTGTGTGCGCCTTTCTCTCCCCCCCCCCCCATCAAAAAAATTCCTGGGGGGCCCCCATTTAAACTTGTGTGTGCTGTTTTTTTTGCTCAACCAAAATTGCTGCGGGGCCCCGTCGAAATTGTTCGAATTGGGCCCCGCACTTCCTAAAGCTGGCCCTGGTTGAGGAGTTTCCATCAACTACTCAATTAGTTGATAAATGGGAAAAACTGCGGAGCCACAGCAAAGTTAGCTCCTGGCCCCGTCCTGCCCATTGATGTAATACATTGAGGCCTGGTTGTCCATAAAAATCTGCACTGTATTGTTGTGTATGAGATGAAAGAAATATTGACATACATAAAATACCACTCTGAGTTCTCGTGTGTTTGAGTGCATGGTGGACTCCTTCAGGGACCAGCAACCCAGAGTTGTGAGAAGGCCTGAATGTGCCCCCCACCTCCCACATCCGAGGAGAGACGCATCCATCGTGATAGTCACAGTCAGGGAAGATCTGTGGAAAGGTATTACAATACACACATTTTCTGGGTCTGTCCACCAGTCCAGTGATCGAATGATTCTGATTGGAATTGAGACTAACTTGTTGATACTATTGTAACGAGGTCTATATACAGTCCTTGACCACTGCTGCATGGTCTCATGTGCAGTCTGGCATGTAGTACTACTGATGAGGCCACTGCCATATGTCCTAGTAACCAGAGACAGGCCCTGAAACTTGTGGGCTGGTTTGAATCAGTGCAATAAGGTCCTTGATGGACTGGAATCTCAGCTGTGGGAGGGAAGCTATCGTCCAAACACAGTCAAGGTGAGTCTCGATCAACCATCCCAGACAGTGGAGTTTAAGCTTGCACTTGGATAAATTTATCTGTAGCCCGAGGGTCTGGAATAGAGCCCCGATTAAGGAGACCATATTGTGAGCTTCTTGACTCATGGTTGCTCTTATCAGGCAATCATTGAGGTAGGGGAATACAGACACCCCCTATTTGCAGAGATGTGTGGCGACCATCATGAGCACCTTTGAGAAGATCCTCAGAGCTGTGGAGAGTTCGAACAGTGGCACTCTGTATTGAAAAAGGGCATCACCCAATGCAAATCTTAGGTATTTCCAATGCACTGGCTTGATGGATGGATGTGTGAAAGTACACACCAAATCAGAGAGAGCACCCACAGAAATTTTTGGGTACCAAGCCCAAATATGGGCAAGGGGTTCAACAATGAACATTTTGGCACCAAAAAGGGTATTTAGGCCTAGGAATTTGGGAGGTCGGGGCTGCTGCTTCAGCAGTTGCTGACAGAGCCCACTCCGGGGTGCTTAAGGTCAGAAACCACATACTTTATCTTTGTATTTCCTTCTTACTTCTTTAATTTTGTTTAAGCTTGCTTTAGATATCTCACACGGCACCTGCTCCAAGGCCTTTCAGGCGAAGGGAGGCTGGCCCTCCATGCCCTGCCTTGGGGGCCATTAAGATCCTGTGAGCATGAGCTATTACTAAACAATTAATTTCTGTATACCTAGATATGTTTTAGTTTGATTTTGTTAATGCCATCTGGCGAAAGTATCCAGTTAATCTGTGTCCTGACTACCATATTCATTGTGGTCATTATCATTGTTTTTCCTTTGGCAATAAAATTTTCTCTTTCATTTCCTGAGTTAAAGTGTACTTGTTGTCGATCGCTGGCGAACCCTCACGAGGGGGATTATTATGGTTCTCCCCATTGTAACCTGGGACAGAGGGGACAAACTTAGAATTTCTGGTCAGATTGGAGAGCCTTACACACCCAAATTTTAGTAGAGCTCTTTCCTAGGCTACATCACCTTGGAAGGATTCATCAACACCAGGTCCATTGGTAGGGCCAGCTTAGCACACGGGGAGGCATGCAGTATGCTGGTCAGTTTATGTTGTGTTTTGGGAAGACTCACCAGGGAGACCTCCAGAACGTCCGCCACTCTCTTGTATAACTCCTGGAATGAGCAGAAGTCATCTCCTGCCGTAGGAGGACAGGGTACTAAAGTGTCATCAAGCAAGGACGATATGTGAGTGAGGAGGGATTTAAACTAGGTTCGTTGGGGGATGGTGACCAAAGCCCTGGGGTTAGTGGGGAAGTCTGATACCGGAAAGAAACACAAAGAGGAATGAGCAACAAAGGAGGACCCCTGATTCGGATGGAGAAGGTAGGGCAATCAACTGGTTATCTAAGGTGTTTGTACACAAATGCAAGAAGCCTGGGAAAAACAGGAAGAATTAGAAGTCCTGTCCCAGTCAAAGAACTATGATTTGGTTGGAATAACGGAGACTTGGTGGGATGACTTGCATGACTGAAGCACTGTCATGGAAGGGTATAAACTGTTCAGGAAGAACAGGCAGGGGAGAAAGGGAGGAGGAGTTGCATTGTATGTAAGAGAGCAGTATGATTGCTCGGAGCTCCAGTATATAGAGGGAGAAAAGCCCGTTGAGAGTCTATGGCTGTGTCTAGACTGGCTGCTTGAATTTGCACAAGAACACTGACGATCTAACGTATGATCAGTGTTCTTGCACAAATACAATGACGCTCCCGCTCGGGAAAAAGCCCTCTTGCGCAAATGCTTTTGTGCAAGAGGGCCAGTGTAGACAGGTAAAAACTATTTTGTGCAAAAAAGCCCCGATGGCGAAAATGGCGATCAGGGCTTTCTTGCGCAAAACCGCATCTAGATTGGCACGGATGCTTTTCTGCAAAAAGTGCTTTTGCGCAAAAGCATCCGTGCCAATCTAGACGTTCTTTTCCGCAAATGCTTTTAACGGAAAAGTTTTTCCGTTAAAAGCATTTGCGGAAAATCATGCCAGTCTAGATGCAGCCTATGGGTTAAGTTTAGAGGTGGAAGCAACAGGGGTGATGTTCTGGTTGGTGTCTGCTATAGACCACCAGATCAGGTGGATGAGGTAGACAAGGCTTTCTTCAGACAACTGAGAGAAGCTTCCAGATCACAGGCCCTGATTCTCATGGAGGACTTTAATCACCCTGACATCTGTTGGGAGACCAATACAGCAGTACACAGGCAATCTAGGAAGTTTTTGGAGAATGTTGGGGATAACTTCTTAGTACAAGTGCTGAAGGAACCGACCAGGGGCCATGCGCAGCTTGACCTGCTGCTCCCAAACAGGGAGGAACTAGTAGGGGAAGTAGAGGTGGGTGACAACCTGGGAAGCAGTGATCATGAGATGGCAGATTTCAGGATCCTGACCAAAGGAAGAAAGGAGAGTAGCAAAATACACACCCTGGACTTCAGAAAAGCAGACTAACTCCCTCAAAACTGACGGGCAGGATTCCCTGGGATGCTTACATGAAGGGGAAAGGAGTCCAGGAGAGCTGGCAGTATTTTAAAGAAGCCTTATTAAAGGCACAGGAAGAAAAGCAAATACGGTAGGCGACCATATTGGCTTACTGGGGAAATCCTTCATGAGTTTAAACACAAAAAGGAAGCTTACAAGAAGTGGAAACTGGACAGATGACTAGGGAGGAGTATAAATATACTGCTCGAGAATGCATGGGAGTTATCAGGAAGGAGAAAGCGCAATTGGAATTGCAGCTAGCAAGGGATGTGAAGGATAGCAAGAGAGGTTTCTACAGGCATGTTAGCAATAAAAGGGTGATCAGAGAGGGTGTGGGGCCCTTACTGGATGAGGGAGGTAACCTAGTGACAGATGATGTGGGAAAAGCTGAAGTACTTAATGCTTTCTTTACTTCTGTCTTCACGGACAAGGTCAGCTCCCAGACTAATGCACTAGGCAACGCAGTATGGGAAGGAGGTGGACAGTCCTTGGTGGGGAAAGAACAAGTTAGGAATTATTTAGAAAAGCTAAACATACACAAATCCATGGGCCCGGATTTAATGCATCCGAGGGTTCTGAGGGAGTTGGCAAATGTCACTGCAGAGCCTTTGGCCATTATCTTTGAAAACTCATGGAGATCGGGAGAGATCCCGGATGATTGGAAAAAGGCAAAGTCAGCCTGACCAATCTGATTAGCTTCTATGATGAGGTAACTGGCTCTGTGGATATGGGGATGTGATATACCTTGATTTTAGCAAAGCTTTTGATACGGTCTCCCACAATATTCTTGCCAGCAAGTTAAGGGAATATGGATTGGATAAATGAACTGTAAGATGGATAGAAAGCTGGCTAGACTGTCGGGCCCAACGGGTACTGATCAACAGCTTGATGTCAGGTTGGTTTCTAGCAGAGTGCCCCAAGGATCTGTTCTAGGACCGGTTTTGTTCAACATCTTTATTAATAACCTGGATGAGGGGATTGATTGCACCCTCAGCAAGTTCACAGAGGACACTAAGCTAGGGGGAGAGGTAGATACACTGGAGGGCAGGGATAGGGTCCAGAGTGACCTGGACAGATTAGAGGATTGGGCCAAAAGAAATCTGATGAGGTTCAACAAGGACAAGTGTAGAGTCCTGCACTTGGGATGGAAGAATCCCACGCATTGTTACACGCTGGGGACCAACTGGCTAAGTAGCAGTTCTGCAGAAAAGGACCTGGGGATTACAGTGGATGAGAAGCTGGATATGAGTCAACAGTGTGCCCTTGTAGCCAAGAAGGCCAATGGCATACTAGAGTGCATTAGGAGGAGCGTTGCCAGGATATCCAGAGAAGTGATTATTCCCCTTTATTCGGCTCTGGTGAGGCTACATCTGGAGTATTCTGTCCAGTTCTGGGCCCCCCACTATAGAAAGGATGTAGACACATTGGAGAGGGTCTGGCGAATTGGCAACCAAAATGATTAGGGGGCTGGAGCGCATGACCTATGAGGAGAGACTGAGAGATTTGGGTTTGTTTAGTCTGCAGAAGAGAAGAGTGAGGGGGGATTTGATAGCAGCCTTCAACTTCCTGAAGGGAGGTTCCAAAGAGGATGGAGAAAGGCTGTTCTCAGTAGTGACGGATGGCAGAACAAGGAGCAATGGTCTCAAGTTACAGTGGAAGAGGTCTATGTTGGGTATTGGGAAAAAACTATTTCACGAGGAGGGTGATGAAGCACTGGAATGGGTTACCTAGGGAGGTGGTGGAATCTCTATCCCTAGAGGTTTTTAAGTCTCAGCTTGACAAAGCCCTGGCTGGGTTGATTTAGTTGGAACTGGTCCTGATTTGGGCAGGGGCTGGACTTGATGAAGCTCCTGAGGTCTCTTCCAGCTCTATGATTCTATGAGTTTCAAAGTGAGACGACACAGAAGAGTCCTCGTCACTTGAGGCTGGGTCATCGTACTCCTGGCAGGCTGACCTATCCAGGGA
The DNA here is from genome assembly GCA_032595735.1 of Pelochelys cantorii. Taxonomy (NCBI): domain Eukaryota; kingdom Metazoa; phylum Chordata; order Testudines; family Trionychidae; genus Pelochelys; species Pelochelys cantorii. Next base: position 30,546 of record CM064328.1, read on the forward strand.
TGGCAAGGAGGTGGCTCTTGATGGTGCTGATGGAGTTGGCTAAGGCTGCATCTACTGTGCTCAATGTGATGCCTAGAGGTCTCAGTAAGGCCAATTGGCTGCAAGTGGCATACGAGGGGGCAGCCATTGAGGTGGTTGCCATTGCAGTACTGGTTATTGCTGCTACTCTGGGTGCTTTGGGGTGTGGGTACCGACCAAGGACTTGTCATCCTCGTCACTCAAAAGCAGCGGTGCTGACCCTGCAGAAGTGGAAAGCGCAAACCTGCCGGACGTGGGTGTGCCGTCTGTGCTGAGTAACGTGGTTGTGGGCACCGAAGTTATCCTGAAGTCCTCCACAGTAGTGAAAGGGAGCGGTGCAAGGGTCACAGGTGCCAGTGACAGTGTGGAGGGTGTTACCGCTGTAATCTGCGGTGCCGGCGGTTCCAGGTGAGAGGCCATTGGTGCTGCATGTTTGTGCCCTCTTCTGTGCCGGAGGTGGCATTGGTGCCAACGGTGCCAAAGTGAGGCTTGGCTTTCTTCAGTGCTAACGGTGCCTCAGCCAATTTGGCCTTTGCTTTTGTCGGTGCCAAAGCGGTCTCAGACTATGCCAGTGGCGCTGATTTAGACTTAGGCTTTACTGGAGCCTTGGTAAGGTCCTTGGACGCTCGGAACTGTTGATACCCGACAGTCCTGGTACTTCCCTGTCCAGTGCCCTGATAGAGACTGGTGCAGGGGGTATCCTAGGTGCTTGCCCCCATTTCTTTGAGTAAGATTTCTTCCTGGAATGCTTAGACTAGAGGAAGTCTCTGGTGCTCAAGTCCGCCGGAGCCACCTTCTTGGACCTGGCTAGTGCAGAGGGCTGCTGAGGTGGGGTAGAATGCTCTGGGTCCAAGGCTGGCCTCTCCGTATTCTCCAGGAAGAGAAGTTTAAGTTGGAACTCCCTTGCCTTGTGCGTGCAGGCCATTAACTGCTTACAGCATTGGCAGTAGGTGGTAGCATGTGCCTTCCCCAGGCAGCATACACACTGTCAGTGGCCTTTGGAGACAGGAACTGAAAGCCTGCAGGAGAGGCAGCGTTTGAACCCTGGGGAGCCAGGCATCCTAAGGGAAAAAAATTTTGCTAAGACAAAAAATGGCCTTAAAGTCATCTTTTTTTTAAATGTAACAATTAACTGTAACTAGAAAACTACTACTAATGCTACACCTATAAGAACAAGATAAAGTTAAAAAAGCTGGAGAGCAACTGCGGTTCCAACCGACGCCGGCAGTGGTAGAGAAGGAACTGAGGGGACAGCTGGCTGCACATGAATAGTAGCAGCATTGCACATGCCATCTGCGCCACATGCACAGCCTACTGGAGGTCACTGCTACCATAAATATCCAACTAGGAGCACAGCGGCACCCAACTACCTAATGTGGAGCACTCATAGGGACACTCTTTGAAGTAGTAGTCCTGGTTTTCACAACATCCTCTGGCAAGGTTGACTATACGTTGTGTTAAACCTGCTACCCATTAATTCCATTTGGTGACACCTAGATCTTATGTCATGGGAACAAGTAAATAACTTATCCTTATTCACTTTCTCCACAGCAGTCATTATTTTATAGACTTCTATCATATCCCCCCTAACCATCCAGTCAGGAAGTTTTTCCTAATGTCCAACCTAAACCTCCCTTGCGGAAATTTAAGCCCATTGCTTCTTGTCCTATCAGATAGGAATTTTTCCTCCCTCCTCCTTGTAAGACCATTTTAGGTACATGAAAAGTTATGTCCCCTGTGTTTTCTCTCTTCCAAATTACACAAACCCACTTCTTTCAGTCTTTCCACACAGGTCATGTTTTCTACATCTGAGAACATAAGAACAGCCATATTGGGTCAGACCAAAGATCCATGTAGCCCAGTATCCTGGCTTCCAACAGTGGCCAATGCCAGATGCCCCAGAGGGAATGAACAGAAACAGGTAAGCATCAAGTGATAAGGAAATTAATAAAATCTCATACATTCTAATCAACATATTCATATGAAGTACAAATGTGAATGTTTTGCATGAAACTGACAAAAATGGCATCAAAATTTTTTGCAAATTTTTGTAGATTTCATCAAATTGCTTAGGTAAAAAAAATATTAAATGCCAAAACTCTTATGCCCTTCATTTCAATATTTTCAAAAAGAAATGTTTTGATATTCTGGTGTGATATGACTTTTTATTAACACATTTGGAAATGGCTGAAATGAAAATCAAACATTTCATTTGACTGGAAGTGAATTTTTTTCAATTTTTCATTCACCAAACATTTTAAAAAATCCATTATTTGCCCAGCTCAATTTAATTGTAATTCATGGAGAATACAGGCTTTACTATAACTATCTTCATTTCAGTATATAAATGTTTCAAAATGGACATCCCTCAATTGCCCATGATTCTCTGCTTAACTTTTAATTCACTGAACAGAAGGAACTACAAGATCATCTAATCTAACCTCTTGTATAACACAGGACATAGAATTTTACCCAGTTCCCTTGTGTTCAGCCAAATAAATTGTTGAGCTAAAGAGTATCTTCCAGAAAAGCCTCCAATCTCAATCTGATACTACTCCATTAGACCCTCCTCTATCCTCATACCAGTCCCTACCTCTCCATTTCTTTGCTTCCTAAGAAATGCCCATTCCATCTCCAATAAGATCACTACTGACTGCAGTCTTTTCATGTCCCTTTCCTTCTAACCCACAGTGCTCTCAAACTCAGATTTGCTTCAGACACAGCTCCTGTTGCTTTCTCCTTATATCTGCTATCCTTAAGTTTATATGTAATCATGTTGAAGGAGGGGGATGTTAATGTAATGTAATTCCTCCAATTATTAGCCCCTTTGAAGCCATCCCCTGGAAAGGTTCACATATTACTTCAAATTGGATTCTCCATGGACCAAAAACAAAGACTGGATTTTTTAATAAATACTCTAGTTTTAAATAAATTCAGGGCCTTCTTCCTGATCCAGCAAACAGATAGGACCCCAAGTAGACAGAGAGCGCTAATCCTTATAGAAGGATTGGAAGGACTGGACCTACTGAGGCCCATAAGATCTTGTGCTTGGTCTAAGCTGGAGCTGTGATGAATGTGAAACCACAAAGAAACCCTTTGATGGGATGTTGAAGGACTCCTCCTGTCACAGCCCATGTTAGGGTTGGGGTAATCTCTGGTAAGCTTATTAGCAGTGTGTTGTTTTTCCTTTGTAGCGTTTTTACCGTGCAGTTACTGACTGACTGTGGACAGCTATATTGTTCTCCATGTTTGAAAAGAAAGCACACAGTTGTGAAAGCAGGAAACTGTGCAGCATGGAAACACCTGAGTCAGAAGAGAGTGCTCAAGACAGACAATTGCTTCCCTCTAACATTTTCTATCCTTGAGCGGGCTGAATTTTCTTTTGGGCAAGTTGAAATTTCCTATGTGCACCACCAATATTGAGGTAGTGTGTGTGTGTGGATGTGCAACACCAATACAAACAAAACACACAAACATAATTTTAAGCAGTCCATATGTGTGGAAGAAAATATATTAAAACAAGGGATATTTAACAAGGAGCAATGCATACAATAGTTAATATGAAATCAAATATAAAAGAAAATTAACAATACCCTTGGAGAGTACATGTATCATCCAGCTCAAGCTAGTACTTGGCTATGTCTGACTCATAAGAGCCAGAACTCTACCAAATAGCAAAGATCCAGTATTAATGCAATACAATATACCATGTATTAATTAGTAGCACGGATTTTTTAAAAATCATTAAGTTCAGAGTTTCAGATATCTTGAACACTCTGAAAACATTGTTAAAAATCTTTTTTTTTTTCCTTAAGCCCCATTAACACCTTATGCAAACTTTCTTTGAAATGCAATCATGCAAATGTCCTGGCATACACACTTCCCTTGCAGCCTGCTCTCCCGCTCAACCCAGTCAGACAGAGAGAACTGCTAAACACACCCCCCAAACAAACTGCCCCCTACTTCTACCTCGCTGCACAGATGCCAGCACCCACCCACCCCCCTCTCTTCCCTCACCTACCCCATGCAGTCAGCACCTAATCTTCCCCTTTCCAAGAGGCTTGAGAGTGCTGAGTTTCTGCTTCTCTCCTCCTGCCAAGGGATGGCTTGAAACTCCCCTCCCCTCTGACTCATCAGCCAATTACTTACTAACTAACTCGCTCACTCTCTCTGCATACCGCCAGAGACTAATTGTCTCCTTATCTCCCTTTTTACAGGCTCTGGAGCTCCTCAGTTCAAGCAAGCAGCTAGTTCAGTTTAACTGCTTGCCCAGTGATATGGCCCTCCCCACTGCTAATCAGCTGAGCTCCCTGCCTGCACAGGAGCTTTGAACTTCTGAGCGGACCTCAGAAAATTGCTGCACGAGCACGCAGCTTACAGGGAACCTTGCTGGAGAGCTGGAAGCCTGAGAATTACAGGTCTTTGCAGGACCACTGAAGGGAAACAGAGGTGCAGTCGCCCTGAGCAGTCACACACGTTGGGCACAAGTTCTGCTTCTGCTCTTGTCATTTTCAACCTCTCCTTCACCCCATTCTTTTAAAGACAGAGTCCATCTCACTCCCCCTTCCTGTTCCAAACTACATTTACCTGCCTCTCCCTGACACTAGCCCATTCACCTTCCTTTCCAGTTTTGGATTCATAACTCTCACTCTTCCTCGCTTCACAATTTCCCAACCTCACCATCAGTGTCTTTAATAACTACACTGATGACCTGTCTGATATTTGGCCTCCCACCTCATTTGCCTTTCAACCCTGAATCAGCTCTCACTCACCATATTAGCCATGCACTTAACCTCTGATTTCCCTTCTCCAGCGGTGTATTGTGTAATTCCAAGCCACAGGCAGTCTTGCTTTCCCTTACCTTGATGGTCAATATCATCAGTATCACTCTCTCTCTCTTCATCTTCCTCATCTACAGTTCCTCGTGTCATGATCAAGTCAGAGGGGCCCAATGCAGAAGTCTCAGAAGCACCTAATCAGAAATAGAAGCTTCTAAGGACAAAAAGTCTCATACTGACAAGAACCTAATTCACTGATATTTCCCAGTGTAAGCACCTGCCACACAGCAACCACAGCTATTGGTACCTACCCTACAAGTACACAGCCATGGCTCCCATAGATACAAATACATGCTCTAGAACACGTGATGCTATAAAGCAACAAGTTCCCTGTAAAAGAGACGACATTTATCTGTTCTCATAACTGGTGTTCTTTGAGATGTGTTGTTCATATCCATTCCAATCAGGTGCTTGTGCATGTGACATGCATACACATCAGAAATTTTTCCCCTAGCAGCTCCCATAGGGTCAGCTATGGAGACCCCAGTGGCACCGCTATATTAGCGCATATATATTACAGCTGACCCTACCCTCCCTCAGATCCTTCTTGCCAGCTCCTCTGACATTAGGGAAGGAGGGTGAGTATTGGAATGGATGTGAACACCACATCTCGAAGAACATCAGCTACAAGAACAGGTAATTGTCTTTTCTTCTGCAAGTGCTTGTTCACGTTGATTCCAATCATGAGAACAATCAAAAGCAATCAGGTGACTCCCAAGCTGCTACCCATGGAGGTGGAGTCGGAGTTAGGAAATACTGACTGGAGCACTGCCCTACCAACAGCTGCATCCTTCCTGGAAAATTTATTGATAGCATAGTGGGCTGTGAACATATGAACAGAGAACCATGTAACCGCCCTGCAAATGTCCTGTAATGGAACTTGTGCCACAAAGACAGTCGACGAGGTGTGTGCCTTAGTTGAGTGGCCTGTGACCAGTGGAGGTGGGGCTCCTGCTAGGTCATAACAGGTGCGTATGCACTGTACTAACCATGACGATATGCACTGTCCAGAGAGGTTCCCCCTCATTTGCTCTGCTATCACCACAAACAGCTGCATGGACTTTCAGAATGGCTTAGTACCATTCTCTGGAGATATTTAAGAGCAGGTTAGGCAGATATCTATCAGGGATGGGTACTGCCATAAGGGCGGGGGACTGGACTCGACCTCTGAAGGTCCCTTCCAGTTCTAGTGTTCTATGAGTCTATGATTTATGTAGAAAGCCAGGGCTCTCGATACATCTAGCATATGCAGTGCTCTCTTCTTAGCACTAGAGTGCTGTTTGGGATAAAAGACTGGGAGGAAGATCTCCTGGCCTAGATGGAATTGGGAGACCACCTTTGGTAGGAAGGACAGATGGGGACAGATGCGGCCTGCACTTTATCCCTGTGGGAGATCATATATGAGGGTTCTGAGGATAGAGCTCTCAATTCACTCCCTGCCGTGGTGATGGCCACCAGGAAGGCCACTTTCATGGAAAGTTGAAGCAGTGAACACTCAGCCACTGGTTCAAAGGGTGGCCCCATAAGTTTATTAAGCACCAGGTTTATATCCCAAGTAGGTACAGGTGAACGATAAGATGGATATAATTAACTGTCCACCCCTTCCTAAAGCGAGTCACTATGGGGTGCCTGAACACCGGGAACAAGTAGGTGAAAAGCAGATAGCCAGCAGGTGTACCTTCACCAAAGAGGGAGCTAGGCCCTGTGTCCATAAGTGGAACAGATAATTAACACCACAGGAACAGGCGCCTACCTAGGGGAAACGTTCCACTCCGCACACCAGGTTGAAAACCTATTCCAGCTGGCCAAATATGCCACCCTGGTAGAGAGGTTTCTACTGCCCGTGGAACCCTGATAGTGATTCTGGAATGAACAAAAGTCCCTAAACTTTTTGTTCTCTGGAGTGGTGAACAGGTCTAGATGGGGAGTCCCCTACCTGTGGAAAACTGATCACATCTTCCCTGACAGACCACTAGGGAACCATGAAGATCCTGCTGAGGGCATCCGCCAATATATTCTGCAGCCCCGGCAGGTACTGGCTTGTTGATTAGCAATCCTCAACTGTAGGCCCTCTGCAGAGTAGACCTTCCTGCTGAACAGGTCGGTCTTCTTGGCCTCTTTGGCCTTGGGGGCTGGGGCCTGCTGACCTTGCCTCTCCTCCTCATTGAGAGCCGAAACCATGAGGTCCTTGGGCTCGTGTATCTCTTCCATAGGGAGATTCATGTTCTGGGCAACCCAGTATAATAGTTCCTGATAAGCCCTATAGTTGAACGGAGGGGGACATGGATGTGCCCACCACTGCTTCATCTGGGGACAAGGATGAATATGCATAAGCAGGCAAAGTATCCCGCAAAGGCTCCGGGGGTTGTTGGGCCCGGGGTCCCTTGTCTGGTCCCGTCTGATGCCCTGACCTGGGTGGCTGATCATGGGGCTCAGGCAGTGGGCTGTCACATCTCTGTGGATGGGATTCCATTGCTGACGCTGCCTTTGAATGGTGCCTAACCTGAAGGGGATCAGGACCTGTGACTCATCGATGCCGTCAACTGAGGCACACCCTGGAACTGATGTTATGCTCAAGGTGCCCAAAAAGGCCAGTGCTGACATAGGTGGTGGCCTCTGTTGCTGCCACGGTGCCAGGAGGGGGAGGGGTGTGTGTGTCCCATCTACCACAGCCAGTGCAGCTCCACTGAGAATGGGTCAACACAACATCTGATTCTGACTCGGACTGCGATGACCACAGAGGTGCCGATGAAGTTGGTGTCAGTGCCACATGTTGAGACCTCCTTGGGGATCTTGAGCAGTACCGGGATAGTCCAGACCCAGAATGATGCCAAGCGCTTCTGGACCTTGACCTACATCAGATTGATCTCAGCGCTGAGCGCCGTTCTCCTGGTGCTACCCTGGAGCTTGGTGCCATGCCCTCAGTAAGCATCAGCGGTGATGGGTGCTGTGCTGGCAGAAGCGATCCCTCCAAGGATGACCTGTCCTGGTGACATTCTGCGGACTGTGGTCAACGCAGCATCGCTGGCTTCCCCCTCGAGCAGTGCAGTCTCTCACCCCCTGGATGACTCAGCCTCTAAAATTTCAATGAAGTCTCGGGCTGCCTCATAGGCATCAGACTTATGTCTCTCAGTAATGGGCTACATTCTGGACTCAAAAGCGCCAGTCCCGGAATGGATGGCACATCCTGGACCTCTTGTGCTGGAGACTTCCAAACACATTTGGTCCTTTCTCGGCTAGGACTCATGAAGAAATCTACCTGTCTTCCCTCCTGCTGGTGAGGAGGATCTATGCCTCAGCACCGCAGTCTTTGGCGCTAGGGGCTACGCTCAACGTTGGCGCGCTACTGCGCATGGAGGCCAGAGCACTCAGCACCGAGCTGGCTTCAGGTGCCAACTTCTCACCCTGAGGGGGTTTTAGTGCTGCTTCCGTAAGGAGCTGTTGTACTCCTGGTCCTTTCTGGGTGTGACAGATTAGTTCCAGGCACGAGCACACAGCCCCTTCCTCGGGGGTGCGGCCCAGCGAGCCCTCCGTCTTAAAGCTGCGAATGTAATGGTTAAAGGGGCGCAAGCTCCCGATATCCCAACACGGGGTGTATCGGGGCCCAGCAAGCCCTGTGTCCGCAGTTCCCCTCTTGGGGCACCTCTGTCTGTCACCACGGGTCTTGGGGCGGAGGCCCCTCAAGTTTCACCAGTTCGCTTCCCTCCCGCGTTGTGTGCAGCGCTGAGAGATAAACGGGTGGCTAGGGGGACCCAGGCCCACCCTCTCCACTGGGTCCCAGCCCGGGGCCCTAAGGGTTTGGGTCTCGACCCTTACCCGGCTGACGGGGTCCAGAACGGCCCTGCCCCAGGCTGCTTCCTAGCCTCCCTTGGCTCCGCGGTTTGTGATCCCGAGCCACCAGCCCTTACCTCTCCGCCGGCAGTAGTCCTGGGTGCTCCTCATGGATCTTGGGGGTCCTGGGTTCCTGTCTCCACTGGGGGGGGAGGGGAGGGAGGGAGGAATCGCCTCCTTGCGGTCCTCCTACCCTCTCTGTCTCCTGTGCAGCTTTTAAACCTCCCGCCGGAGGTCACGCTGCCCTCCCTGGTCCCGCCTCCGACGTTGCTTACACCGATGTGTCGGGGCGCAGGGGGCGGGGTTATGTCCCGGCGTCCCCTGCCCAGGACACGTTGGTCCACCCTTGACTGCCAGCCGGCCCTATTTGCCGCAGCCGAGGGACACAGCTCCACGGAGGGCTTGGCGGGCGCGGCGTCACGGCTGCGTGCCTGCTGGGCAGCTCCTCCGGGGCCTCCTGCCGGGGTCGGAGCCGCTGCCCGCCCGGTTCCTGTGTGGGCCGCCGCTGGCCTGTCACACTGGGGCTTAAAACTCCTGCAGATCTTGTACTTTTCAGTGCTGTGTTCATCATCCAAACAGCAAAGGCACGCGTTGCATGGATTGCTGTTGGGCATGGAGTGCTTACACGCTGCACACTATTTAAAGTCATGCCCTGGTGCCCTGAGGGCTACAGTTCTTGGGCACTTGCCCGCTGCTGCTAACACTGAAAACTTGTTAGTCGAAGAGATGACAAAGAGAGCTATAGACTAGGGACTAGACACTTACCACAGCTAGGAAGTTCCAATGCTGTCACAGATGGTAAGAAGAAACTGAGGGAGGGCAGGGAAGGCTGTGGTATATATGCACTAATATAGCAGCGCCACTCTAGGGGTTCGCCACAGCCGACCCTATGGGAGCTGGTAGGGGGAAAAGTTTCCAATGTTCACGTACGAGGTGTGCATACACCTGACTGGAATCAAAGTGAAAAAGGACTTGAAGAACCACCCCAGATTACAGCCTCCCTCAGATTGCTTAATTCATCCACATTTAACTGCTATGTCACCCTCCCTAGAAAGTTTTATCATCATCAACTGAATCTATTTCTAGCATGCCCACTCCCCTATTTGTTAGGCACTAGAGTTTCATCTTTTCCTCACTATGGCTTAATCATAAAAGATGAGACCCCCGCCCATCCCCACAGGACAATGGTCAGGGCCCTTCTCTGGGACTAAGTTGCTTTTATATTTGTATGGCAGAGGAAAAAAAGCTCAAGAGACTTTTCAAGGCAAACTCTACAAAGACTCTAAGTTTAAATCACTCCAGCATTCAAAGCCCTTTCACTACCTGTAAGCGAGCTGCTCTCCATAGCCACAGAGCCCATGTCTTTCCGCAGACGTTCCAGCTGCTCTTCTTGCTGCTTACTCTGAGCTCTCTCCTACACAAGGAAACATTTTAGTATGGTTAACATAACACCCATCACAGGGTCTAGGGACATAGTTAAAGTAATACAAGAAAAACAATATTCCTTCTCTAGAAGAGGACTACCCAAGCTTTGGGTAAAGGCATGAATCAATAAATGGACTTTATAGCAGAATTTATTGGACCAGAGGACAGAAGTGAATTTCAGAGCTGCAGAACCTCCATTACTGCACTGAGAAAGGTGTTTCTTGAATAGCCAGGACTCAAAGCATATAGGGGTACACTAACTTCAGTGAAGAAGAGTACCCAGACATGAACTACTTCTAAGACAGGCCAAGAAGAGAAAACAACAGAATTCCCCTTGTCACCTACAGCTTATAACTTAAACCCCTCCAACATATGATCAACAATCTACAACCTTTCCAGGAAAATGACCCCACACTGTCACAGGCCTTTGGGGAAAGGCCAATCCTCACCTACAGACAACCCCCTAACCTCACAGCACAACTCCATCATAATCATCCAGGAACCTACCCCTGCAATCAGCCCCAGTGCCAACTCTGTCCACACATCTACACAAGCAATTTCATCACTGGACCCAAGCACATCAGCCACAACAACAGAGGTTCATTTAACTGCACATCCACTAATATGATCTATGCCATCAAATGCCAGCAATGCCCCTCTGCCATGTGTACTGGCCAAACTGGACAGTCTGTACAGGAAAGAATTAATGGACACAAATCAGATATCTGAAAAGGCAACACACAAAAACCTGTTGGAGAACACTTTAACCTGCTTGGGCACTCATTAATGGATCTCAAAGTCACCATGTTGTTTCAGGCCAATTCCACAAGCCAAATACACAGGGAAGTCTTAGAACTTAACTTATTTACAGGCTAGGGATCCATCACAAAGGTATGAATAAAGACATTAATTGGCTAGCACACTTTCTTCCACATCCTATTGACTTTAAAAAACCAAACAATGGGTACTTAAAGAACAATTTGCACCTTCTTCATCAGCTTCATGTAGCATGAACACTCTAATTGACTTTTTCCCCTCCTTCCCCTTCCTTCTCACCCCCCCCCCCCCGCCCATCTCCTATTTATTTTGGAACTGGACATTTAATATTCCATTCATTTGAGATGGGTTATGCCCATGAAAGCTCATGATACCATCTACACGTTTTGTTAGTCTTTAAGGTGCTGCTAGACTGTTCACTGTTTAAGTTTTTCCAATTACAGACTAACATGCCCATCTCTCTGAAGCTTTTGACATCCATGAGTTACTCTTGAGCCACTGCAAACAAAATTTGGGCAAGAGGACTTCAAACACTATTAACACCTAAACATGCATAAGAATAGCCATACTGGGTCAGACCAAAGGACTATCCAGCCCAGTATCCAATGCCAGATGCCCCAGAGGGAGTGAACAGAACAGGGAATCATCAAGAATCCCTCTTCTGTCACCTATTCCCAGCCTCTGGCAGAAGCTAGGGACACCATTCCTACCCTGGCCAACAGCCATTGTTGGACCTAAGCTCCATGAATTTATCTAGTTCTTTCTTGAACCCTGTTAAAGTCCTGGTCTTAACATCCTCCTCTGGCAAGGAGTTCCACAGGCTGACCATGTGCTGTGTGAAGAAAAACTTCCTTTTGTTTTAAACCTGCTGCCTATTAATTTCATTTGGTGACCCCTAATTCTTATATTGTGGGAATATGTAAATAACTTTTCCTTATTCACTTTTTTCCACAGTATTCATGATATTATAGACTTCTACCATGTCTCCCCCCCGGTCTCCTCTTTTCTGAGTGGAAAAGTCCCAGTTGTTTTACTCTCTTCATATGGGACCCATTCCAAACCCCTAATCATTTTTGTTGCCCTTTTCTGAACCTTTTCCAATGCCAATATAATCTTTTTTGAGATGAAACGACCACATCTGCATGCAGTATTCAAGATGTGGGCGTACCATGATTTTACATGGAGCCAATAACACGTTTTCTGTCTTATTCTCTATCCCTTTTTTAATGATTCCTAACATTCTATTTGCTTTTTTGACTGTCGCTGCACACTGAGTGGATGTTTTCAGAACTATTCACAATGACTCGAAGAACTCTTTCTTGAGCAGTTGTAGCTAAATTAATCCCCACCATAGAATCCTAGAATACTAGAACTGGAAGGGACTTTGAGAGGCCATTGAGTCCAGTTCCCTGTCCTCACGGCAGGACCTAGTACCATCTAGTACCACTGGTTGAGAAACACTGGTCCAAGTACCCTTAGGGGTACACAAGAGAAGTCTGGGGGGTATATCAACACAACTGAAACTTGGAGAAAACTGAATTGTTTGAAGTTTTACAGCATTTTATTATTTTTGTACTTTTTATACCCAAAAATTCCATCACCCGCTCGGCTACAATTAAGTTGTTTAAACAAATATGTTGCAATGGTAGAAAAAAAAATGTTGTGTGTGTCTGAAAACTGTAGGTATTGGGGGTATTTTTTTTGAAAAAGGGGTACTTTAAAAAAAAACCAAAACATCGAGAAACACTGGTCTATCTAACCTGCTCTTAAATATCTCGAGAGATGGAGATTCCACAACCTCCCTAGCAACTTATTCCAGTGTTTAACCACCCTGACAGTTAGGAAGTTTTTCCTAATGTCCAACCAAAACCTCTCTTGCTGCCATTTAAGCCCACTGCTTCTTGTCCTATCCTCAGAGGCCAAGGAGAACAATTTCCCCCTCCCCCTCCTCCTTGTGAGGCTCTTTATTGTATGTATAGTTGGGATTATTTTTTTCCAATATGCATTACTTTATATTTATCAACATTAAATTTCATTTGCTATTTTGTTTCCCAATCACTTAGTGTGGTGAGATCTTTTTGAAGCTGTTCATAGTCTGCTTTGGTCTTAACGATCTTGAGCAGTTTGGTATCATCTGCAAAGTTTGACACCTCACTGCTTATCTCTTTCTCTAATTCATTTATAAACAAGCTGGAGTTACCCAGCGTTGCTCAGGAAATCGGAGAAACAAAATATAGAAAAACAGTTGTCCATTATATTTTTTTGAATGGTAGAAAAGTTGCACTGATTTCTATAGGGATTAAAATATAGGTCCGCGTCATCCCCGGGTGGAGGAGAGGTTACATGCGGGAGGGGTGCCCCAGCTCACGCCCAGGGCTGCAGGTGCCGCGGGGGGCGGGGCAGGGCAGGTGCCCGAGCCGTTGTGCGCGTGGGGGTTGGGGCACTGCGTGCTGGTGCAGGGGGGGAGGAGAAGAGGGTCACTTATGTAACCTCGCGGGCGGGAGGAGGCAAGTCCTGGAAGGCGCTGGGGGCCGCAGGCGGCGGGCACAGGACCTAGGGTGGGCGGGGCAGCCCCTGCAGCGCAGCGGGTTACTTTTTTATTTTTACAGCTTGAGCCCGGGCCCGATCGGGTCCAAAAGTACCTTAATACCTTCTCCTGGATGAAAGGTTACCCATGCAAAGTTTGGTTGCGGTAGCTCTTATAGTGTCCAAATTATTAGCGCACAAACTTACAAACAAACATTCTCCTTTATCAGAGGGGTAGCCGTGTTATATATGTGGGCAGAGTTGGCACCGAGGTTTGTTGCATGGCTTGGTTCCTGAGTTAGTGGGTCTTTGCCCACGAAAGCTTATGCTCCAACACTTCAGTTAGTCTATAAGGGTATGTCTACACTACAGCACTAATTCGAACTAACTTAATTCGAATTAGTTAATTCGAACTAAGCTAATTCGAATTAGCGCATCTAGACCTAAAAACTAGTTCGAATTTAGCATTTTGCTAATTCGAACTAGCATGTCCACATTGAGTGGACCCTGAACCAAAGTTAAGGCTGGCCGGAACCAGTGCCGGCAGGGCATGAGCTTAGGACTTAGAGTGTGGAGCTGCTGCCTCAGGCTAGCCGAGGGCTGTGCTTAAAGGGACCCGACCCCCACCCCGGACAGACAGTTCTCAGGGTTCCCCGCTTGCTTGTCTACCTCGATGAGGGACAGCAAAGCAGTCCTGTCTTGGAGTGCCCTGAGTGCTCACCCTCGGCACATCACAGCACTCGGCCATCAGCCTGGTTGCACTTGCCGCAGGCTGCCATTCGGGGGGCTGTCAGGATCCAGGAGGCCCTGCAGGAGAGCTTCCACCCCAAGGAGCCCGCAGAGCCACCCCAGTCCTCCCCATCAGGGGCTCGTGCCCCATTCCTCCCTCACCTCCTTCCACTTACCCTTCCCTAGCCCCCCTTCCTGATGTAAAAAATAAAGGACACGTATGTTCAAAAATAGAAACTCTCTTTATTTAACAAAACTGAGGGTGGGGGGGGGGGGGATTAACCTCTGGGGAGACTGGGAAAAGGAGGTGGGAGAGGGGAGGGGGGAGCTGGAAGGGGGAAGCCAGGGGAAGAAGGAGGAGGGGAAGTCTAAAACTATGGTACACCATATCTTCAGTATTGTGTAGAGATGGGGTCTCCTCACCTCAAAAAAGATATTTTGGCCTTGGAAAGGGTCAGAAAAGGGCAACTAAAATGATTAGGGGTTTGGAACTGGTCCCATATGAAGAGAGGCTAAAGAGACTGGGACTTTTCAGCTTAGAAAAAAGGAGACTGGGGGGGGGGATATGATAGAGGTCTATAAAATCATGAGTGGTGTGGAGAGGGTGCATAAAGAAAAGTTCTTCATTAGTTCCCATAATAGAAGGACTAGAGGACACCAAATGAAATGAATGGGTAGCAGGCTTCAAACTAATAAAAGAACGTTCTTCTTCACAAAGCAAATAGTCAACCTGTGGAACTCCTTGCCACAGGAGGCTGTGAAGGTGAGAACTAGAACAGAGTTTAAAGAGAAGTTAGATAAAGTCATGGAGGTTGGGTCCATGGAGTGCTATTAGCCAGGGGGTAGGAATGGTGTCCCTGGCCTCTGTTTGTGGAAGGCTGGAGATGGATGGCACGAGACAAATCGCTTGGTCATTGTCTTCGGTCCATCCCCTCTGGGGTACCTGGTGTTGGCCGCTGTTGGCAGACAGGCTACTGGGCGAGATGGACCTTTGGTCTGACCCAGTACGGCCATTCTTATGTTCTAAGCTCAGGGTCGGGGGTCTCACTGGACCAACTTGATTTTCATGCAAACCTGCTCCTGGGTTCGCATGTGGCCTTTGGTGGCCAGGCTGGCAGCTATCCTGCCCTAGACGGCCGCTTTCCTGTGCCTAGTGCGGAGATTGTGGACGTTGGAGGTCTCCCCCCAAACCTCGATGAGGTCCACGATCTCCGCACTAGACCAGGCGGGCGTCCACCTCTTGCGGCCCCGGGCAGGCTCCTGGGAGCCACCAGCCTGGTCCTGGGAAGAGGGGGAGGGCTGGGTGGCAGCGGGTGGCTGGCTCATCCCATGCCAGGTGCAGGGTCTGCTGGCTGGGTGCTGGCAGGCTTGCACCTGGCACGGGCACCGTTGCCAGACCGTGCCCCTTTAAGGGCTCCGGGGCCGGCAGGGGGGCAGACGAGTTTCCCTGGCTTGGCCCAGAGTGGCCACCAGGGCAACCTGGGAAGGGCTAGCCTCCCACTAGTTCGAATTAAGTGGCTACACAGCCCTTAATTCGAACTACTTAATTCGAACTAGGCGTTAGTCCTCGTAGAATGAGGTTTACCTAGTTCAAATTAAGCGCTCCGCTAGTTCGAATTAAGTTCAAACTAGCGGTTTGCGTGTGTAGCGCCTATGAAAGTTAATTGGAACTAACAGCTGTTAGTTCGAATTAACTTTGTAGTGTAGACATACCCTAAGGTGCCACAGGACTCCTCGCCGCTTTTGCAGATCCAGACTAACACAGCTACCCCTCTGATACTTGACACCATGCAAGGCACTGCATTTAGCCGTATGGAGTGGAAATCTATCAACCTCATGAAGAAACTTGCACAAGTACAAACAGATATCATCTTTCTCTCCAAATGCAAACGGATGGACATTATACCAAATGGACCGAAGGTGAAAAATCCATTGCTATCTACATACTGCACAGACTACAGTGAGAGATTATGCCATACACTATCTAAAAAACTGAGGAACCACCTGATCAGCATCCTGTACAGCAAACAGGAAAACATCAAAAAAGAGCTCTCCAATCTGGAGTCTCTCATAAAACACCAACCTTCCCCACAAATGGACTTTACTAAAATAAGACAGGAGATCTACATTACACATTTCACTTCACTACAGAGGAAGAAGGATTGTAAGCTGTCTAAAATCCTACCTACCACATGGGGCCACAACAGTGGTACCCCTAACTCACCCAGCAATATCGTCAATCTTTCCAATTACACACTCAGAACAGACTCTTCTGCCGGGCTATCTCGGGGACTCTCTTTTTGCCCCGCCATCCCCACTAACATGATACAGTTCTGCGATGATCTGGAAGCCTACTTTCGCCATCTCCGTCTCAAGGAATACTTCCAACACAACACTGAACAGTGCACTGACACACAGATACCTTCCCAGCAACAGCACAAGAAAAAGAACTCCACATGGATTCCTCCTGAGAGCCGAAATGACAGTCTGGACCTCTACATAGAATGCTTCTGCCGACATGCACAGGCAGAAATTGTGGAAAAACAGCATCGCTTGCCTCATAACCTCAGTCATGCAGAACGCAATGCCATCCACAGCCTCCGGAACAACTCTAACATTATAATCAAAGAGGCTGACAAAGGAGGTGCTGTTGTCATCATGAACAGGCCTGACTACCTAAAGGAGGCTGCCAGACAATTCTCCAAAACCAAATTCTACAGGCTTCTTTCCTCAGATCCCACTAAGGAATACACTAAGAAACTGCACCATCTGCTCAGGACACTCCCTACACAAGCACAGGAACAGATCAACACACCCTTAGAGCCCCGACCAGGGTTGTTCTATCTATTACCCAAGATCCACAAACCTGGAAATCCCGGACACCCCATCATCTCGGGCATTGGCACTCTCACTAAAGGACTGTCTGGCTATGTGGATTCTCTACTCAGACCCTACGCCACCAGCATTCCCAGTTACCTCCGTGACACTACGGATTTCCTGAGAAAACTACAATGCATTGGTGATCATCCAGAAAACACCATCCTAGCCACCATGGATGTAGAGGCTCTCTACACAAACATCCCACATGCAGATGAAGTACAAGCTGTCAGGAACAGTATCCCTGATGATGCCACAGCACAACTGGTGGCTGAACTCTGAATTTATCCTCACACACAACTATTTCAGATTTGGTGACAATATATACCTCCAGACCAGTGGCACTGCTATGGGCACCCGCATGGCCCCACAATACGCCAACATTTTTATGGCTGACCTGGAACAACGCTTCCTCAGCTCTCGTCCACTTACGCCCCTTCTCTACCTATGCTACATCGATGACATCATCATCTGGACCCATGGGAAGGAGACACTGGAAGAATTTCACCACGATTTCAACAGCTTCCACTCCACCAACCTCAGCATGGACCAGTCTACATGGGAGGTCCATTTCCTGGACACCACAGTGCAAATAAGTGACGGTCACATCAATACCACCCTATACCGAAAGCCTACCGACCGCTATGCTTACCTGCATGCCTCCAGCTTCCATCCCGGACACACCACATGATCCATTGTTTACAGCCAAGCACTGAGGTACAACCGCATATGCTCCAACCCCTCAGACAGAGACCTACACCTACAAGATCTTCAGCAAGCATTCTGTAAACTACGATACCCACACGAGGAAGTGAGGAGACAGATTGACAGAGCCAGACGTGTACCCAGAAGCCTCCTGCTATGGGACAAGCCCAAGAA
The DNA here is from genome assembly GCA_032595735.1 of Pelochelys cantorii. Taxonomy (NCBI): domain Eukaryota; kingdom Metazoa; phylum Chordata; order Testudines; family Trionychidae; genus Pelochelys; species Pelochelys cantorii. The sequence goes on from CM064328.1 coordinate 48,446, forward strand.
AGAAACCAACAAAACACCACTGGCCATCACCTACAGTCCTCAGCTAAAACCTCTCCAACGCATCATTAGTGATCTACAACCCATCCTGGACAATGATCCCTCACTTACACAAGCCTTGGGAGGCAGGCCAGTCCTTGCCCACAGACAACCCGCCAACCTGAAGCATATTCTCACCAGCAACTACACACCGCACCATAATAACTCTAACTCAGGAACCAATCCATGCAACAAACCTTGGTGCCAACTCTGCCCACATATATACACCAGCAACACCATCACAGGACCTAACCAGATCAGCCATACTGCCACTGGTTCATTCTCCTGCACATCTACTAACGTAATATATGCCATCACGTGCCAACAATGTCCCACTGCTATATACATCAGCCAAACTGGACAGTCCCTACGTAAAAGAATCAATGGACACAAATCAGATATTAGGAATGGCAACATACAAAAACCTGTAGGGGAACACTTCAATGTCCCTGGACACACAATTGCAGATCTAAAGGTAGCCATCCTGCAGCAAAAAAACTTCAGGACCAGACTTCAAAGAGAAACTGCTGAGCTACAGTTCATCTTCAAGTTTGACACAATCAACTCAGGATTAAACAAAGGCTGTGAATGGCTAGCCAAGTACAAAAGCAGCTTCTCCTCTCTTGGAATTCACAACTCCAGATCAGCTACTAGAAGTGGTCCTCATCCTCCCTGATTGGATCCACCTCGTCATCTCCAGCCTGATTCTGGCCTGCATATTTATACCTGCCTCTGGAAATTTCCACTACATGCATCTGACGAAGTGGGTCTTTGCCCATGAAAGCTTATGCTCCAACACTTCAGTTAGTCTATAAGGTGCCACAGGACTCCACGCCGCTTTTGCAGATTCTCCTTTATATATTAGATAAGTTGAATAGGATTGGTCCCAGGACAGACCCTTGGGGGACCTCACTAGTTACCTCTCTCCACTTGGAAAACTTACCATTTATTCCTACCCTTTGTTTCCTGTCTTTTAAACAGTTATTAATCCATTGAAAGGACCTTCCCTCTTATCCCATGACAACTTACTTTAAGAGCTTTTGGTGAGGGACCTTATCAAAGGCTTTCTGGAAATCTAAGTATACTATATCCACTGGATCCCCCTTGTCCACATGTTTGTTGATCCCCTTAAAGAACTCTGGCAGATTAGTTAGGCATGATTTCCCTTTACAGAAACCATGTTGACTTTCCCCCAACAAATTATGTTCATATATAAGCCTAACAATTTTATTCTTTACTATAGTTTCAACTAAATTTGCCTGGTACTGATGTTAGACTTACCGGTCTGTAATTGCCAGGATCAACTCTAGTGCCCTTTTTAAATATTGGTGTTACATTAGCTATCTTCCAGTCATTAGGTATGGAAGCTGATTTAAAGGATAGGCTGCAAACTAAAGTTAATAGTTCCGCTATTTCACATTTGAGTTCTTTCAGAACTCTTGGGTGAATGCCATCTGGTCCCGGTGACTTGTTACTGTTAAGTTTATCAATTTGTTCCAAAACCTCTTCTAATCTCAAAAACACCTCAATCTAGGACAATTCCTCAGATTTGGGGATCTCCCCAATACTCTCAGCCATGAAGACTAAAGCAAAGAATTCAGTTAGCTTCTGTGCAATTACTTTATCAACTTTGAGGGCTCCTTTAGCATCTTGATCATCCAAGGGCCCTACTGGTTGTTTAGCAGGCTTCCTGGTTCTGATGTACTTAAACATTTTACTATTAATTTTTGCATTTTTGGTTAGCTGTTCTTCAAACTCCTTTTTGGCTTTTCTTATTATATTTTTACACTTAATTTGACCACATTCATGCTAATTATTCACAATATCCTCTGGCAAAAAGTTCCACAGGTTGACTTATGTGAAGAAATACCTCCTTTTGTTTTAAACCTGCTATCTATTAATTTCATTTTGCACCCCCTAGTTTTTATGTTTTGAGGATTAAATAGCACTTATCTACTTTCTCTACACCAGTCATGATTTTAGAGACCTCAATCATAGCTCCCCCGACACCTTTTTTCCGGTCTTTCTTTATAGCCATTCCATTTCATTCATTGGTTTTGTTGGAATCAGAAAAGATTCAGAAAAAGGCAATATATCTTTTCTGAGATGGGGCAACCGCATCTGCACACCATGGGCATACCATGGATTTATATACAGGCAATATGATATTTTCTGTCTCATTATCTATCCCTTTCTTAACGATTCCCAACTTTCTGATCACTTTGTGGATGCTTTCATAAAAATATTCACAATAATTCCAAGATTCTTTCTTGAGTGGTAAAAGCTATTTTAAATCCCATCATTTTATAAGTATAGTTGGGATTGTGTTTTCCAATATGCATTACCTTGCATTTATCAACATTACATTTCACCTGCTATTTTGCTGCAGTCACCCAGCTTTGAGAGATCATTTCATAGCTCTATGCTGTTTGCCTGGGACTTAAACTGAGTAGTTTCATATCATCTGCAAATTTCGCTGCCTCCAAATTTACCCCTTTTTCCAGATCATTTATGAATAGTGTTGAAAAGGACTTATCCCAGAACAGACCCCTCAAGGATGCCACTATTCACCTCTCTCCATCCTGAAAACTGACGATTTTTATCTACCCTTTGTTTCCTATATTTTAACCAATCTATGAGAGGACCTCACAGTTTACCTTACTAAAAAGCCTTTACTGAGAGACTTTGTCAAAGGCTTTCTGAAAAATTAAGTACATTATAACCACTGGATCGCCTTTTGTCCACATGCTTGTTGACCCCCGTCAAAGAATTCCAGGAGATTGGTGAATCATGATTTTCCTTTACAAAAACCATGTTGATTCTTCCCCAACAAATTATGTTAACCTACGTATCTGATCATTCTGTTTCTTACTATAGTTTCAACCAGTTTGCCCAGTACTGAAGTTAGACTTACCAGACTGTCTGGATCACCTCTGAAGCCCTTTTTAAAAATTGGCATCACATTAGCTAACCTCCAGTCACTGAGTACAGAAGTGGATTCAAATGATAGGTTACAGACTACTGTTAATAGTTCTGCAATTTCACATTTGAGTTTTCAGAATTCTTGGGTGAATACTCCTTGAAGCTAAGGGATTTTAACCATTCCCAGGACTCCAATAGTAGTTTTTCTACAGCTTGTATAGTAGAATTATTCTCTCCTTGCTTTATAATCTATTCCCCACTGTAAACATTCTACACCTTATTTGCCTTCCTCATGGTTCTCAGGCACTCTGTTCAAATGTTTTCACATTCACTTACTAGCACTAATGCATTTGAATGGAGCGTGGTTTGTGGAAAAGACTACTGTAAAAAATAAAGCTACAACATTCCAAATCTAGCCACACAGAAATGGAGGATGGGCTTGTCATTGTAAGTATGATTAAATTAAATAATGGGCCTCTGAAATATTGTGGAAATTTTATTCCAGAAGATTAGTAACCAGAATATACTTTGCGAAGCTGGGGTTCTGCAGGAAAATTGAACGGACAAGTTGAACCAGAACATGTGAAATATTTGTAAATCTTTACCAATGATTTTTTCAGACGCTCATATTCTGGACGATACTCCCTGCAAAGAGAAACATTTTGAACATTTACTTATAAACAATATCTACCCATTAATTAAACCTCTGAGCATATTTCCACTACTCCAACAATTAAGACAACATTTAACATTATAACTACATCTAGAACGCAGTCTGAATTTTCAATTATCTACAAGAAAACCAGAAACTGAGTGTACAAATGAAGCCTTATTCCAGAAAGATTTTTTTCAAAAAACATACAGGACCAATACATGGGCTGTCCCTCTTCACACAGAAGATGAGACAATAAGGACAAATACCAAAATTACAGCTGTTTCTCACACAGGCAAGCTGGCAGAGATTCAACCCAGAGATGACTGAGGTAAGGCTACTATAGTGAGGTAAACTGCCAGAATTAGTGAGGATGACATTGTACACTAATAATAAGTGTTGGAGTAGCCATGTCGATTTCAGGATATTAGAGAGCAATGTGAGTGAGGAAATACCTTTTATTGGATCAATTCTGATGGTTAGACACAAGTTTTTGAGCAACAGAGCTCTTCTACAAGTCAGGGAAAGGTACTGGGAGTGTCACAGCTAAATACAAAGTCAGATAGATCATTTAGCATAAGCAATTAGCGCATATTGTAAGGGAAGGATGGGTAATAAATTTTGACCCCAGACCGTCCCAGAAGGAGCAGGGCCTCAGGCGGAAGGGGCAAGGCCAGGACACTTCCGTTCTTCCCCACCCACAGACTGATTGGTCTGTGGGCGGGGGAGCATGGGAAGTCTTTGCCCCCACCCCTCCCGAGAGAACTGCCAGCTGTTCTGAACAGCTGGCAGCTCCCTCCAAGTGTCCATGCCTCTGGCGGTGGGAGGTGATTTTGTGCACACCCCTACTGCCCCCAGAGGGATCCATCAGGGCCTGGGGGCGGGGGAAGCATGAGAAGTCTGCCCCACCCTGCAAGGGAGCACTGCACTTAGTCAGCCACCAGCTGCTGCTCAGCTGGTGGGTGACTAAGTGCAGAACCCCTTGCAGGACAGGAGGAAATTTCATGAGCTCTCCCCCCACCCCCAGCCAATCAGAGCCTGGGGGCGAGGTGACCATGCAAAGTCTCCTCCCACCCTGCCCCCATCCTGCAAGGAGAGATGATGGAGAGACTGATGGATGAGGAGAGAGTGATAGATTTGATCTTATTCAACTTACAGAAGAGAAGAGGGAGGGGGGATTTAATAGCCTTCAACTATCTGAAGGGGGGAGGTTCAAGAGATGATGTAAAGAAGCTGCTCTCAGTGGTAACATGACAGAATGAGAAGCAATGGTCTCAAGTTGCAATGGGAAGGTCTAGGTTGGATATTAGGAAAAACTATTTCATTAGAGGATGGTGAAGCACTGGGATGGGCTACCTAGGGAGATGATGGTGTCTCCATCCCTAGAAGTTTTTAAGTCCGAGCTTGACAAAGCCCTGTCTGGGATGATTTAGTTGGGAAAGGTCCTGTTTTTAACAAGGGGATTGGACTCAATCTCCTATGATTCTAATAATGCTACAGCTAACCTAAGACCGTTAGGTCAGATATAAAGTGATTATTTTGTGAAAAATGTTCACCCACAGGTGATAAGGTGTTGGCTTACGATTTTCCCGTAAAAGTTCATTTAAGAACATAGTGATTCTCTGGTTTCACCCACATAGCTGTTATTGGGGCATTTAAAATGTACTGGATGGAGGTATTCCACACATTATGATAAGTATGTGTAGGACCCCTAGATCCTAAAAGGTATACTGCAGCAGTGGAGTGTTCTGTTGAATATGGGTTGTAGTAGTTTGATAATACTCCACATAGGTTCCAGTGTGGTGTGGTAGGTGACAACCAGGGTTGGAGAAAGACAAGTGTCTCACAGGTTTGGAATTCAGGAGCCTGATTAGAAGGGCTAATTCTTGGCAGTGCTCATTAGCTTAGAATACTTCTTGCATCTTACCCAAGAAAAAGAGAGAGATTTACCTATCACAGATGCAGGACTTACAGTTTTCCAAGCTTTTTGGGAGTTGGGATGCAGAAGGGAGTGGGGTGCCAGAGGCAAACTCTGGCTGAGAGATGCTTACCTAGGCAGCTCCCAGCCAGCAGCCCATTGGGACGTTCAGGCAGGATCCCTGTCTGCCACAGCCCCAGACCGCTCAAAGCATCTGCCTGCTCTGTGTGCTTCTCTGCACTTTGCACCCAAAGGGGTGGGGAGCTTCGTACACTGCCTCTGCTCCCAGCATAATCTCTCACTCATTGGCCAAAAGGAGTGTAGAGATTGTGCTAGGGGTGCAAAGACATCCCCCTCCCCCTCCAGGCACACAGCACAGAGAGGCACAGATGCTTTGAGAGGCTTGGTGCTGCTCCCTGCCTGAGGGTTCCAGCTGGCTAGTCTACTCACAAGTGTCCAGTTGGGAGTTCAACGTATGGAGCAGGGGTTTCAAAAACAAGGCTTGTGAGCCATCTACAGCCTGAGCAGTTCCACGATCTGGCCAGCAAGTGGTTGCTGGCATGTGAGGACTGGCCCTAACTCTAAGATAAACTGAGTCTGAGACCCCTGGTGTTGAGTTCAACCTTACAAAGCAACCAGACAGTCTGACAGTATTCCATGAGAGAAGAGGCACAACTTCAATCTCAGAGAGGCCTGAACTGGAACTTCATCAGTCTGAAGAGGAGAGAACTTCTGGCAGGATGTTTCCTGGGAAGGGTCCTTGAATTTGTTCAATATCTGAGTCTGCCAGTGCCCTGATATGTGTGCTTTCTGGGCACAATGCAAACCTAGTCTATCCTGAGGCTTCCAAGGATGAGGTGGCTTGAATGGGTTCTCTATTCTGGAGTTGTTTGTTTTTTCTACTGAGCAGTTTCCAATTTTGAAATTAATGGCTGGACAGTTTGTGCATTTTGAATGTCTTATTTTTGTACTCTAGCATACACAGGATGGGTGTTTTATAACAAATAAAACCAGTGGACTGCAAACTTTTTGGTGACACCCTCCCACTGCCCTCTCCATGATTAAGAGTCAGGGCCACTGCAATGGTCAGGACCAGAGCGGTGTTTGGGGCTGGAGGGGGGAGGGACTGTGCAACACATTCTCACCACCTCCTATGAGGGCTGGCCCAGCCCCACCACGCCTTCCTCAACATTCTTCTGGACCATACTACAAGGGCATGCCCCACGGTTCAGGGACCATTGCTCTTGGCCAAGTGAGCTGCAAAAGACCAGCACGCCTTCAAGCAAAGCAACAAGCACACGAACGGGTAGCTGAATAGCATTCTTTAGCTCAAGGACACCTTCTCCTCACACTGAAAATCACCATCTCACCTCTCATACTCATCTACAGCTTCAGAGACTTGCACAAAAAATTCATCCAGTCCTGTACCCAGCACAGCAGAAACACCAACAACCTGAAAAAGAAACGAGAAACAGTTCATATAAGGGGTTCTAAATAAACTTTATGGGAAAGGAATTCTGGAGATAGCAATCCAGAACAATGACTGGGGAAATAACCCATCCTTTAAATGACCCAGAACTATCAGGATGGTGTACAGCCTATATTCCTGTCACTGTTACATTCATCATCTCTTCCTTACTCACTCTGTTATGCCCACTTATTTTGTCTTGTTTTTTTAAGTTCTTTGGGGGCAAAGACTGGATCCTTTCTATATATGTATGTAGTGCCCAGCACAATACAGTTCCATTATCCCAGTTCTCATGGGGCTCTTAAGCATTTTCATAGTATAAATATTAAAGATAATGTGACACTGAAAACATATCTTTAAATTCATAATGTGAGCTGTATCACAGTAAAAAAGTGGCAATACAAAACAATGCATAAAAATAATGAATTCCTTGTGTATAGCAGCAGATGTCCAAGCACAGGGGAAAGCATCAAGTCTGTTCTAGCTGGGGTTGGGTTGCTGAATCAGTCTCACAAGATTGCTAGTTCAATGCTCAATTCATACCCATTTTGTGAGCCCATACATAGTCGATTCATAATTTTACAAACTCTAGTTTCAACATCTTCCTCACAGGATTCTCTTCCTTTGTCCATGCCCAAACAACCTTCCACTATCCCTGCTTCCACTATCCTTGCTTCTCTCCAGTAACAGATCTTGGTCTCACTTCTGGAAATACATTTCACATGAGGTCCAGCAATGAAACGCTTCAGTGCCCTCAAACACCTCACTTCAATAGTTTCAAGTCTTTTCAAGTGCCTCTCTTTGGCTACCCATATCTCTGATCTCTACTGAAGAGTTTGTCTTAACATGGTTTTGTGTAGTTATCCGTTAAGTTGCAAGGGCACCCATTTATCATAAAACACTATACTTCCACTGCACCAGACTTCCCCTACACTCAGCAGCTTTGCGCTTGCAGTTCTCTGTTGATTTTGCCATTTGCTGCTAACCAGCTCAAAAGATACTTACATAGAAACCTGATTTAAGCAATGGCTCTTACTGTTGATATATATCTATCTTGGTTCCACCCAAGTCACCATACCATTTCAGTCTTTGCTTTACTCATTCTGATGTTACAGTTTTAGTTCCCTGTTCCGGGCTTCAATGGCTTGGATCAAAACTTTCTCAACAACCGGGCATTAGAGCACTATTGTCTACAAAGGTCAACTTAGTACAATATTCCATTTGTTTATTAAATTCATCACAAGTATGAATACTGATGGATTAAGCACTGACCCCTGGTGGAACCCAGCCTGAACTTCAAAACCCTCTTTTATACCAAAAGGCATCCACACTTTAGTCATGGAACTATCTATTGCTTTCTTCTGGGCTCAAAATTCTATGCAAAGTGCTATCATTCAGAGTTTAGGTCTTGTATTATAAAGCATCTCAGTACAATTATATATTTGCCATAAATGTGCAAACCACTACTTTAATGATTTATATAATGCCATGCTTTGCCACATGCTTAACACAATTATTATGGACAACAAGAGGAAAGGAAAACAAGTCAGAATAGGAAATAAAGAATATTTTTTAAAATTAGAAATGAAATTCACCTTGAAGTTCTTAAATTAGCTAAAGCTGTCTTGGAACCTTTACCATTTACATTCAGGAACTCATGAAGGACAAACATAGCACTGGTCTTTAAAATGGGGAACAAAGACAATCCAGGGAATCACTTACAGGTCAGCCTAAACTCAACATCTGGAAGATACTAGAACAAATGATTTAAAGTTAATTTGTAAGCACCTAGAGCGGTGGTGGGCAACATACAGCCCATCAGGGTAATTTGGCTGACAGCTGCTGGTTGCCCATGTAGAAACCATTTCATATTTAGCTAGAAGCCACTTCATAGAACAGAAGCCATTTAAGTTTCTCGCTTCTGCACGTACACTAGAAAGTTAACTGACCTTTACCAATGTGAGAAAGGCCAGGAGGATGGGCTGCTGGAATGTGTTAATGAGCTATTTTGAGCTGAAGCTCAAACTCCCTAAAAACCTGTTTCTTTCTGTGCTGATAATTTCTCTTTGAAGTTTGTTTTGATGGAATGCCCTGGCATCAGACTTGTTTGGTTAAGGGTATAAAATATTAGGATTGATTGTATTAGCCAGCCTCACTGGGCCCGGCTCTGCTGGGACCACGTTTGGCTCACTTTGCTTTTACTGGCCAATAAAACTGTCGTAAACTGAGTGAAGTTTTTGTTTCAACACCCACCACTGAGCTGGAGGATAATGGAGAATTAAGAAATATCTAGCATGGATAGTAAAGAATAAAGCATGCCAAATCAACTTAGGTTACTGGCCTAGTAGACAGAAGGGAATTATTAGATGTGATGTATATTGCTTTTAGTAGGGCTTTTGACAGGGCCACATGACACACAAGCAAACTAGGGAAATGTAGTCTAGATGTAATAACTATAAAGTGGCAAAGAACTGGGCATCTCTGCTGGTGTCTGGCAGGGGTCTGTACTAGGTCTAGGTACTAGTCATATTTTCATTAATTTGCATAATGAAGTGGAGAGCATATTATAAAACTTGTAGATTACACAAGCTCAAAGAGGTTGCAAGCACTTTAGAGGACAGGATGAAACATAAAAACAGCCATACTGGGTCAGACCAAAGGTCAGACCCAGTATCCTGTCTTCTGACAATGGCCAATGCCAGGTGCTCCAGGCAGAATGAACAAAACAAATAATGAAGAAAAAAAGGGGGGGGGGGATTTTTTTGCCCATTCCCAGCTTTTGGGAAACAGAGATTAGGGACACCTGTCTTGCTCATACTGGCTATGAGGGACCTATCCCCTGTTAATTTATCAAGTTCCTTTAACCCCATTATAGTCTTAACCTACACAATATCCACTATCAAAGCATTTCACAGGTTGATTGTGAGTTGTGTGAAGAAATACTTCCTTCTGTTTGTTTTAAACCTGCTGCTTATTAATTTCACTCAGTGATGCCTAGTTCTTGTGTGCTATGGGAAGGACCAAATAACACTTCCCTATTTACTTGCTCCACAACAGTGATGATTTTGTAGATCTCTATCATATTTCCCCTAGTTGTCTCTTTTCTACTCTGAAAAGTCCCAGGGTGTGTCTAAACTACACCCCTCTGCTGACAGAGGGATGTAGATTAGGCACACTGCTATTGCAAATGAAGCGGGGATTTAAATATCCCGCACTTCATTTGAATAGAAATGGTCGCCGCTTTTTGCCGACGTGGCACTTTGCCGGCAAAAAGCGGCAGTTTAGACGGGGATTGGTCGACAAGGAAAGCCTTTTCCGACCGATCCCTTAAGCCTCGTGCAACGAGGTTTACAGGATTGGTCGGAAAAGGCTTTCCTTGTCGACCGATCCCGGTCTAGACTGCCGCTTTTTGCCGGCAAAGTGCCACGTCGGCAAAAAGCGGCGACCATTTCTATTCAAATGAAGTGCGGGATATTTAAATCCCCGCTTCATTTGCAATAGCAGTGTGCCTAATCTACATCCCTCTGTCGGCAGAGGGGTGTAGTTTAGACATACCCCCAGTCTTAATTAATCTCTCCTCATATGAAAGCTATTCCATACTTCTAATCATATTTGTTGACCTTTACTGAATCTTTTCCAAATTCCAACATCTTTTTTGAGATGGGATGACCACATCTGCACACAGTATTCATATACAAGCAATATGATATTTTCTGTATTATCATCTATCCCTTTCTTAAGGATTCCCAACATTCTGCTTACTTTTTGCTGTTGCACATTGAGTGTTTTCAGAGAATAATACACAATGACTCCAAGATCTCTTTCTTGAGCGGTAACAACTAATTTAAATCCCATCATTTTATATGTATAGTTGGCATTATGTTTTCCAAAATGCATTACTTAGCATTTATCAACACTGAATTTCACCTGCCATTTTGTTGCCCATTTACCAGTTTTGTGAGATCCCTTTGTAGGTCTTTGCAGTCTGCTTTGGATTTAACTATCTTGAGTAAAGATATCTGCAAATTTTGCCATCTCTCTGTTCATTATGAACACATTGAATAAGACTGGTCACAGAACTGAGCCCTGGGGGACACCGCTATTTTCTTCTCTCCATTTTTAAAACTGACCATTTATTCCTACCCTTTCCCCCCTAAGATATAAGAATGGCCATATGGATCAGATTAAATGGTCCACTTGGTCCAGTACCTTATCTTCTGACAGCAGCCAATGACAGATGATTCAAAGGGAAAGAACAGAACAGGGCAATCAACTGATCCATCCCCAGTATCTGGGAGTCGGAGGCTTAGGGATACCCAAAGCATGGGGTTATATCCCTGACTATCTTGGCTAATAGCCATTAATGGAATATCCTCTATGAAGTTCTCTAATTCTTGCTTGAATCCAGTTATATTTTTGACATTCACAACATCCCCTGACAACAAATTCCACGGGTTGACTGAGCGCTGTGTGTAGTGCAGTGGTCCCCAACGTGGCGTCCGCCGGGGCATTTATGTGCACCCGCCTAATGATCTGGCCCCGCCCCCGGGTGCCCAGCAGCCCCGAAAGGTTGGGGACCACTGCTGTAGTGCTTTCTTTTGTTTGTTTTAAACCTGCAGCCTGGATCTTGAGTTGTGATAGGTAGGTAACACTTCCCTGTTCACTTTGTGCACACCATTCATGAATTTACAAATTTCTATCATATCCCCCTAACAGGGTGATTTTCAAGCTGAACTGTACCAATCTTTTAAATTTTTCCTCATATGGAAGATGTTCCATACCCTTAATCATTTTATGCTTCTTTTTTTCCCAAAATATCTATTCTGAAATGGGGCAACCAGAACTTCACACAGTATTCAAGGTTTGGGAGCACCATGAATTTATATAGTGACATTAGGATAGAAAATAAGACAAACTCTCTTTCCTAATGGTTCTTAACATTGTTAGCTTTTCTCACTGCCATAGTATACTGAACAGATGTTTGCTACAGCTCTCTTTCCTCAGTGCTAAAAGTTAATTTAGACCCCATCATTCTGTATGTACAATTGGGTTTATGTTTTTATACATATTACTTTGCATTTATTAACACTGGCTTTCATTTACCATTTTATTGCCTAGTCACCCAGTTTTGAGAAATCTCTTTGTAACTCTTCAGTCTGTTTTGGCCTTAACTGTCTCAACTAATTTTGTATAATGTGCAAACTTTGCCTCTTCACACCCCTTTTTCCAGATAATTTGTGAATATGTTAAAAGAACAGGCCCCATCCAATGTTCCTTCTAACTTTTTCCATCCATGAGCAGAATACATTTTGTTACGTGCATCAAGACATGTACAGATATGCACCACCAATAGAAACATATGCAGTGGACAGCTGTGGTCACTGTACCAATCAGCTGGGCGGCACCAGAATCTCTTCCAGGTGACCTTCCAAGCACTCAGTGGTCCCTGGATATATCCCTGGAGGACACTTACCTCTCACCAACCTCAAAACTGTGCCAGATTGAAGAGTCAATAGAGGTGGTTTTTAAACAAATTGATAAATTAAACCATAAGAAGTCATCAGAACCATAGAGTATTCACTGAAAGGGTTCTTAAGGAACTCTAATATGAAACTGAAGAATTATTAACTGTTACATAATGTCTCGCAAACCAGTTTCTCTGAGAAATAACTGACAGAGCTAATGTGATGTCAATTAGAATTCAAAGTGATCTTGACAAGTCAGAGAATTGGTCTGAATTCAACAAGATTAAATTTAATAAATATTGAGCAGCCCTCAGTAGCAAAGAAAGAAAAGCTGGACATGCACAAATTCATGACACCAGATCTAATGCATCCAAGGGTGGTGATGTGACTGTAGAGCCATTGGCCATTATCTTTTAAAACTTGTAGCAATCAAGAGAGGTCCCAGGCCACTGGAAAAAGGCAAATGGAGTGCCCATCATCAAAAAGGGGAAGGAGAAGGATCTGGTCAGCTTCACCTCAGTTCCCAGAAAAAAAAATGATGGAGCAGGTCCTGAAGGAATCAATTTTGAAACACCTGGAGGACAGCAAGGGGATCAGGAACAGTCAACATGGATTCACCACGAGCAACTCATTCCTGACCAACCATAACTCTGACTGAGTCACAAGCAGTGCCAGTACCCGGGGGAAATACTGCTGCCAAAGAATTCCGATTAGAAACACAGGGGCGCCAAAACACCTATAGTGGAGCACCCACAGGGACACTCCTCAAAGAACACCTCTACTTCATTCTTTGCTTTCTCTGGTGATTTATTTGCAATTTAATTTTATATTACCCCTCTGCCAGCTTGTAGACTCCTCTTCCTCTGAGGCAGAATAAAGTAATCCAAAGTATTTGGTCCTTATTCTTTAAAGAATGGTGCAGAGAAATAGTGCCCTCTATACCCCATGGTGCAGGACACAAGGGACCCACAGCCCAGAGCAGTGAAGAGAGATTCCTGCATAGGCAGCAGGAAACAGGTCAGGAAGCTTACCTTGAGTGAACTGTAAAACTCATCCAACACCAGGCTCATGGAACGAGTAAGGTTACTAACATATGTTGTCTCTTGATTCAAGGCATCTTGAAAGATCTCAAAATCCTGCATCCACTCTACTGCAAAACTGTGATCAATGATATCTGTCTGGAATGTATAAGGAAAGGAGAAGGCAGTTTTCAGAGATGATGGTGGTTGGTTGGTTCTGTATTAGCAAGGACAAGTGACAGTACCGGAGAGTAAAGGTTAGTAAACATTTCTTTCCAAACTCCATTTTCAAATGCTTATAACTTTCCAAAACATTCTCTCTGGTCAGAAATATTCCATGCTTTCTTGTGTCGGTTCAAGTGTTTCAATTTGAAAAGGGCACAAATCCCAATATTATTCCAATTTTAAAAGGGCAGATTTATAGTTTAAGGCAGTGCTACTGCAGTTTGATCAACATGGGAGGATTTATACAGTCCCACTGAAGTCAATGAGTCCCTGACAGTGTGTATGAAATTGATGTATTAGGGGTATAGGCAAGAAGAGTCCTCACTTATGACTTCATCTACCTGTGGCTGGATTGGGAAAAAAAAAGTTTTAATTGGTGACAGTTCACAGAGCCCCACTGCAGTAAGAGCTGTGAAAACAGTACAGCACTACCAGACTCTTTAGAACAGGGTTTCTCAACCAGTGGTACGAGTGCCCTTAGGAGTACTTGAGAGAAGTCTGGGCGGGGGTACATCAACTCAACTGAAATTTGGAGAAAACTGAATTTGTTTTCAGTTTTACAGTGCTTTATTATTTTTGTACTTTTTATACCCCAAAATTTCATCACCCGCCTAGCTACGATTAAGTTGTTTAAACAAATGTGTTGTTGCAATGGTAGAAAAAAAGTGTGTGTCTGAAAACTGTAGGTACTGGGGGTACTTTTTTTTTTTTAAAGGGGTACTTTATAAAAAAAAAGTTGAGAAACACTGCTTTAGAACTTACAATCTAATTTTTACACAAGACAAATGGATTTATGGGAGAACAGGAATGACAAGAACAGGAGCAGCAAATAAAGGAGTTTTGCAAGGGACTTTCACAAGTAGAGGAGAGACTGGATAGTTGGTTGTGTGCTCATTTGGCTGCTCTATGATTCCTTAATTTGAGATTATAGTGTGGTCTGTTTTGGGGGTTTCATGGTGAGCCAAGTGGCCTGCTTACTAATGAGGCTTAGCCTGCTACTTTGTGATACCTAAACCCTCCTTTTCAGTCCCTTAACAAGAGGCAAGGCTAAGTCAGGAAAAATGCTTAGGATTTATTTTAAACCCCAACCAGAGAATGCAACAAATACAGGAGCAAATTGGGAAGGGAGGGAAGAGAAGCAGATACAACTAAAAAAAAAAAAAAAATACTCTAACCTTAGGCTAACCACCACCAATCCCCAGCCAAAAAGAAACCCTGTAAGTGTAAAAATAATGCAGACAAAAGCCAGAAGTAAAGTGTGGACTATATAGTTTATTATACTGGGAGCACTCAAGGAAGACAAGGCCCCCAGAGAAACTCAATAAATTCTTTGCTTTGGTCTTCACTGCAGAAGATGTGGGAGAGATCCCAGCACCAGAGTCATTCTTTTTAGTTGCCAGATCTGAGGAACCATCACAGACTGAGGTGTCAATAGAGGTGGTTTGGGAACAGATTGATACAAACAGTAATAAGTCACTAGGACCACATGGTACTCATCAAAGCATTCTGAAGTTCTTACAAAACTGAAGAATACCTACTATGGTGTAGAACCTAACCCTTAAAATCAGCCTCGGTGTCAGATGACTGGAAGGCAGCTAATGTAATGCTGAATTTAAAAAAAAAAAAAAAAAAAAAGATCCAGAGGCAGTCCTGACATTTTCAGGTAGGTAATACATAGTAGTGGCCTCCATAGCAGGGGTGAGTGTAGTGTGAGCATTCAGGACAATGGCTTGTTGATCAGGGAGGAAGTGAGGCTGGCATTCAAGGCAGAGAGACACCAAGGCAACTGAGAGAGAGAGAGAAGTAAGAGTAACACCTGGAAATACACAGCACCTGAAATAACTTTCATGTTTGTAAAAGTGGACTGGACTTCAAGCTAACAACGTCCCTTTTAAGAATATACATTGGTATATACACAACAGGCATGGAAACACATCCTTAGGCTGAGTGGTGTCTGCCAAGTGCACAGTTTAGTAGTGCCAATGATCAGCACCAACAGGCTTTGCCATGGGATGTGCATTACAGCATAGGAGACTAATAAATGAAAGGATTTAGGCAAAAGAAAGGAATTTGTTTACAAGATTCCATTTGTACTTTTTCTGTTGGGCAAGGAAACTCGGCCCATTATTGAGAAGTGGTAGGGTTAGAAAAGTCTCTCTAACTCATCAGGACAGAGCAGGACTATGGGGGTAGATATGGAATTGAACAACATCTCTAGCTGAAAGGATACGTTCTGCCTGGCAGGTCCAGAGCAGTGAAGAGGAGCAGTAGAGGCAAATAATCTCAGTACTTCAAAAGCCCTGATGATTTTTTTTTTAAAAAAAGGAAAAGCTGTCTTCTGGGAGATGGCATGCTGTAAACCCTGGAAAGGGCACTGGGAGAACAGAAATGGGGGTGATCACTTGTGTAGGGACACACGAGTATGTTCATAATACAAAAGCAGCAACAGAAAGTTTTAAAGGGTATTTGTAAAGGCAGAACTGAATCAAAAAATCATGTCTGTGCACTAGCTACCTCTGTAGCTGAAGAGTCTTCGCAGTGTTACCCTGGCCCTGAATTCCCTTCTCCCTATTATTGCCTGTCAAACTTTTACCTATTGTGCCTCATCTTATATTTAGATTCTAACCTATGTGAGATAAGGATCTTTTTAAAAAAATTTAAGTGATTTAGGAGTATAGTGTTCTAAGTTACATACATGCTTTTACAAAACTTAGCATCCAGAAA
Source organism: Pelochelys cantorii (assembly GCA_032595735.1). Taxonomy (NCBI): domain Eukaryota; kingdom Metazoa; phylum Chordata; order Testudines; family Trionychidae; genus Pelochelys; species Pelochelys cantorii. Next base: position 64,875 of record CM064328.1, read on the forward strand.
TGATCCCACAAAATAACATCTCTAGACTGAGGCATCACAGAAAATTTAACACTTTGGTATGAGAAAGAGAGGAAAAGGAAGGAATCTAGCAATTTATCCAGTGTAGAGAGAATTTCCTGGAGAGCAAAACTCCTCTATTCCACTCAGTTCAACTCCTTCATTTTGATACCAGATAGGATGATGTAACTAGCATCCTTCAAAAATATTTAATCGATTACCAACTTGAAATGCTGTCACTTACCTAGATTTGATCATATCTGTCAGTTACCTTACAGCCAAACTTAACTGACTTTCTTTTCTACATCAGCAATAAGCCTCCTATTCAAAGAGGGGTTTTTCTTTAGAACAGAAACAACCATTATCTACTCTGACTTTCTGTACAACACAGGCCACAGAGGTTCACCCAATTAACCCTGTATTGAACTCAAATTATTCGTGTTTAGCTAAAATATATCATCCAGAAATGCACCTGGAATGGTAATGACAATTGTACGAGAAGTATAAAAAGGTAACTTAGTCACTTGGACACTAACAATAGATTCCACTTACCTTATTCATGGCCAGAATGAAAGGTAGTTTCGTTTTGTACAGGATACTGAAAGGAGAGCAGGAGAAGCAGTCAGAAAAAATAAGACAGATTAATATCTTTTTAACTACGCATGAGGCAGACAGACCTGAATCATAAAACACTAGAACTCGAAGAGACCTCAATAGGTCATCGAGTCCAGTCCTCTGTCTTCACGGCAGGACCCAGTACCATCTAAACCATTCCTGATAGATGTCTGTCTAACCTGCTCTTAAATATCTCCAGAGATGGAGATTCCACAACCTCCCTAAGCAACTTATTCCAGTGTTTAACCATCCTGACACAGTTAAGAAGTTTTTCCCCAATGTCCAACCTAAACCTCCCTTGGGGCACGTCTAGACTACATGGCTCCGTCGACAGAGCCATGTAGATTTGTTTACTCGGCAAAGGGAAATGAAGCGGCGATTTAAATAATCGCCGCTTCATTTAAATTAAAATGGCTGCTGCGCTGTGCCGATCAGCTGTTTGTCGGCAGAGCGCTGTTGTCTGGATGCTCCGCGGTCGACATCAAAGGCATTTGTCGACCTCCCCGGTAAACCTCATCCCACGAGAATACTGGGGAGGTCAACAAATGCCTTTGTCGACCACGGAGCATCCAGACTACAGCGCTGTGCCGACAAACAGCTGATCAGCACAGCGCGGCAGCCATTTTAATTTAAATGAAGCGGCGATTATTTAAATTGCCGCTTCATTTCCCTTTGCCTACAACCCTAATCTACATGGCTCCGTCGATGGAGCCATGTAGTCTAGACGTGCCCTTGCAGTTTAAGCCCATTGCTTCTTATCCTATCCTCAGAGGCCAAGGAGAACAATTTTTCTCCCTCCTCCTTGTAACCTTTTAGATACCTGAAAACAGATATCATGTCCCCTCTCAGTCTCTCTACTTTCCATACTAAACAAGCCCAATTCTTTCAGTCTTCCTTCATAGCCCATGTTTTCTAGACCTTTAATCATTTTTTTTTGCTCTTCTCTGGAACTTCTCCAATTTCTCCACACCTTTCTTGAAATGCGGTGCCCAGAACTGGACACAATACTCCAATTGAGGTCTACTCAGCACAGAATAGAGCGGAAGAAGGATTTCTTATGTCTTGCTCATAACACTCCTGTTAATGCATCCCAGAATCATGTTTGATTTTTTTGCAACAGTGCCACACTGTTGACTCATATTTAGCTTGTGGTCCACTGTGACCCCTAGATCCCTTTCCGCAGTACTCTTCCTAGACGGTCACTTCCCATTCTGTAAGGAAGGAACAATCAATTTCACACGAAGTGGAGTACTTTGCATTTGTCCTTATTAAACTTCATCCTATTTACCTCAGACCATTTCTCCAGTTTGTCCTGATCATTTTGAATTATGACTCTATCCTCCAAAATACAGTAAAACCTGCGCTATCCGGAATTTAAGCATCTGGAAAACTGTAGAAACCAGAACATTTTTGATGCTGGGAAAAGAAAAAAAAAAAAAAAAGGAAACTGGCCCTTTAAGTGCTCCTCAGACGAGCATGCAAGGGCGAACAGCAGCCGGAAAGCGAAGTTACTCACCTCGGTGCAGTAACTGTTGTTCTTTGAGATGTGTGTCCCCGTGAGTACTCCACTGTAGGTGCTGGGCTTGCCCCAGCGCCGCAGGACGGAGATATTCAAAGCTGTACCTGACCGGACTGCGCATGCGCGGCAGGGCGTCTCACGGCGTTCGCAGTCTCATGCACTGCACGAGCCGGTCCCAACCAGTTCCTCTGACCCACCTCAGGATCTGCAATAAAGAGAAACAGACTCTGAAGCGGGGAGGGAAGTGGGTAGTGGAGCACCCATGGGGACACACCTCGAAGAACGACAGTTACTGCACCGAGATGAGTAACTTTGCTTTCTTCGAGTGATGTCCCCGTAGGTATTCCACTGTAGGTGACTGAGTAGCAGTACCCACCCATAGAAAGGAAGGTGGGGATCGGAGGCTACTATTTATTAATGGAAGAAAGGATAGCAGATGCCATGGAAGTATCCAGAAGCCATCTGCACTGAATGGCATAGTGTTTGACAAACGTGCCGTGAGAAGCCCAAGTGGCTGCCCTACAAATATCAGAAAGAGGGACACCCTTTAAGAAAGCCGTGGAGATAGCTACTGCCCTTGTAGACTGGGCTCTAGGGCACTGTGGGAGTGGCACATTTAGTGCCGCACAGCATTGGGTGATACAGGAAACAATAATGATGGAAATACGCTATGAAGACAAGGGCTCCCCTTTAGAGCGTTCAGCAAGGGAGATTATTAATCTGTCCATTTTCCTAAGGGTCTTTGTGCGTTCTATGTAAAAGGCTAGTGCCCTACAGATGTCAAGTGTGTGGAAGAGTGTCTCACGTGGCAATGCATGAAGTTTCGGGAAGAAAGTGGGTAGCACCACTGGTTCAATAAGGTAGAATTCTGAGGACACCTTAGGGATGAATGCCAGGTGATGTCTGAGCATCACACTGTCTTTGTTGAAGATGGTATATGGAGGTACTGCCATCAGAGCTGAACTCTCACTCGCTCGTCGCGCAGAGGTGATGGCTATGAGGAAGACCAATTTCATCGTGAGAGTCTGTAGAGGAATCGTAGCTAGAGGCTCAAAGGGTGGTGCTGTAAGAGCCCAAAGGACCAAGTCTAGATTCCACAAAGGAGGGGGGAGCCCGTGTGGGTGGATCTATGTTGATTAGGCCCTTCAGGAATCTCTTAGTGAGAGGGTAGGCAAACACTGACACGCAATCAATAGAGTGCCGAAAGGCTCTGAGTGCCGCGAGATGAACTCTAAGAGATGCTAAGGCCAGTCCACTCTGTTTCAGGTGCATTATATAGTCCAGGATAACATGGATGGAAGCTGTCTGAGGATCCGCACATCGCTGAGAGCACCAAGAAGTAAATCGTGTCCACTTTGCAAGGTAAGTAGATTGCATGTTGTGCTTTCTGCTGTGAATGCTCTGACCAAGTAACGAACGTTCTCAAAGGGTTTCAGAAGCGTTTAGCCAACTAGGTACCATGCTGTGAGGTGCAGGGAGCGTAACTGTAGGTGCAGAAGAGAGCCTTGCTCCTGAGTGAGGAGGTTCGGAATTAACAGGAGATGGTAAGGAGGGTATCGCGCTAGTCGTAGGAGGCGTGGATACCAATGATGGCATGCCCATGCGGGTGCTATTAATACCACAGTAGCTTTGTCTATTTTGATCTTTTGAAGGACTTTGGAGATAAGAGGCATAGGCAGAAAAGCGTACATGAGGGGACCCCCCAGTCGTGTAGGAAGGTGTCCCCCAGAGAATTGGGGCTGAGACTGGTTCTGGAGCAGTAGCAGCGACACTTTTTGTTGGTATTGGTGGCGAATCAGTCTACTTGAGGAGTGCCCCGTCGCCGAAATATGGAATGAGGGACTCCTTGGTGAATCTCCCATTTGTGGTCTGTTGCGAAATTCCTGCTGACGGAAACTGCTATTGTGTTGGTGATGCCAGGTAAGTAGGATGCCACAAGGGCTATGCCATTGGCAATGCACCAATTCCATAATCGAGTTGACTCTGCGCAGAGCGAGTGGGATCGCGCACCGCCTTGACGATTTATGTAGTAGATGGTCGCTATGTTGTCTGTGAAGACAGCGACCATAGAATTGTGGAGGTGTGCGTGAAAATGTCTGCACGTGTTGGCGACCACTCTGAGCTCTAGGAGATTTATGTGCAGCAGAGACTCCTGCGGAGACCAGCGGCCTTGAATGGAAAGATTGCCCATATGGGCCCCCTAGCCGATAAGAGACTCATCTGTAGTTATGTGGTAATGAGGTGGGGGCTGGCGAAATGGGGTACCAGAGAGCAAGCTGTCATCCCTGGTCCACCAGTGGAGAGAAGCTTTGACTGTATCGGGGATAGTCACTGTTCTGTGCATACTGTGCCTTGTCGGATTGTAGATCTTTAGAAGCCAATGTTGTAGTGGCCAAAAGTGTAATCTGGCATGGGGTACGACGTATGTCAGAGGCCATATGGCCCATCAGCTTGAGCACTATTATAACCTGAATGGATCATTTGTAGAGGAGCTTGTCCAGCAGTGTTAGTATTGCTTGAAATCTGTCGGTAGGCAGGTAAGCTCTTGCTGAAATGGAGTCCGGACGAGCTCCTATGAATTCTATATTTTGGGTTGATTGAAGAATAGATTTGTCATTGTTGATAAGGAAGCCTAAGAGAAGAAAGGTTTCAACTGTAACTCGCAGCATTTCTGATGCCTCCGTCGACGAGCCTGCTTTCAGAAGGCAATTGTCTGGGTAAGGGTATATTATCACCCCCTTGCGTCGAAGATGTGCAGCAACCACTGCTAATGTCTTTGTGAAGACCCTGGGCGCTGATGCAAGGCCGAAGGGAAAGACTCGGTACTGAAAGTGATCTGTACCGATTGTGAATCCTAGAAATTTCCTGTGGGCAGGATGAATTGTTGTGTGAAAATAAGCATCCTTGAGGTTGACAGCAGCAAACCAATTGCCCCGCTCCAGAGTGGGGAGTATGGAGGCCAAGGTCACTATCTTGAAGTGTTGCTTGCGGAGGTATTTGTTTAGTTGTCGGAGGTCCAATATAGGTCTCCATCCACCGGTTCTCTTTTGAACCAGAAAGTAGCGGGAGTAGAACCCTCTCCCTTGGAATTGAGGAGGAACCCTTTCTATGGCACCGATATGCAGTAGGTGAGTAATCTCGGTGCGTAATAAGTCCTCGTGAGATGAGTCCCTGAAAAGGGATGGGGATGGTGGGTTTGTGGGAGGTAGAGATAGGAATGGGATGGCGTATCCTGACCAGATTATTTGCAGAACCCATCTGTCGGTGGTAATGTTGAGCCATTGATGGTAGAAAGGCCTCAGCTGGTGGCGAAACATATGGCGGTTTGGTGGGGTTGTCTGCCTGCTCTCGAACACACACATCAAACATGCTGCTTGTTACCTGATTGAGTTTACGCACGGTTGGCCAGATTCCTATGTCTCAGAGGTCTCTGACGTTGGGGGTGACGTGGCTGATCAAATTCTCGTGGCTGATGCTGCCACTGCTGTCTGATGTGAAAGTAATCATAACGTCTTTGAAATGGAGTATAACGTCTTCTTCTGAATGGTGGGGTGTACACTCCTAGTGATCTAAGTGTTGTTCTAGAGTCTAAGTCCTTACTGGAATGTAGCACAGAATCTGTCTGCTCACCGAATAATTTGTCTTTATCAAAGGGAAGTCCTCTACTTTTGTTTGTAACTCTCTAGGAACTCCAGCTGACTGTAGGAAAGAGGCCCTTCTCATAACCACAGCAGTAGTGGTGGTTCGAGCTGCAGCGGCAGCAACATCCATCACTGTTTGCAGACTTGCCCGCGTAGATGCGTAACGCTCCTGGACAATGGATTTAAGGAGCAGCCTTTTGGACTCTGGCAATGCTTCCATTAATGGAGTCAATTTAGTATAATTGTCAAAACTATGGTTGGATAGGTGAGCAAGGTAATTCACTATCCTTAGGAGTAGAGTCGAAGAAACGTAGACCTTTCTACCAAATAAATCAAGTCTTTTCACCTCCTTGTCGGATGCATTAGTTTTATATTGAGGTGCCTTTGCCCTTTGATGGGTCGCATCAACCACAAGGGAGTTGGGTTTTGGGTGAGAAAACAAGAACTTGGAGCCCGGGGGGAGGGGAGGGGAAACAAAGTACTTCTTATTGGTGCGTTTGTTAGTTGGGAGGGCCGAAGCAGGTGTCTGCCACAATTCACTGGCCACCTCCAATATCGCCTCATCCAGAGGTATAGCTAGTATGGCACTCTGGGTTGTTTGTAAATTTTTTAACAGGCGATGCTGTTTTTCTTTAATTTCTTATAATTGTATTTGTTGTGAAGCTGCAACTCTTTTAAAAAGGCCTTGAAATTGCCTCATATCATCTGGTGGAGAATCACCACCAGGTATAACAGCCTCCTCCGGTGAGGAAGACTGATCCGTTGGGGATACCTACGGTGGCTGTGCATCCGCCATATTGGATTGCAGCTCACCCTGGTCAGAAGGGGGAGGATGGGCAGGAGGTGGATCTTGTTCTGAGAATGCAGGAGCTGAGAGTGGAGAGTGCCTGGAGGAGGAATATCCCGTCATGGATCTTGGTGGGGATATGGGCGAATAGCGGGAATGATGGTAACGAGGTGAGTAGTCCCTGCAATGTCGATAATAGACATAGCGGTCCCGATGACGATACGAGGACCGTGACGGAGAGTGCCTATAGGGGTGGTAGCTGGGATAATCATGTCTGGAATAGGATCTCCAAGAATGAAGTGATGGAGATGAAGAAGAAGATTGTCTGGGAAGAGGTGATGGAGACGCAGAGAAACAACAAGAGTCTCTTCTGGCAGCCCTTGGAGGCATTAGGCTACAATCACCATTCTTATCTAGTGCTGCATATCTCCAGGAAAGCCATGGAGATCTCCTGCTAGATGGTGATGGTGGAGAGGGAGATGGAGCTGGCAAGAATGCTAAAGGCGGGGAGGTGATGAGACTTCGCCCGCGCTTTAGCTGGTGCTGATGTCTCCGGTGCTGAGAGTGCCGGGCGTGCCGAAGCCAGTGCTGTGTGTTCCGGCACTGAGGGGGGGGCCCATGTGATAACGAGGCCGAAACAGTGCATCTCGTCTCAGTTCCGCATCGTAGCCACGTGCCGACGGTGCCGGAGTTGTTAGCGGCTCACAGTTTCGTGCTGTAAACGGTGCCATGTGGTCTCGCGCTGGGGCTGGTTCTGTGAGCTCCTGTGCCCAAGTCGGTGCCGAGTCCAGCTCCGGTGCCAGAAGGGCTCTGGTTGGTGCCGACTGCGTTTGCGGTTCCATCGCCGTGGACGGTGCTGATGGCTGTGGTGCCGAAACTATCAGTGCTGCCATTGTGGAAGCAGCAGCTAAGTGGCCCGATGTTCTAGCCAATTCTGCCCTTTTGGGAACTTTAGAGGAAGATCAAGCACTGGTGGAGGAAGCGGCTGACTTCATTCCTGAGCTAGGCTTGCCCTGAGAGGTCAAGGGCAGCGATCTGGCCGGGGATGGCTTGGACTTCTTTGGGGGTGCCCGAGTTGGGGAAGAGGCACTCCTCTTTTGCGGCTGTTGACTTGTGCTCGGCGGCGAGGATGATCCCTGGGGCTGAAGGGCTTTGTCAAATAAAATCATCCTCAGCCGCATTTCACAGTCGCGGCGAGCCCTTGCCGTTAGCTTAGAGCAATGCACGCATTTCTGCGGCACATGGCTCTCTCCCAGGCAGCGGATACACGCCTTGTGGCCGTCCGAGGCCGACATGGTGTCACGCCATAGGGAGTATTTTTTGAAACCCGGGGACCCAGGCACTTTAGCCAAGAATGAAAAACTTCTTTTTTTTTTTTTTTTTTAAGTATATACAACAACAGGTAACTGGGTAAGGGGAAAACGGAAACTTAGCTGTAGAAGAGTTCGAACAAGCTATTATGAAGAGAATTTTTTTTTTTTTTTTTTTTAAAAGGAGAAGAAGAAAACCGTAACAGGAACAGGTATTAACTAAAGGTAAGTTGAAGAATTTAAGTTTTGTCTCACAAACAGTGGATAATGAGGAGAGAAGATCTGCTCCGTCTGCAGCCTGAGGGGGTTGAAGAGGAACTGGTTGGGACCGGATCGCACAGCGCGGGAGACTGCGAACACCGCGAGACGCCCTGCCATGCATGCGCGGTGCGGTCGGGTACAGCTTTGAACATCTCCATCCTGCAGTACCAGGGCAAGCCCAGCACCTACAGTGGAGCACCCACGGGGACATCACTCGAAGGCAAACCAAGCATCTATGCTTCCCCCGCGGCTCCTGGCACCCCCGGCAGGCCAGCTTTCTCCCCCCCACCCCCTCCACGGCTCTTTGCACCCCCAGCAGGCCAGCTCTCCCGCCATCTCTGCCTCCCGCCCCCTGGCTTCCATGCCCCCTCACCAGGCCGCATCCCAACCCCCCCTCCGCGCAGCTCATGGCCCTCCTTAGCAAGCCACATTCCGGCCTCCGCATGGCTCCCGTGCTGCCCCCCTCCCCCCAGTAGGCCCCACATGGTTCCCGCCCCCAATAACCAGAATTTTTAGGTTATGGCACGCCCTAATCCTCGGGCATGTCAGATACACAGGTTTTACTGTAGTTGCAACCCCTCCCACCTTGGTATCATCTGCAAACTTCATAAGCGTACTCTCTATGCTGATATCTAAATCGTTAATGAAGTTATTGAACAGAACCGGTCCCAAAACAGACCCCTGTGGAATCCCACTTGTTATGCCCTTCCAGCAGGATTGTGAACCATTAATAACTACTCTCCGAGAACGGTTATCCAGCCAGTTATGCACTCACCTTACAGTAGCCCCATCTAAGTTGTATTTGCCTAGTTTACTGATCAAATGCCTTACTAAAGTCTAGGTATTCCACATCCACCACTTCTCTCCTATCCATGAGACTCGTTATCAAAGAAAGCTATCAGATTGGTTTGACAAGATTTGTTCTTTACAAAGCCATACTGGCGGTTACCTATCACCTTATTATCTTCCAAGTGTTTGCAGATGAATTCCTTAATTAACTTGCTCCATTATCTTTCCTGGCACAGAAGTTAAACTGACTGGTCTGTAGCTTCCTGGGTTGCTCTTATTTCCCATTTTATAGATGGGCATTAGATTGCCCTTTTCCAGTCTTCTGGAATCTCTCCTGTCTTCCAGGATTTTTCAAAGGTGATAGCTAAAGGCTCAGATACCTCCTCTATCCTTGAGTATTCTAGGATGCATTTCATCAGGCCCTGGTGACTTGCAGACATCTAACTTTTCTAAGTGATTTTTAACTTGTTCTTTTTAATTTTATCTTCTAAACCTACTCCCTTCGCACTAGCATTCACTATGTTAGGCATTCCTCCATCATCAGACTTCTCGGTGAAGACCAAAACAAAAAAAGTCATTAAGCACCTCTGCCATTTCCAAGTTTCCTGGTATTTTTTCTCCCTCCTCACTGAGCAATGGGCCTACCCTGTCCTTGGTTTTCCTCTTGCTTCTAGTATATTTACAGAAAGTCTTGTTTCCCTTTGTGTCTGTAGCTACTGAGCTAGTTTTGTGCCTTTGCCTTTCTAATCTCACCCCTGCATACCTGTACTGTTTGCTTATATTCATCCTTTGTAATTTGTCCTAGTTTCTACTTTTTATATGACTCCTTTTTTATTTTTAGATCATGCAAAATATCAGAATATACAAACCAAAAATTGTTTTTAGTGGGAAAGAACATTTTACTCCGACCAAATTGAAGTGTAATCTTTCACTCAAATCACTGAGGGCCGAAATATAAAAAGGACAGTTACAAACATCTCTCCATAGAATAGCAATTGTACTTTATGCATGGCTGAGTTTGACTGGTGTTTTCCCATAATTTCAGCTCTACTTAACTTTAAAAAAATAGTAAGTTTAGCAACAAGTCCAGACTTTTACCATGGTTGAGATGTATGTGGGCTGACCTATGATCTCAAAATACATACATACCTGCAGACCCAGATGAACATATTTATGATTCTATGATCCAAATAAGATTAGGGTTAAAAGAGACCTCAGGAGGTTATCTAATCCAAACTCCTGCTAAAACCAGGGCCAATCCCAACCAAATCATTCTAGTCAGAGCTTTGTCAAGCCTCACCTTAAAAATGTCTAAGGGTGGAGATTACACACACACATTCCAGAGCTTCACCGTCCTCCTAGTGAAATAGTTTTTCCTAATATCCAACCTAGACCTCCCCCATTGCAACTTAAGACCACTGTTCCTCAATAGTCTCATGCTGCTGTGGGGGAGGTCTAGATTGGATATTAGGAAAAACCACCACCAATGAGAATAGCCCTCCAATGAAAATAGCCTGGCTCAATCCCCTTCAGGTGGTTGAAGGCTGCTATCATACCCTCTATCACTATTCTCTTCTGCAGAATAAGTAAGTCCAGTTCCCTTAGCTTCTGCTCGTAAGTCATGTGCCCCAGTCCCCTAATCATTTGTTACCATCCGCTGGATTTGCTCCAATTTGTCCACATCCCTTCTATAATGGGGGACACAATACTCCAGATGTGGCCTCACCGGTGCCAAATAGAGGAGAATCATAGAATACTAGAAGAGGAAGGGACCTTGAGAGGTCATCAAGTCCAGTACCCTGCCCTCATTGCAGGACCAAGCACCATCTAGATATTCACTTCCCTTGATCTGATGGCAATGCTCCTACTAATGCAGCTCAATATGTTGTTACCCTTCTTGGCAACAAAGGCACACTGTTGACACATTCAGCTTCTCATCCACAGTAATCTCCACGTGCTTTTCTGTACAACTGCCGCATAGCCAGTCAGTCCCCAGCCTAGAGCAGAGCATGAGATTCTTCCATCCCAAGTGCAGGACTCTGCACTTGTCTTTGTTGAATCTCAGATTTCTTTTTCCCCAATCCTTCAATTTGTCCAGGTCACGATGATGGTAGGGGTAGGGTTCAGAGTACCTACTTCTTAGTATCATCCACAAACTTGCTGAGGGTGCTACCCATCCTACCATCCAGATCATTAGTGAAGATGTTGAACAAAACCAGCCCCAGGCCAGGACTGACCCCTGGAGCATTCCGCTTGATTGCTATCCATTGAGTCTGACAATCTAGCCAGCTTTCTATCCACCTTAGAGTCCATTCATCCAAGCCTTACTACTTTAACTTCCTGCCAAGAATTCTGTGGGAGACCATATCAAAAGCTTTGCTAAAGTCGACATATCACATCCACTGCTTTTCCCATATCCACAGAGCCAGTTACCTCGTCACAGAAGACATCAAGTTAACCAGGCAAGACTTGCCCTTGGTGAATCTATGCTGACTGTTCTTGATCACCTGCCTCTCTGACTGTTTCAAAATGGATCCCTTGAGGACTGGCTCCATGATTTTTCCAGGGACTGAGGTGAAGCTGACCGGACTGTAGCTCCCTGGATTCTCCTGCTTTCCATTTTTAAAGATGGGCACTACTATATTTGCCTTCTTCAAATCATCTGGGACCTCCCCGATTGCCACGAGTTTTCAAAGATTATGGCCAGTTGCTCTGCAATCACATCAGCCAACTTTCTCAGTATCTTCAGATGCATTCGATCTGTCCCCTTGGATTTGTGTATGTCCACCTTTTCTAAACAGTCCTTAACCTGTTCTTTCACTACTGAGGGCTGCTCACCTTCTCCCCATACTGTGCTGCCTAGTGCAGCAGTCTGGGAGCCGACCATGTCTGTGAAGACCAAGGTGCCAAGAAAGCAGCACTGATTACTTCAGTTTTCTCCAGATCATCTGTCACTAGGTGCCTTCCCCATTCAGTAAGGGTCCTACACTTTCTCTGACCTTCTTGTTTCTAAAATACCTCTAGAAACCTTTCTTGTTATTCTTCACACCGTTGCTAGCTGCAACTCCAATTGTGCTTTGGTATTCCTGATTATACTCCTGCATGCTCAAGCAGTGTTTCAATACGCCTCCCTAGTGCTTGAAGTCATCTGTCCAAGTTCACTTCTTGTAAGCTTACTTTTTGATATTTAAGCTCACCAAAGATTTATCTGTTAAGCCAACCTGGTTGCCGGCCATATTTGCTGTTCTTTTTGCACACTGGAATAGTTTGTTCCAGTGTCCTCAATAAGGCTTCTTTAAAATACAGACTGCTCTCCTAGACTCCTTTTCCCCTTCGTATGAGCCTCCCAGGGGATCTTGCTCATTTCCCTGAGGAAATCAGTGTCTGCCTTTCAGAAATCCAGGTCCATATTCTGCTGCTCACCTTTCTTCCTGTTGTCAAGATCCTCAACTCAATCATTTTATGATCACTGATTCCCAGGTTGTCCCCTACTTCTACTTTCCCTACCAATTCTTCCCTGTGTGCGAGCAACAGGTCAAATAGAGCATGGCTCCTCGTTGGTCCCTCCAGCACTTGCACCAGGAAGTTGTCTCCAACACTGTCCAGAAGCTTGCTAGATTGCATGCTGTAATGCTTTCCAGCAGATGTCAGGGTGATTCAAGTCTCCCATAAGAACCAGGGCCTGTGATCTGGAAACCTGTTAGTTGTCAGAAGAAAGCCTCATCTACCTCCTCCTCTTGCTCTGGTGGTCTATAACAGATACCCATCACAATATCACTCTTGTTGCTCTCATCTCTAATCTTAGCCCTGTAGTGTCCAACATGCTAGCCACTAGCTACATGTAGCTATTTATTCAAGTCAACTAGCCACACTCAACTGGCTAGCCACTCAATTGGTCAATTGAGTGTGGCTCGTAGTTTGATTTTATATATAAAACTCCTCCACCTTTTCTCCCCTGCCCATCCTCCCTGAAGTTTATACCCATCCATGACTGTGCTCCAATTATGTGAGTTGCCCCACCAAGTCTGTCATTCCAATCACAGATCCTTGACTGTGCCTGGACTTCCAATTTTTCCTGTTTCCCAGGTTTCTTGCATTTGTGTGAAGGCACCTAAAATAACTAGCTAATAGCCCTACTTTCTCGGTATGAATCAGGAGGCCTCCCCTGTTGCACTCTCCTCTCTGTATCCCACTTACCTCAGGACTTAGATCACCATCCCTTGGCAAGCCTAGTTTAAAGCCCTCCTCACTTTTTAGCAACCTTGTCTGTGAAAATGCTCTTTCCTCTCTGTTAGAGTAGATCCCATCTCTTCTAGCAATCCTTCTTCCTAGAACATCCAATAGTTGAAGAATACAAAGCCCTTTCTCCTATGCCATCTGCACAACCACATATTTCCCTCCACAATTTGATGGTCCCTATCTCAGCCTTTTACTTCAACAGTGAGTATGGACAAGAACACAACTCGTGCCACAAACTTCTTTATCCTTCTTCCCAGAGCCAAGTAGTCTGCAGTGACCCACTCAAGGTCATTCTTGACAGTATCACTGATGCCCATGTGGAGAAGTAGGAAGGGGTAGCACCTGGATAGCTTGATCAGTTTCAGTAGACACACCATCACATCCTGAATTCTAGCTTCAGGCAAGTATCACACTTCAATTTCCAGGTCTGGACAACAGTTGGATGACTGTCCATTTTAAGAGGGAGTCCACTAACACTACTACCTGTCTCTTCTTGCTGGGAGCAGTGGTTGTGGAATCCCTATTTCTAGGACAATGCATTCCATGCCTTCTGATCAATGGGGTCTCTCTCTGATCCCTTCCTTCATATAACTCTTCCAAACCATTCTCTGCACAGGAAGTATGGCAGAGATCCTGAAAACAGTTTCTTACCTCCATCTGCATTGGGAGGGAAACAGGAGTTCTCCTATCAGAGGGGTAGCCGTGTCAGTCTGGATCTGCAAAAGCAACAAGGAGTCCTGTGGCACCTTATAGACTAACAAATGTATTGGAGCATAAGCTTTCGTGGGCAAAGACCCACTTCGTCAGATGCATGTAGTGGAAATTTCCAGAGACAGGTATAAATATGCAGGTCAGAATAAGGCTAGAGATAACGAGATTAATTCAGTCAGGGAGGGGGAGGCCTACTTCTAGCAGCTGACATGGAGGTGTGAACACCAAGAGAGGAGAAACTGCTTTTGTACTTGGCTAGCCATTCACAGACTTTGTTTAATCCTAAACTGATGGTGTCAAATTTGCAGATGAACTGTAGCTCAGCAGTTTCTCTTTGAAGTCTGGTCTTGAAGATTTTTTGCTGCAGGATGGCTACCTTTAAATCTGCTACTCTGTGTCCAGGGAGATTGAAGTGTTCTCCTACAGGTTTTTGTATATTGCCATTCCTAATATCTGAATTGTGTCCGTTTATTCTTTTACGTAGGGACTGTCCAGTTTGGCTGATGTATATAGCAGAGGGACATAGCTAGCACATGATGGCGTATCTTACATTGGTAGATGTGCAAGTGAATGAACCAGTGATGGTGTGGCTGATCTGGTTAGGTCCTGTGATGGTGTCGCTGGTGTAGATATGTGGGCAGAGTTGGCACCGAGGTTTGTTGCATGGATTGGTTCCTGAGTTAGAGTTACTGTGGTGCAGTGTATAGTTGCTGGTGAGAATTTGCTTCAGGTTGGCGGGTTGTCTGTGGGCGAGGACTGGCCTGCCTCCCAAAACCTGTGAAAGTGAGGGATCATTGTCCAGGATGGGTTGTAGATCACTGATGATGCATTGGAGAGGTTTTAAGCTGAGGAATGTAAGTGATGGCCAGTGGTGTTCTGTTGGTTTCTTTCTTGGGCTTGTCTTGTAGTAGGAGGCTTCTGGGTACGTGTCTGGCTCTGTTAATCTGCTTCCTCACTTCCTCGTGCAGGTATCGTAGTTTCAAGAATGCTTGGAGGTGTTGGTCTCTGTCTGAGGGGTTGGAGCAAATGTGGTTATACCGTAGTGCTTGGCTATAGACAATGGATCGGGTGGTGTGTCCGAGACAGAAGCTGGAGGCACGAAGGCAGGCATAGCGGTCGGTAGATTTTCGGTACAGAGTGGTGTTTATGTGACCATCACTTATTTGCACCGTGGTATCCAGGAAGTGGATTTCTTGTGTAGACTGGTCCAGGCTGAGGTTGATGGTGGGGTGGAAGCTGTTGAAATCATGGTGGAATTCTTCCAGAGTCTCCTTCCCATGGGTCCAAATGATGAAGATGTCAATGTAGCATAGGTAGAGAAGGGGCGTTAGTGGACGAGAGCTGAGGAAGCATTGTTCCAGGTCAGCCATACAAATGTTGGCATATTGTGGGGCCATGCAGGTGCCCATAGCGGTGCCGCTAGTTTGGAGGTATATATTGTCACCGAATCTGAAATAGTTGTGCGTGAGGATAAAGTCACAGAGCTCAGCCACCAGTTGTGCTATGGCATCATCAGGGATACTGTTCCTGACCACTTGTATTCCATCTATGTGTGGGATGTTTGTGTAAAGAGCCTCTACACCCATGGTGGCTAGGATGCTGTTTTCTGAAAGATCACCAATGCACTGTAGTTCTCAGGAAATCAGTCGTGTCACGGAGATAGCTGGGAGTGCTGGTGACGTAGGGTCTGAGTAGAGAGTCCACATATCCAAACAGTCCTTTAGTGAGAGGGCCAATGCCCAAGATGATGGGGCATCCAGGATTTCCAGGTTTGTGGATTTTGGGTAGTAGACAGAATAACCCTGGTCAGGGCTCTAAGGGTGTGTTGATCTGTTCCTGTGCTTTTGTAGGGAGTGTCCTGAGCAGATGGTGCAGTTTCTTAGTGTACTCCTCAGTGGAAACTGAGGAAAGTGGCCTGTAGAATTTGGTTTTGGAGAGTTGTCTGGAAGCCTCCTTTTGGTAGTCAGACCTGTTCATGATAACAGCACCTCCTTTATCAATCTCTTTGATTACAATGTCAGAGTTGTTTGAGGCTGTGGATGGCATTGTGTTCTGCACGACTGAGGTTATGAGGCAAGCGATGCTGTATTTCCACAATTTCTGCCTGTGCACGTCGGCAGAAGCATTCTATATATAAGTCCAGACTGTCATTTCGACCCTCAAGAGGAGTCCATGTGGAGTTCTTGTGCTGTTGGTGGGAGGGTATCTGTGTCAGTGCGCTGTTCAGTGTTGCGTTGAAAGTATTCTTTGAGTCAGAGATGGCGAAAGTAGGCTTCCAGATCACAGGAGAACTGTATCATGTTTGTGAGGGTGGTGGGCCAAAAAGAGAGCCCCTGAGGTAGGACAGATTCTTCTGCCGGGCTGAGTGCGTAGTTGGATAGATTGACGATATTGCTGAGTGAGTTAAGGGTACCACTATTGTGGCCCCATGTGGCAGGTAGGATTTTAGACAACTTACAGTCCTTTTTCCTCTGTAGAGAAGTGAAGTGTGTAATGTAGGTCTCCTGTTTTATTTTAGTAAAGTCCAGCTGTGGAAATTTGTGTGGAAGGTTGTTTTTTTATGAAAGTCTCCAGATTGGAGAGCTCTTTTTTGATGTTTTCCTGTTTGCTGTACAGGATGCTGATCAGGTGGTTCCTCAGTTTCTTTGTTAGTGTATGGCATAACCTCTGTAGAGACTGCCGTAACCATTTTATATGTTTAGCTAAAAGCCATCTTGTATAGCAGAAACCATTTCAGCTTTTTGCCTTTGCATGTAGGCCAGAGTGAACTTTCTATCACCCCATGTGCCAGGCCAAGACAGATGTGCTATTGGAATGTGTTAATTGGGCTGGTTTAGACAGGAGAGGTACTCCCTCGTACCTGTCCTCCATCTTGTTGATAAGGCTTTATTTTCCTAGCTTAATTGATGATTTCTGTATTTGAATGCCCTGACGTCAGGCTGTTTGGTTAAGGGTATAAAATACTAGGATTGATTGTATTAGCCAGCCTTACTGGGCCTGACTTTGCTGGGTCCACGTTTGGCTCACTTTGCTTTTATTGGCCAATAAAACCATATATTTTAGCCGCGTAAACAGAGTGAAGTTTTTACTTCGACAATTTGGAGGTTCCACCGAGATTCCTAACGCGCCACTTGCCTGTATGGACGGACCGGCACTCCACTTCCAAACCTCTCAGAGCGCTCAATAGAAGGTAAAGGGGATACCTGTTACGAAATCTCCTGGGTGAGGGCTTAGGATTTGGAGTGACGGCTGGCCATTGGGGTAAGGGGGGCTACGGAATTCAATTTTGTGGAGCGGCTAACATTTTTTGTCTGTCTGTGTCTGTCTTTGTCTATTAGGCCTGTCTTATGTGTCACAGTTCCAAAAGGGCACACCGGTGTCTCTAGTGAGGCAGCCATGCGCTGGACCCTCTGTGTTCGGACGCTAAAGGCTGGTGTGGTGCCATTGCTCTCTCTCGGCACACGGAACTGTGGGGAAGCTTTGTTGTCTCTCTCTGTTATTTGTGGACGTAGTACTGACCTCTGAGGCTAACCCCAGGCCATAGTATTTCCCCACTCCGCCAGGCTGTCTCCAGGCGCCAGGACGTGGTGTTCTGCCGGGCTGGGACGGGTGCCGGAAACCCCTGCGAGCCAGGTGGACTTTGAGTCCAGTGCCTCGCAATACAAAAGGGGGGGGATCGGTGCGGGCAGGCGGATTTCTCTTAATCCGGTGACTCGCAGCCCCTGCGAGCCAGGTGGACTTTGAGTCCAGTGCCTCGCAATACAAAGGGGGGGTAGTGCAAGCAGGCGGACTTTGGTTCGGTGCCTTGCAGAATCTGTTTGAGCGCGCGCAGAAAATGGGGGTAGGTCAGTCCGCAGGAATTCCAGTGCCTTCTAAGGACAGTCCGGCTTTCTTTATGTATACCCACTATGGGAAAAATACTTGCAAGTTTTTTTAGATAAATGGAATTTGTATACTCAAAATGACTCCAAATTACAATTCCCATTGCAAGGGACTTTCGATATGACTAAAGTCTTACATTTAAGGGGGTCAGCTGAACCTCAAGACTCAGCGGATATGTGAGGGAGTGACGACTCCCCTTATTTCATGAGCTGCTAATGTCTGACACTCTAGATCCGGCAGACTCTTACAGAGTGTGAAAAGTTAGTTTAGGTGGGGGTTAGTCTAAACATCCCCCCACACTGCCGAAAGGCACCCCTGTGTACTACATGTACGTGCATAATGGTCCAAGGACCTGTAAGCATTTAACGAATTGGAAAAGAGAAAAAATTAAAGCCCTGAGGGATGAAAGTGAAGCTCAGAAAAGCAAAAAATCTGCCCTGCAGTAAGATAGGTAACTTACAAACTTGCTGCAGAGCCTCTGTGCCAAAATAATGCACAAGAAGTGGGGAAAAAAAAAAAAAAAAAAAAAAAAAGAGATTTCTCAGTTGGTACACCCGTATCAACCAAGATGGGGGGGTGGGAAATTCAGCACAACATCACCCCTCTATCCCTCTTTATAACGCATACGCAGATAGAGAGGAAACACAAAAAAGTAACTGAAAGGAATTAGCTCTTCCCTTTGAAAAGACGGGCGCCTGTAACAAACTTGCCCCATCCAAAGCAAAACACCAAGTTTAAAATAAGTTTAACAGTTTAAGGGAAGTGTTCCTCCAAATTCTAAGGAAAAGAAATTAAGCAATATTGTAATGTGTAAGGAAAAAAAACTGCTTTAGAAATGACTCCTTGTTTCTTGCAGCCTCTTTTAATCATCTACGCGAAGAAACAATCAAGTTTAAACATTTGGCTACAGACACTTTGTTAAATCTATTACAGGAAAAATAAGGAATTCTACTGAAACTTAATTGGTTAACTGCATAAAAAAATAGAATCTATACATTGTAAATTTGTAAAACCTGCACCCTAAGGGTTAAATGTGTCTTTCAAGGAAACTAATTATTGTTTTTAAAAATCCAAGCCCAGAAACTTCACGGTGTTTCTGTTCAAGGCTGAGTTGATAGCACTTTTGGCTTGCTTTCAGATCCAAGGTTGTGTGTGTCTGCAAACTGCCTGTCTGTTTTGGAAGAGGAAGGGGGGGTGCACTGTCCCCCATAAGCAAGCCTGTAACATTGTATATGATTCTTTTCAGGAAAAGAAAACCTTTTTGCTTGCTGAAATAGTAACTAGCAAGCGCCTTGTTCTAAGAAAGAGTTTCTGTGGCAGTAAATCATTTGAAGCTTCACACATTAAAAACAAAAAACCCAAAAAAACCCCACAACAACCTGGTCTGCAGTACAAGAGGGAAACTGAGGCATGCCACTGTTGGGTAGGGCTAGCAACTCTGAGGTAATTCAAGGGAGTGGAAGGTCACGAGTACCGATGAAGCACCCTTGTTCTCGGAAAGTTGCAGCTCACTCGCCCATGGAAGTGGTAGGGAACTAGCTGTAACCGGTTCCCCTAGCAGATCTTAGGCAGTATTTTAAGTTATAATGGGCCACCCCGATGGGGGTAGAAATGTTTTCTTGTCTTTCAGATCATCAAAAAGCGCTAATATCAGCTGAAAATTAACTGAAGAAAAACCATGGTTCTGTGTCATGACATAATAAGTTTGTGTTCTGTGTTCTGTCCAGATTTGTCTTGTGTGTCTTAATTGTGATATATGTATTTCAGACATTGTTGTGTGTACCATATTGTTGTTTTAATGAGAAAAAAAAATAATTTAAGTACCTTGAATAATCTTAACTTTGTGCTTTACACAAACGGTTTTTTGCTTTTATAATTCTAGTGAAGTTTTAGTAGTAGACTATGCAGTTTGTACTGTCTGGAATGTAGTGAAATCTGCTCCTCTACCTGCCATTTTTTCCTTCTCTCCTACCATCGCCAGCTCCAATGCCATCCCTGTCAGAACTGGCCCTTCTGCAGGACCAAGCCCCAGAATCGGAAAAGCAGGAGTGGAGACTGGTAGGGTGCACCTTGCACCCAGACCATTTGTGGCGCAGCTCTGACGGCCGCATTGTTGCCCCAGTGGTCTTGCTACCTCACCTTGCCTCCGTGCTCCATGGATTGTCGCATGTGGCAAAAGGGGGGGATGGTAGCAATCCTAAAGCAAAATTGGTTTGCTCCTAAATTCTCCCAAGCAGCTAAAGATTACTGTCTGGCTTGCCCTGTCTGCCAAGCCCACAACGTGGGAAAACCTGTAAAGACAGTTCCAGCAACCAGACCTCTGCCTTTGGAACCATTTCTAAATTTACAAATGGATTTTATTCAATTGCCTAAATGTCAATCTTTTGAATATGTGCTGATTATTGTTTGTTTGTTTTCGGGATGGGTAGAAGCTTATCCCTGCAGGAAAGCAGATGCCATCACAGTAGCTAAGAAACTTCTAAATCATTACATCCCATCATGGGGAATACACGTTGTGATCTCCAGTGATAGAGGTACCCACTTTACTGGACAAATTGTTCAAAACCTGGCAAAGTACTACTCTATCAGACAAGCACTGCACTGCCCGCGACACCCGGAGAGCGCAGGAGCAGTAGAGAGACGCAACGGGATTTTAAAGAACAAACTTGCTAAGATATGTGAAAACTCTGGTTTAACATGGGTAGAAGCACTCCCGATTGCCCTAATGAGCATGAGAGCCACTCCTAATCGGAAAACTGGACTCAGTCCACATGAAATTGCATGTGGCCGACCTATAAGACTGTTAAGCAGCCCAGAAATTGACCTGGCTGATGTCACACTTATTAAAGGAAGCATAGTCAAGTATTGTCAGGAACTTATGAGGTGTGTACAGTCCTATCATTCACAGGTTAAGGACGCCTTCCAGGAGGCCCCGACTGAGCCGTGCCATAAACTACAACCAGGAGACTGGGTTTGCGTGAAAGTTCACCAGCGGAAGACTGCCCTGGAACCCAGGTGGAAGGGTCCCTACCAAGTCCTTCTGACCACCCATACTGCTATAAAGCGCGAGGGATTCCCCACCTGGATTCACGCGTCCCACTGCAAAGCGGTTCCAGCCCCTACAGAGGTTAGCCCTAACCAGGAGCACCGCAGACCTGGTACCGGAAACCCAGGTCCAGAAGTAGACGAGGATCAGCGCAGGCTTGGTACCGGCAATCCAAGCCCAGAAGCAGACGATCCTGAGGAACCGAGGCCAAGGTACCAGCTGCGACCCAGAAGAACCTGCCAGCGATAGGTGAAGCAATCTACGAAGTCCTGAAGAACAGCCAACATGAGGCTGGACAAACAATTCCTGTTGAGCTTATGCTTAATCTTGTTTTTAATACCTAGTAGTTATAACCTGTATGGTTCAAATGTGTTTATGCTTTTAATGAACCAAGTTTCCCAAGAATTTAATTCCACAGGTTGCTGGATATGTGCTCACAGTCCTGTACATTCAGAAGGAGGCATTCCAATGATTCCGGTCCCACTGAACAACACTCAAATGAATGGCCCATTGTTTAGTGAACTGAAGCCAAATGATACTTGGCAGGATAAAGGGTTTACTAACCCAGGGTATATCCACCTAGACCTGACCCCAATTGGAAAGTACTGCTGGACATGTAATGGTTCAGGAGCCAGAGTGGGAAAGAGCCCAAACCGGATGGCCCTAGACTATGTCCTAGCTAGTAAAGGCGGGGTTTGTGCCTTAGTGGGAAAAGAATGCTGTGTGTATATTACTGACACCAGCAAGGAAGTGGAGGAAGACGCCTCAGAAATTGAAAGAACTGTGGAACGCCTAAGGGAGGAGGAAGACAGGACTCTCTGGGGTTCGTTGAGAGGCTGGTTTGGACATGTGGGAACTTGGATTCTTCAAGGTGTAGTTTTAGTCTTGGTTATATTCTTTTGTGTTTATTTTTGTTTCTTGTTAATCAA
Source organism: Pelochelys cantorii (assembly GCA_032595735.1). Classification (NCBI taxonomy): domain Eukaryota; kingdom Metazoa; phylum Chordata; order Testudines; family Trionychidae; genus Pelochelys; species Pelochelys cantorii. The sequence goes on from CM064328.1 coordinate 86,601, forward strand.
ATGCTGTATTGCTTGTATTCTAAAAAGCACAAGACAGACCCTTACTAGAGAGAATGTGGAAGTAATGATGTTAAAATATGATGAGCAGAGAAAGGAACAGGAAATGTATATTAATACTTTAATGGAAATGGAGATATAAAATGGTTTCATGGTTAGCCTTTAAAAGGCTAAAAGGGGGGAGTTGTAGAGACTGCCGTAACCATTTTATATGTTTAGCTAAAAGCCATCTTGTATAGCAGAAACCATTTCAGCTTTTTGCCTTTGCATGTAGGCCAGAGTGAACTTTCTATCACCCCATGTGCCAGGCCAAGACAGATGTGCTATTGGAATGTGTTAATTGGGCTGGTTTAGACAGGAGAGGTACTCCCTCGTACCTGTCCTCCATCTTGTTGATAAGGCTTTATTTTCCTAGCTTAAATTGATGATTTCTGTATTTGAATGCCCTGACGTCAGGCTGTTTGGTTAAGGGTATAAAATACTAGGATTGATTGTATTAGCCAGCCTTACTGGGCCTGACTTTGCTGGGTCCACGTTTGGCTCACTTTGCTTTTATTGGCCAATAAAACCATATATTTTAGCCGCGTAAACAGAGTGAAGTTTTTACTTCGACACCTCTCACTGTAGTCTGTGCAATATGTTGATTGCAATGGATTTTTCACCTTCAGTCTATTTGGTATGATGTCCATTCATTTGCATTTGGAGAGAAAGATGATATCTGTCTGTACTTGTGCAAGTTTCTTCATGAGGTTGATAGATTTCCACTCCATACGGCTAAATGCAGTGCCTTGCATGGTGTCAAGTATCAGAGGGGTAGCTGTGTTAGTCTGGATCTGCAAAAGCGACAAGGAGTCCTGTGGCACCTTATAGACTAAGAGTTCTCCTCTTTCTTCTTCTAGAAGTCACATGCTACCAATTTTCTTCCCCATGAACTTTGAGCTATAGCTGCTAGAAAGGGGAGATTCTTTATTTAGGAATACAGAATTGCTAAACTGCATCAGACATCAGGTCTACCCAGTGCAATATCTTGTCTCCAACAGTGACCAGAACCAGATGCTTCAGGAGGATGTCATAAGAACAGTGCAACAGGCCTACGCAGAATAATCCATCCCCCCTATAAAACTCATCCTCATATCTAATAGCTAGAGATTGTCTTAAGAGCTGAAACACAAGGTTTAATATCCCTTTCGAAACCTGTATTATTGTAACAACTCTGGATATTCTTAACTGCCATATAAATAGCTAATCCCTCTTTGAATTGTGTTAAGTTCTTAACCTCAATGACTACCTGTGGCAGTAAGCTACGCAACTTGATTACTGCTGGAGAGCTTGCACAATGAGCAAGACGACAGGAGAGTATGCAAGGAACCCTGAGATGGTGCACCTTATGAAGGAGCAAATAGACACACTGAGGTGTCTGGCTGAGGTTCAGGAAAGGCAGCTGGACCTTAGTCTCACAGCCTCCAATGATGAACCTGCTGCCCTTCTCACCAAGTTCCACATCCTCCCCTCCCAGACGGCCTTGAATACAGGGGGGAGATGGGGACAACTCTAGTATAAGTCTAGGGAACGATTAATGGAGCAGAAAGCTGTCATCCCCACAGCTTACACTGTTCACAGTGGAAATGTAAGAAACCTTTCCTTGTCTCCTCCACCCCCCATTATCATCAACTCCTTTGCCCAAGGTTACCTTTACTCTTCTTCGCTGTCTCTCAAAGTTTGTGGAGTAGAATCAAAATTAATGGATTGAGGACAAAAGACGCTTTATTCACTCAACACATCGTGTTAGTGATGTAGTTTACAGGGCAGTACATGCAATGAAGGGGGCAGCTTGGTAAGGAACAAACAACTGTGACATCACTGTGGGTCATTCATGAAACTGGTTCCCAAAGCCTCACAGGGACGCAGTGCATTTCAACGTGTTCTCCTTACTGCCTTGGTGTCTGGCTGCTCAAAACTGGCTACCAGCCAATCTGCTTCAACTCCCTACCACAAATGAAACTTTTCCCCCTTTCATAGACATTAGGGAGCAAACAGGAAGCAGCCACAACAAAGGGAATGTTGGTTTTGCCGAGATTAACCTAGTGAGCAAATTGTGCCAGCGTGCCATTAAAAGTGCAAAGGCACATTCTACCACCATTCTGCGCTTGCTCAACCTATGGATGAGCTACTCTCCTTACTGCTGAACAGGCTGCCTGTGTCTGGCTTTATGAGCCTTGGGAGTAAGGGGTAGGCTAGGTCTCCAAAGATAACTATTAGCATTTCAACATCGCCAACGGGGGATGGACAGCCTGCTAAACTCAGAGTTCAATCCTTGAGGGGGCAAGTCTGTCAGGGATGGTACTTGGTCCTGCTGTGAAAGCAGGGGGGGAATTGGACTCGATGACCTTTCAAGGTCCCTTCCTTCCAGCTCTATGAGAGAGGTATATCTTCCCTGCCTGGAAAGAAAGCACCTTCCTGCAGCTTTCTGAACACACTGGAGTTCCTAAAGATACATGTGTCATGCACCTTTCCCAACCACCCCATGTTGATGTCAGTGAAATTCCATTGACTAGTCAACTAACTGATTAAACGCCATTTAACATCCCTGCTTTAAATGGCGTCAGATCTACAGCGAACATTAGCTTCAACCTAGAAGTGATCTGCCTATCTCAGTATCAGCTATTTGAACAGAATGTAAATATATCATTGACATGGAGACAGATGTTACTCGTCCCTGTTACTTTGGAGGCTAACAGCTAAAAAGTCTGTTGCCCTCCCAAATTACTACATCTCACCTACAAGGAATGATTGGTTTAATCAACTTCAATTGATTTGATGTTAACATACTTTATAGTAATTTGATATCTATTTTATTTTAATGTTAATAAAATATTTAAAGTTGGCAATTTGTGGTGTTCAGCTTTTTCTTTTCCAGAACCTTAGACTTTCAAATTGCTAGGCCAGAAGGGGCCACTGTGATGATCTGCTCAGGGCTGACTAGGTGTTTTAGAAAAACATCCATTCTTGATTTGAAAAATGCCAGGGATTGAGAATTCACCAGAAATGTAGGTTGACTGTACCAGTGATTAAACACGGTTAAACATTTACACCCCATATTTCCAAACTGACTATCTTCAACTTCTAGCCACTGAACTGTTACATATTTCTTTGTCAGATTAAAGACACTTAATCAAATAACTTCTTAACCTCTTCTTGGTTAAATAGATTGAGCTCTTTAAGTCTGACACTATAAAGGGTTAGAAAACAGCCCTTAATCATTCTCATGACTATTCCAAGCCCGTGCAATCCAGGCCCAAGGAGTCCTCAGAGTATAAGTAAGAGCCAGTTGTAGACCTCAGAACTACCCAATAATCCTTTCATATCCCTCCCTCCCAGCACTTTTGGTGCGCCACAAATTGCCTGATTTGCGCTCCCTACATGCTCATCCCCTCTTTCCAGAGTGGGGAGGAACAGCTGCTTGTCAGTTTTCAGAGATCCTGGTTGAGAAGAATAATTGAATCTGTCAGTGCTGCACTGTTTTCTTTGGGAAGTAATATTGTGAGTGAGACAAGAATGGTCAAAGCCAGTAACTTTGTTCCAATTTTGTTATCTTTTCAAGAAATGTGGGTTCCCTCATTTCTTTGAGAGGATAAGAAAAGTATGTATATTTTTGAAAGTATATGTTTATTTGATTTCTGAACCCAAAGTTTCTTACCTGCAAGCATACAACATGTTAGACATAAAGGTGATAGGACTGGTGCTGCGAGATGTATCCATCACATAAACAACAACTGAAGGAAAAGTGGAAGCCTGAAATAGATTAAAACAAGTTATAGCAGAGTAAAACATGCCATTCTGCAACCACTTACCCCAGTCACCCTCACTTGCATGTTGTGCAAAAAACACTTACCAGTGCCTCGGTGATAATAGTGCCTGATGCTGACCAAGTGAACACCTCAATCTGTCCTGGTGTATCAATAAGAACATATCTGTGAAATAAGCAACCCCCACAAACAAAGGAACAATTAGTCAAAAGCACAATGTCCTGGTGATTAGCCTAAGATAAGAACAGCCAGATCTCATGAATTTGTGTTACAGCTCAGAATTTTCTCCAGAAGAGTTCCAAGACTTAAGAACGAACCTGAAGATCTCCTTCACTGAAGGTGCTAGCAAAAGGTCATCATTACTGTTCTTTGCACATTACTTTTAAGCTCTTTAGAACAAAAACTGATTCACTGGGTTTACACATCACATATTACAATGGGGCTTTACAAAGCTACATTAATACAATTCATATAATCAGACTCATTCTCTAACAACGTCAAACTGTTAGCAATGAGGCTGTATCACAGAGGACTATAATTTAAGTACAGCACATCCCTGCTATAAGTTGCCCCGATATACTAAAAATCGCTGACGCTTGTAGGAACTCGTGTTTATAGAAATCCTCCTATTCCCCACTCTTAAGTCATACACACACAAAAATCCAATTTGTGCAAATTGAAGTCAGCTATAGGAAAAAAATTCCCTGCTTTAAGTTGTTTCGCTAGAAGTCCAAGTTTTTTGGAACATATCTTGGACTTATAGCAAGGACAGCCTGTATCCATCAAATTCCAAGTCTTTTGTTTAGATATTATCAATATCAAGGCTACAGGAAAATCAACAAGCAGGCGGCACTGAACTCTTTCCTTCCTTTCTTGGCAACCTTGGGGAGGAGGGGATAAAATTACCAGTCTTGTGTTAGAAATGTGTTTCTGCACTCTGGTTACTGGAAGCTTGTGGTTCTGCTTCAAGCTGTAGCTCTTCTCAAGCACCACCACCTAAGTAGCAAATAATTCCTTTCCCTGGATATGAGATTCTTTCCCAGCACAAGACTGGTAATTTCAGACAGCTTTGCTCAAGTAAAGACCCTGTATTGCAACTTTCCCAAGTAGCTTTCCTAGAGAGAAATAGTGTATTCTTTTGGAATTTACTCACTGGGATGTGTTCTGTCGTTTTTCAATAAACTTCATCACCTGATTGGAAAGAAATCAGTAATAGGCCTTTTATTCAGATCCATTACAAAGCAAAGATTATATTATTTATTAAGCAATATGCTTTAATGTCATATTAAGTTTTTTTACTATGTACGTATAGCAAGTAATGTGTACATTAAAAAAACTACAGAAATTAACTGTTGAGAAAACGGATAAGTACTCAATCATTGAATATACAAGTTGGACATCCATGGTCTGGTTCCCTCGGAATCTGACCGGTCCCAGGCAAGGGAGATTTCTGGACCAGGAAAGGTTCTGCCGGGGCAGGGGGGAGGCAGTGCCAGCCTCTCCACTGAACTCCTCTACCCAGCTACCTGGCATTGCTGCAGCAGCCCCATGAGCTCTAGTAGCGGCCCTGCAAATGCTCACAGGCCCACCAGCTGTGGGATTTGCAGCCTCCCCACCACCACCAGCGCTCCCTCTAAGATTTTCCACCCATGAGCAGAGTGAGTTTTTTCTTGTGCACCAGTATTGAGTTCGCCTGAGCTTGTTTGGATGTGCCCCACTGTGGCACCCAAGTTATTAATGCATTTCTTATAAACCTCTCCCTTTTCCCTCTGCTGCCATATCTCCTCCCCTCTCCTCATCTGCTGCCCCCCACCCCTCACCCTCCTCTGCTGTCCTGGCTCCTGCCCTTCTCACTCCCCTCAGTCCTTTAGGGACCTGCCCCCCCGCCCCATCCTCCTTGACTCCTGCACATGCCCTTCTCTTCCCCCTGTCCCGCTAGCCCCACTCTGATCATCTGTAGCTACCCTCTCAATCCCCTCCCTCTACCCACCTGCCCTGCCTCTCTCCTCTGTCCTTGGGTGTCTGCCCTTCTGCTTCATCCTGTGCCCCAGTTCTCCTAGTGACCTGTGTGCCCTCACACATGACTTGCTCCATCCCCTGCCTTCCTCATGCCCACCCCACCTTTCAACCCCGCTTCTCCTGGCACCCATTCCTCCCCTCTCCTCTTCCTCCCTTTTACCCCCATCTTCCCTCTCCTTTCCTCTTCCAGCATCACCCTATCCCCTCCCTTCTTCCACCCCCACTGACACCTTCCTTTCCCCCTCCCCCTGACCTTTTCCTCATTGTCTTCTCCGGCCCCCTGGTATTTGTCTCTCCTCCACCATGCCCCTTGGTGCCTTCTCCTGCCCTGCCCCCTCTCCCCTCAGTACAAGCCCCTTCCTCTCCCCACCCCCATCTTCCCCTTAGTTCTCCTCCTGCCCCTTCCCTAACTTTCTACCTTCAGTGTAAAAAGCAGTTTTCAGGGGCTGCAGCCGGGGCCGCAGTGCTATTTTTAGTACTGTGGTCCCAGCCCAGGAAGCTCCTGCAGCCCCAGCCACTCCCAGGGTGGGATCACATGCCAGGACTGGAGCAGAGGCCACTCACAGTGCTATTTTTAGTACCGCGGTCCCAATTCCCGTGGGACCTCGGTACTAAAAAATATCCAGCTCCAGCTGGAGTAAAGTGGCAGCTGCACCAGAACAGCCTCACCTCACAAGCCTCAGCTCCAGGAAGAACAAAAGGGCAGCCGCCCACCATCAGGAACCCACCAGGCCACTGGGTGCCACCAGCTCTCACCTTCCTGCTGGAATGGAAGGTGAGCGGTAAGTGCTGCTGCACGGCTCTTAAAATAACATGGGTGGACCTAAAATGTTTAGTGGTGGCTGCACAGGTGCGCAGCTTAGATGGAACACTGCCCTCCACCTTCCCGGTCTTGCCAGCTGCAGCGCTGCTGGCTTCCCACCCCGACACCACAGGCTTCAGTGCCCCTTCCAGCACCCTGGCTGGCTGAGAGTTCTGGTGCCCTGTGGGTTCTGGTGCCAAGCTCTGCTCCTGGCCACAGGCAACCTCTGTCCTGGGGCTCTTTAGTCCAGCAACATCTGTGATCTGATTGCCAGACCAGAGTCCCAGACCGCAGATGTTCAACCTATACTAAAAATTAACCTTAATTATGCACATATCCTCAGAGAAATTGTACAAGGAAAGCAAGCATCTCCCACTCTTCATTAAGAGTCTCATCTTGATGCATGGAACCAATTCACATCACACAACAAAGGCCCTCAGCATTTCACTTGATCCGACCCTTGATTCTAGATGACAGCCAGTTTTAAAGTGTCATTAGGTAGAGGAAGCTTACCCCTCCCAGCTTTTAAGACAGTATTTTTTTGGAGGTTTGTTTGGTTTTTTTAATTCAAGGCTTAGGAGTGTTGTCATATCCTGGCTCTTATTAGACCACACAGCCCTGCAACACTCAGAAGCTGCAGTTTCCCTAGTTTTCTTGAACCTCTTAAATCCGGGACTCTGTCCAGCAACATCCGTGGTCTGACAGGATCAAAGATGTTGTTGGATCAGCGGCATCCACGAATCTGAGCTAGTCAGGGAGTCGAGCGGAGGGGAGCCCCACGATTAGACTGATGAGCCCAGTCCCTGGAGAGCCCCAGCCAGACAGGGCAGCAGTGGGACCACCAAATTGGGATTGGTCCTGCTTTGGGCAGGGGGCTGGACTTGGCCTTCTGAGGTCTCTTCTAGCTCTATGGTTCTATAAGCCCCATCCTGGCGCTACAGCAGGGGGGCAACTGTGGTGCCCCAGCCAGGCGCAGCAACAGCTGGGCAGCCACTGAGCCTCATCCCCAGGAAGCCCTGGGTGGGACAGAATTGGGGCAGCCATGGAGCCCTGTCCCTAAGAAGCCTCAGCTGGGCGGGGCCATAGCTGCTTGGGAGCTCCATCCCCAAAGAGCCCCAGCCAGCTGGCAGCAGCGTACTAAGCCTAAGCCCTGTAGTAGCAGAGCTAGAGTCCAATGACAGTGGGGCTGGAGCAGAGCCAGCCAGAGGGAGAGGCAGTATCCTGGGAGGCCAGTGGCCGGGGACCTCCCCAATCTAGCAAAATTCCCTTATTCAGAACTGGTCAGGTCCCAAGGGTGGCAGACCCAGGAGGTGCGACCTGTATTCTCATTTCTCCTGTTCTGCTTACCCTGCATGTGTCATAGAATCATAGGATTGAAAAGAGACCTTGGGAGACCATGGAGCCCAACCCCGTGCCCAAAGTAGGACCCACCCCAACTCAATCATCCCAGCCAGGGGCTAGTCAAGCAGGACTTAAAAACCTCTAGGGATGGAGATTCCACCACCTCCCTAGGGAGCCCATTCCCAGTCCACCACCCTCCTAGGGAACTTTTTTTTTCCTAATATCTAACTTAGACCTCCCACACCGCAACTTGAGACCTTTGCTCCTTGTTCTGCCATTTGTCACCACTGAGAACAGCTTCTCTCCATCCTCTTGAGATCACTCTTCAGGTACCTGAAGGCTGCTATCAAATCCCCCCCTCACTCTTCTTCTGTAGACAAAGCCCAAATCTATCAACCTCTCCTCACAAGCCATGTGCTCCACACCTCTAGTATTTTTGTTGCCTTCTGAAGGACTCCCTCCAATGCGACTACATCCTTTCTGTAATGAGGGGCCCAGAATTGGACACAATCCAGATGTGGCCTCATAAGTGCCTAATAAAGGGGAACAACCACCTCCCTAGATCTGCCGACAATACTCCTACTAATGCACCCCAATATATCAAACCAGGCAACTTTATTGCCAAACAATAAAGCTAATCTGTATTTTATTAGCCTTTGTTCCAGATCTTAATCGTGTTTAACAGTAATTGTGGTAAACCTTCAAAATATCAGGAAATAAGCACAAAAATACATTTATCAGGCAAAGTTACAAGAGAAGAGAATACAAGACTTATACTGTCTGCTGCTCTGTGATTGTACAGTGCTTAGGATTATGAGGTACTTGGGCACTACTATAACAAACATCCTCAGGGGCCATGGTCGCAAACTCAACTATCATCTCTCCACAGTGTTTTCCCTCCCACATTAAGTCAGGTCATCAAAAGTTAGGGAGCAACCCATGGAAAGCAGCAATACTGCACCCATGTGCCAAGTGGAGCAAGCAGGGTCACCAGTTGTTTACACTCTTCACCTAGATCTAGACTACCGTGCCCAGAGATTGATCCTCTGGCACTTGATTTAGAAGACCTGCCAAATCAGCCACAGATCGCTCTCTGGTAGACCTTCTTATTCTACCCAGAAAAAAAAAGTAAGGGAAGTCAACAGGAGAGTTTCTCCTGTCAACTCCTTCCCCCCATGGTGTAGATCAGGGTGGTTAAACACTGGAATAAATTGCCTAGGAAGGTTGTGGAATCTCCACCACTGGAGATATTTAAGAGCAAGTTGGACAGACATCTATCAGGGATGATCTAGACCAGGGCTACTCAACTTTGGAAGCCCCGGGGGCCACAATGATACTCACAACACATGCCGAGGGCCGCAACTTAAATGTGGTGGCATATACATGCAAATAGTTTCATTCACACCATTGGGCATGAATCCAAGATTAAGGAAAGACTACACAACATGCCAGCCCCATTTAAGTCAGTTCTGCTGATAATAAAATGCAATATTTACACAATTTCCACCCATATGACAGCACTTGTAATGAGCAAAGACAGTCCAGGAATTTAACTACTAAAGCAGTGGTCTCCAACCCTTTCACACCCAAGATCACTTTTTAAATGACAGAACAAGCCAAGATCTACCACCCTGCCCCTTCCTTGAAGCCCCGCCCTCTCTATTCTCCTCCTCTGCATCACTTGCTATCCCCAACCCTTATACTGTTGCTTTTTTTCCCTCAATTCTTCTGTAGGAAGAGGGTTTTCCAACATTTGGCCTGTCTAGACTGGACCAAATGTCAGAAAAAACCCTTCTTTTGGAAGCTCCCTTATTCCTCGTGGAAAGAGGAATATAGGGGTGGCCGAAAGATCATGTTTGCTCTTCCGCTAAAAGAAGCGGAAGAGCACACACATCCCTGGATGCAGAAGAGTTTTTCTGGGATATCTCCAGAATCCAGAAAAAATCCTGCTGTCTAGCCATACCCTCACTGGGTTGAGACAGGATGTGTAGGCTCTGGGGTGGGAATGAGGGATTTGGGTGTGGGAAGAGGTGAGAGGTGCAAACTGGGAGGAAATCTGGATGCAGGAGGAGGTGGATAAGGGGAGGGGGCTCCAGGCCAGGCAGTGTTGGGGTCAGATGTAGGGTTAGGGTACTAAGCAAGCCACAGACTTCTGGATTTGTGGGTTCAGGAATTTGGGTTGGGGTATTGACTACTTTTGTTTTGGCTTCACAATTTTAACGAAAACTGCCAATGCAGTACTGGAATTTACTGGCGTAAAAGCCCATCCACTTGCATCTTTCAATGCTCACCCCAGTTGGATGTAAAAGTACAATCAATGTGAAGAGTGTGCCTGCAAACTTTTCACCATCTATTTCACATCAGGCTTGTATTCAACTGTCAGATGTGCTGCTACAATGGGTCAGATGTCTGTCAGTAAGAGAGGTGCAGTTTTGACTAGATTCCCATGGAGGAGAATGAACTTTCACAGACATATAACCCAAAGCAAGTCAGCACTTTTTTGGCACATTTCAGTAATGCAGGGTTCATGTTTTCCTGTACATAGATCATTCAAAATGTTTCAGTATCCTCTTCCTTATGCCTAGCTTTTAGAATACTATTGGTTTTGCAATTCTACCATCTCTTCTTCAAATGTGACCCTCTCAACACCAAATTTCACTGCTGAAGGTGAGGCTGCCTGTACCTCAACTGAAAAAGGATTTTCCAGTATATTCAAGAACTGTCATCAGGGATTTGGCATCTAGAAAAGAAGAAAATTCAGTTTTCTGCTCTGAGATGTACTCCATTTAAAAAAAACAAAAAAACAACCCCCCCCCCCATACACACCACACACCCCCCACAGGCAAAAAAGATGCATGTTCGCTCAGCTGTGTCACTTGCGAGTTGAAGATAGGAAAGTGAGTTAAGTCTCTCACAAAGCTGATCTGCAAAAAGGGACTTTTTTTGTTACAAATGGAGAAACACTGCACATCAGAGAAGGCAGGTTTTTTCTCTTTGCCTTGAAGTTTAAGACTGAGTGCATTTAAGAGGTGTGTCATATCAGTGAGAAAAGCCATGTTTAGCAGGAATGTCTTTTCATCTAAAGACTACAGTAAATCCTGGCGATCCTTTGCGTCCAAAAAACACTCATACAGCAGGCAGTAGATCCCTAAACCGATCTAACACTTTGCCTCAACTCAGCCATCTAACTTCTGCAAGCATTGCCAAAGTCATACTGTGTTTCATACTCAACTAAAGCTTGAAACTGTCTGCTTTTCAAGGCATTTGCAACAATGAAGTTGACTATATTTGTGACACTGTCCATTGTGCTCTTGAGAAATCCTCTCTTCAGTTTGCTGCATAACTGTTCTTGGTGCAGAATGAAATGGGATGAAAAGAAATCTGGACACTGGATTTTTCTTCAGCAGAGAAACTAGCTCCTTCTCTTTTCCAACCATGGAAGGAATGCCATCAGTTGTTACCAAAGCATTGATTCGAAGCAATTTACATTTTCCTGGTCCTTCAAAAAAAATGCCATCAGCGCAGAATAAACGTCCTCTCCCCTACTTTGACCCATCAAAGGTAGCAGAGTAAGCATTTCTTATATATACTTTTTGCCATTGAAAAAATGCACCCAGATTATGAGCGGAGATATGTCTGAATGATCAGTAGATTCGTCCATTGCCAGACTAAAACACTCAGTGCTTTGAATGCCTTTTAGCAATTTAGAAAACATCGCCAAAAATGCTTTCAATTAGTCTTACTACAGCTGAATCAGTCATTTGCAGTTTTGATGTTTAACTATATCATCCATCTTTTTAAATTCTGCAAAAAATGATTCACTGCAGTCCAAGAAGCACTGCTTCATCAATTCACATTCATTAAAAGGTTTTTTTGATTCTGCTATGTGCCAAGCCATTCTGAAGGAAGCTTCTGTAACAGCAACACTGTCTTTAACTTGCGAACAGAACATATCTTGTGAGTACAGTAGCCTTCTAGTAAGGAACATATTTTAGTTTATTAAATTGCTATCAGGTGGATATAAGTCTTTGAACTCAGGGTGACAAAATTCATGGTGCCATTGCAGGTTTGTTTTATTTAACACAGCAATAAGTCTTTTGACAAAGAAGATACACTGTTTTTTCATTTCTCTCTGCAAAAGCAAATTCCATCTCCCAAACAGGGTTCAAAACCTTGTATTCATCCAACAAGCATCTTTGTTGCCATTTTTAATGCTTCTTATTAAATAGAAAATTGTAGACTAGTGTTTTGGGTGTTTAGCTTGAAGCTTCAGGTTATGAGTTTCTTGGAGTGATTTTACTGTAAAAAAGAAAAGTTTCCAAGCCAGAGCACTCCAACCTGCAGCAAGCAGACCTGGACACAAGAGACAAAAAAGGACAGGTGCCCGGGAGCCCTGTCCTGAATTCCCAGCAGGGCTGATGTCTCCATGCGGGAGTCCGTCACTCCATGTGGGATAGAAGCAGGGCTGCACGGCCACGACAACGGACCCAAACGTGGCCAGTGACAGCCAATCAGCACCGCTCAGGTTCTGCTCACAAGGCTAAGCAGCCAGCACTTCCCCCAATGCCCTGGTGCTCCTGGCACCTCCTCTCTGGGAACTAGAAATGTCAACACCCTGTACCCATCTGTTCCAGCCAGCCCATCCACTTGCATCTTTTAATGCTCACCCCACCCGGGAGATGCCTCGCCGTTGTGGAACATGTTCCCAGTGGAGGCCATGTTCAAAGGATCCCACCTGCGGGCTGCATGTTGAGCCCCACAAACCCAAACCGCACCTGATCTAGACGGTGCTTGGTCCTACCAGGAGGGCAGGGGACTGGACTTGATCATCTCAAGTTCCCCTCCAGTTCTAGCATACTATGATCCTGTGGTAACTCGACATAAGATACATTGACTCCAGCTACATTAAAATATGCAACTCTGGCTATGTGAATAAAGTCAACTTTCTGCTGCAGTGTAGACGTAGTCTTCCAGTCTATATCCCTGGAATATTTTATTTTCACAGCAACAAATAATTGGATCAAACTCAATTTAACATTTTAGTCAATTAACTAGATATATGATTTAAATGCCACAAACCACACTTACCCTGCCTCAAAGAAACTACTTTCTATTGCAGCTTCTAACTTCTCTTCTCAGTGAAACTATGCCCTGTGGAACTGCAGAGTGGAAGACTTTGAAACTGGCTTATAAGCAATGTGCTGCCTCTTACTACCATACAGCACAGCCTCATAATAAGCACAAAGAAACTGTTACCTGGTCAAATCTTGTGGCAAAGAGATTGAGAGATGTCACTATTCCACCATTAGGGCCCAAACCATACCTGGACACACAGCTCAGGAAAGCAGGTTATAGAAATGTACTAATTAGTGACAAGTAAAAGACAAAGCCCCTGCCCTGGAGAGTTTATAATCTAGTTTCCTAGGTGATGCAACCAAATAAAGAATAGGAAAGGACAGAGTTTCCCTCAGATTGCAAATAATTTTACATCATAATCCCCATAATGTGAACAACACAGAGAGGTGAAGTGACTTGCCCAAATCCACCCAGCAGGCCAGAGGTAGGAATAGTCACTCAGTTTTAAAAAAAACTGGTATCATACTAGTTAACCTCCAATCATCTGGTACAGAAGCTAATTTAATTAAATGATGTGTTACAAACTGCAGAGCTACTAGCTGTAATTTCACATTTGAGTTTCTTCAGAACTCAAAGTGAACACTTAATGCTTAAATTCTGCAAAAACTGCTTTGCCTCCCTCACTATGAACAATTAGGAGGATTTGGGGGGGGGGGGGGGATTACAAAAACAGAATTGGGTTTGCAGACATATCTGAGAAAGTTGATGGGTGCCATACCAAAGAAGCAAATCTATACCCTCTCAAAAGCAATGGGATAGAAGCGATTAACTGGGCACAAAATCACTGGCACAAAGAGCAACTCTTCATTCTCCAAAACTGCAACTGTAGGTCAAAGGGCACATTACTACAGGAAAGAAACAAAAGGCCTGCATTCCATGTAGGACATATTACATAGACTCATTTTAATGTCAAATCCCAGAAGCAGCCAACAAGCAGATCAAGGCCCTTGCTTCCCAACCAACCCCAGTCCACCATATCCTGGCTTAAATTCTAACTCTCTCTGGCTACATTTAAAGTATGCACAACCCCAATCCACAGCTCTGTTTTCCTCAGTGTACAGAGATGACAGTCCATGTCTGTAGGAGTTGAGTATGCACAGGTAATCTTAAGCCATGGAAAGGATACTGTTTCATAACTTCTTTGTACTTCACTGTGTCTCTGATATCTAGAAAAGAAAAAAGTAAAAAAGTCACAACTGAATAAATTATAGTTTTAGAATGAGAAGAGAAACACAGTTCCTCAGGTCTAAGCATTCACCCTCCCTGACTCAAAATGAAGGAAGCCAGTATATGTGAGACTAGTTTCACAGTGGACTTTAATGCTTAATCAACACTAGCCATATGTTCCACCTGCACCACATTTGTAAAGCAACAAATAAATACACGAGACCACCAAAAGTTACATGTTTGCCAGTCACCATTTGGACTACATATGTTGTGAGAAGAGCTACATCCAGATACAGTGGTGAACAAAATGACTGGACATGACCTCCTGAGGTCTCTTCCAGCCCTAGGATTCTAACAGAAATATAGGAATTACCATAATGGATCAGACCAGTCATTCATTTTAGTCCAGTCACCCATAACCGCCGGTGGTCAATGCCAAATACATTACAGAAAGCTTCATGAAACCCTATAGATGACACTTATGGAATATACACCTGGGAAAGTTTCTTCCTAACTTCTGGGAGCTAGTGGTTGTTTTATGCTTTTCAGCGGAAAAGTTTCCCTTTTCAGTCCTAATGTGATTTTGAATGTGCAAATTATTCACATGGCTATGATCCTTTTTTGAATGAACCCTATTAAACTCTGACACAAAACATTATTCAGGCTATGTGCTGTGCATAAAAATAAAAAAAATCAACCTCAAAAAACATCCAAAAAGTTTATTTTTTTAAATAAGTAAATGGGATCAACACAATCTAAGCGGCCACTTGCTCTCACTGGAACCATAAGCTTCTCCCACCCAACTAATTTTTTATTTTCTCTCTTTCATAACTTAAGAGGATTTTGGGCTTCTCTTAAGTTTATTTAGATTTTAAGTTCTTCAGGACAGCAGTTCTATTGTATCTCTGGAAGGTGCCATGAACGCTTCCGAATACTAAGGAAACAACATCTAGTCC
Source organism: Pelochelys cantorii (assembly GCA_032595735.1). NCBI lineage: Eukaryota > Metazoa > Chordata > Testudines > Trionychidae > Pelochelys > Pelochelys cantorii. Next base: position 101,825 of record CM064328.1, read on the forward strand.
ATACACCTAAGCTAGAACATGGTTGTTTCCAATGATTAAAACAGAGTGAAATAGGAAGGGGAGCTGTTAAGAGTATTTGCTTACCCAAATTAAAAAAAAAAGGCAGTCTGAAAGCTTCATTCCCTTACACCATACAGGACAACCTCAAGTTAAAGTATTGACAAATGCTTTTTAGTCCAGATCTGAATCTCACAAATATCATAAGTGAAGGGCCCACCAAACTCCAAAATAACCTCTCTGCCCATCAAGAAGCTCTTGATGAGCAATCTGATTTTTGTTTTTCCAGTTTCAAAGTTAAGAGTGAGCAAGATTTGTCTCCTTCTCCTGCAATTCCTTTGTGCTTCCTTTTATGCCGTCCCTTAAAGATGGCGGGCTCTTCTCTGAACTATTCTAAAAATCTTGTCCTTCCGCTCCTCCTCAAAATTCCTTCTGCAATGCACAAAGGAAATCACAAACTGAAAATGGCTAAACTAACTGACAGCCACATATAGCTAATATTTATAAATAAAGAGTTTTCAAATGCTTCAGAACACAACCACTTATCACCATAGCCCTTGTCCTTTATTCCCCATTCTCTCCATTGTTTGTTACTGAGACACGTAGCCAGAAAGGGTTAAGCATCCTGCAGAACAAGTGACCCAAAGTCAACCTTTTCAGACACACTGGTAGATGTTTGTGTTTTTCTGGGTTTACATATATCGTTAGAGGTTAAGAATGTAACCAACCCAATAATGTAAGAAAAAGCCAAAGAGGAGTTTGAAGAACAGCTAGCCAAAAACTCAAAAACCAATAGCAAAATGTTTTAAGTACATCAGAACCGGAAGTCTGCTAAACAACCAGTGGGACACTTGGATGATCGAGATGCTAACGGAGCACTCAAAGATGATAAAGACGTTGCGGAGAAGCTAAATGAATTCTTTGCTTCAGTCTTCACAGCTGAGGATACTGGGGATATTCCCAAATCTGAGCAATTCTTTTTAAGTGACAAATCCGAGGAACTATCCCAGACTGAAGTGTCATTAGAGGAAGTTTTGGAACAAACTGATACCCTTAACAGTAACAAGTCACCAGGACCAGATGGCATTCGCCCAAGAGTTCTGAAAGAACTCAAATGTGAAACTACGGAACTATTAACTGCGGTTTGTAACATACCCTTTAAAACAGCTTCCGTACCTAGCGACTGGAAGATAGCTAATATGACACCAATATTTTAAAAGGGCTCTAGAGATGATCCTGGCAATTACAGACCAGTAAGTCTAACGTCAGTACCAGGCAAATTAGTTGAAACTATAGTAAAGAATAAATTGTCAGACACACAGATGAAAATAATTTGTTCGGGAAAAGTCAACATGGTTTCTGTAAAGGGAAATCATGCCTTACTAGAGATCTTTGAGGGGGTCACACAAGCATGTAGACAAGGGGAAATCCAGTGGATACAGTATACTTAGGATTTCCAGAAAGCCTTTGACAAGGTACCTCCCCAAAGGCTCTTAAGTAAAATAAGTTCTCATGGGATAAGAGAGAAGGTCCTTTCATGGACTATAACTAGTTAAAAGACAGGAAACAAAGGGTAGGGATAAATGGTAAGTTTTCCAAGTGGAGAGAGGTAACTAGTGGGGTCCCCCCAAGGGTCTGTCCTGGGACCAATCCTATTCAACATATTTATAAATGATCTAGAGAAAGGATTAAGCAGTGAGGTGGCAAAATTTGCAGATGATACCAAACTGCTCAAGTTAAGACCAAAGCAGACTGAAAAGCTTCAAAAAGGCCTCACCAAACTAAGTGATCGGGCAACAAAATGGCAAATGAAATTTAATGTTGATAAATATAAAGTAATGCACACTGAAAAAAAAATAATCCCAACTATACACACAATATGATAGGGACTAATTTAGCTAAAGGTACTCAAGAGAGCTTGGAGTCATTGTGGATAGTTTCTGAAAACATCTGCTTAGTGTGCAGCGGCAGTCAAAAAAGCAAATACAATGTTAGGAATCATTTTAAAAGGGATAGAGAACCAGAGAACATCGTATTGCCTCAATATAAAACCATGGTACGCCCACATCTTGAATACTACGTACAAATGTGGTCGCCTCATCTCAAAAAAAATATATTGGCATTGGAAAAGGGCAACAAAAATGATGAGGGGATTGGAACGGGTCCCATATGAAGAGAGATTAAAAAGACTTGGTCTTTTCATCTTAGAAAAGAGGAAACTGAGGGGGGATATGATAGACGCAGAGTTGTTGACTGAGTCCCACAACTTGAACTCGAGTCTGACTTAAGTTGCCTAGGTGACTCGACTTGAGATTTGACTCGGGTTCATTGTTTGTGACTTGAGACTCGACTTGAGACTTGCTAATTTTGTTAAATCAACTTGGTGAAAAAATTGTCTGAAAATGCCGATATTGATGGCTTGTACAAAAGTGACTTGACATTTTTTAAATTAAGACTTGAGACTCGACTTGGACTTGACAATGACGACTTGAAGACAACACTGGATAGAGGTCTATAAAATCATCACTGGTATCAAAAAAGTAAATAAGGAAAAGTTATTTACTTATTCCCATAATATAAGAACTAGGGGTCAACAAATGAAGTTAACTGACATCAGGTTTAACACACACAAAAGGAAGTTTTTCTTCACTCAGTGCACAGTCAACCTGTCGAACTCCTTGCCAGAGCATGTGGTGAAGACTAGAACTCTAACAGGGTTCAAAAAAGAGCTAGATAGATTCATGGAGGTTGGGTACATCAATAGCTATTAACCAGTATGGGTAGGAATCGTGTCCCTAGCCTCTGTTTGTCCAGGAATGGGTGACAGAAGAGGGATCACCTGTTGCGTTCCCTCCATCTGGGGCATCTGGTATTGGTCACTGTTGGCAGACAGGCTACTGGGCTACATGTATCTTTGGTCTGATCCAGTATGGCCATTCTTATGTTAATGTTTATACTATATTTATCTCTCTTTGAACTGTACAGCAAATCTGCAAATGACAGGCAATTGTTTGTTAATAGTTGTAGTTAATTACCAATGATGCTTACAAAGTACATCTCCAGGACTACTTGTTATTCACCTAAAGACTCTGAACTGTGAAAAGAAGCCTGCGACTGCATAACAAACACTGGGTCTTGACCCTTTTTATCACAGATCTGCTTGATGCTTTATCAGGGAAAACTACTGAGATCTCCAGTCCCATTTGGATCACGCTGGATATGGACTTTGGACTATAACCTATGGACTGACTCTATAAGAACATTTTCCAACTACAAAGCTCACCATCTCTACTATGCATCTGATCTCAAAACTGTAATCATGTCTGTATGTATGGTGATCTCTTAACCATTACTCTCTCTTTTCTTTTAAATAAATATTAGTCTAATAAGAACTAGAAGATTTACCTGGCATTGCTCAGGTCCTTATTTTGGTTTTTTGGAAAATAAAATGAAAATGTAGACATTTCATTTAAATTAATGCTCTGGGGTAGGGCCAGGGATGAGTGGTTCAGTATGCAGGATGCTCCTGGGAGAGAGGACTACCCCCTGCAGCTTAGGGCCAGGTGAGAAGCACCTCTCCATGGACACTGCAGTTCCACCAGGCACAGCTAGGGGAGGGGTGCATATCCCCTGGCTGGGGCAGGTCCAGGTTCATCTGCCCCCCTGAGCACCGCAGCCAGACTGAGGAAATCAGAAACTGTGCACCTTCCCCTTAATCTCTGATGAAGGATGGGAACAGTCAGAAGTGTCCCCACATGAATCTGGTGGAGGCAGGGGAGAGCTTCAGACAAGACATAACCAAACCCTTATCTTGCTTTAAGTTATAAGAGGAAGCAATACACCAAATTTGGTGGCCCTAGCTCTTATTGTTAAAAAGTTCTTGAACAGACAAACTCTTTGGAATATATAATAGATAGGCTGTAAGCATGTATCTGGATAAGATCTAAATTACTCATTGACCTGGCAGGTAATATGCCTGATCTTTTAGGATTGGTAAAACTTTATTTGACTTGGGTGTCTAGATTGATGCCAAACACTAAGTTAAAGGAGTTGTGTTTCATCTTTGGGGTAAGCAGTAAGGAATTACAGAAGCTCTTTTGTGCTGGCTTGGTGAATCTAAATACTGAAATAAGTGCTAGTTTTGGGGAGTGGCTCTGCATTCTTCATAGTTCCCCCTGAGACCCCTCAATTGGCTTCTCTGACCACTGGTCAGTTATATCATTTCTCAAATTAGACTGCAAGCTTTTCAGGAGCTCTTTACCTGAGCATTTGCACCATGACCAGAAAAATGGGCTCCAATCCTAATTAAAGTTTCTGGTTGCTAATGCAATGTAATGCAATAAAATAAATAAATAAATAAAGCCCATTTCTCCCTAATTATACCCCCTTAATCTATCCTAAATAAACCCTCTCATTAGCATTCAGACTTCTCAAATATGAGATAACACCCCACCCACAGCTATCCTTACCATTTGTGGTGCCCTACGGAGCCAGAGCACCTGAACCCCTACCCCAACTGGGGGGGGGGGGGTGGCCCTCTCTGCAGTGGGGTGACTATGCTCAGGGCTGGGGGGGGGGAGGAAGAAGAGGAGTTGTAGGGGACAGGAACAGGGCAGAGAGGCTAGTGGGGGAACAGGAAAGGGGACAGGTGGAGCCATCCCAACAACTACTCTGAGCTAGGCCCCAAACATCATAGAGATGCAAAACACAGGCCCCAGGGCAACCCAGAGGATGGGGGGGGGGAGGGGGAGGAAGAGGAGCTGGTGCTGGCAACAGGGGTCAGGCCTACTCCCACACTCACTGATGGAAAGTGGTGGTGCAACAGGGCCTCACCTCATTCTATTTTGCAGGCTCCCATTGCAGCATTGCACTCAAGAGTTTGGGGGGGGGCCCCCCACGGGGGAAAGGAATGGGGGCATGGAGGGTGCAAGCAGGAAAGAGCCTGGAACTTGGGGGAGGGGGATTGTCCCAGCCTCACAACAACATCCCAGGAATGGCTCTGTAAAGCTGTGAGCTAGCTGAGAGGTACGGGGGGGGGGGAGGGGGGGGCAGCTGACCAGAAGGAAAGTGAGCAATGCCAGTGGCTGGGCACAACCTGCGGGGGGCCAAAAGATAGGCAACTACAAGCAGCACTAGCTCTGGTGGCCCAACATCCCATCCCTATGCATAGCACAGGGCACCACTAACTTAGTGCATCCGAGCGGTGCCCTGCACACCTGTGCACGCCTAGGCGCGGCGTCCGGCTCCGAACGAAGACGCACAGACACCGCACAAGCACTGAGAAGACAGCGAACTGCACGTGAGGAAACGCGTGACACCCGCCCGAGGTCTGCACGAGGGTGGAGCGAGCGACTCACCAATGTTGGCGGGAAACGGAAGCTCGTGCACGGCAGGGTCCAGGTTGATGACGTAGGGCGGGCGCCCCAGGCTGTGCAGATGGGCGGTGAGTCTCTGCGGAGGAGAGGGCGATGTGATGTGACGTACCGTGACGTGGCGGAACGCCCCCTCCCCCCCCCACACACACTTTTCCCGTCTCCCCACCCCCGGAAAGCGGAACCCCCGCCTCACGCGGAGCGCGAATCTCCTCACCTGCACCAGGGTGGTTTTCCCGGAGCCCGCCATGCCCAGCACCAGCACGCACACCGGTGCAGCCGCCTCCGCCGCTGCGGCCGCCATCTCGTTACTGCCCCTTCCGCTTCCGGCACACACAAAGGAGCTTGGGGCCGGAAGCGGAAATGACTCATTCCGGGCTATAACGAATGCGCCCTGCGGCAGGCGAACTGACCGGTCCGGGTGTTCAGCGCCCCTGCTCCGCGACAGCAGCTCCCCCAGGCGGGCCAGCGCCTGGCCCTCCAGCTCTGCCTGGCCGCGCCCCTCCGCTTCCCAGCGCCTCCCCTCGCAGCCTGCGCTACCCACCGCCCCTCCGTCTCCCAGCGTTCAGCCACTGCCAGCCCTACCGCCGCCAGCCGCTCCCCAGGGCAGTCTAGCTTCCTCTCCCCACCTGCACTGCCCAGCACCCCAGCATCTTAGCACTGCCTGGAGACACACTGACAACGCCTCCCCACCTCCTTGTGCCACAGCCTTTCCCCCCGTCCTCTGAGCACTGCCTGCAGACACACTGACAACCCCTCTCCACCTCCCTGTGCCACAACCTTTCCCCCCTGTCCTCTTAGCACTGCCTGCAGACACACTGACAACGCCTCCCTACCTCCTTGTGCCACAGCCTTTCCCCCCGTCCTCTGAGCACTGCCTGCAGACACACTGACAACCCCTCTCCACCTCCCTGTGCCACAACCTTTCCCCCCTGTCCTCTTAGCACTGCCTGCAGACACACTGACAACCCCTCCCCACCTCCCAGTGCCACAGCCTTTCCCCCCTGTCCTCTTAGCACTGCCTGCAGACACACTGACAACGCCTCCCCACCTCCTTGTGCCACAGCCTTTCCCCCCGTCCTCTGAGCACTGCCTGCAGACACACTGACAACCCCTCTCCACCTCCCTGTGCCACAGCCTTTCCCCCCGTCCTCTGAGCACTGCCTGCAGACACACTGACAACCCCTCTCCACCTCCCTGTGCCACAACCTTTCCCCCCTGTCCTCTTAGCACTGCCTGCAGACACACTGACAACCCCTCCCCACCTCCCAGTGCCACAGCCTTTCCCCCCTGTCCTCTTAGCACTGCCTGCAGACACACTGACAACGCCTCCCCACCTCCCAGTGCCACAGCCTTTCCCCCCGTCCTCTTAGCACTGCCTGCAGACACACTGACAACGCCTCCCCACCTCCCAGTGCCACAGCCTTTCCCCCCGTCCTCTTAGCACTGCCTGCAGACACACTGACAACCCCTCCCCACCTCCTTGTGCCACAGCCTTTCCCCCTGTCCTCTTACCACTGCCTGCAGACACACTGACAACCCCTCCCCACCTTCCAGTGCCACAACCTTTCCCCCCCGTCCTCTTAGCACTGCCTGCAGACACACTGACAACCCCTCTCCACCTCCCAGTGCCACAGCCTTTCCCCCCTGTCCTCTTAGCACTGCCTGCAGACACACTGACAACCCCTCCCCACCTCCCAGTGCCACAGCCTTTCCCCCCGTCCTCTTAGCACTGCCTGCACACGCACTGACAACCCCTCCCCACCTCCTTGTGCCACAGCCTTTCCCCCCGTCCTCTGAGCACTGCCTGCAGACACACTGACAACCCCTCCCCACCTCCCAGTGCCACAGCCTTTCCCCCCTGTCCTCTTAGCACTGCCTGCACACACACTGACAACCCCTCCCCACCTCCCAGTGCCACAGCCTTTCCCCCCTGTCCTCTAAGCACTGCCTGCAGACACACTGACAACCCCTCCCCACCTCCCAGTGCCACAGCCTTCCCCCCCGTCCTGTTAGCACTGCCTGCAGACACACTGACAACCCTTCCCCACCTCCCAGTGCCACAACCTTTCCCCCCGTCCTCTTAGCACTGCCTGCAGACACACTGACAACCCCTCCCCACCTCCCAGTGCCACAGCCTTTCCCCCCGTCCTCTAAGCACTGCCTGGAGACACACTGACAACCCCTCCCCACCTCCTTGTGCCACAGCCTTTCCCCCCGTCCTCTAAGCACTGCCTGGAGACACACTGACAACCCCTCCCACCTCCCAGTGCCACAACCTTTCCCCCCGTCCTCTTAGCACTGCCTGCAGACACACTGACAACCCCTCCCCACCTCCCAGTGCCACAGCCTTTCCCCCTGTCCTCTTAGCACTGCCTGCAGACACACTGACAACCCCTCCCCACCTCCCTGTGCCACAGCCTTTCCCCCCCGTCCTCTTAGCACTGCCTGCACACACACTGACAACCCCTCCCCACCTCCCAGTGCCACAGCCTTTCCCCCCGTCCTCTTAGCACTGCCTGCAGACACACTGACAACCCCTCCCCACCTCCCAGTGCCACACCCTTTCCCCCCGTCCTCTTAGCACTGCCTGCAGACACACTGACAACCCCTCCCCACCTCCCAGTGCCACAGCCTTTCCCCCGTCCTCTAAGCACTGCCTGGAGACACACTGACAACCCCTCCCCACCTCCCAGTGCCACAGCCTTTCCCCCTGTCCTCTAAGCACTGCCTGCAGACACACTGACAACCCCTCCCCACCTCCCAGTGCCACGGCCTTTCCCCCGTCCTCTTAGCACTGCCTGCACACGCACTGACAACCCCTACCCACCTCCTTGTGCCACAGCCTTTCCCCCCGTCCTCTGAGCACTGCCTGCAGACACACTGACAACCCCTCCCCACCTCCCAGTGCCACAGCCTTTCCCCCCTGTCCTCTTAGCACTGCCTGCACACACACTGACAACCCCTCCCCACCTCCCAGTGCCACGGCCTTTCCCCTGTCCTCTAAGCACTGCCTGCAGACACACTGACAACCCCTCCCCACCTCCCAGTGCCACAGCCTTCCCCCCCGTCCTGTTAGCACTGCCTGCAGACACACTGACAACCCTTCCCCACCTCCCAGTGCCACAACCTTTCCCCCCGTCCTCTTAGCACTGCCTGCAGACACACTGACAACCCCTCCCCACCTCCCAGTGCCACAGCCTTTCCCCCCGTCCTCTAAGCACTGCCTGGAGACACACTGACAACCCCTCCCCACCTCCTTGTGCCACAGCCTTTCCCCCCGTCCTCTAAGCACTGCCTGGAGACACACTGACAACCCCTCCCCACCTCCCAGTGCCACAACCTTTCCCCCCGTCCTCTTAGCACTGCCTGCAGACACACTGACAACCCCTCCCCACCTCCCAGTGCCACAGCCTTTCCCCCTGTCCTCTTAGCACTGCCTGCAGACACACTGACAACCCCTCCCCACCTCCCTGTGCCACAGCCTTTCCCCCCCGTCCTCTTAGCACTGCCTGCACACACACTGACAACCCCTCCCCACCTCCCAGTGCCACAGCCTTTCCCCCCGTCCTCTTAGCACTGCCTGCAGACACACTGACAACACCTCCCACCTCCCAGTGCCACACCCTTTCCCCCCGTCCTCTTAGCACTGCCTGCAGACACACTGACAACCCCTCCCCACCTCCCAGTGCCACAGCCTTTCCCCCCGTCCTCTAAGCACTGCCTGGAGACACACTGACAACCCCTCCCCACCTCCCAGTGCCACAGCCTTTCCCCCTGTCCTCTAAGCACTGCCTGCAGACACACTGACAAACCCTCCCCACCTCCCTGTGCCACAGCCTTTCCCCCGTCCTCTTAGCACTGCCTGCAGACACACTGACAACCCCTCCCCACCTCCCAGTGCCACAGCCTTTCCCCCCGTCCTCTAAGCACTGCCTGGAGACACACTGACAACCCCTCCCCACCTCCCAGTGCCACAGCCTTTCCCCCCGTCCTCTTAGCACTGCCTGCAGACACACTGACAACCCCTCCCCACCTCCCAGTGCCACAGCCTTTCCCCCGTCCTCTTAGCACTGCCTGCAGACACACTGACAACCCCTCTCCACCTCCTTGTGCCACAGCCTTTCCCCCCGTCCTCTTAGCACTGCCTGCAGACACACTGACAACCCCTCCCCACCACCCAGTGCCACAGCCTTTCCCCCCGTCCTCTTAGCACTGCCTGCAGACACACTGACAACCCCTCCCCACCTCCTTGTGCCACAGCCTTTCCCCCGTCCTCTAAGCACTGCCTGCAGACACACTGACAACCCTCCCCACCTCCCAGTGCCACAGCCTTTCCCCCCGTCCTCTTAGCACTACCTGGAGACACACTGACAACCCTCCCCACCTCCCAGTGCCACAACCTTTCCCCCCGTCCTCTTAGCACTGCCTGCAGACACACTGACAACCCCTCCCCACCTCCCAGTGCCACAACCTTTCCCCCCGTCCTCTTAGCACTGCCTGCAGACACACTGACAACCCCTCCCCACCTCCCAGTGCCACAGCCTTTCCCCCCGTCCTCTTAGCACTGCCTGGAGACACACTGACAACCCCTCCCCACCTCCCAGTGCCACAGCCTTTCCCCCTGTCCTCTTAGCACTGCCTGCAGACACACTGACAACCCCTCCCCACCTCCCAGTGCCACAGCCTTTCCCCCCTGTCCTCTAAGCACTGCCTGCAGACACACTGACAACCCCTCCCCACCTCCCAGTGCCACAGCCTTTCCCCCGTCCTTTTAGCACTGCCTGCAGACACACTGACAACCCCTCCCCACCTCCCAGTGCCACAGCCTTTCCCCCCGTCCTCTTAGCACTGCCTGCAGACACACTGACAACCCCTCCCCACCTCCTTGTGCCACAGCCTTTCCCCCCGTCCTCTAAGCACTGCCTGGAGACACACTGACAACCCCTCTCCACCTCCCAGTGCCACAGCCTTTCCCCCGTCCTCTTAGCACTGCCTGCAGACACACTGACAACCCTCCCCACCTCCTTGTGCCACAGCCTTTCCCCCCGTCCTCTTAGCACTGCCTGCACACACACTGACAACCCCTCCCCACCTCCCAGTGCCACAGCCTTTCCCCCGTCCTCTTAGCACTACCTGGAGACACACTGACAACCCCTCCCCACCTCCCAGTGCCACAGCCTTTCCCCCCGTCCTCTTAGCACTGCCTGCAGACACACTGACAACCCCTCCCCACCTCCCAGTGCCACAACCTTTCCCCCCGTCCTCTAAGCACTGCCTGGAGACACACTGACAACCCCTCCCCACCTCCCAGTCCCACAACCTTTCCCCCCGTCCTCTTAGCACTGCCTACAGACACACTGACAACCCCTCCCCACCTCCCAGTGCCACAGCCTTTCCCCCCATCCTCTTAGCACTGCCTGGAGACACACTGACAACCCCTCCCCACCTCCCAGTGCCACAGCCTTTCCCCCTGTCCTCTTAGCACTGCCTGCAGACACACTGACAACCCCTCCCCACCTCCCAGTGCCACAACCTTTCCCCCGTCCTCTTAGCACTGCCTGCAGACACACTGACAACCCCTCCCACCTCCCAGTGCCACAGCCTTTCCCCCTGTCCTCTAAGCACTGCCTGCAGACACACTGACAACCCCTCCCCACCTCCTTGTGCCACAGCCTTTCCCCCCGTCCTCTTAGCACTGCCTGCTGACACACTGACAACCCCTCCCCACCTCCCAGTGCCACAGCCTTTCCCCCCGTCCTCTTAGCACTACCTGAAGACACACTGACAACCCCTCCCCACCTCCCAGTGCCACAGCCTTTCCCCCCGTCCTCTTAGCACTGCCTGCAGACACACTGACAACCCCTCCCCACCTCCCAGTGCCACAACCTTTCCCCCGTCCTCTAAGCACTGCCTGGAGACACACTGACAACCCCTCCCCACCTCCCAGTGCCACAACCTTTCCCCCGTCCTCTTAGCACTGCCTGCAGACACACTGACAACCCCTCCCCACCTCCCAGTGCCACAGCCTTTCCCCCCATCCTCTTAGCACTGCCTGGAGACACACTGACAACCCCTCCCCACCTCCCAGTGCCACGGCCTTTCCCCCCGTCCTCTTAGCACTGCCTGCACACGCACTGACAACCCCTACCCACCTCCTTGTGCCACAGCCTTTCCCCCGTCCTCTGAGCACTGCCTGCAGACACACTGACAACCCCTCCCCACCTCCCAGTGCCACAGCCTTTCCCCCCTGTCCTCTTAGCACTGCCTGCACACACACTGACAACCCCTCCCCACCTCCCAGTGCCACAGCCTTTCCCCCCTGTCCTCTAAGCACTGCCTGCAGACACACTGACAACCCCTCCCCACCTCCCAGTGCCACAGCCTTCCCCCCCGTCCTGTTAGCACTGCCTGCAGACACACTGACAACCCTTCCCCACCTCCCAGTGCCACAACCTTTCCCCCCGTCCTCTTAGCACTGCCTGCAGACACACTGACAACCCTCTCCACCTCCCAGTGCCACAGCCTTTCCCCCGTCCTCTAAGCACTGCCTGGAGACACACTGACAACCCCTCCCCACCTCCTTGTGCCACAGCCTTTCCCCCCGTCCTCTAAGCACTGCCTGGAGACACACTGACAACCCCTCCCCACCTCCCAGTGCCACAACCTTTCCCCCCGTCCTCTTAGCACTGCCTGCAGACACACTGACAACCCCTCCCCACCTCCCAGTGCCACAGCCTTTCCCCCTGTCCTCTTAGCACTGCCTGCAGACACACTGACAACCCCTCCCCACCTCCCTGTGCCACAGCCTTTCCCCCCGTCCTCTTAGCACTGCCTGCACACACACTGACAACCCCTCCCCACCTCCCAGTGCCACAGCCTTTCCCCCCGTCCTCTTAGCACTGCCTGCAGACACACTGACAACCCCTCCCCACCTCCCAGTGCCACACCCTTTCCCCCGTCCTCTTAGCACTGCCTGCAGACACACTGACAACCCCTCCCCACCTCCCAGTGCCACAGCCTTTCCCCCCGTCCTCTAAGCACTGCCTGGAGACACACTGACAACCCCTCCCCACCTCCCAGTGCCACAGCCTTTCCCCCTGTCCTCTAAGCACTGCCTGCAGACACACTGACAACCCCTCCCCACCTCCCTGTGCCACAGCCTTTCCCCCGTCCTCTTAGCACTGCCTGCAGACACACTGACAACCCCTCCCCACCTCCCAGTGCCACAGCCTTTCCCCCCGTCCTCTAAGCACTGCCTGGAGACACACTGACAAACCCTCCCCACCTCCCAGTGCCACAGCCTTTCCCCCGTCCTCTTAGCACTGCCTGCAGACACACTGACAACCCCTCCCCACCTCCCAGTGCCACAGCCTTTCCCCCCGTCCTCTTAGCACTGCCTGCAGACACACTGACAACCCCTCTCCACCTCCTTGTGCCACAGCCTTTCCCCCCGTCCTCTTAGCACTGCCTGCAGACACACTGACAACCCCTCCCCACCACCCAGTGCCACAGCCTTTCCCCCGTCCTCTTAGCACTGCCTGCAGACACACTGACAACCCCTCCCCACCTCCTTGTGCCACAGCCTTTCCCCCCGTCCTCTAAGCACTGCCTGGAGACACACTGACAACCCCTCCCCACCTCCCAGTGCCACAGCCTTTCCCCCCGTCCTCTTAGCACTACCTGGAGACACACTGACAACCCCTCCCCACCTCCCAGTGCCACAACCTTTCCCCCCGTCCTCTTAGCACTGCCTGCAGACACACTGACAACCCCTCCCCACCTCCCAGTGCCACAACCTTTCCCCCCGTCCTCTTAGCACTGCCTGCAGACACACTGACAACCCCTCCCCACCTCCCAGTGCCACAGCCTTTCCCCCCGTCCTCTTAGCACTGCCTGGAGACACACTGACAACCCCTCCCCACCTCCCAGTGCCACAGCCTTTCCCCCTGTCCTCTTAGCACTGCCTGCAGACACACTGACAACCCCTCCCCACCTCCCAGTGCCACAGCCTTTCCCCCCTGTCCTCTAAGCACTGCCTGCAGACACACTGACAACCCCTCCCCACCTCCCAGTGCCACAGCCTTTCCCCCCGTCCTTTTAGCACTGCCTGCAGACACACTGACAACCCCTCCCCACCTCCCAGTGCCACAGCCTTTCCCCCCGTCCTCTTAGCACTGCCTGCAGACACACTGACAACCCCTCCCCACCTCCTTGTGCCACAGCCTTTCCCCCCGTCCTCTAAGCACTGCCTGGAGACACACTGACAACCCCTCTCCACCTCCCAGTGCCACAGCCTTTCCCCCCGTCCTCTTAGCACTGCCTGCAGACACACTGACAACCCCTCCCCACCTCCTTGTGCCACAGCCTTTCCCCCCGTCCTCTTAGCACTGCCTGCACACACACTGACAACCCCTCCCCACCTCCCAGTGCCACAGCCTTTCCCCCCGTCCTCTTAGCACTACCTGGAGACACACTGACAACCCCTCCCCACCTCCCAGTGCCACAGCCTTTCCCCCCGTCCTCTTAGCACTGCCTGCAGACACACTGACAACCCCTCCCCACCTCCCAGTGCCACAACCTTTCCCCCCGTCCTCTAAGCACTGCCTGGAGACACACTGACAACCCCTCCCCACCTCCCAGTCCCACAACCTTTCCCCCCGTCCTCTTAGCACTGCCTACAGACACACTGACAACCCCTCCCCACCTCCCAGTGCCACAGCCTTTCCCCCCATCCTCTTAGCACTGCCTGGAGACACACTGACAACCCCTCCCCACCTCCCAGTGCCACAGCCTTTCCCCCTGTCCTCTTAGCACTGCCTGCAGACACACTGACAACCCCTCCCCACCTCCCAGTGCCACAACCTTTCCCCCCGTCCTCTTAGCACTGCCTGCAGACACACTGACAACCCCTCCCCACCTCCCAGTGCCACAGCCTTTCCCCCTGTCCTCTAAGCACTGCCTGCAGACACACTGACAACCCCTCCCCACCTCCTTGTGCCACAGCCTTTCCCCCCGTCCTCTTAGCACTGCCTGCTGACACACTGACAACCCCTCCCCACCTCCCAGTGCCACAGCCTTTCCCCCCGTCCTCTTAGCACTACCTGAAGACACACTGACAACCCCTCCCCACCTCCCAGTGCCACAGCCTTTCCCCCCGTCCTCTTAGCACTGCCTGCAGACACACTGACAACCCCTCCCCACCTCCCAGTGCCACAACCTTTCCCCCGTCCTCTAAGCACTGCCTGGAGACACACTGACAACCCCTCCCCACCTCCCAGTGCCACAACCTTTCCCCCGTCCTCTTAGCACTGCCTGCAGACACACTGACAACCCCTCCCCACCTCCCAGTGCCACAGCCTTTCCCCCCATCCTCTTAGCACTGCCTGGAGACACACTGACAACCCCTCCCCACCTCCCAGTGCCACAGCCTTTCCCCCTGTCCTCTTAGCACTGCCTGCAGACACACTGACAACCCCTCCCCACCTCCCAGTGCCACAGCCTTTCCCCCCTGTCCTCTAAGCACTGCCTGCAGACACACTGACAACCCCTCCCCACCTCCCAGTGCCACAGCCTTTCCCCCCGTCCTCTTAGCACTGCCTGCAGACACACTGACAACCCCTCCCCACCTCCCAGTGCCACAGCCTTTCCCCCCGTCCTCTTAGCACTGCCTGCAGACACACTGACAACCCCTCCCCACCTCCTTGTGCCACAGCCTTTCCCCCCGTCCTCTAAGCACTGCCTGGAGACACACTGACAACCCCTCTCCACCTCCCAGTGCCACAGCCTTTCCCCCCGTCCTCTTAGCACTGCCTGCAGACACACTGACAACCCCTCCCCACCTCCTTGTGCCACAGCCTTTCCCCCCGTCCTCTTAGCACTGCCTGCAGACACACTGACAACCCCTCCCCACCTCCCAGTGCCACAGCCTTTCCCCCCGTCCTCTTAGCACTGCCTGCAGACACACTGACAACCCCTCCCCACCTCCTTGTGCCACAGCCTTTCCCCCCATCCTCTAAGCACTGCCTGGAGACACACTGACAACCCCTCCCCACCTCCCAGTGCCACAGCCTTTCCCCCCGTCCTCTTAGCACTACCTGGAGACACACTGACAACCCCTCCCCACCTCCTTGTGCCACAGCCTTTCCCCCTGTCCTCTAAGCACTGCCTGCAGACACACTGACAACCCCTCCCCACCTCCCAGTGCCACAACCTTTCCCCCCGTCCTCTAAGCACTGCCTGCAGACACACTGACAACCCCTCCCCACCTCCCAGTGCCACAGCCTTTCCCCCCGTCCTCTAAGCACTGCCTGGAGACACACTGAGAACCCCTCCCCACCTCCTTGTGCCACAGCCTTTCCCCCCGTCCTCTTAGCACTGCCTGCAGACACACTGACAACCCCTCTCCAACTCCTTGTGCCACAGCCTTTCCCCCCGTCCTCGAAGCACTGCCTGCAGACGCACTGACAACCCCTCCCCACCTCCCCGTGCCACAGCCTTTCCCCCCGTCCTCTTAGCACTGCCTGCACACGCACAGACAACCCCTCTCCACCTCCTTGTGCCACAGCCTTTCGCCCCGTCCTCTAAGCACTGCCTGCAGACACACTGACAACCCCTCCCCACCTCCTTGTGCCACAGCCTTTCCCCCCGTCCTCTTAGCACTGCCTGCAGACACACTGACAACCCCTCCCCTCCTCCTTGTGCCACAGCCTTTCCCCCCGTCCTCTAAGCACTGCCTGCAGACACACTGACAACCCCTCCCCACCTCTTTGTGCCACAGCCTTTCCCCCCTGTCCTCTAAGCACTGCCTGCACACACACTGACAACCCCTCTCCACCTCCTTGTGCCACAGCCTTTCCCCCCTGTCCTCTAAGCACTGCCTGCAGACACACTGACAACCCCTCCCCACCTCCTTGTGCCACAGCCTTTCCCCCTGTCCTCTAAGCACTGCCTGCAGACACACTGACAACCCCTCCCCACCTCCTTGTGCCACAGCCTTTCCCCCCCTGTCCTCTAAGCACTGCCTGCAGACACACTGACAACCCCTCCCCACCTCCTTGTGCCACAGCCTTTCCCCCGTCCTCTTAGCACTGCCTGCAGACACACTGACAACCCCTCCCCACCTCCTTGTGCCACAGCCTTTCCCCCCGTCCTCTTAGCACTGCCTGCAGACACATTGACAACGCCTACCCACCTCCTTGTGCCACAGCCTTTCCCCCCGTCCTCTTAGCACTGCCTGCAGACACACTGACAACCCCTCCCCACCTCCTTGTGCCACAGCCTTTCCCCCCGTCCTCTTAGCACTGCCTGCAGACACACTGACAACCCCTCTCCACCTCCTTGTGCCACAGCCTTTCCCCCCGTCCTCTTAGCACTGCCTGCAGACACACTGACAACCCCTCCCCACCTCCTTGTTCCACAGCCTTTCCCCCCTGTCCTCTTAGCACTGCCTGCACACGCACTGACAACGCCTCTCCACCTCCCTGTGCCACAGCCTTTCCCCCTGTCCTCTAAGCACTGCCTGCACACGCACTGACAACCCCTCTCCACCTCCCAGTGCCACAGCCTTTCCCCCCGTCCTCTTAGCACTTGCTGCAGACACACTGACAACCGTTCCCCACCTCCTTGTGCCACAGCCTTTCCCCCCGTCCTCTTAGCACTGCCTGCAGAGACACTGACAACCCCTCCCCACCTCCTTCTGCCACAGCCTTTCCCCCCGTCCTCTTAGCACTGCCTGCAGACACACTGACAACCCTTCCCCACCTCTCTGTGCCACAGCCTTTCCCCCCGTCCTCTAAGCACTGCCTGCAGACACACTGACAACCCCTCTCCACCTCCTTGTGCCACAGCCTTTCCCCCCGTCCTCTTAGCACTGCCTGCAGACACACTGACAACCCCTCCCCACCTTCTTGTGCCACAGCCTTTCCCCCCGTCCTCTAAGCACTGCCTGCAGACACACTGACAACCCCTCCCCACCTCCTTGTGCCACAGCGTTTCCCTCCTGTCCTCTTAGGACTGCCTGCACACGCACTGACAACCCCTCTCCACCTCCTTGTGCCACAGCCTTTCCCCCCCGTCCTCTAAGCACTGCCTGCAGACACACTGACAACCCCTCTCCACCTCCCAGTGCCACAGCCTTTCCCCCCGTCCTCTTAGCACTGCCTGCAGACACACTGACAACCCCTCCCCACCTTCTTGTGCCACAGCCTTTCCCCCCGTCCTCTAAGCACTGCCTGCAGACACACTGACAACCCCTCCCCACCTCCTTGTGCCACAGCCTTTCCCCCTGTCCTCTAAGCACGGCCTGCAGACACACTGACAACCCCTCTCCACCTCCTTGTGCCACAGCCTTTCCCCCCGTCCTCTGAGCACTGCCTGCAGACACACTGACAACCCCTCTCCACCTCCCAGTGCCACAGCCTTTCCCCCCTGTCCTCTAAGCACTGCCTGCAGACACACTGACAACCTCTCCCCACCTTCTTGTGCCACAGCCTTTCCCCCCGTCCTCTAAGCACTGCCTGCAGACACACTGACAACCCCTCCCCACCTCCTTGTGCCACAGCCTTTCCCCCTGTCCTCTAAGCACTGCCTGCAGACACACTGACAACCCCTCTCCACCTCCTTGTGCCACAGCCTTTCCCCCCGTCCTCTAAGCACTGCCTGCAGACACACTGACAACCCCTCTCCACCTCCCAGTGCCACAGGCTTTCCCCCCGTCCTCTTAGCACTGCCTGCAGACACACTGACAACCCCTCCCCACCTCCTTGTGCCACAGCCTTTCCCCCCTGTCCTCTAAGCACTGCCTGCAGACACACTGACAACCCCTCTCCACCTCCCAGTGCCACAGCCTTTCCCCCCGTCCTCTTAGCACTGCCTGCAGACACACTGACAACCCCTCCCCACCTCCTTGTGCCACAGCCTTTCCCCCCGTCCTCTAAGCACTGCCTGCAGACACACTGACAACCCCTCCCCACCTCCTTGTGCCACAGCCTTTTCCCCCGTCCTCTAAGCACTGCCTGCAGACACACTGACAACCCCTCCCCACCTCCTTGTGCCACAGCCTTTCCCCCCGTCCTCTAAGCACTGCCTGCAGACACACTGACAACCCCTCCCCACCTCCTTGTGCCACAGCCTTTCCCCCCTGTGCTCTTAGCACTGCCTGCACACGCACAGACAACCCCTCTCCACCTCCTTGTGCCACAGCCTTTCCCCACCGTCCTCTAAGCAGTGCCTGCAGACACACTGACAACCCCTCCCCACCTCCTTGTGCCACAGCCTTTCCCCCCTGTCCTCTAAGCACTGCCTGCAGACACACTGACAACCCTTCCCCACCTCCTTGTGCCACAGCCTTTCCCCCCATCCTCTTAGCACTGCCTGCAGACACACTGACAACCCCTCCCCACCTCCTTGTGCCACAGCCTTTCCCCCCTGTCCTCTAAGCACTGCCTGCAGACACACTGACAACCCCTCCCCACCTCCTTGTGCCACAGCCTTTCCCCCCTGTCCTCTTAGCACTGCCTGCACACACACTGTCAACCCCTCTCCAGCTCCTTGTGCCACAGCCTTTCCCCCCTGTCCTCTAAGCACTGCCTGCAGACACACTGACAACCCCTCCCCACCTCCTTGTGCCACAGCCTTTCCCTCGTGTCCTCTAAGCACTGCCTGCAGACACACTGACAACCCCTCCCCACTTCCTTCTGCCACAGCCTTTCCCCCCGTCCTCTTAGCACTGCCTGCAGACACACTGACAACCCCTCCCCACCTCCCAGTGCCACAGCCTTTCCCCCTGTCCTCTAAGCACTGCCTGCAGACACACTGACAACCCCTCCCCACCTCCTTGTGCCACAGCCTTTCCCCCCGTCCTCTTAGCACTGCCTGCTGACACACTGACAACCCCTCCCCACCTCCCAGTGCTACAGCCTTTCCCCCCGTCCTCTTAGCACTACCTGAAGACACACTGACAACCCCTCCCCACCTCCCAGTGCCACAGCCTTTCCCCCCGTCCTCTTAGCACTGCCTGCAGACACACTGACAACCCCTCCCCACCTCCCAGTGCCACAACCTTTCCCCCCGTCCTCTAAGCACTGCCTGGAGACACACTGACAACCCCTCCCCACCTCCCAGTGCCACAACCTTTCCCCCCGTCCTCTTAGCACTGCCTGCAGACACACTGACAACCCCTCCCCACCTCCCAGTGCCACAGCCTTTCCCCCCATCCTCTTAGCACTGCCTGGAGACACACTGACAACCCCTCCCCACCTCCCAGTGCCACAGCCTTTCCCCCTGTCCTCTTAGCACTGCCTGCAGACACACTGACAACCCCTCCCCACCTCCCAGTGCCACAGCCTTTCCCCCCTGTCCTCTAAGCACTGCCTGCAGACACACTGACAACCCCTCCCCACCTCCCAGTGCCACAGCCTTTCCCCCGTCCTCTTAGCACTGCCTGCAGACACACTGACAACCCCTCCCCACCTCCCAGTGCCACAGCCTTTCCCCCCGTCCTCTTAGCACTGCCTGCAGACACACTGACAACCCCTCCCCACCTCCTTGTGCCACAGCCTTTCCCCCCGTCCTCTAAGCACTGCCTGGAGACACACTGACAACCCCTCTCCACCTCCCAGTGCCACAGCCTTTCCCCCCGTCCTCTTAGCACTGCCTGCAGACACACTGACAACCCCTCCCCACCTCCTTGTGCCACAGCCTTTCCCCCCATCCTCTAAGCACTGCCTGGAGACACACTGACAACCCCTCCCCACCTCCCAGTGCCACAGCCTTTCCCCCCGTCCTCTTAGCACTACCTGGAGACACACTGACAACCCCTCCCCACCTCCTTGTGCCACAGCCTTTCCCCCTGTCCTCTAAGCACTGCCTGCAGACACACTGACAACCCCTCCCCACCTCCCAGTGCCACAACCTTTCCCCCCGTCCTCTAAGCACTGCCTGCAGACACACTGACAACCCCTCCCCACCTCCCAGTGCCACAGCCTTTCCCCCCGTCCTCTAAGCACTGCCTGGAGACACACTGAGAACCCCTCCCCACCTCCTTGTGCCACAGCCTTTCCCCCGTCCTCTTAGCACTGCCTGCAGACACACTGACAACCCCTCTCCAACTCCTTGTGCCACAGCCTTTCCCCCCGTCCTCGAAGCACTGCCTGCAGACGCACTGACAACCCCTCCCCACCTCCCCGTGCTACAGCCTTTCCCCCCGTCCTCTTAGCACTGCCTGCACACGCACAGACAACCCCTCTCCACCTCCTTGTGCCACAGCCTTTCGCCCCGTCCTCTAAGCACTGCCTGCAGACACACTGACAACCCCTCCCCACCTCCTTGTGCCACAGCCTTTCCCCCCGTCCTCTTAGCACTGCCTGCAGACACACTGACAACCCCTCCCCTCCTCCTTGTGCCACAGCCTTTCCCCCCTGTCCTCTAAGCACTACCTGCAGACACACTGACAACCCCTCCCCACCTCTTTGTGCCACAGCCTTTCCCCCCTGTCCTCTAAGCACTGCCTGCACACACACTGACAACCCCTCTCCACCTCCTTGTGCCACAGCCTTTCCCCCCTGTCCTCTAAGCACTGCCTGCAGACACACTGACAACCCCTCCCCACCTCCTTGTGCCACAGCCTTTCCCCCTGTCCTCTAAGCACTGCCTGCAGACACACTGACAACCCCTCCCCACCTCCTTGTGCCACAGCCTTTCCCCCCCTGTCCTCTAAGCACTGCCTGCAGACACACTGACAACCCCTCCCCACCTCCTTGTGCCACAGCCTTTCCCCCCGTCCTCTTAGCACTGCCTGCAGACACACTGACAACCCCTCCCCACCTCCTTGTGCCACAGCCTTTCCCCCCGTCCTCTTAGCACTGCCTGCAGACACATTGACAACGCCTACCCACCTCCTTGTGCCACAGCCTTTCCCCCCGTCCTCTTAGCACTGCCTGCAGACACACTGACAACCCCTCCCCACCTCCTTGTGCCACAGCCTTTCCCCCGTCCTCTTATCACTGCCTGCAGACACACTGACAACCCCTCTCCACCTCCTTGTGCCACAGCCTTTCCCCCCGTCCTCTTAGCACTGCCTGCAGACACACTGACAACCCCTCCCCACCTCCTTGTTCCACAGCCTTTCCCCCCTGTCCTCTTAGCACTGCCTGCACACGCACTGACAACGCCTCTCCACCTCCCTGTGCCACAGCCTTTCCCCTGTCCTCTAAGCACTGCCTGCAGACACACTGACAACCCCTCTCCACCTCCCAGTGCCACAGCCTTTCCCCCCGTCCTCTTAGCACTGCCTGCAGACACACTGACAACCGTTCCCCACCTCCTTGTGCCACAGCCTTTCCCCCCGTCCTCTTAGCACTGCCTGCAGAGACACTGACAACCCCTCCCCACCTCCTTCTGCCACAGCCTTTCCCCCCGTCCTCTTAGCACTGCCTGCAGACACACTGACAACCCCTCCCCACCTCTCTGTGCCACAGCCTTTCCCCCCGTCCTCTAAGCACTGCCTGCAGACACACTGACAACCCCTCTCCACCTCCTTGTGCCACAGCCTTTCCCCCCGTCCTCTTAGCACTGCCTGCAGACACACTGACAACCCCTCCCCACCTTCTTGTGCCACAGCCTTTCCCCCCGTCCTCTAAGCACTGCCTGCAGACACACTGAAACCCCCCCCTCCCGGCCACTTCCTCCCCCGGCGCCTCCGGCCCCCTCTCCACCCCGCCCGCTTTCCCCCTCCCAGCCGCCCCAAACCCCCCGGGCCAAACCCAGCCCGGGGCGGTTTCCCTTCCGCGCCAACACCCCGGCCCCGCCCCGCCGGCCCCTCTCCGAGCGCCCCCCCGCCGGCCTCCCCAGGCCCCCCGGGCGCCCCGCTTCCCCCCCTGCCGCCTCCCGCGCCAGCACGCCCCAGGGTCCGCCCCCTCCCCAGGGCGCAGCCCCCCCCCCACTTGCCGCCGCCCCCGATCAGCCTCCTGCCCTGCACAACCCTCCCCCCTCCCTGGCTGCCACCCCCCCCCCCCAGCCTCCCAGCCGACAACCCTCTCCCCCCTGTGCCCAACCCCCCCGCCTCTTAGCCGCCTGCAACACATGCAACGCCTCCCTCCGTCCCGCCTTTCCCCCGTCCTCTGAGCACTGCCGCAACACCTGACAACCCCCTCCCACCTCCTGTCCCCCAACCTTTCCCCCTGTCCTCTTAGCACTCCTGCAGAACCCTCACCTCCCACCTCCCCCCCCTTCCCCCTTCCTCTGCCTCTGCAACCCTACAACCTCCCCCCTTCCCCCTTCCCCCCTCGGCCTCCTGCAACCCTAAACCCTCCCCCCCGCCCCCTTTCCCCCGTCCCCCGCCTAGACACCTCAACCCCCCCACCTTTCCCCACCCTTTCCCCCCCTCCACCCTCCACCCAACCCCCACCACCCCCCCACCCTTCCCCCCTCCTCCAAACACTGCCGCCCCTGCAACGCCTTTCCCCCCTCCCTTGCACGCCTCCCGCCCTTCGACCAACGACACCCCCCACCTCCCATCCACCCTTTCCCCCCTCCCTTGCCTGCCTGCAGACACCTGACAACCCCCCCCCTCCTGCCACCCTTTCCCCCCCTCCCACTGCCTGCAGACACACTGACACCCCCCACCTCCGTCCACAACCTTTCCCCCCCCTCTTACCCCTGCCCACACCAACCCTCCCACCTCCCGTGCCACAGCCTTCCTCCCCCTGCCTCTTCCACCTGCCTCAACCCCAACCACACCCTCCCTCCTCCGCCTCCCGCCACACCCCCCCTCCCTCCCAAGCCTCCCCCCTGACACCCTCCCACCCTTCCCGCCTTCCCCCTCCCTGCACCCTGCAGCCCTACAACCCCCCCACCTCCCCCTTCCCCCCCTCCCAAACCCTCCCCCCCCCACCCCTGCCACACCTTTCCCCCTCCCCTCCCCTGCCACCGCACCCCTCCCCCCCCATGCCAACCCTCCCCCCCCCTGCCCCTTCCCCGCCCCTTTCACCCCTGCCACCAACCTTCCCACCTCCCAGTCCCCCTTCCCCTCCTGCACTGCCGAAACCACCCTCCCCCCCCCCTTCCCCCCGTCCCAGCCTCCTAACCCTGCAACCCTCACCTCCTGCCACACCTTTCCCCCCTCCCCCTCCTTGCACGCCTGCCCCCCTAACACCCCCCCACCTCCCGTCCCACCTTTCCCCTGCCCTTCACCCTCCCCACTGCAACCCTCCCCACCTCCCCCACCCTTTCCCCCCGCCTTTACACTGCCTACAACCCTGACAACCCCACTCCCCTTCCCCACCTTTCCCCCGTCCTCAGCACTCCCCCCCCTCACACCCCCCCCTGCCCAACCCCCCCCAACCCCTCCACCCTGCCAACCCTCCCCCCTCCGCCACGCCTCCACCCCAACAACCCCCCACCCCCCCCCCCGTCCCTTGCCCCTGCCCTACACCCCCACCACAACCCCTCCCCCCTCCCTCCACGCCTTTCCCCCCTACCCCTCCCCCCCGGCCAACCCCTTCCCCCCCTCAGGCCACGCCTTTCCCCCCCTCCCCCCTCCCAGGCCACCGCCCCTCCCCCTATGCCCACTTTCCCCCCCCTGCACTGCCACCCACTCACCCCTCCCCACCTCCTGCCCGCCCCCCCCCCTAACCTCCTCCACACTCCCCCTCCCCACCTCCCCCAGCCACCCCTCCCCCTAGCACGCCTCCCACCCCTGCACCCCTCCCCCCTCCCAACCACAACCTTTCCCCCTCCCTAACCTGCCCACATGCAACCTCCCCCCCCCAGTGCCACACCCCCCCCTCCCTCCACTGCCCAGCCCCCACCCCTCCCCCCCCGTGCCACACCTTTCCCCCCCCTCACCTCCGGCCACGACCCCCCCCCCCTCACTGCCAAACCTCCCCCCCCTCACACTGCCTGGCCAAGCAACCCTCCCCCCCTGCCACCCTTTCCCCCTCCCAAGCCTCCCCAGCCACACAACCCCTCCCCCCCGGCCCAACCTCCCCCGCCCTCCACTGCCTCACCACCCCCCTCCCCCTCCATGCCCAACCCTCCCCCCCTTCCTCCTGGCCACACCTTTCCCCCTCCCTTCCGCCTGCCACACCCCCCCCCCCTCACTCCTGCCACACCCCCCCCCCCCCGTGCCCGCCTTTCCCCCCTCCCCACCTCCCTGCCACACTCCCCCTCCCCCCTCCCAGTGACACCCTTTCCCCCCTTCCTCCTGCACCCCCCACCCCTGCCCCCCCCCGTCCCAGCCTCCCGGACACCTACACCCCCTCCTCAAGCCCCCAGCTACACCCCACAGCCCCTTTCCACCTCCCAGTGTCACAGCCTTTCCCCCGTCCTCTTAGCACTGCCTGCAGACACACTGACAACCCCTCTCCACCTCCCAGTGTCACAGCCTTTCCCCCCTGTCCTCTTAGCACTGCCTGCAGGCACACTGAGCACCCCTCTCCACCTCCCAGTGCCACAGCCGTTCCCCCTTGTCATCTTAGCACTGCCTGCAGGCACACTGACAACCCCTCTCCACCTCCTAGTGCCACAGCCTTTCCCCCCTGTCCTCTTAGCACTGCCTGCAGGCATAGACAAATCCTCTGCTCCCAGTGCCATGGCCTTTCTACCGGTCGTCTTAGCACCACCTGTGGGCACACTGACAATCCTTTCCCACCTCCCAGTGCCAGTCTTTCTACCACATCCTCCCTGCACGGCTTGCAGGCACACAAACCCCCTCTGATCCCAGCACACTGCCTTTCCCCTGTGTCATCTTGGCACTACCTGTGGGCACGCTGACAACCACCTCTGCTCCCAAGGCAACGCCCTTTTCAATGGATGCAGGTCTTGGATGCCCTGTATCAGCAGATAGCGTTCAACCTTGGGCAGAAGGTGCACATGGCATCAGATTGTATCCACAAAAGATACATGGCTCCATGGGCTGGCATCCTGCATCTCTCATGCCCCCTTCTAGCACGCTGTCTGGTAAAGACTGGAATTCTGCTGTGGATTGTGGGGTCCTCATTCCTCCCAGGGAATTTTGAATCTGTGGGGACTGAATTCCCAGAAATCTCTCAGTTCAGTCCCATAATTTACTCTTATTTCTTGTTTGATTGTGCTCCTGAAACTATGGATACAACACTGAGCAGTGATGCTCTCAGGTCCATGTTACGGCCAGGACAAGGCATGCTCTTCTATTTCCAACCCCACCATGCTCAGAGACAGGGTATCAAGATGAGCAGCCAGCCCATGGCAAAAGGAGGCGGAGTTGCACTATATGTAAGAGAGCAGTATAACTGCTCAGAGCTCCAGTATATAGAGGGAGAAAAGCCTGTTGAGAGTCTATGGGTTAAGCTTAGAGGTAGGAGCAACAGGGGTGATGTTGTGGTTGGTGTCTGCTATAGATTACTGGATCAGGTGGATGAGGTGGACGAGGCTTTCTTCAGACAACAAAGAGAAGCTTCCAGATCACAGGCCTGGTTCTCATGGGGGACTTTAATCACCCCGACATCATTATACAGACAATCCATGAAGTTTTTGGAGAATGTTGGGGATAACTTCTTGGTACAAGTGCTGAAGGAACCGACCTGGGGCCACAAACGTGCTGCTCACAAACACAGAGGAACTAGTAGAGGAAGTAGAGGTGGGTGACAACCTGGGAAGCAGTGTTCATGAGATGGTAGATTTCAGGATCCTGACCAAAGGAAGAAGGGAGAGTAGCAAAATACACACCGTGGACTTCAGAAAAGCAGAAATGTAGAAATGTAGATAGCTGGGTTTGCGATGATGAGGAGAACCGTATGGTGACTTGCCTGCTAGTGCGAAGGTTGCGGATCTCTCGAGGCATCTAGATAGACTTATGTGTAGTGCTGGGGAGAAGCTGGTGGTTGTGGTACATGTAGGTACCAATGACATAGGGAAGGGTAGCAGAGACATCCTGGAGGCCAAATTTAGGCTGCTAGGAAAGAGACCGAAATACAGGACCTCTATGGTGGCATTCTCAGAAATGCTTCCAGTTCCACATGCAGGGCCAGGTAGGCAGGCAGAGCTGCAGAGTCTCAATGAGTGGATGAGACAATGGTGTAGGGAGGAGACATTTAGCTTTATAAGTGTGACGTAGTGGGGGTACCTTGCTGGTTGCTATGCTGGGCAGTGGGTTGTCAGTGACCTCCACTGGCTGCTGTCTGCAGCACGGCCCAGCAGGGCAGGGGATGAGTCATTATGCAAGGGGGCTTTGAAACTCGTCAGACAGGTATCTCCCATGGAGCGGAACAATGGAAAGGAAGGGGGCAAGGCCAGCCCTGGCTGGGAGCAGGGCTGGAAGGAAGAGTTAGTTTCTCTCTGGGATCATGGAGGAGACAGCCTAGGGCCCAGAGGGGCTGGAACTTAGGGGCCCAGCATCCCCCATCTCAAGGGGGGTTGAGGCATCCTAGGCCCGGTTCCTGTAACCAGATGACATCTGTGCTGTGCTGTATCCTGGAGAAGCAATAAACTCCCTCTATTCTATTGGCTGGTGGAGTCTGTCCGTGCCATTACGGGGGTGCAGGAGTCGGGGGACCCTGACGCGCCGCCACAATAAGAAACTGGGGAAACTTTTGGGATAGGGGGAGCCTATACAGGAAGGATGAGCAGACAGAGACAGATCGGACAGAGACGTCTCTTAGAGGAGAGTCTATTGATAGAGATTCTCTAAGTTTTAGTCAGGAGGAGAGGATGGAAGAGGATAAAGTATGGGCCAAATAAGACGAAAAACATTCACATAAAAAAGAATCTGACACATCAGAAAAGGGCAGACAAATAAACAGTGACACGTTTTTAAAGTGCTTGTACACAAATGCTAGAACTCTAAATAATAAGATGGGTGAACTAGAGTGCCTCATGTTAAAGGAGGCTACTGATATAATAGGCACCACAGAAACCTGGTGGAGTGAGGACAATCAATGGGATACAATCATTCCAGGGTACAAAATATATAGGAAGGACAGAACAGGTCATGCAGGAGGGGGGAGTAGCACTATATGTGAAAGAAAATTTAGAATCAAATGAAGTAAAAATCTTAAATGAATCAACATGTTCCATAGAATCTCTATGGATAGTAATTCCCTGCTCTAATAAGAATCTAACAGTAGGGATCTATTATCGACTACCTGACCAGGACAGTGATAGTGACTATGAAATGCTAAGGAAGATTAGAGAGGCTATCAAAATAAAGAACTCAATAATAGTGGGGGATTTCAATTATCCCCATATTGACTGTCAATTATCCCCATATTACGTCACCTCAGGACGAATTGCAGAGACAAAATTTCTTGATACCTGAAACGACTGCTTCTGGGAGCAGCTGGTACAGGAACCCACACGGGGAGAGGCAATTCTCGATTTAGTCCTGAGTGGAGCACAGGATCTAGTCCAAGAGGTAACTATAACAGGACCACTCAGAAACAGTGACCATAATATAATAACATTTAACATTCCTGTGGTGGGAAGAACACCTCAGCAGCCCATGACTGTAGCATTTAATTTCAGAAAGGGAAACTATGCAAAAATGAGGAGGTTAGTTAAACAGAAATTAAAAGGTACAGTGACTAAAGTAAAATCCCTGCAAGCTGCATGGGCACTTTTCAAAGACACCATAATAGAGGCTCAACTTAAATGTGTACCCCAATTTAAAAAACACAGTAAAAGAACGAAAAAGGAGCCACCGTGGCTTAACAACCATGTAAAAGAAGCAGCAAGAGATAAAAAGGCCTCTTTTAAAAAGTGGAAGTCAGATCCTAGTGAGGTAAATAGAAAGGAGCATAAACACTGTGGCTGTGTCTACACTGGCATGATCTTGCGCAAAAGCGCAAAAACTTGCTGCCTGTCTACACTGGCCGCATGTTCTTGCGCAAGTAAACTGACGTTCTAATGTATGAAATCAGGGCTTCTTGCGCAAGAACTCTGATGCTCCCACTCAGGAATAAGCCCTTTTGCGCACTCTTCTTGCACAAGAGGCCAGTGTAGACAGGCAACATGAATTTCTTGCGCAAGAAAGCCCTATGGTTAAAATGGCCATCAGAGCTTTCTTGCACAAGAGAGTGTCTACACTGGCATGGATGCTCTTGCACAAAAGCACATCTCTTGCGCAAACGCACATGCCAGTGTAGACGCTCTCTTCTGGAAGAGTTTTTGCACAAGAAGTCTTCCGCAAAAGAGTTCTTGCGGAAGATCATGCCAGTGTAGACGTAGCGTACCAAATCAAGTGTAAAAATGTAATAAGAAAAGCCAAAAAGGAGTTTGAAGAACAGCTAGCCAAAACCTCAAAGGCTGCGTCTAGACTGGCATGATTTTCCGGAAATGCTTTTAACGGAAAAGTTTTCCGTTAAAAGCATTTTCGGAACAGAGCGTCTAGATTGGCATGGACGCTTTTCCGCAAAAGCACTTTTTGCGGAAAAGCGTCCCTGGCCAATCTAGACGCGCTTTTGCGCAAGAAAGCCCCGATCGCCATTTTAGCCATCGGGGCTTTTTTTGCGCAAAACAATACCACGTTGTCTACACTGGCCCTCTTGCGCAAAAGCATTTGCGCAAGAGGGCTTTTGCCCGAACGGGAGCAGCATAGTATTTCTGCAAGAACACTGATGATCATACATGAGATCGTCAGTGTTCTTGCAGAAATTCAAGCGGCCAGTGTAGACAGCTGGCAAGTTTTTTCGGAAAAGCGGCTGATTTTCTGGAAAAACTGGCCAGTCTAGACACAGCCAAAAGGTGGTAATAATATATTTTTTAAGTACGTAGACTTCCGATAATCCGGAACCTTTGGGACCTAGGTGGTGCCAGATTATCGGATATGCTGGACTATCAGGAGGTACTATAAGCTGGTTTTATACATATGTACAGTATCTACTGTATATGAAGTGTTTTAAACCCTTTTTATTGTAGCACAAGCACTGTCCAGCGTCACAAAATGCTAGTGGCAGACTGACTCGGTCCCGTCCAGTTTCACTTGGTTCAGCTGCTGCCGCTGCTGCCTTGTGCCTCGTTTTTTGCCAAAGCTCAGTCACTAGCCTCTTGCCATTTTGATGCCGGACTATCTGGAGTGCCGTACAATTGGATGCCGGATTATTGGAGTTTTACTATACATCATCAGCAGGAAGCCTGCTAAACAACCAGTGGGGCCCCTGGACAATCGAGATACAAAAGGAGCACTTAAAGACGATAAAGTAATTGCAGAGAAACTAAATTAATTCTTTGCTTCAGTCTTCACAGCTGAGAATATTAGGGAGATTCCCAAACCTCACCCGTTCTTTGTAGGTGACAAATCTGAGGACTTGTCACAGATTGAAGTGTCATTAGAGGAGGTTTAGGAATTAATTGATAAACTTAACAGTAACAAGTCACCAGGCCCAGATGGCATTCACCCAAGAGTTCTGAAAGAACTCAAATGTGAAATTGCGGAACTATTAACTATCGTTTGTAACCTATCCTTTAAATCAGCTTCTGTACCCAATGACTGGAAGATAGCTATGTGTCGAAGCAAAAGACTTCTCTGTGTTTAGGCGGCTAACAACCAGCTTTATTGATCAATAAGGCACAAAGTGAGCCAAACGTGAACGCAGCAGGACCAGGCCCAGTAAGGCTGTCCAATACAAATCAATCCTAGTATTTTATACCCTTAACCAAACAAGTCTAACATCAGGGCATCCAATTACAGAAATCATCAATTAAACTCAAAAGAGAAGACTGTTATCAACAAGCAGAAACAGGTGTTAGGGAGTGAGAGCTTCAACAACTCAAAACAGCTCAATTAACGCATTCCAATAGCTCATCCTTCTGGCCTCTCACATCGGTGAAGGAGAGTTCAATCTCTATGTGCAGAAGCAAGAAACTTAAATGGCTTCTGTTATATGATGTGGCTTCTAACTAAATATGAAATGGCTTCCACAACTCCCCCCCCTTTTAGCCTTTTAAAGGCTAACTTTGAAGCCATTTTATAAATCTATTTCCATCAAAGTATTTACGTACATCTCTTGTTCCTTTCTTTGCTCATCATGTTGTAACATCATGAGTTCCACATTCCTTTTGGTAAGGGCCTGTCCCATGTTTTTCAGAATACAGGAAATACAGCATTTGATTAACAAGAAACAGAAATAAACACAAAAGAATATAGCCAATACTAAAACTATTCCTTGCAAAATCCAAGTTCCCAAATGTCCAACCCAACCTCCTAACCAATCCCAGAGGGTCCAACTTTCCTCCTGTCTTAGGCTCACCACAGTTTTTTCAATCTCTGAGGCATCTTCCTCTACTTCCTTGCTGGTGTCCGTAATATACACACAGCATTCTCTTCCCACTAAGGCACAAACCCCGCCCTTACTTGCTAGAACGTAATCCAGGGCCAGCCGGTTTTGAACCCATATGCCTTACTTCTCCTAACTCCTTATTAATGGCACGGAGAGCATTGGTTGTGGCATTAGCTACTTTCTCGAAAGCTACTTCCAGCCTCCGAATTTCTTTTACTGCGTAGGCCACACCCAACCCTGGGATCATTATTCCCCAAAACCGCTGTGTTTCTGTTATCTCTTGGTAGTTTTGGATTCTACTACTGGGGAGGCGGTCAATGATTTGAATGGGTGGGAAGGCTGCCCCAATATAGCAGGTTCCACTCCACTCCTTGGGCAGTGTTTTATATGCCCTACGGCCACATATGAAGTAATGGCCAACCTTTGCTGTTAAGGATTCGTGGCATCGGGGCTCCATCATCCACTGCAAATAGTACCCATGGATTCCGAAGTCATAAGGGCCTTTGTTTTTCTCCCAGGTATTATTTCTATACCAAACCCTGTTCCGGACAACACTTATCTCACACCTGCTTTTTCCCACCCTGGCTCCGGAACCATTGCATGTCCAACAGTATTCTCCAACTGGGGTTAGGGCTAGACAGATATACCCTAGGTTAGTGAACCCTTTATCATGCCAAGTATCATTTGGGCCCAATTCACTAAACAATGTGCCATTCATTTGAGTGTTGTTTAGTGGGACTGGAATCATTGGGATACCTCCCTCTGAATGTACAGGACTGTGAGCACATATCCAACAATCTGTGGTATTAAATTCTTGGGAAACTTGGTTCATTAAAAGCATAAACACATTTGAACCATATAGGTTGTAACTGCTAGGTATTAAAAACAAAATTAAGCCCAAGTTTAGCAAGAATTGTTTGTCCAGCCTCATGCTGGCTGTTCTTCAGGACTTAGTAGCTTGCTTCGCCTATCGCTGGCAGGTTCTTCTGGGCCGCAGCTGGTACCTTAGCCTTGGTCTCTCAGGTTCGTCTGCTTCTGGGCCTGGATTGCCGGTACCAGGCCTGCGCTGATCCCCGTCTACTTCTGGACCTGGGTTCCTGGTACCAGGTCTGCAGTGCTCCTTGTTGGGGCCGACCTCTGCGGGGGCTGGAACCGGTTTGCAGTGGGAGGTGTGGATCCAGGTGGGCAATCCCTCGCACTTTACAGCAGTATGGGTGGTCAAAAGAACTTGGTAGGGACCCTTCCACCTGGGTTCCAGGGCAGTCTTTCACTGGTGAATCTTCACACAAACCCAGTCTCCTGGTTGTAGTTTATGGCACGGCTCAGTTGGGGCCTCCTGGAAGGCGTCCTTAACCTGTGAATGATAGGACTATACACACCTCATAAGTTCCTGACAATACTTAACTATGCTTCCTTTAACAAGTGTGACATCAGCCAGGTCAATTTCCGGGCTGCTCAACAGTCTCATAGGTCGGCCACACACAATCTCATAGGGACTGAGTCCATAGGCGTGTGCAGCACATTTCATTAGGGTGTGCACCCAAAGAATTTTTTTTAAATGTACTCTTTGACCCCCATTAGCCACACCCCCTGGCCCCCCATTAGCCACGCCTCTGGAAGTAACACTTTCGGGGGCAATATGGACACATGACCAGAAATAAAAGGTGTCATGTGACCCCCCCCCCCCACAAGGACTTTTCCCACCATCCTCTTACCAATAGGGATTAGTTTGGCCCTCACCAACACCCCCCCCCCCCCATGCAACTATCCTGCAATTGCATGAACCCAATGTGTGTGACATAAACTCGAGGGGTGGAGAGGCTGGGGGAAGTGTTCCCTCTAAAGGTATGTCTACACTACAGCACTAATTCAAACTACGCTAATTTGAATTAGTGCATCTAGACCTAAAAACTAATTCGAATTAGCGTTTTACTAATTCGAAATAGCATGTCCACATTGAGTGGACCCTGAACCGAAGTTAAGGCTGGCCGGAACCAGTGCCGGCAGGGCATCAGGTTAGGACTTAAGAGCGTGGAGCTGCTGCCTCAGGCTAGCCGAGGGCTGTGCTTAAAGGGACCCGACCCCCCCACCCCGGACAGACAGTTCTCAGGGTTCCCCGCTTGCTTGTCTAACTCGATGAGGGACAGCAAAGCAGTCCTGTCTTGGAGTGCCCTGAGTGCCCACACTCAGCACATCACAACACTCGGCCATCAGCCCGGCTGCACTTGCCGCAGGCTGCCATCCGGGGGTGTCAGTCAGGGGGCTGTCAGGATCCAGGAGGCCCTGCAGGAGAGCTTCCACCCCAAGGAGCCCGCAGAGCCACCCCAGTCCTCCCCATCGGGGGCTCGTGCCCCATTCCTCCCTCACCTCCTTCCACTTCCCCTCCTCCTTTTTCCCCTGGCTCCCCGCTTCTAGCTCCCTCCTCCCAGGTTTCCACCTCCCCTCTCCCACCCTCTCTCTTCCCCTCTCCCACCTCCTTTTCCCAGTCTCCCCAGAGGTTAATCCTCCCCCCCCCCCCGCCAGTTTTGTTAAATAAAGAGAGTTTCTATTTTTGAACATGAGTCCTTTATGTTTTACATCAGGAAGGGGGGCTGGGGAGGGGTAAGTATAAAACTATGGTACGCCATATCTTCAGTACTATGTACAGATGTGGTCTCCTCACCTCAAAAAAGAAATATTGGCCTTGGAAAGGGTTCAGAAAAGGGCAACTACAATGATAAGGGGTTTGGAACAGGTCCCATATGAAGAGAGGCTAAAGAGACTCGGACTTTTCAGCTTAGAAAAGAGGAGACTGGGAGGGGGGGGGGATATGATAGAGGTCTATAAAAGCATGAGTGGTGTGGAGAGGGTGAATAAAGAAAAGTTATTCATTAGTTCCCATAATAGACGGACTAGAGGACACCAAATGAAATGAATGGGCAGCAGGTTTAAAACTAATAAGCGAACGTTCTTCTTCACACAGCACATAGTCAACCTGTGGAACTCCTTGCCACAGGAGGCTGTGAAGGCTAGAACTATAACAGAGTTTAAAGAGAAGTTAGATAAATTCATGGAGGTTGGGTCCATGGAGTGCTATTAGCCAGGGGGTAGGAATGGTGTCCCTGGCCTCTGTTTGTGGAAGGCTGGAGATGGATTGCATGAGACAAATGGCTTGGTCATTGTCTTCGGTCCATCCTCTCCTGGGTACTTGGTGTTGGTCGCTGTCGGCAGACAGGCTACTGGTCTAGATGGACCTTTGGTCTGACCCAGTATGGCCGTTCTTATGTTCTTATGTTCTAAGCTCAGGGTCGGGGGTCTCACTGGACCAACTTGATTTTCATGCAAATCTGCTCCTGGGTTCACATGTGGCCTTTGGTGGCCAGGCTGACAGCTATCCTGCCCTAGACGGCCGCATTTCTGTGCCTAGTGCGGAGGTCGTGGATGTTGGAGGCCTCCCCCCAAACCTCGATGAGGTCCACGATCTCTGCACTAGACCAGGCAGGCGCCCGCCTCTTGCGGCCCCGGGCAGGCTCCTGGGAGCCACCAGCCTGGTCCTGGGAAGAGGCGGAGGGCTGGGTGGCAGCGGGTGGCTGGCTCATGCCATGCCAGGTGCAGGGTCTGCTGGCTGTGTGCTGGCAGGCTTGCAACTGGCACAAGCACTGTAGCCAGACCGTGCCCCTTTAAGGGCTCCAGGGCCGGGAGGGGGGCAGAAAAGTTTCCCTGGTTTGGCCCAGAGTGGCCACCAGGGCAAGCTGGGAAGGGCTAGCCTCCAACTAGTTCGAATTAAGTGGCTACACAGCCCTTAATTCGAACTACTTAATTCGAACTAGGCATTAGTCCTCGTAGAATGAGGTTTACCTAGTTCGAATTAAGCGCTCTGCTAGTTCGAATTAAGTTCGAACTAGTGGTTTGTATGTATAGATGCTATGAAAGTTAATTCGAACTAACGGCTGCCTTTGCCCCCTTTGCCTTCTTTTTCCCTGATGCCCACCCCCTCACCACTCTCTGCCCCCGTTCCCCTCATGCCCCTGTGCCCTCACACGTGCCTTGCTCCATCCCCGCCTTCCTCATGCCCCCCCTTCTTTCAAGCCTTCTCCCAGCACCTCCCCTTCTCCCCTCTAGCCCCCAAAGCCCTTCCCCTCTCCTCTCCTAGCATCATCCTGTCTCCCCCCCTCACTGACACCTCCCCTCCTGCCCTTTTCCTCATTGTCTCCACTTGGCCCCCTGGCATTTGTCTCTCTCCTACACCCTGTCTCTTGGTGCCTTCCCCTTTCTTCTCCTGACCTGCCCCCCTCCCCTCAGCACAAGCCCCTTCCTCTCTGACCCTTACCCCCTATTTTTCCCCCCTCTTCCAGCAGCCGCCAGCTGGTCTGTAACAGAGTTCTAGGGTCGCCCTGACTGTCACCCTTCTGGTGCTCCCCCTATTCTGTCTTTATTAGGTTTCTCAGCCCCCTTTTGGGCCACAAACCCCCCACCCCGCAGTCTCTGGTTCCCAATGTTCCAGCAGTCCCCATCACTTGGTGCCTGCACTGGGTCTGACTCATAGGGTTGCCAAGTAGACCCTCCGCAAAAAAAACGGACACACTTGATCGTGGGCGGCGGGGGGGGAGGGGAAAGGGATGGGCTGGGGGGCAGGGGGAAGAGGGGATGGGAAGCAGCTCGGGGAGGGGTGGGGGCCAGCCGTGCTGCCCCCGACCCCGGGTCCCCCACCCAGGCCAGCCGCACTGCCCCCGACCCCGGCCCCCCCCCACCCTCCGTCCCCAGGGCCAGCTGCGCTGCCCCCGGCCCCCCCCCCCTCTGTCCCCGGGGCCAGCCACACTGCCCCCGGCCCCCCCCGCCCCTCCATCCCCGGGGCCAGCTGCGCTGCACCCAATCCCCTGCCTGGGGCACACCCCCCCCCCACCACCACCTTCCCGCCCAGGGTTTAAACTCACCTCGCTTGATGGGGCAGCGGGGTGACGTTGCAGCATCCCTGCTGCCTCTTTCCGTGGGGTCCTAAGACCCGCTGGTTTTGGCCGCGCATGCGCGGCAAACCCGGCATGGCATCCATTCCCCAGAGCGCCGAAGCAGCGCTCCTTCGCTCAGGCCCCCTTTGAAACATTGGGGTGTGCCTGGGCACACCCGGCACACCCTGTGCGCACGCCTATGACTGAGTCCAGTTTTCCAATTCAGAGTGGCTCTCATGCTCATTAGGGCAATCGGGAGTGCTTCTACCCATGTTAAGCCAGAGTCCTCACATATTTTTGCGAGTTTATGCTTTAAAATCCCATTTCGTCTCTCTACTGCTCCCGCGCTCGCCGGGTGTCGCAGGCAGTGCAGCGCTTGTCGGATAGAGTAGTACTTTGCCAGATTTTGAACAATTTGTCCAGTAAAGTGTGTGCCTCTATCACTGGAGATCACGAGGGGTATTCCCCATGATGGGATGTAGTCTCTTTGCCACTGTGATGGCATCGACTTTCCCACAGGGATAAGCTTCTACCCAGCCCGAAAACAAGCAAACAACAACCAGCACGTACTCAAAGGATTGGCATTTAGGCACTTGAATAAAGTCCATCTGTAAATTCAGGAATGGTCCTAAAGGCGGAGGTCTGGTTGCCGGAACTGTCTTTACAGGTTTACCCACGTTGTGGGCTTGGCAGACAGGGCAAGCCAGACAGTAATCTTGGGCTGCTTGGGAGAATTTGGGAGCAAACCAATTTTGTTTTAAGGTTGCTACCATCCCCCCTTTGCCAACGTGAAACAATCCATAGAGCACGGAGGCAAGGTGAGGTAGCAAGACCACTGGGGCAACAATGCGGCTGTCAGAGTTGCGCCACAAGTGGTCTAGGTGCATCCTGCCAGTCTCCACTCCTGCTTTTCCGATTCTGGGGCTTGGTCTTGCAGGAGGGCCAGTTCCGAAAGGGATGGCATAGGAGATGGCGACGGTAGGAGAGAAGGGTATAATGCTTCAGCCCGAGGAGGACGTAAGGCGGCTGCCTTAGCAGCCCAATCAGCCATATCGTTCCCTATTGCAACTTCATCAGAAGACGAGGAATGAGCTTCACACTTAACAATAGCAAGAGCCTAAGGTAACAATACAGCATCAAACAAAGCAGCTACACAAGGTCCATTCTTTTTAGAGTGGCCAGGGGAGGTAAGAAAACCTCGCTGCTTCCATAGTGTGCCAAAATCATGAACTACACCAAAGGCCGACCGGGAGTCTGTGTAAATAGTAGCAGAAGCTCCTGCAGCAATATGACAGACATGCATAAGAGCCATAAGTTCAGCCACCTGTGCGGAAGAAACAGCAGATAGGGGAGCGGATTCCACTATAGCCCAGACAGTACAAACTGCATAGCCTGCTACTAAAACTCCACTAGAATTATAAAAGCAAGAACCATTTGTGTAAAGCACAAAGTCAGGGTTATCCAAGAGTGTTTCAGAGAGATCAGGCCTAGGGGAATTGAGTACCTGAACAACTTGCAAACAGTCATGAGGCTTCCCCTCGTGGGGTGCAGGGAGCAGTGTAGCAGGATTTAAAGAGGCACAACGAACCACAGAAACATTAGGAGAGGCGAAAAGGAGCTGTTCACATTTAACAAGACGGGCATTAGAAAGGTGCTGGGTTTTTCCTTTTAAGAGCACACAGACACTGAATGAGGAACAGCCAGTGTTAAGGGAGATTGTAAGGCTCCGCTTGCTCTAAAATTCGTGCTGCAGCTGCAACCACACGCAGGCAGGGAGGAAAGAAGCTGCCACAGGGTCAAGATAAGTACTATAATAAGCAAGAGGGCGATGTTTATCACCATGTTTCTGCACCAATACACCCAAAGCACATCCTTCTTTTTCATGATTAAAACAAAGTGAAATGACAGGAGTAATCGGGTAAGCCCAAAGCAGGAGCAGACCCCAAAGCCTGTTTTAGAGAAGTAAAAGCAGCACCTTGCTGAGGACCCCATGGAATAGGAGAAGGGGTAGCATTGTGAGTGAGATCCTGGAGTGGTTTGGCTAACTGAGAAAAGTTAGGAATCCATTGTCTCCAATAGCCAGCCATACCTAGGAAAGAACGGACTTGAGAAGGAGTAGTGGGCTTAGGAGCAGAAAGGATTGCCTGGATTCTGTCAGTAGAGAGGTGACGGCTCCCTGCCGAGAGGTCATGGCCTAAATACCGAACTGTAGGCTGGCAGAGCTGAAGTTTTTGTTTAGACGCTTTATGACCCTTTTTGGCTAGAGTAGTGAGAAGTACAACAGAATCTATCCTGCAGGCCTCAAGGGACGGACTGCAAAGAAGCAAATCATCTACATACTGAATAAGAGCAGAGCCGGAAGGGAATGTAATGTCAGAGAGGTCCCGCTGTAGAATTTGCGAAAAATAGGTGGGAGAATCTCTAAAACCTTGTGGCAGGACAGTCCAGCAGTATTGCTGTCCTTTATAAGTAAAAGGAGTGAGGGATTGGCAGTCAGGATGGAGGGGGAACACTGAAAAAGGCAGAGGAGAGGTCAACAACAGTAAAATGGGTGGAATCAGGTGGGATAGAGGAAAGAATAGTGGCCGGGTTAGGCACAACAGGAAATTGAGAGAGAATAATAGAATTGATAGTTCGAAGATCCTGGATGAAACGATAGGTGTCCCTTCCTGGTTTCTTTAGAGACAGTATAGGGGGTGTTAAAAGGACTTGAACAGGGAATAAGAATACCTTGTGCCAAGAGGTCAGAAATAACAGGCTGAATCCCTGCCTCAGCCACTGGATTCAGCGGGTATTGAGGAATACGGGGCAGGGGCTTAGTTGGGTCAACAGAAATGTAAACGGGATCCACTGCTATCCTATCCACTTCGTTTGAGGTGGTGGCCCACAAACAGTTTGGGACCTGGGACAAAAGGTCAGCATCTGGTTCAGGAATAGAGGGGAATAGAGCAGCGGTAGGATCCTGTAGTAGAGCCTCCACCTCCTCTCGGGTCTGTGCAGGCACCTCAAGATAAACTCCATCTGGAGTACAGAAAATAGTGCAGTGCAATCTGCATAATAAATCCCTTCCTAACAAATTCACAGGGGAAGTAGGACTTAGAAGAAAAGAATGATGCTCTGAAATGGGCCCTAACACAAGAGGGACAGGTTTGGAGACAGGGTGAGGTACAACTTGATTAGAAATGCCGACTGCATTAACAACCTGGCTAGAGAGGGGGATAGAAAAAGAAGACACTTGGAGGGTGGACCTGCTAGCACCTGTGTCCACTAGAACCTAGGTGTTTTGTCCAGCAACCTGGCAAGTAAGAGTGCCATCT
This sequence comes from Pelochelys cantorii, assembly GCA_032595735.1. Classification (NCBI taxonomy): domain Eukaryota; kingdom Metazoa; phylum Chordata; order Testudines; family Trionychidae; genus Pelochelys; species Pelochelys cantorii. The sequence continues at coordinate 140,689 of CM064328.1, forward strand.
GAACTCAGGAGAATAAGCGGAGATAAAAGGGTGAAGTTGCAATCCTCCTCTGGGCACCCCTATTTACTCTCGACCTCCGTTAGGTTAAACTGACCCTGCGAGGTTCTGAAAGCTGCAGGTTCTAGCTGCCCGGGGCAGTACGGGCACTGACTCTTCCAGTGTCCAGGCTGTTTGCAATAGTGGCAAATATTTGCATTTGTCACTGCCATGAGGTTGCCTCAGCCGGCTGCAGCCCCAAACCAAGGTGGTACTACTCTTGGTGGTCCATATGAGCCCCGTGGTTGTCGCTCTGTGGGGCGCCCTCGACCCCCTGCCTGTTTTAGAAGGCAGTGATTGCAAAACCATAAGTTTAGGTTCTTTGTTCTGTTTAGCCTTTAGGCACTGTCTGCAGTGGTTTGCCACTGTCAGAAGGTCCTCTAAAGGTTTAGTCTCCCAGCCTATAGTCATTTGCTTTAACTGGGTTTGGATAGCCGAGTTCAATCCATTAACAAAAGCAGCACCCAGCGCCTGCGTAGCAGTGTCGGCTGGCTTGTCAATGCGAGTGCCTTTCAAACACCCTTGTAAGCCTTTCCAAATAGGCACTAGGCGATTCATTTTCTTCCTGCTTGCAGGTGTTAATTTTAACCCAATCTGTACGTTTGGGAAAGACTGCAAGAATACTATCAAGTAGTCTGTTCCTAGCCTGGGTAAGAGCTGTGACATAACCTTCTGAGTCCGGGTCTCCTGAAATAGGCTCAGCTGGCCAGTCTGCCTTCTTTAAAATCTTTTTACGCTTATCATCAGGCAGAATCACCCTTAAAAGCTGGTCAAGGTCTTGCCAGTTTGGATCATAAGACTGTATTACTAGTGCCAGGTCTGATTTGAATTTTACCGGGTCTTCTTCTACTGGGGGAAAATCTTTGGCCATAGTGTGCAACTCAGTCCTGGTCCAGGGTTGGTAAACCCGCATACGCCCTCCTTGTGGGTTTGGGACTTCCCATAAAGGATAAACTGCGGTTGTGCTACTACCCTCCCCCTCTATGTGTCTCTCTGATTGTTGTCCCTTAGGAGTTGCTGGTTTGAGGACAATAGAGCTTTCCCCAGACAACTGATATGTTATGGGGAGCACTCCTATTCCCTTTCCTTCCTTCCCACCAGCAGCTACTGACCTCCCTAAATCTTCCTGGGACCGGGAAGCTGGGTCCGGATATGGTGGAGAATTCCACACAGGGCACAGGACATCATTCATGTCATCCTGTGAATCAGGGTTTGGGAGCCAAGGATACATTCGCCTCATAGGTGGTGCACTAGGCTGTGTTTCTACTGTTTTGTGTTGAGTACCTGCTTCTTTCAGCTGTATAATTTGTGCTTGTAGCTTTTCCTGAGTATCTTTTAAACTTCTCACTTGAGATTCTGTTTGTCTTTTAAAAGTTTCTTCATACCATGGTAAATAGGCAGACCATTGCAGATTGGGAGTTTTCGCTCCATGACCCTCAAGAGCGCCCCTTAAATGTAGGATTTTGTCTCTATCAAAAGTCCCCAGCAATGGGAACTGCAGTTTGGGATCGTTTTGGGTATAAAAATTCCACTTGTCTAAAAACTTGCAAGTATTTTTCCCATAATGAGTATACATAAACATGGGCGGCAGGTTTGTATAATTTTTGGTGGTGCCCCATTAGCCACGCCCCCTCCCCCCCATTAGCCACGCCTCTGGAGGTAACACGCTCGGGGCAAGATGGACACATGACCAGAAGTAAAAGGTGTCATGTCACCCTCTTGAAGGGCTTTTCCCACCATCCTCCTACCAACAGGGATTAGTCTGGCCCCCACCAAACCCCCCTCATGCAACTATCCTGCAGTTGCATTAACCCAATGTGTGTGACATTAACTTGGGGGCAGAGAGGCTGGGGGAAGTGTTCCCTCTAAGGCTATGTCTACACTTGCGGCTTCTTGCACAAGTACAGCCGTTCTTGTGTAAGAACCCACAGAGCATTCACACTACCCGCCTGCTCTTGTACAAAGAAATTTACAGTACGGCATGGGAAGAGAGGGCGTCTTGCGCAAGAGAGCTTACACCTGTTAGAAAAGAGCGTAGCTCTTGCACAAAAGGGTAGTGTGGATGCTCGGCAGGGATTTCTTGCGCAAGAAACCCCTATGGCTAAAATGTCCATCGGAGCTTTCTTGCACAAGAGAGCATCCACACTGCCATAGATGCTCTTGTGCAAAAGCACAGCTCGCACATGGCAGTGTGGACATGTTCTTGCGCAAGACTTCTTGCACAAGAGCGCAAGATGTTCTTGCGCAAGAAGCCGCCAGTGTAGACATAGCCTAAGAGTTTCCTCCCATGAGCAGAATGGATTTTGTGTTGTGCACCAGTACTGAGTTCATGTGGCTTGTTTGGATGTGCCACTGTGGCACCCAAGTTATTAATAAATCGCTTATAAATAATTAAGGGGGGGGCCCCCCCAGGGCTGTACCCAACCCCCACCCCGCCGCCGCCACCAGCGCTACCTCCCGCCAGCCGGTTGATCTTCCACGGCAAGCCCTGCTGCACCCCCTGCCAGCTCTGCTTCCGGCGGCCAGTTCTCCCTTCCTCCACCTGAGCTCCCCTGGCCAGCCCTGCTCCACCTGACCCCCTCCCCCCACCGACCAGCTTAGCTTCCCGTAGGCCGCCCCCCCCCCACGATCTGCCCCAGCCAGCCTCCGACCCCTCCTCCCTGCCAGCTCTGCTTTCCAGCCCCCTCCCCTCCCGGCCGGTCTCCCCACCCCCCCATGAAGTGTGTCCAGTATATTTTAAGCCTACCTGGTAACCCTACCAATTGGTGCCAGACCCCTGGAGCATGGCCTCCTCTTCCGGCGCGTCTGCCCTTCCCAGGTGTTCTGGCGGCCTCCTGGAGTAAGAAGGGGGCTCCTGAGGACAGGCTGGATGCTCACTCTCCGCCTTCCCCCCTTTCGTCCGCTTCCACTGTTTTTAAATACCGGCGCCTTCTTCCAGTGCCAGCATGCCCTCAGCTGGCCAGGTCTCCCCTGGGTCTGTCAGCCCGCCGGTTTCTGGCTCAGCCGGCGTGCGCATGTGCCGGACGGGGTTTCTCTGCTGGCCACCGCTGCACATGCGCTGCAAGCCCAAAATGGCGGCAGCGTGCCGGCCGCGAGCACAGCACCACCAGCAGGATTAGTGGGGGGGGGTGAGGCCCCCATCACAGGGATGCTCTGGGGATGGAGGACGCGTGGGGGGGGGCTGGCAGGTGGGGGCCAGGGCCCGCTCCAGGCAGGGCGGGGGAGAGACCAAGCTCCAAATATTGGTGGAGCAGGGCCCCCAGCTCTGGATATTGCTGGAGCCTTGGCACCACGAGCCCATATAACTCGCCACCCATGTACACAAAGAAAGCCGGACTGCCCTTCGTAGGCACTGGAATGCCTGTAGACTGACCTACCCCCCATTTTCTCTGCGCACTTTGAAAGACTCTGCGAGGCACTGAACCGGAGTTCACCTGGCTCACACTGTTTTCTCCTGCGAGGCACCGAACCAGAGTTTACCCGGCTTGCAAGATCCCCCCCTCCCTTTTTGTTGCGAGGCACTGGACCAAAGTCCACCTGGCTTGCAGGGGTTTCCGGCACCCGCCCCAGCCCGGCAGGACACCACGTCCCGGCGCCTGGAGACAGCCTGGCGGAATGGGGAACTACTATGGCCTGGGGTTAGCCTTAAAGGTTAGTCTTACTTCCACAAGTAACAGAGAGAGACAACAAAGCTTTCCCACAGTTCCGTGTGCCGAAAGAGAGTAATGGCACCACACCAGTCTTTAGCATCTGAACACAGAGGTCCAGCGCATGGCTGCCTCATTAGAGACACCGGTGTGCCCTTTTGGAACTGTGACACATAAGATAGGCCTAATAGACAAAGACAAACAAAATGTTAGCTGCTCCACAAAGGTGAAATCCGTAGCTCCCCTTACCCCGACGGCTGGCCGTCACTCCAATCCCAAGCCCTCTCGAGGAGATTTCTTAACAGGTATCCCCCTTACCTTCGATTGTGCGCACTTTGAGAGGCTTGGAAGTGGAGCGCCGGTCCCTCCATCTGGGCAAGTGGCACGTTAGGATCTCGGTGGAACCTCCAAAATTGTCGAAGCAAAAGACTTCTCTGTGTTTAGGCAGCTAACGACCAACTTTATTGATCAATAAGGCACAAAGTGAGCCAAACGTGAACCCAGCAGGACAGGGCCCAGTAAGGCTGCCCAATACAAATCAATCCTAGTATTTTATACCCTTAACCAAACAAGTCTAACGTCAGGGCATCCAATTACAGAAATCATCAATTAAACTCAAAAGAGAAGACTGTTATCAGCAGGCAGAAACAGGTGTTAGGGAGTGAGAGCTTCAACTCAAAACAGCTCAATGAATGCATTCTAATAGCTCATCCTTCTGGCCTTTCTCACATCAGTGAAGGAGAGTTCAATCTCTAGTGTACGTGCAGAAGCAAGAAACTTAAATAGCTTCTGTTATATGAAGTGGCTGCTAGCTAAATATGAAATGGCTTCCACATATGAAATGCCAATATTTAAAAAGGGCTCTAGAGGCGATCCTGGCAATTACAGACGGGTAAGTCTAACGTCAGTATCGGGCAAATTAGCTGAAACAATAGTAAAGAATAAAATTGTCAGACACATAGAAGAACATAATTTGTTGGGCAAAAGTCAACATAGTTTCTGTAAAGGGAAATCATGTCTTACTAATCTATTAGAGTTCTCTGAAGGGGTCAACAAACATGTGGACAAGGGGGCTCCAGTAGATATAATGTACTTAGATGTCCAGAAAGCCTTTGACAAATCCCTCACCAAAGGCTCTTACATAAATTAAGTTGTCATGGGATAAGAGGGAATAGCCTTACATGGACAGAGAACTGGTTAAAAGACAAGAAACAAAGGTAAGGAATAAATGGTAAATTTTCAGAATGGAGAGGGGTAACTAGTGGTGTTCCCCAAGGGTCAGTCCTAAAACCAATCCTAGTCAATTTATTCATAAATAATTTGGAGCAAGGGGTAAACAGTGAGGTGGCAAAGTTTGTAGACGATACGAAATTGCTCAAGGTAGTTAAAACCAAAGCAGATCAAAAAGATCTCACAAAACTAAGTGATTTGGCAACAAAATGGCGAATGAAATTTAATGTGGATAAATATAAAGTAATGCACATGGGAAAAAAATAACCCCAACTATACATACAATATGATGAGGGCTAATTTAGCTCCAACTAAGCAGGAAAGAGATCTTGGAGTCATCATGGATAGTTCTCTGAAGATGTCCACACAGTGTGCAGTGGCAATCAAAAAAACAAACAGGATGTTAGGAAACATTTAAAAAGGGATAGAGAATAAGATGGAGAATAGCTTATTGCCCTTATATAAATCCATTGTATGCCCACATCTTGAATATTGCATACAGAAGTGGTCTTCTCATCTCAAAAAAAGCTATATTGGCATTAGAGAAGGTTCAGAGAAGGGCAACTAAAATGATTAGGGGTTTGGAAGGGGTCCCATATGAGGAGAGATTAAAGAGACTAGGACTTTTCAGCTTGGAAAAGAGGAGACTAAGGGGGGATATGATAGAGGTCTATAAAATCATGAGTGGTGTGGAGAAAATGAATAAGGAAAAGTTATGTACTTGTTCCCATAATATAAGACCTAGGGGCCACCAAATGAAATTAATGGGCAGCAGGTTTAAACCAAATAAAAGGAAGTTCTTCTTCACACAGCACATAGTCAATCTGTGGAACTCCTTGCCTGAGGAGTTGTGAAGGCTAGGACTATAACAGGCTTTAAAAGCGAACTAGCTAAAGTCATGGAGCTCTTGCACGAGAAGGCAGTGTGGATGGGCAACAGGGGTTTCTTGCGCAAGAAACCCCTATGGCTAAAATGGCCATCAGAGTTTTCTTGCACAAGAGCACATCCACAGTGGCATGTGCTTTTGCACAAGAGTGTCCATGGCAGTGTGGATGCTCTCTTGCACAAGAAAGCTCTGATGGCCATTTTAGCCATAGGGGTTTCTTGCGCAAGAAACCCCTGTTGCCCATCCACACTGCCTTCTTGTGCAAGAGCTCTTGTGCAAGAGGGCTTATTCCTCGTGGGGAGAGGACTAACTCTTGTGCAAGAAGCCCTCTTTTCTGATGCTTTACTGTAAATTTATTTGTGCAAGAACACGCATGAGCTACGTCTACACTGGCATGATCTTGCGCAAGACCTCTTTTGCGGAAGAGTTCTTGTGCAAAAACTCTTCCAGAAGAGAGCGTCTACACTGGCATGTGCGTTTGCGCAAGAGATGTATTTTTGCGCAAGAGCATCCATGCCAGTGTAGACACTCTCTTACGCAAGAAAGCTCTGATGGCCATTTTAACCATAGGGCTTTCTTGCGCAAGAAATTCATGTTGCCTGTCTACACTGGCCTCTTGCGCAAGAACAGTTGCACAAGAGGGCTTATTCCTGAGTGGGAGCATCAGAGTTCTTGCACAAGAAGCACTGATTTCATACATTAGAACGTCAGTGTACTTGCGCAAGAACTCACGGCCAGTGTAGACAGGCAGCAGTTTTTGCGCAAAAGCATCCCCTTTTGCGCAAGATCGTGCCACTGTAGACACACCCATGCAGTCTAGATGCTCTGCACATTTTTGAGCAAGAACAGCTGTTCTTGCGCAAAAAGCCTATAGTGTAGACGTAGCCCAGGAGTACTGCATTCAGGTCTGGGTCCCCCACTATAGAAAGGATATGGGTGCACTGGAAAGGGTTCAGTGGAGGGGAACCAAAATGATTAGGAGCCTGGAGCACATGACCTATGAGAAGGCTGAGGGATTTGGGCTTATTTAGTCTGCAGAAGAGAAGAGTGAGGGGGGATTTGACAGCAGCCTTCAACTTCCTGAAGGGAGGTTCCAAAGAGGATGGAGAAAGGCTGTTCACAGTAGTGATGGATGGCAGAACAAGGAGCAATGGTGTCAAGTTACAGTGGGGGAGGGCTAGGTTGGATATTAGGAAAAACTATTTCACTAGGAGGGTGAGGAAGCACTGGAATGGGTTACCTAGGGAGGGGGGTGGAATCTCCATCCCTAGAGGTTTTTAAGTCTTGGCTTGACAAAGCCCTGGCTGGGTTGATTTAGTTGGGATTGGTCCTGCTTTGGGCAGGGGGCTAGACTCCATGACCTCCTGAGGTGTCTTCCAGCCCTATGATTGTCCAGCCACAAGCAGCATTTGCTGACCAATAAGCACTGAGTGGTGACTTTGGCTAGTGATGCAGAACTAGGGCAGCAGTGCCAGAACTTTTGGACTTGAGGAGCCACATCCCTGGAGCTATGCACCAGGCTTGCCCCAGCCTTGCAGCACCCAGCTGCCCTGACTGGGAGGAAATGGTTGTGCAGAGCTAGGTGGGAGTCTGCAGCCATACATTGCTCTTGGGTGGTGGGTAACCAGTTTTCTGCGGGAAAAGTCATGAGGGTGGTCACCCTCACAGTACCAAGGCCAGTAAATGTGTCCAGCTGCACAGAAGTGTGACTCAACAGTGTGCAGGAAATAATGGATGGATGCCATGAAATGTGCTTCCTGACTGAGCAGGGGATGATAGATGGGCTGCACATTCCAGTTCTCATGCCCATCATTCCAATTCCTGGCATGCCTTGGCATGCCCTCTCCCTCTTGGGCAGTCATCCAGGAGCCATTCAGGTGCCACCCAGCTGCGGAGCAGAGCACCAGCTGCCAGCATGTGTTTCTACTGGCGTTGTACATTTGTACATACCTTAGCGCACATAACAAAATTTATTCCACACATGGATAGAAAATGTAAGGAAGAACATTGCTCACTCCCCCGCACTCCAACTCCCAGCATGCCCCACTGCCTGCTCCCAGCTCAGGCAATGTGATGCTGCATTGCAGCCCCTTGCTGCTGGCCCAGTGGTACACCAGCTCCAGGCAGACTGTGCTCACCCCTCTGTGCTGATCTGGCATGCAAAAAGGAGGCAGTGGGGAAATCCTTCCAGATCCTTTATTAACGCATACAAATTGAAGGCAGGCATGTAGAGCATTATGAGGGCAGAGCAGTGGGGAGCTTGGTTTAAGGGCTGGCAAAGAGCGAGGCAGGAGCAGCTTGGAGAAACCAAGCACTACAGCCAGTTGCTGCTTCTTAGACATGTTGCTGGGGCCCCATGAAGCTTGCCGGCCCCTGTGAGGCCCTTGCTAGTCCTACTAAAGGGCCAAGAAAAGCATGCCCCACCAGCATGCTGCTGCTGCTGCCACTCCTGGGCCATCCAGAGCCCCAGCAAGGCATAAGGCAGCTCCCAGCTCCTAGCACTGGGCATACAGGAGTCAGGGCCCTAGGCAATGGAAGACTCCACTGAAGCCAGCATTCCAAGGAGAAGGAAATCCCTTAGCCCGCTCCCATGGCCCTGATTTCCTGGGCACTGAAGTAATGGATAAGCCAGAGCTGCACAGCAGCTGCGTACCCATGTTGCAGGCAGGGATGGGCAGCTGTGGAAATACATCCAGGCACCCTTGCTGTGCTCCCTCCCACTCCAGAACAGATTCTACTGCAAGTAGCTATCCTACCCTCCGCATGAGACAGAAGGCAAGGACAGGAACTCAGGCTGGCCAGGGCTCCTCACAAGCCAACACACACAGAAGGGATGAACAGCATCCCCTCACATGCTTCACAGATAGGCTGAGTCTCCTGCAGACCAGCCGAGCTGTCTGTGAACCCCATCCATGGCAGGAGACCCCCAAAAAGGAAGCTGCCAGATTCATGAGCCTGGCCACTAGGCTGGAATGCCCACTGTGAGGGGTGAGGGACACCACGTACTCTGCACAAGCCCCAATGGCCTAATCCCTTGCCAGCCTGACTGCTCCAGCTAAATGCCATTGGGGCCCTGCCCCAAGGTCAGGGTGCTCTGGAAGGAGGGGTAGAGCTGCCAGCTGAGGAAGATGGGGCTGTTCCCTTCCATTTGATCCATTGTCCCTGACAATTTTTCAAGTACATGGTCCCAGTATGTGGGCAGAGCAACTGCTCTGAACAAATGCACATACAGATCCCAATAACAGAGCCTGCCCCAGCCTGGACACGTGTCTCGACCCTCCAGGGGCACAGAGTCTCTTATCACCTCCACTGCCCCTCCCCCACACACCCATATGGGGCATAGGAAGAAACTGACCCCCCCTTCTCCCCACCCACCAGGGAGACACCAGGAGAGCCTGGCCCATCTCCCCCACATCCACATGGAGCCACAAGAAGAAACTCCCTCTGCCCACCCAGCAATGGAACACCAAGAATGTGAACCCAGCAAGCTCACACTGTAGGCCACAGGCAATCTTTGTTGCTGTTAGTTTCCAAATGCCTGTCTGCCTGCCCACCAACAGTGGGTGGTGCAGAGGGAAGTAGCATCCCATTAAGTTCCATGGGGACAGGACCCTGTGAGGCGAGCAGGGAAGGGGCAGCAGAAGCCACGAGACTGGAGGAATGGGCCATCTGGGTGAGGTAGGGCGGAGGCTGCAGGGAGCAAGGCTGGCAGTCAGGGATGCCAGCTCAGTAGTCCATGCTCTCACTCTCACACCAGGCTGAGGGGGCATCAGTACCGAAGTACCTGTCTCCAAAGTTACCTAGACACAAAAAGAACACAGTAAGATGACCAGCACCATGCCCCAACGTGCCAGCCTCTTTTCCCCAGAGGCAGCCACACGAGAATTAATCCACCCAGTCTGCATCCCAGCTCGAGCCTGCCATGGGCACAGCATCGGGGCAGAGGAAGGGCACAGAAAGGCCTGGTCTGAGAGGCCACAGGCAGGCGTCCATGCCAGGCTGTGCTCCCCACCCTCCTTACCGATGCCCGGGATGATGTGGAATTCCTCGCTGACCCTCTTATCCACTGCTGTGGTGATGATGCGGACTCGGGGGAAGGCGTAGGCCACGGAATGAACCCCCATCTCTGCCATCAGCAGGGACAGCAGGAAGATCTTCTCCTCATGGACATCATGATCCTGCAGTACAGACAGTGGTGAGTAGTCTAGCCCTGGAGCAAAGTGCATGCGCAGCGGGTGGACCCTGGACCTGCTCCTTCCACCCAAGCCACCCAGGGAGGGGAGGAGTCCCAGGCCAGCCAGAGCCTTAAGCCCAGTCCCGTGCCCCCTCCCCGCCCCCTGCAGCCAGAGGAGCCTTGGGTTGGCCCAAGCCGTACTGCACTTCTCCTCCCGAGACCCCACTGCCCCACAGAAAAAAAAGTTCTCCCTGAAGAACCTGAGTTTATCATCTTCCCCATGCAGGTTCTGGGGTGGTTGAGGAGATATCTGCTACTCAGGAGATTACTAAGGAACCAAGGAAACTGAGTAGCACATACGACAGCCATCCCAGAACTTACATGGTGCATAATAATCAGCAAAATCTCCCTGTCAGTGTTCAGCAGCAGCAGCAGCAGCTGTGCCAGGGAAGCTTAGCCTTCCCTGGCCTATTATACCACCTCCTATGGCCTAGAGCATTAGCCTCCCTGCTTCCATGCTGGAAACCCCACGCACTCAGCTACACTCCAGGAACCTGCCCTGATTCCCAGAGGGTGCACTGGCTGACAGGCTCACCAGCAGGACACGCACAGCCATCATGGCCGCAGCCCCCGTGGACACGGTGCTGTCCATCAGGATGACATAGTCTTCGCTGATCTCCTTGGGGAGTCGCAGATAGTGAAGCTGCAGAGAGAGGGATGACAGCTTATGGAGGAGAACATAGGAGCAGCCATAGTAGGTCAGACCACAGGTCCATCTAGCTCACTATCCTGTCTGCCAGCAGTTGCCAGTGCTAGGTGCCCGAGAGAATGAATAGAACAAGGAATCACCCAGTGATTCATGCCCTGTTGCCCATTCCCAGCCTCTGACAAACAGAAGCTAGGTTCACCATCCCTGCCCTTTCTGGCTAATAGCCCCTGATAGTCCTATCCTGCAGGAATGTATCTACTGCTTTTTGAAGGCTGTTACAGTCTTGGCCTTAACATCCTCTGGCAAGGAGTTCCACAGGTAGACTGCATTAATGGGAGCCAATGCTCCCCAAAGGCTGGGAGCAGAGAATAGATGGACAGGGCAGCACTCACCTCAGGCTCTCCCGTGTCATGGTTGGTCTGGATCAGAATCTTGCCCAATCGAATGTCTTTGCAGACGGCAGTGAGCGCCTGCTCCATGGTCTCCCCTGCCCGCAGGATGGACACACCAGTGATCTGGGGCAGGGCCAAGACAACATCCATCTTAGACTAGACTGGGCATGTGGCAACAACTCTCACAGCACAGTGACCACCTGCTGCCTGCTCCCCGTCTTCCTCCACTGCGGCAACATCTCCCCACAACCCCCCAGCCCTCCCACTTGGGCAAGGCTCGCCAGCCACCCTTCCCTGTCCCCAAAGCACTCTGGAGCCCCACGGGGGATTGTCACCTTTCTGGGATACTTCTGCCCCCCTCAGCCTTGCCCCTGAAAGCCTCACCATCTGCTCCCAGTCTTGTCTCGCTACACAGCCGGGGGGGGAGGGGGGGAACTGACCTCACAGAGGCTGCGACTAGCCCAGGATCTCACAGGGAGTCTGTGCAGAGCTGGGAATAGAACCCAGCTCTTCCCAGGCCTGGGATGCAGAATGGCCACCCTTCCTCTCCGAGTTCTGGGAGGACCTAATCATCCCCAGGGAGTCTTGGCCAGTCTCACCCGCTGCCTATGGAACCGCTTCCCTTCATACACGGTCCCCTGAGGCGTCTCCACTGTAACTGGCTACAGGAGGAGAGAGAGTCATTAACACGGGAGCAGGGCCTGAGCCAGGCTGCAGCATGGCACAGCAACTTCATCTGGAAGGCACAAGAGCAGGTAGCAAAAGGCAGGGCCTGGGCCTTGCATAGCAGATTGGGGGGGCAATGGGGCAGGGCAAGGCCTGGCAGGTAGCAGAGATGGGTCACCGGGAAAGGGGTGGGGCCTGCACTGTAAGCAGGAAGAGGAGCAGGGCCTGCAGCAGAAGGGGCAGCTTGGGGGGAGGGCCCTGCAGGAGGGGCAGGTCACATACTTGGAGTGGCAGGAAGGAGAGGGCATGTTCAATCAGCAGCCTCATCAGGCGCTTGGAGTAGAAGATGAACTCGTCCCTGGTTGTGTCCTTGTTCCTGTGGGACCAGTGACACAGAAATGAGAACAGACTCCTGGGCCCCCCCATTCTAGCCCCATCCCAGGGCGAAAAGAAAATGCGGGGAGGGAGACAGAGTAGGCATGTCAGGGAGAGTATCTTGTCACTTCCCTAGTGAGCCAGGTTCTCCCAGATGACTGCCAGAGGAGAGGCCTGCACCGCTAGCACCAGGGGCCTTTCATCTCTCCCATGTGGGGGCCCAGCCCTTAACACTGTCTGGTGCACAACACATCCCCCCACTCCTTAGCGCTGCCCCGTGTGCAGTGCAGTGATTTAAAGGGCTCAGGGCTCCAGCTGCCACCGCAATAGCAGAGGCCAGAAGCCCCAGACTCCAGGGCAATTGCCCGCTTGTCCTCCCCCGCTACTGCTGGCTAGATCTGAGCTAATGGTTCTCCTAAGAGCAGGGGCTGTCCAGGCAGCTCCTGACCCCATACCTTGTGGGGATCTGATTCCATGCCACCCCTCTGACAGGGTCCTGCTATCTCAAGGGCAACACCACATTGGTCAGGCTAGCTCCGGGGAACCAGAGGCCAGCCCCATCCTGTCCTGTTCCACTTCCTCTTTCAGCATATCCCAGCCTCCCATGCCTGAGACCCGCCCTGAGGGTGAAGTTTCCATGGCCCCGGATGGACAATGGCCTGGAGGACAGGAGCGGCGTGACATTGGATTGGGATAGGAACCTTCAAGTCACGATTGCAACAAATCATGTTCAAAGTGGGCCAAGTAAGGTGTCTATAGAAAGCTGATGATTCACTACCACCTGTAAAGAAATGGGTACTGCATGGACAGGGGACTTGCCCATGTGACTCCAAACTCCAATGTAGGATGTACTCTTCTACAAGAAGAATGAGATTCTCTCCACATGGCAGAGAGTATATAAAGCAGGAGTGGGAAACCTACAGCCCGCAGGCTGGGCTTGCCTTGATCTGGCCTGCAGGCTCTGCCTGGCAGGGGGAGGAAGTGGCTCTGTGTGGGGGAAGCACTCTTTGCATGTACACCCTCCCCCCAATCGCACTCTTTGGCCAAATCACAGCCAATAGGAGCGGTACTAGTGTGGAGCACTTCCCTGAAGTGCACAGAACCATGCAGAGCCATGAGCACCCCACACATTGGAGCTGAGCCTGGTAGGCACCCATGCCCCCTTCCACTTTCCTCACAGATCCTTCACCCACCCACACTCCTGCACCCTACCTCCTACCCTGTCCCCACATGCCCACCATAGCCTGCTCCCTTTGCTACCTGCTCTTGTGCCTTCCCCACCCCTGACATAAAAGGCCCTGGAAATTCTTCCCTTTTGTCTTCAATCTGACTTCCCACCTCTGAAGGATCTTTGCTATGACCTCAAGCTTGGAACAAAGGACTGAATGGCCCATCCTAACAGCGAACATACTCCAGAGACTTAAGACAGCAGATTATTCCATCTCTGCTAACAAGCCTGAACCAAGAACTCTGGAAAAGGAATCAAATTACATGCACCAATTGCAATTTTAACTCACCCCTTCTTTACTTTTATAAATAATCCTTTAGATTCAAAAGGATTGGTAATGGTGTGCTTTTGAGTAAAATCTGAGTTATAAATTAACCTTGGAATGGGGCTGGTCCTTTGGGATAGGAAGAACTTGTTCAGATTTGGGGAAATTGGTTTAAATAACCAGTCACCTGTGTAAGGAGTGGTGCTGGTTGTGGCACAGGAGAAACTGGAGTGTCTGAGGGGACTGCTAGCCACTGTGGTGAACAGAAGTGCTTTGTGTGACTTATTTGGAGCCTTAAAGTGGAGGTCCCCACTCTTGGTCCTTGAATTGACTCCTAGAAACCCCCTTGTTAAAAGCAGTCTGATGGAGAGTGTTTCCTGCTCCTTCACTTGGGGCCTGGGATATGCTGACGGGACAAAGATGGGATGAGGGGCTCTGGTTATTCCAAAGCAGCCCAACTAAATGGGCCATATGCCCTGGGTATGACAGGCACCCCCAGCAGTAGGACCCAGTCAACTAAGACTCACTGGGGCAGAGTAGCAGGCAGGTCCTCCATCTATTCCAAGTAAGGACAGCCATATCTCAGGCCTGCTCCATGGTGAGGTCCCCCCATTAAGAACAGTTCACCAGACCAGGCTAGCAAACAGGGCCACAGATCACTGGGCAACTTCCTTCTGCTGACCTCCATCAGGACAGACCGGGCCAGCCTCACTGTCCAACCACAGGAAGGGCTCTCACCGAGCCCAGGACTGGACTAGAGAAGGCTCTGTGGAGAGGCCAGTGACCAGCATGGGACCCTGTCACAAAGCAGGAATTCCCAGTAATAGTTTTTATGAAGTCTGTTGTGGCTGTTTCCCCTATTTGGTATAGCTATCTGAGGCAGGAAAGGACTAATGCCACTCTCTGGGCAGCTTGCAAGACATGGGTCCAAACGGTACCTAGCTTGCTGGGCCAAGGCCGAGACATAGCCATGGCAAATTCAAGTGGACAACCAATGCACTGTGGGGAGAGAGATTTCCACACTTCTCAGCAGGAAAGCTGCCTGGAGAAGTGTGTTTGTGGGAGGCGGGGGGGGCTAGGAGGAGGTAGGGCTCTTATGTGGAATCTGACCAAGGACATCAAAGAGAGAGCTTGTACCAAGGGGTCACTACAGTTGTGGTGCTCAGGGCTGACCTGAATCATACGTTACCCTACAGCTCTCTGGGCTAATCAAGGGCTACCTGTGCCGTGTGCTGGTGGACTCTACCACTTACTTCAGTATAACTCTGGTCATTCAGGAGTGTGAAAAAGCCCATCTGAGCGACATAAGCATCTGGGGAGAGCACTAGGTGGGCAGGAGAGCTTCAGGCAGACAGCTACTGTCACAGAGCTCTCTCCCATCAGCATAGAACAACTTCCAGCTGCACTGCCTAAGCTTGCTTATGTACACGTAGCCTGACAAACCCGACTGCTCTGAAAACTGCCTGCCATTAAATACCAGCTTAGTTGTGCCAATCCCCCTGCCAGGTGTCTAGTGCAGCTGCCCAGGACTGGAGCCCCAGAGGCCATCTCGGGAGGTTATGAAGCCACATAGCCAATCCTGAAGGAAGAGACCGCCCAGGGATATAGCCGATTTAAGAGGCCCCTCCAAGAAACTGTTCCAAAGCTTGGGAAGCCCTGATCTTGTGGGTCCAATGCAGACCTGCAGCCATGCCCCACATAATGAACAGGACAGAGATGGCCCCAGGGCCTGAATGAGGTGGACTGGACAACCCACAGCCAAGGGAAAGGGGCCAAAACCCAAATTTGAGAGACTTCATCATCTATTACTAAAATATGCCTGGTGTGAGTTACTGGGAAACCAGAAGAGCCATTGAGGCAAGGGGGCTACAGTGCCATGCTATGCCACCAGGTGCATGCTCTGGGACTGCAACTAGGCCAGCCGTCCCAGAGGAGAGAGCTGGGGAAGAAAGGCTGCCCCCAGCCAGGGTGACAGCAGGGGGTGTAGAAGAGAAAGGCTGCTGCCCCCCCCCCCCATGCAGAGAGCAGGGGAAAGGAGTCCTGGTAGGGGGCTCTCAGGAAGGGGTGCTGTGGGGAGTAAGGGAGGAGCCCCCCGCTCAGGCAGAGCACGGGAAGGAAGCAGACCCTCGTACCCCCAGGTAAAAGAGAGGCCCTGCTGAGGGAAGAGCCAGAGAAGGTCTCCGTACCTGATGATGGTGTGCATGCCACGCACCTGCGGCGTGCTCTCAAGGACGCTCAGCGACTTGGGCAGCGGCTGCCCTTGGTGGGCAGAGGCCAGGGCTGCTCTGCAGAGATACATGAGTGAGTGTGCCCCAACAGCCCTCTGCCAGCATTTGCACAGGCATGCACACACCCCACCTGCCCATGACCACCACATGCAGGGAAATGCTGGTGGCCCATCAGCTTTCTGCCACATTCACCAACCCATAGGAGACCCCCTGCGGGCATGTGTGTGTCTGACATCTGCACGGCAACTCTGTCCACCAGGCAGCCTCATGTCCTGCTCCCTGGGCTCCCTCCCAACAGGGCACACAACACTCCCTCCTCCATACCAGCTGCATGTGAGCAGCACAGGGACAGTCTTGTGCCAGCATGCCAAGGAGGACACCACACCAGCCCCCACCCCCTCCAAGAAGATAGTCTAACAGTGGGAGTGAAGCTGCAGCAGCTAGGGCGTGGCATAGCCAGCCCTGCCCATGGGGCTCCTGGTCTGTACTCTGCACTCAAGCAAGTTTTGATCTAGCTAGATTAAGACTAGTTTAGATAGAAGGTAACTTGGATGCATCCAGATGCGTTGCAATCCTGCCCCTCTGGGCCTGCCGTGACAAGGAAATTGTAAGAGTTATGAAGCCTATCTGTACCTCAGTTTCCCTTATATATTGCACTGTTACTCATTGGGGAAAGGGATTATGCTGGCTCTCTAAGCAGGATGAGCCCCAGGTGTCACCTCCCTGCCTGAGTGGAATGAAGAGTCATTAGGAAGCCAGGGAAGAAGTGGGCCAGAGACCAGGCCAGTTGCAGTGACTCCTGGCTCAATGCTCTCAGCAGAGAAGCTGAGCAGAGAACAAGTGACCAGGTAGGAAGAGGTGGGGGACAAGGAACCTGGGCAGGTCTACACTACCACTTCCCTCAATCCAACATACACCACTCAGGGGTGACAAGGCCATGCCTGCATGCCACATGTGACAACGGCCCAAGCGCTGTCAGTGAGACACTCTCCCACAAACTGCTTCTGTCTCTCACAAAGGTGCATGAATGGTGCTGACGGGAGACTGCGTCTAGCAGAGCACTGCAGGTGGGCCAAAATGGTGCTTCTAGGGAAGACTAGTGGTGACTGAGGAAGTCAGAGGCTCAAAACACTACAACCACCCTACTGGAGTGGTTCAGTGTAGACACAACCCACGCTGATGGCAGAATCCTCCCATCAGCGCAGATAATCCACCTCTCACAGATGCAGGAGCCAGGTCAACAGAAAAGTCTTCTGCCAACCTACTGCTGTCTAGAAAGGGACTTAGGTCAGTGTAACTACGCCACTCTGACAGTGGATTTTTCATGCCTCTGAGCAACGTCATTAAACTGGCCTAACTTAGACTAGGCTGAGAGTGGGAGTAGGCATGAAAATGGAGCTTGCTGCAGCTTGGTTAGGCTCTGGACTGAGCGGAATAGTCCATGCTTCTACTTTCCTCTCCCCAGGCTGGGCTGCCTGTGCTAGGATCCAGGTGGATAAAAAACCCCAACTGTTTTAAAAAGCTGTGCGAGTCACTGCAAATGACAGGTGAGGGGCATGGACTGTGGCAGAGTAGACAAGTCTTGACTAGGGTCTGTCTCAGCGGGACTTGCTGACCAGAGCTCTTGGTTTGAAGCAGGAATGCTGGAGCACAGCAGTTCAGTGTCAGGAAGTAAGGGTGAAACCCCCAGGGTCAGGCCCATTGAAGGATTCTGCAACGAAACTTCCCAGGCTGGAGGAATAGCTCCCACACTGTGGATCTATGAGAACTCTGCAGCCCCGAACCCCTCTGGGTGCCCCACCCAGGCTCAGCTGCTCTCTCGGCTGTGGCGCAGTTTGAGGCTGATGAACAGTCTCTGGAGGAAATGAAGGAGCAGCTTGCCCAGTGCCCCTTGAGAAAAGCCACAAAGCCCCGGCAGTGTGGTGTGCTTGGGATCCTCCTGAGTCAGGGCTAGCAGCTACTGAGCTGGGATGTAGGAATTGTTCCTCTGCAACCGGCCTGTCTGCCCCTTCCCCTGGTGACCAGAGCCCTCCTCCCACAGCCGAGAGCCTGGTGCCTGGCAGAGGGTGGTGCCAAGAGGCTGTGGAGATGCCCAGAGCTCAGCTGCGGTGACAGCAGCAGCCTACAGGTCACACACACACAGCACTGTGGGAAGGATCTGCTCCACTCCACGGGGGCTGCAGCTCAGGGCTCAGAGACAGACAAAGCAAGTCACCACCCAAAGAGACTTCCCCCCCTACACCAAGCCAAGCAACACACACAGGAGCGGCCAGCGGGGCAGGGAAGGAACGGAGACAAACTGTCCTCACATATCCCAGCGCAGCTTCCTCTGGTGCAGACGCCACGGGCCAACGGGGACAGGGGAGGGCACAACAGGGGGACAAAAGAGAGACAAACGGGCATTAGAGGGCAGCAGGCAGCAGCAGCTTCCTGCTGTGGGCACAGGTGCCAGGGAAGAGATAGGCAGCCCACCAGGGCTGGGAGGGGAGAAGCAGCTAGCTTAGTCCAGCCCCAGCGAGAGCAGGGACCTGCCGAAAGCACCTGGAGCAGGGAAGCGGCCTGGCCCACCTAGCTGCAGAGACAGGGAAGGGGCAGGTGCCAGGCAGGCCTTGCCCTGCCACACCCTAGCAGCAACAGCACCACGCAGTATCTGAGAGGAGCATATCCAGCACCCCTGCATGGGAGCAGCGAGGTCTGGGGCTGCTGCCCTTTCCCAGTCCCCCTCTGGAGGACCTGAGCGAGCACCCCACACACAGCAGCCCTGCCCCACAGCTTGGCCAGGTGCCCTGAGATTGCAGGCAAGAAGAGCAGTCAGAGCCATCACGCATGCCCATGAGGCAGGGCTCAGCATGTCATTAGCCAGGCTCCAGAGCACCTGCGAGGATGCCTCCGGGGATCTCTCCCTGTTCCAGAGCCCCTCTGGCCCCAGAGAAAAGGCAGCTGGCAGCTCCCATGGGGCCACACTAAGCCAGCCACCAAGACATGGGCTCAGCCACATCATGGAGCAGCTCCCTGGGAGACCCTGGCACACGGAAGGACCCGAGTCATTCTCAGTGGACAGGTGCAGGGGCTCCCAGGGACCAGTTACAGGAGCAGCACCAGTGTCTATGCATGCCATGCACCACGGACCATTAGCACTGCTAGCCTTTGGCAGGACCGAGGCTCCCCACCCTGCTCATCTGCATGGCTGGGGCCCTGTGACTGCCATGGGCCGTGACCCGCTCCCAGCCCCCGGGACAGGCGCAGGCTGCACCCAGGGCAGTGGGCTGAGCTGTGAGAGGAGAGAAGAGAGGTTCCGTTCTGCGGCCATCATACCTGACCGTGATTTCACGCTGCGATGGTGAGAGCCCACGCCGGGAGGCAACAAGGTGAGTACAGGGCCGGGGTGGGGAGAGAAACAGAACATTTGGTTACTGCACGCAGCTGGCTGAGCACCAGCCAACACCAGCCCAGATGCCCTCGCTCCAGGGCCACCAGTGCTCCAGCCTACCACCTTCTGCTGTTGCTAACCCTGAGGAGGGAAAGCCATAGCACAGCCATCAGCAGAGGGTGCATGCATATCCAGGGAGTGGCAGGCTGGCGGCGATTATTGGGCAGAAATGAAGGGCACTCAAAGGGCGGGGGGAACCCAAGGCTAGGCTGGCAGGGTGTTGCAGGTCAGGACAGCAGGGGCCAGCTACAAGTTAAGTGGGCGCCACACTGAAGAATGAGATGTGCCATGTGGTACACCGTGCCTCCTGGCTCGGCCTCTGCTTTAGGGCACGTCCACTCACTCTTCCCCTCCCACTCTGACCTGGGACACTGCAGGCACCAATGGCCTCACGATGGGAACAGTCCTGGTCAGCAAGAGCCACAGTACAGCAGCTGAGGTGCCTAAGTCCCCCCACAGTGTGCAGTGAACAAGGGGTTAGAGGCAGCGGCAGCTGGGCAGGGTCTAGCCCCCAATCCTGGCCCAGCCTCCTTACCTTTTCCAGCTGGCTGTGCACATGCTGCACAATGAGGTCCAAGGCCACAAAGTTCTCCCCACCTGACAGGAGGGCAAGAGCATGAGATGGACAACAGCCCCACCCCCTCGCCTCCTGGAGCCCAGCCTCCAGCCTGCCACCCCCAAATACACTTCCCCAGGCCACTACCCCACCCTGCACTTCCACCCCCTACAGCCCAGCCCCCCACCCTCCCCATACAAGCCCACTCAAGACTGCCACCCCATGCCCTCGTCCCCTGGAGCCCAGCTCCTCACCCCATACACATTTCCACACCCCCAGTCTGCTGCCCCACTGTCACGTTATTGGATTTTAAGGGGAGCAGCCAGATCACTGCTGCGTCCATGGGGGGGGGGGGCGTTTGCCCCAAAGTCTGTACAAAGGGGACCATGTGAGGTGTCAAATGAAAGCTTATGTTCTACTGATTCTGTGTATGCTACTCATGTACTTGTATGATGTCTGCATGAGTAGTTACGAATATGGACTCTGTGCTGGTATTGTGAATGTTCTCTGCCTGCTGAAAGGAAGGAATGTCCAATGAATGGCTATGCTAACTAGCACAGCTCCAAGGACAATGGCTCTCAAAGCACCCAATATGCACCTGAGGAGTATGTCTGAAAACCTGCAAACCAGTCAATAGCTAATGGCTACTGGCATGGAACACACGGATAGGTCACTTGACCATGTGACCCGCTCCAGCTTGGATGGTACCAGGAATGGACATAAAGTGCCATGAGGTGGACTCCATCTTGTCTTCAATTCTGCTACTGATCCTAAATGCAGCCTTGTGAGGAACAGAGAGCTGGGAAGGATTGTTGACCCATCCTGACATTGGATGTACACCAGAGACTTTTAAGACAGCAGTTTGTAACATCTCTGCTGAGAGCCTGCATCAAGAACTTGGTGATTGGTGCATGTAATGTGTTCTCCTTAACCTTACTCTCAACCTTTTCTCTCTTTTATTAATAAACCTTTAGATTTTAGATTCTAAAGGATTGGCCCAGTGTGATCTTGTGAGTAAGATCTAAAGCAGTGGTTCCCAAACTTTTCAGCATCATGCCCCCGTTTTGATTTTTGAGAAACCCTCATGCCCTCCCCACCCCCGCCAAAAATAGCAGCAAAACTTGTTAAGGAAAAAAATGGCCTTTTAAGAGCAGAGCAGGCATTGCTCTTTTAAGGTGGCCATTTTGAAGTCTGTCCCAGCCAGCCCAAGCAGACAGACGGACTGGGCTCTTTCTTGGGGGGGTGGAGTGGGGGATTGACGGGGGGCTGGGTTGCCTCGCGCCCCCCCCCCTGGAATTTCTTCACGTGCCCCCCAGTTTGGTAACCCATGATCTAAAGTATAAATTGACCAGGGATTTGTGGCTGGTTCTTTGGGACTGGGAGAACCTGTTCAGGGTAGGTGAGATTGGGTTCTATAACCCCTCACCTGTGTGTAAGGCCTGGGGCTGACTGTGGCACAGGGAGAGCTGGGGTGTCTGAGGAGTTTTGCTTGTGAGGCTTCCTGCTGGCCAGATCGGCAGCTGGAGCGCTCCGTGTGACTGGTTTGTGACCTGTTTGGGAAAGGTCTCCAGTCTGGGGCTGTAAGCAGCCCTGGTTTTGAGCAACTCGCCCTGACCCAGCCCGTCACACCCACCCTGCCCTTCCAGCTGCCTCCCGACTCACGAGCCCCCATGCAGCCTCACCTCTGGGCACCACAATGTCGGCCACTTGCACAGTGGGCTCAATGTACTGCTCGAAGGCTGGCTTGACAAACTTGTTGTACTGCTTGATGACCCCCACGATGTCGCGCCCGCGCTCCATGATGTCGCGCTGCAGCCGCCGCACCAGCCGGATGTCAGAGTCCGTGTCCACAAATACCTTCATGTCCAGGAGCTGGGGATTGAGGAGGGTGAGGACCCATCTACCACCCCACACACCCAGCCAGCTCTGACCTCTCCCTGCCCACCAGGTGTAACCACACAGAGTACAATGGGATGTTTCTCAAGAGCTGGCTGTTTCCCCCCCCATGTGCACACCAGACCAGACTCTCAAACCTCCCCCTCTCCCCCACGGTGCTCTGAGAACAGATCAGTCCTTCCACTAGTTCCCAGACACTGAACCAGGCCAGGCCACAGCAGGTACCCAGGCCAGTGCCCCTCTGCCCCAGGCACCACCTTGTGCCAGCCAGCACCCAGGCCTGGCCCCCTGCCCCATGCCCCGCTTTACACCAGCAGGCAAGCCATACCTTCAACAGCTCCTTGTTGGCAAAAGATAAAATCCCCTCAAACACTACAACATTGGCCCCATAGATGGTTTTCTGCAGGGAGAGAAGAGTCACACCCAAAGACTGGTAACCATCCACCACCTCCATCTGCTCCCGCACTGCACCCCACACCTCTGACCGATTCAAACCCTGTCCACACACGGCCCATTCCTCCCACACACACACAGCCCACTGCCCCCATCCCACAGCTGGGGATAGTGCAGCCCTATATCCAGGGGATTCTCCACCTGCACCCCACATACCCACTCCTTGCGGCGGCTGTGCGTGGTGAAGTCATACACTGGCACCTTGACGCTCTTGCCTTTCTTCAGTTTGCGCAGAACGCTGATCAGCAGGTCAAAGTCAAAGGCATCGGGGTGGTCAAAGTTGTATTCGTTCTGAGCAGCCAGCTCCTGCTGCTCCTTATTCAGCACCTGGGCAGAGGCACAGAGCCATAGGGAGAGGGGAGCAGCACAGTGAACAGGGGAAGGGCAAAAGCACAGTATGTGGAAGGGAGGGGGAGAGGCACAGGAAGGCATAAAATGGCATAAACTCAGTCTGTTAGATCTACCAACATTCAGACAGAGCCTTTAACCCCTCCCCACTGTCAATATGGGCCCCAAACAGCTGCCCCCCTGGTGGGCACCCAGGGCTGGCTAGCAGGTACAAGACATTTCTGGGAAGAGCTCAGGAAGCCTGCCCCCCCTCACCTCCATTCACAGCAACTGATCCACCTCAGAGCTGGGCCCTGTGCAGCACAGAGATTCAGCCTCCAGGGTCCCTGGATGGTTGGGGCTCTCCCTTCCAACAGGGGTGCACAGGCTCACCTTATAGAAGCAGTCCATGGATAGCAGCACCACCCAGGGCACATCCAGGGCCTCAATGATCTTGTTGGCCACTGTGGTCTTGCCTGACGCGCTCCCTCCACACAAACCTGGCGAGAGAGATCCACCACTGCTCACTGTCACCCCTCGACCCTGCCCCTCCCCCTCACCGCCCTTCCCATGTCACCCACTCACCAGCACCCAATGACCCCTCTGGCTCACTGTAATCCCTCCCACTTGCTTCCCATCATCCCACCCAAAACATGATCCCCCCCTCATCCCTGTGGTCACCCTATCAGTTGCTGACTCAACAAGTCCCATGGGGCAGGGCCTCCTTGGTTAGAACATAAGAACGGCCGTACTAGGTCAGACCAAAGGTCCATCTAGCCCAGTAGCCTGTCTGCCGACAGCGACCAACACCAGGTACCCAGGAGGGGATGGACCGAAGACAATGACCAAGCAATTTGTCTCGTGCAATCCATCTCCAGCCTTCCACAAACAGAGGCCAGGGGCACCATTCCTACCCCCTGGCTAAAAGCCTTTTATGGACCTAACCTACATGAAATTATCTAGCTTCTCTTTAAACTCTGTTATAGTTCTAACCTTCACAGCCTCCTCTGGCAAGGAGTTCCACAGGTTGACTACATGCTGTGTGAAGAAGAACTTTCTTTTATTAGTTTTAAACCTGCTACCCATTAATTTCATTTGGTGTCCTCTAGTTCTTCTATTATGGGAACTAATAAATAACTTTTCTTTATTCACCCTCTCCACACCACTCATGATTTTATAGACCTCTATCATATCCCCCCCCAGTCTCCTCTTTTCTAAACTGAAAAGTCCCAGTCGCTTTAACCTCTCTTCATATGGGACCCGTTCCAAACCCCTAATCATTTTAGTTGCCCTTTTCTGAACCCTTTCTAGGCCAAAATATCTTTTTTGAGGTGAAGAGACCACATCTGTACACAGTATTCAAGATGTGGGCGTACCATAGTTTTATACAGGGGCAGTAAGATATTCTGGGTCTTATTTTCTATCCTTTTCTGAATAATTCCTAACATCCTATTTGCCTTTTTGACCGCCGCTGCACACTGTGTGGAAGTTTTCAGAGAACTATCCACGCTAACTCCAAGATCTCTTTCCTGATTTGTCGTAGCCAAATTAGCCCCCATTAGGTTCTTTCTAGGCAGTCAGTATGTCCATTCTGAGAGGTCAGCCACATGGCCTCCTTCCCCATACTGCACCCCAGAAAGCTCAGATGAAGAAAAGGAGAGCCTAGCTCACAGATGGTGCTGGAGGCAGCAGTACTTGGAGCAGGCATCTCATCCACTCCAGCAAGGCCCAGTGGGGTGAAGGCAGAGAGGGGGACTGGCACCAGGCTGCAGGGCCAAGGTTAGCAGCACACAGCCATAGCCAATCAGGGTATGGAAGAGCGATTGGCTGGGCAGGAGAAGATGCAAGCTGAGAGGTGCACAGCACTGATGCAGTCCCCTCTGGCAGATCCATCCCCACAAATGGAAGACAAAGGACAGGGTAGGCCCACTGGTCAGTGAGGAAGGAAAAACAGTAACAGGAAACTTGGAAACGGCAGAGATGCTTAATGACTTCTTTGTTTCAGTCTTCACCGAGAAGTCTGAAGAAATGCCTAACATAGTGAATGCTAGTGGGAAGGGGGTAGGTTTAGAAGATAAAATAAAAAAAGAACAAGTTAAAAATCACCTAGAAAAGTTAGATGCCTGCAAGTCACCAGGGCCTGATGAAATGCATCCTAGAATACTCAAGCAGCTGATAGAGGAGGTATCTGAGCCTCTAGCTATCATCTTTGGAAAATCATGGGAGACAGGAGAGATTCCAGAAGACTGGAAAAGGGCAAATATAGTGCCCATGTATCATAGGATCACAGAACGATAGAGCTGGAAGAGACCTCAGAAGGTCATCAAGTGCAGCCCCCTGCTCTAGGCAGGACCAATCCCAACTAAATCAACCCAGCCAGGGCTTTGTCAAGTCGAGACTTAAACACCACTAGGGATGGAGACTCCACTACTTCCCTAGGGAACCCATTCCAGTGCTTCACCACCCTCCAAGTGAAATAGCTTTTCCTAATATCCAACCTGGATCTCTCCCACCACAACTTGAGACCATTGCTCCTTGTTCTGCCATCTGTCACTACTGAGAACAGCCTCTCTCAATCCTCTTTGGAACCTCCCTTCAGGAAGTTGAAGGCTGCTATCAAATCCCCCCTCACTTTTCGCTTCTGCAGACTAAACAGACCCAACTCCCTCAGCCTCTCCTCACAGGTCATGTGCTCCAGCCCCCTAATCATTTTGGTTGCCCTCCGCTGGACCCTCTCCAATGCATCCACATCCTTTTTGCAGTGGGGGGCCCAGAACTGGACACAATACTCCAGATGAAATATAAAAAGGGAAATAAGAACAACCCAGGAAACTACAGACCAGTTCGTTTAACTTCTGTGCCAGAGAAGATAATGGAACAAGTAATTAAGGAAATCATCTGTAAATACTTGGAAGGTGGCAAGGTGATAGCGAACAGCCAGCATGGATGTGTAAAGAACAAATCATGTCAAACCAATCTGATAGCTTTCTTGGATAGGATAACGAGTCTTGTGGATAAGGGAGAAGCGGTAGATGTGGTATACCTAGACTTCAGTAAGGCGTTTGATACGGTCTCACATGATATTCTTATCAATAAACTAGGCAAATACAACTTAGATGGAGCAACTATAAGGTGGGTGCATAACTGGCTGGATAACCGTACTCAGAGAGTAGTTATTAATGGTTCACAATCCTGCTGGAAAGATATAACAAGTGGGGTTCCGCAGGGGTCTGTTTTGGGACCGGCTCTGTTCAATATCTTCATCAACGATTTAGATATTGGCATAGAGAGTACGCTTATTAAGTTTGCAGATGATACCAAGCTGGGAGGGGTTGCGACTGCTCTGGAGGATAGGGTCATAATTCAAAAAGATCTGGACAAATTGGAAAAGTGGTCTGAGGTAAACAGGATGAAGTTTAATAAAGACAAATGCAGAGTGCTCCACTTAGGAAGGAACAATCAGTTTCACACATACAGAATGGGAAGCAACTATCTAGGAAGGAGTACTGCAGAAAGGGATCTAGGGGTTATAGTGGACCACAAGCTGAATATGAGTCAGCAGTGTGATGCTGTTGCAAAAAAAGCAAACAAGATTCTGGGATGCATTAACAGGAGTGTTGTGAGCAAGACACAAGAAGTAATTCTTCCACTCTACTCTGCACTGTTTAATACTCCAACTGAGGCCTGTGTCCAGTTCTGGGCACCGCATTTCAAGAAGGATGTGGAGAAATTGGAGAGGGTCCAGAGAAGAGCAACAAGAATGGTTAAAGGTCTAGAGAACATGACTTATGAAGGAAGACTGAAAGAACTGGGCTTGTTTAGTTTAGAAAAGAGAAGACTGAGAGGGAACATGATAGCAGTTTTCAGGTATCTAAAGGGTGTCATAAGGAGGAGGGAGAAAACTTGTTCATCTTGGCCTCTGAGGATAGAACAAGAAGCAATGGGCTTAAACTGCAGCAAGGGAGGTTTAGGTTGGACATTAGGAAAAAGTTCTTAACTGTCAGGGTAGTCAAACACTGGAATAAATTGCCTAGGGAGGTTGTGGAATCCTCATCTCTGGAGATATTTAAGAGTAGGTTAGATAAATGTCTATCAGGGATGGTCTAGACAGTATTTGGTCCTGCCATGACGGCAGGGGACTGGACTCGATGGCCTCTCGAGGTCCCTTCCAGTCCTAGTATTTTATGATTCTATGAAATGGTTAGTGCAGTCCATAGTCTAAGGCAGTGGTTTTCAAGGCACAGGTGGTGACCCAGTACTGGGTCATGGAATGTAAGGCACCGAGCCACACGGATTTAGACTGCATTTAATCAACTAACCGACTAGACAATGGAATTTCCATTGACTAGTCAACCAGTCGATAAGGGGGGAACTGCAAAGCTGCAGAGGGGTTAGCTCCCGGCCCCAGGAGCTAACCCTGCTGTGGCTCTGCCTTTTAAATGTATTAAGAGCTGCCAGGGTCATTTTGCTCAGCCCCTCAGGGACCTGGTGGTTCTGGTAAGCACTGCTGACCAGGCCATTAGAAGTCCCATCAGTGGTACTTCCTGGCTAAGGGTGAGTCATGACCCACTCAATTAGATCCAATATGTTCTAACACCATGCTGCACCCCAAAAGTGACAGCACCAGGTCCAGCTCCTAGGCAGGGGGGCACGGGGCTCTGCACGCTGCCACTACCACCAGCTCTGCACATCCATTGGACAGGAACTGGCCAATGGGAGGTGAGATGACAGTGCTGGTGGGTGAGAGCCACATGGAGCTGCTTGTGCATCTCTGCCTAGGAGTCAGACCTGGTGCTGGCCGCTTTGGGGGTGCAGTGTGGTCTGCGATGCCAAGAGAGGCAAGAAAGCTGCATTAGCCCTCCTGCTGTGCCGCTGACCAGGAGCTGCCAGAGATAAGCCCATGTCCCAGACCCCATCCCAGAGCCTGAACCCCCAGCCCTGACCCCTCCCATACCTCATGCCCTAGCCCAGAGCCCCTCATTCCCAGCTCCATCCTGTAGCCCTCACCCACACAACCCCAGCTCTCTGCCTCCACCCCCTCCCAGCTCCCACACTCCAACCCTCCTCCCCCCTCCCCCTCCAATTCCCAGATCTGTTGGATCACAGGCATTAACAATTTTCTTCAACTGGGTCACCAGAAAAAAAATTGAAAAGTACTGGCCTAGAAGACTGCTGGATTCCTTACTAAATGACATCCATAAGTAGCACAAGCTACTATCATCGTGGCTAGGAGACCCTGCCCCATACTGGAAGAGAATGACCTGCCTTGGTTATACATAGTTCATCCCCCTCCCCCAGCATTACAGCTAGGGATGTTAAGAAGTGTGTAATTCGTTAACCATGTAGTCGACAAATCTTTTCATAAAATCATAGAATACTAGAACTGGAGGGGACCTCAAGAAATCATCAAGTCCAGTCCCCTGCCCTCATGGCAGAACCAGACACGGTTTATATCATCCCTGATAGAGGTCTGTTTAACCTGCTCTTAAATATCTCCAGTGAGGGAGATTTTACAACCTTCCTAGGCAATTTATTCCAGTGTTTAATCACTCTGACAGTTAGGAACTTTTTCCTAATGTCCAACCTAAACCTCCCTTGCTGCAGTTTAAGCCCATTGCTTCTTGTCCTATCCTCAGAGCCCAAGGAGAACAATTTTTCCCCCTCCTCTGTATGACATTCTTTTAGATAGCTGAAAACCGCTATCATGTCCCCCTCCGTCTTCTCTCTTCCAAAGAATTTTGTTGCTTACATGATTAATTGATTAGGGTTAGCACTGCAAGCACTAAGACCCATCTTATGCCAGGTCCCAGCAACTACCCCCACTGCAGCTCTGCAAATCCTGTGCATACAAAACCGCAGTGGGGGTAGCTACTGAACCCAGCATGAGCTGGGACTGAGCCAGCGTGCCTGCTCACGGGCTCCGAAAATACTTCAAATGCAAAGCATCCGCTTATCACTTAATCGTTTAACTGGGTACCCTACTATATCCCTAATTACAGCAACACGACACACTCGGGCACTCCAGACAGGTCAGCCTCTTGCAGCACATCTTCTCAGCATGCTTGGTTCCTCCCAGCACATCCCACCTGTCCACCACCCTCTGGGATGGCTGCCCAAAAACGTAACAGCAGGTTCGAGACTTCTCAGTCCTTCCCTACGAAGCCCAGGCCCAGCAGCCTAAGGCCAGGTCTACATTGAACCTTTTAGCAGTCTAGCAACACTGGTAAGCAGTGTCTTTGAGCTGTCCGCCTATGCCAGCTCAAGCCCCGTACAGGGTCAGACACACTGCACTTTTGCCACAAGAGCTCATTGTTCCAGAGCGCAGCCAGGGCAGGGGAACGGAGGGGGGGGCAACTGCAGGTAGGGTCAGGGTTCATAATGGGGGAGTCCAGCATAACTCTCCAGCTGGGTAAGGCCTCTCCCAGCAGGTCCCATGCCTGGCACAGCCGTAGCTGGGCAGCAAGGGGCTGGGCCCAGGCCTCACCAATGACAAAGGCTTCCTTGAATGGCGTGCCTGTCTCGTTGTACCAAGGCGGCCGCCCTGCTGTATAGATGGTCCGTTTGCTGGTTCGCAGCAGCGGGGGCCCTGTCTTCGACTGGCTTGTGGTCCGCTTGCGCGGGGACAGGGCAGGTGTCAATGGTAAGCAGCTCAGCAGCGTATCGAAGGAGTCCTCCCCACTGCCACTGCGGGACATGACACTCAGAGCTCGGCGCAGCCGGGGACAAGGCTGTTTGAGGGAAGCACATCCTGGGGTCCCCTCTCACCCCACCGGGCAGCGCCCCTCCCCCCGCAGAGGGCCCCCGCCCGCCCCACCGGGCAGCGCCCCTCCCCCCGCAGAGGGCCCCCACCGGGCAGCGCCCCTCCCCCCGCAGAGGGCCCCCACCGGGCAGCGTCCCTCCCCCCGCAGAGGGCCCCCGCCCGCCCCACCCCCCGCAGAGGGCCCCCGCCCGCCCCACCCCCCGCAGAGGGCCCCCACCGGGCAGCGTCCCTCCCCCGCAGAGGGCCCCCGCCCGCCCCACCGGGCAGCGCCCCTCCCCCCGCAGAGGGCCCCCACCGGGCAGCGCCCCTCCCCCCGCAGAGGGCCCCCACCGGGCAGCGCCCCTCCCCCCGCAGAGGGCCCCCGCCCGCCCCACCGGGCAGCGCCCCTCCCCCGCACAGGGCCCCCACCGGGCAGCGCCCCTCCCCCCGCAGAGGGCCCCCGCCCGCCCCACCGAGCAGCGCCCCTCCCCCGCAGAGGGCCCCACCGGGCAGCGCCCCTCCCCCCGCAGAGGGCCCCCACCGGGCAGCGCCCCTCCCCCCGCAGAGGGCCCCCACCGGGCAGCGCCCCTCCCCCCGCAGAGGGCCCCCACCGGGCAGCGCCCCTCCCCCCGCAGAGGGCCCCCGCCCGCCCCACCGAGCAGCGCCCCTCCCCCGCAGAGGGCCCCCACCGGGCAGCGCCCAACCAACTCCCGACCGCACCTGTCCCGCCGCGCCCCCGGCCGCTCCCCTGCGCCCGCTGCCGCCGCCATTTTGCCGGGCACTGGGTCCGCGGGGGTTGCCGGGAGCTGCGGACCCCAGGGCCGTCTCTCGTGGCCAATTGGGCGGGGCCGCGCCCGGGAACTACGACTCCCAGCAGCCCCCGCGCGGACGGAGTGCACCTTGGCCCCGCCTACCGCCAGCCCTTGTTCTCCCTCCTGCCCCATAGCCCCACCCACCGACACCTGGCTGCTGCATGGCCTCGCCCACCACTGCCCCATGTTTCCCCTGCATCCCCACAGTCCACTCCTACCCCCCGTGCCTGCCCCATCGCCCCCTCCTACCACCTGCTTCCTCCGCATAGCCCCCCCACCAACTCCTACCTCCCAACTTGCTCCATAGCCCCTTCGTACCACCCCCTGCCTGCCCCATCGCCCAGCGCACTGCCCCCTGCCGGCCCCATAGTCCCCTCCTACCACTCCCTGGCTGCCCCATAGCCACCTCATACCATTGTCTGCCTGCCCCATCGCCCGACACACTGTCCCCTGCCTGCCCCACAGCCCCCTCCTACCACCCCCTTCTTCCACATAGCCCCCCCCCCCACCAACTCCTACCTCCCAGTAGTCCCTCCTATCACCTCCTGGCTGCCCCATCACCCTGTGCCCTGTCTCCTGCCAGCCCCATAGCCCCCTCCTACCACCACCTTCCTCCGCATAGCCCCCCAACGAACTCCTACCTCTCCATAGCCCCCTCCTATCACCACTGCCTGCTCCATCACCCCACCCACTGCCCCTTACCTGCCCCATAACCCCCTTGTACCACCTCCTGCCTACCCCATCACCCTGTGCACTGTCCCCTGCCAGCCCCATAGCCCCCTCCTACCACCACCTTCCTCCGCATAGCCCCCCAACGAACTCCTACCTCTCCATAGCCCCCTCCTATCACCACTGCCTGCTCCATCACCCCACCCACTGCCCCTTACCTGCCCCATAACCCCCTTGTACCACCTCCTGCCTACCCCATCACCCTGTGCACTGTCCCCTGCCAGCCCCATAGCCCCCTCCTACCACCCCCTTCCACCGCATAGCCCACCCCACCAACTCCTACTTCCTCATAGCCCCCTCCTATCACCCCTGCATGCTCCATGACCCCTGCATGCCCCATCGCCCCTTTGTACCACCCCCCTGCCTTTCCCATTGCCTTGCACTCTGCCCCCCTGCCTGCTCCATAGACCCCACATACTAACCTCCTGCCTGCTCCTGGACCCTTTCACTTGCCCCCGACACACATTCATCCCTACACACCCCAACCCCCTGCCCCGACCCCCCCATCCCAACCCCTTATTCTTAGTCATGTACCCCCAAACCCCTCTGCCACGAGTCCACCACCAGCAGCCCACTGCCCTGATTCCTGCACCCCCAAATCCTCCCTGTCCTGACACCACCACAACCATCCCACTGCCCGGATTCCTGCACCCCCCACATACCTCTGCCCTAAGCCCCCCCAGTCCCAGCCTCCTGCTCTTATTCCTAAACACCCCCCCTGCCCTGAGCCCCCATCACACACACTCTAACCCTCTGCCTTGAGCCCACACACACTCCACCGCACATATAAGCTTCTTACAGGTACTGTCGTTATCGCACCCCACAAACCTCCTGCCCTGAGTGTCCCCCAGTGGGGTGCAATTAAAACTACACAAACATATTTAATCATTCTTTCATACCCTGAGAAGATAACGTTAGCTAAGCAGTAATGCTCAAAAGGTGAGCTGTAAGAGGAGAAGGGGGCCCAAAGTCAAATCTTACATGCTCCCCCCAGAACAGCTAGTTGTGTCCCTGGGCGCAGATCCCGGAGGCCTTGTAATGGCAGGGAATTAATTTGCTGAGACAAACCCAGATGAGTCCACCAATGCTATGTCTAGACTGCAGGCTTCTTTTGGAAGAAGCTTTTCTGGAAGAGATCTTCAGAATAAACTTCTTCCAAAAGAGAGCATCTACACAGCAAAGGCACATTGAAAAAGCGATCTGCCTTTTTGAAAGATAGCGTCCACACTGAATGGACGCTATCTCGCATTTCAGCTGTGATTACTATAGACAGAGTGGCCACCAGGGCACCTGTGCTTTTCCTCTTTCCTCTTCTTTCAAAAGAACTCCCTCTTCCCGGTCCACACACACCTTTTTCCGAAAAAGCTCTGTGATGGACTGGGCTACTTACAGTCTCGAATGGAGATCTTTCCCAGATAGGCCACAAACCAGTCACACAGAGTGCTTCAGCTGCCAATTCAGCCATCAGGGAGCCTCACAAGCAAAACCCCTCAGAAACCCCAGCTCTCCCTGTGCCACAATCAGCCCCGGGCCTACACACAGGTGAGGTGTTATAGAACCCAATCTCACCAACTCCAGACAGATCCCCCTGGTCCCAAAGAACCAGCCACAGTCCCCAGTCAATTTACACTTTAGATCTTACCCACAAGAGCATGCTGGCCCAATAGAATCTAAAATCTAAGGCTACGTCTACACTGGCAGCTTCTTGTGCAAAAACTCTTTTGTGGAAGAGTTCTTGTGCAAAAACTGTTCCACAAGAGAGCATCTACACTGCCATGTGCTTTTGCGCAAGAGATGTGCTTTTGCGCAAGAGCATCCATGGCAGTATAGACGCTCTCTTGCGCAAGAGAGCTCTGATGGCCATTTTAACCATAGGGGCTTCTTGCGCAAGAAATTCATGTTGCCTGTCTACACTGGCCTCTTCTGGAAGAGCTCTTGCACAAGAGGGCTTATTCCTCCTGGGGAGAGGAATAACTCTTCCGGAAGAAGACCTGTTTTCCTACGCAGTACTGTAAATTTACTTCTGGAAGAACGCTCGTGCAGTGTAGACAGCCGGCAAGTTTTTGCAGAAGAACAGCTGTTCTTGCGCAAGAAGCTGCCAGTGTAGATGTAGCCTAAAGGTTTATTAACAAAAGAAAGAAAAGGTTGAGAGTAAGATTGTTAAGGAGAATACATTACCTACATCAATTACCGAGTTCTTGATGCAGATTCTTAGTAGAGATGTTACAAACTGCTATCTTAGAAGTCTCTGGCGTATATCCAATGTCAGGATGGGTCAGCAATCCTGCCCGGCTCGCTGTCCCTAGCAAGGATACATCTGTGATCAGTAGCAAGATTGAAGACAGGATGGAGATGGCCTCATGGCACTTTTATATTCCTGGTGTTTCCCAAACTGGAGCTGGTCACATGATGAAGTGACCTATCTCTGTTTCACATGCAAGTAGCCATGATGCACTGGCCAGTCTTCAGGTTTCCAGACACATTCCTCAGGCGTGTGTTGGCCACTCCAAGAGCCACGGTCCATGGAGCAGTGCTAGTTAACACAGCCAGTCACTGAACAATCCTCCCTCACAATAGGCAGTCCAGGCCATTGCTCCCTCCCCGACAGAGAACATTTACAATACAAGTACAGAGCCCATATTCATAACTTCACATACAAAAATCACACAAGCACATGAGTAGCATACACAGAATCAGTAGAGCATAAGCTTTTGTTTGACACCTCACATGGCCCCCTTTGTACAGAATTTAGGGCAAACACCCCCCCATGGGTACAGCAGAGATTTGTCTGCTCACTTTAAAATCCAACAACATGACAAGCGCTTTTGGAAAAAGGCTTCTTCCTCGTAGAAAGAGGTTTAACAAAGTTGGAAAAACCCCTCTGTTCTTTCGATTTTCTTTCGAAATAACGTGATTGCAGTGTGGACTTAATTCAAGTTTTTTGGGGAAAAATGGCCATTTTTCAAAAAAAACTCTATATTTTTTGGGGGGGGGGGCCGGGTTCTCGGGCCCCCCCCCCCCCCCAAAAAAGGGGGGGGGAACCCCTCCCCGGGGTTTCCCCCCCCGGGGGGGGGGAAAACCCCCCCCCCCCTTTGGGGGGGGGGCCCCCCCCCAAGGGGGGGCCCCCCTTTTCCCCGGGGCCCCTGGTGGCCGGGCGGCCCCCCCGGGGGGGGGGGGGGTTCCCCCCTCCGGGGGGCCCCCCGGGGAAAAAAACCCCCCCCCTTTTTTTTCCCCCCTGGGCCCGGGGGCCCCCCCGGCCCCCCCCCCCCCCGGGGGGGGGGGGGGTTTTTAAAGGGGGGGGGCCCGGGCCCCGGTTGGCCCCCCCGGGGGGGGAAAGAAAATTTTTCCCCCGGGTTTCCCCTGGGGGGGGGGGCCCCCCCCCCCCCCCTTTTTTTTTCCCCCCCCCCCTCCCCCAATTTTTCCCCCCCTTTGGCCCCCCCCCCCCCCCCCTTCCCCCCTTTTCCCCCCTTCCCCCTTTTTCCCCCCCTTTTTTCCCCCCCTTTGGCCCTTTTCCCCCTTTGGCCCCCCCCCGCCCTTGGGGGGGCCCCCCGGCCCGGGGAAAGGGGGGGGCCCCCCCCCCCCGGGGGGGCCCCCGGGGGGTTGGGGCCCGGCCCCGGGCCCCCCGGCCCCCCCCCGGGGGGGGGGTTTTTTAAAAAGGGGGGAAAACCCCCCCCCCCCCCGGGGGGGGAAAAGCCCCCCCCCGGGGGGGGGGGCCCCGGGGGGGGCCCCCCCCCCCGGGGGGGGGGCCCCTTATTTTTGGGGGGGGGGGCCCTTTTTTTCCCCCCCCCCGGGGGGGGGAAAAAAGGGGGGGGCCCCCTTTTCCCCCCCTTTCCCCCGGCCCCCCCCGGGCCCCCCCCCCACCGGGCCCCGGGGGGGGGGGGGGGGGTTTTTTTCCCACCCCCCCCCCGGGGGGGGTTCCCCTCCCCCCCGGGCCCCGGGGGGGCCCCTTTTGGGGGCCCGGGCCCCGGGGGGGAAAAACCCCCCCCCCCCGCCCCCCCGGGGGGCCCCCGGGGGCCCCCTTTTTTGGGGTTTCCCGGGGGCCTTTTAAACCCCCGGACCCCGGGAAAGGGGGGGGGGGGGGCCCCCCCGGGGGGCCCGGGTTTAAACCCCCCCAACCCCCCCGGGGGGGCCCGGGTTTTTTAAAGGTTGGGGGGGGGGGGCCCCCCCCCCCGGGGGCCCCCCCGGGGCCCCCCCCGGGGGGTTTCCCCCTTTTTCCCCTCCCCCCCGGGGGGGGGATTTCAAAAGGGGGAAGGATTTCCCCCCCCGGGGGGGGCCGGCGGGGGGGGCCCCCCCCCCCCCCGGGGGGGGGGGGCCCCCCCCCCCCCCCCCCCCCCCCCCCGGGGGGGGGGGGGGGGGCCCCCTTCCCCGGGAAAACCCCCCAATTTTCCCCCCCCCCCCCCCTCCGGGCCCCCCCCCGGGGGGGCCCTTTTTTCCCCGGGCCCCCCCTTGGGGGGCCCCCCGGGGGGGGGAAAAAATTTTTTCCCGGGGGCCCCCCCCCCCGGGGGTTGGGGCCCCGGGGGGTCCCCCGGGGTTTTCCCCCCCCCCCCCCCCCCCCCGGGGGGGGGCCCCCGGGCCACCCCGGGGGCCCAAACCCGCCCCCCTTTTTTCCCCGGAACCCCCTTTTTCCCCCTTTTTTTTTTTTTCCCCCCCCCGGGGCCCCCCCGGGGGGGCCCTTGGGGGGCCCTCCCTTTTCCCAAGGGGTAATTTCCCCCCAAAAAGGGGGCCCCGGGGAGGGGGGGGGCCCCCTTTTTCCCCCCCCCAAAAAAATTTCCCAAAGGGCCCCCCTTTTCCCCCCGGGGGGGGGCCCCCCTTCCCCCCCCGGGCCCCCTTTTAAACCCCTTTTGGGGTTTCCAAGGGGGGGGTTTTTTTTTCCCCTTTTTGGCCCGGGAAAGGGGGGCCCCCTTTTCCGGGCCCCCCCCGGGGGGGGGTTTTTTTGGGGGGGCGGGCCCCCCCCCCCCCGGCCCCCCCCCCCCCGGGGGGGGGGTTTTTCCCCCCCCCCTTTTTCCCCGGCCCCCGGCCCCTTCCTTTTTTGGGGGGGTTTTGGGGGGAAAGGGGGGTTTTGGGGGCCCCCGGGGTTTCCTTAAAAGGCCGGGGGGGGGGGGTTACCCCCTTTCCCCCGGGTCCCTGGGAAACCCTTTGGGGGGGGGGGGGGGGGGGGGAAAAACCCCCTTTTTCCCCCCCTTTTCTTTCCCCCTTCCCTCCCCCCAAAAGGGGGTTTTTTTTGGGGCCCCCTTTTTCCCTTCCCTTTCCCCCCTTTGGGGGGGGGAAAAACCTTGGGTTTTGCCCCCCTTGGGGCCCCTTTTCCCCCCCCCCTTTTGGGGGCCCCCCTTTCCCGGCCCGGGGGTTTTTTTCCCCCTTCCCCCCCAAAGGGGGGCCCCCCCCCGGGGGGGGGCCCCCCCCCCCCCCGGGTTTTTTTTTTTTCCCCCCCCCCTTTTTTCCCCCCCCCCCCCCCCCCCCCCTTTTCCTTTTTTAAAATTTCCCCCTTTCCCCCTTTCCCCCCCGGGGGCCCTCCCCCGGGGGGGAAAATTTTTTCCCCCCCTTTTCCCCCTTTTCCCCCCAACCCCCTTTGGGGGGGGGGGGGCCCCCCCCCCCCCCCTTTTTTCCCCCCCCCCCCCCCTTTTTTTTTTTGGGGTTTTTTTTTTGGGCCTTTTCCCCCAAGGGCCCCCCCCCCCGGGGGCCCCGGTTTCCCACCCCCCAAAACCCCCCCCTTCCCCCCCCCTTTAAAACCCCCCCTCCCAGGGCCCCCCCCAACCCCAAAGGGGGGGAAAAACCCCCCCCCCCCCCCTTCCCCCCCTTCCCCAAAAAAAATTGGGGGGGGGCCCCGGGGGGCCCCCCCCAAGGAAAACCCCCCGGGGAATTTAAACCCCCCCGGGGGGGGTTTTGGGCCGGGCCCCCCCCCCCCCCCCCTTTTTTAAACCCCTTGGGGGCCCCCGGGGCCCCCCCCCGGGGTCCCCAAACCCCCCCCCCCCCCTTTTTTCCCAACCCCCCCCCCCAAATCCCCCCCGGCCCCCTTTCCCCCCTTAAACCCCCCCCGGGGGGGGGGGGGGCCCCCGGGGGGGGGTTTTTTTTTTTCCCCCCCCGGGGGGGGGCCTTCCCTTTTTGGGGGGGGGGGGTTTTTCCCCTCCGGGCCCCCCCCCCGGGGGGGGGCCCCCGGTTGGGGGGTTTTTTTTTTTTTTTTTGGGGGGGGGGTTTGGGGGGTTTTCCTTTTTTCCCCCAACCCCCCCCCCCCCCCAAAGGGGAGGCCCGGTTTTCCTTGGGGGCCCCCCCCCCCTTTGGGGGCCCCCCCCCCCGGTCCCTTTCCCCGGGCCGGAAGGGGGTTTTAAACCGCCCCGGGGGCCCCCCGGGGGCCCCCGGGGGGGGGAAACCCCCTTTCCCAAGGGGGGGGGGGGTGTTTTTGGGGGGGCCCGGGGGGTTTTCCCCCCGGGCCCCCAACCCCCCCCCCCCCGGGCCCGGGGTTTTAACCCCCCCCCGGTTCCCGGGGGCCCCCCGGGCCCTTGGGGGGGGGCCCCCGGGGGGTTTTTTTTCCCCCCCCCCCCCCCCCGGGCCCTTAAACCCCCCCCCCCCCAACCCCCCCCCTTTCCCCCCCCCCCCGGCCT
This sequence comes from Pelochelys cantorii, assembly GCA_032595735.1. Taxonomy (NCBI): domain Eukaryota; kingdom Metazoa; phylum Chordata; order Testudines; family Trionychidae; genus Pelochelys; species Pelochelys cantorii. The sequence continues at coordinate 178,063 of CM064328.1, forward strand.
TTTTTGGGCCCCCCCCCCCCCCCCCCTTTTCCCCGGGGGTTTTTTTTTTCCCCCCCCCCCCCCCCCCCCCCCGGGGGCTTTTTTCCCCCCCTTTTTTCCCTTTTTTTCCCCCCCCCCCCTTCCCCGGGGGGGGGGAAAACCCCCCCCCCCCCCCCTTTTTTTTCCCCCCCCTTTTTGGGGGGCCCCCCCCCCCCAAAAAGGGGGGGGACCCCCCCCCCCCCCCCCAAAACCCCCCAAACCCGGGGCCCCCCGGGGGGGGGGCGGGGGGAAGGGGCCCCCCTTCCCGGGGCCCCCCCCAAAAAGGGGGGTTTGGAAGGGGGGCCCCAAAAACCCCCCCCAAGGGGGCCCCTTTCCCCCCCCCCCCCCCTTTGGGGGGGCCCCCCCCCCCCTTTTTCCCCGGGTTGGGGAATTTGGGGGCCCCCGGGGGCCCCGGGGGGCCCCCCCCCCGGGGAAAAACCCCCTCCCCCCCCCGGCCCCCCCTTTCCCCCCTTTCCCCCCTTTTTTGGGGGGGGCCTCCCCCCTCCCCCCGGGGGGGGGGGGGCCCCCCCCCCCCCGGGGGGGGGTTTTTTTTCCCCGGGCCCCCCCGGGGGGGGGGGTTTTTGGGGGGGGGGCCCCCCTTTTTTTTCCCTTTTTTGGGGGCCCCCCCCCCCCCTTCCCCCCCCCCCCCCGGGGCCCCCCGGCCCTTCCCCAAAAACCCCCCCCCCCTTTTCCCCCTTTCCCCCCCCCCCCGGGGGGGGGGCCCCCCCCCCTTTCCCCCCCCCCCTTTTTCCCCCCCCCCCCCCCCCCCCCTTTCCCCTCCCCTTTAAACCCCGGGCCCCCCCTGGGGGGGGGGGCCCCCCCCCCCGGGGGGGGCCCCGGCCCCAAACCCCCCCCCCCCCCGGCCAACCCCTCGGGGGGCCCCCCAAACCCCGGGGGGCCCTTGCCGGGGGGGGGGGGGCCCGGGGAAAGGGGGGGGGGGGGCCCCCCGGGCCCAAACCCCTTGGGGGGGGGTTTTCCCCCCGGGCCCCCCCCCCTTGCCCCCCCCCCTTGGGGGTTTTTCCTTTTCCCAAAACCCCCCCCCTTTGGGGGAAAGGGGGGGGGGGGGGGGCCCCCCCCTTGGGGGGGCCCCCGCCCGGGGGGCCCCCCTTTTTTTCCCCCCCCCGGGGGCCCCCCGGGGGGGGCCCGGGGGCCCCCCCCCCCCCCCCCAAAGGGGGGGGGCCCCCCCCCCCTGGGGGCCTCCCGGGGGGGGCCCCCTTCCCCGGGGGAAAGGAAACCCGGGGGGCCCCCCCCCCCAAAGGGGGGCCCGGGGGGGCCCCCGGGGGGGGGGGGGTTTTTTTCCCCCCCCGGCCCCCCCCCGGGGTTTCCCCTTTCCCCCCCCCCGGGGCCCGAGGGCCCCCCCCCCCCGGGGGGGGGCCCCCCCGGGCCCCCCCCCCGGGGGCCGGGGGGGAAAAACCCCAACCCCCCGGGGGGCCCCCCAACCCCCTTTTTCCGGCCCCCCCCCCCGGGCCCCCCTGGGGGCCCCCCCCCCCCCGGGGGGTTTCCCCCTTTCCCCCCCCCCCCCCCCCCCCCCCCTTTTTTTCCCCTTCCCCCCTTTTGGGGGGCCCCCCCAACCTTTTTAAAGGTTTTCCCCCGGGGGGGGGCCTTTTCCCCCCGGGGGTTTTCCCCTTTTTTGGGGGCCCTTTTCTTCCGGGCCCCCCCCCCCCCTTGGCCCCCCTTTCCGGGGCCCCCTTTGGGGGGGGGCCCCCCCCCGGGGGGGGGGGGGTTTTTTTTAAAAAAAAAAGGGGGGGGGTTGTCCCCCTTCCCCGGGGGGGGGTTTTTTTTCCCCCGGGGGGGGGGGGGGGGGGGGGGGCCCTTTTGGGCCGGCCCACGCCCGGGGGGCCCGGGGAGGGGGGGGCCCGGGGGCCGTTGGAACCCCAAATTTTCCCCCCCTTGGGGCCCCCCCCCCCCCGGGGGGGGGGGGGGGGGCCCCCCCCCCCCGGGGGCCCCCCCCCGGGCCCCCCCCCCGGGGGGGGGGGGGGGGTTTTTTTTCCCCCCCCAAAAAAGGGGGCCCCAAAAACCCCCCCCCCCCGGGCCCCCCCAAAACCCCCGGAAGGGGGGCCCAAAACCCCCCCCCCCCCCCCCCCCCCCGGGGCCCGGCCCCCGGCCTTTCCCCCCCGGGGGGGGTTTCCCCGGGGGGTTTTGGGGGGGCCCCCCGGGGGCCCCCAAAACCCCCCCGGGGGAATTTTCCCCCCGGGGCCCGGGCGGTTTCCCCGGGGCCCGGGGGGTTTCCCTTGGGGGGGCCCTTTTAAGGGGGGCCCCCTTTTTTTTTGGGGGGGGGGGGGGCCCCCCCCCCCGGGGGGGGCCCTTTCTTTCCTCCCCGGGGGCCCCCCCCAATCCCCTGGGGGGGGGGTTTGGGGGGGGGGCCCCCCCCCCCCCCGGGGGGGGGGGGGGGGTTTCTTTTGGGGGGGGGGGGGGGGGGGGGGGGGTTTTTCCCCCCCCGGGGGGGCCCCCCCCGGCCGGGGGGGGGGGGGCCCCCCCGGGCCCCCGGGGGGCCCCCTTTTTTTTGGGGGCCCCCGGGGGGCCCCTCCCGCCTTTTTTAAAAAAAGGGGGGCCCCCCCCCCGGGCCGGGGGCCCCCCCCGGGGGGTGGGGGGGGCCCGCCTTTTTTCCCCCCCCCGGGGGGGGAAAAAACCCGGGGGGGGGGGGCCCAACCCCCCTTCGGCCGGGGAAACCCTCCCTCCCCCCAAAAAAGGGGGGGGGGAATTTCCCGGGCGGGGGGCCCCCCCCCTTTTTCCCCCCTTGGGGGCCCCCTTTAAGGGGCAAAGGGGCCCCTTGGTTGGGGGGGGGGCCCGGGGGTTTTCCCCCCCCCCCCCCCGGGGGGGCCCCCGGGGTTTCCCCTTTTCCGGGTTTTTTTCCCCCCCCTCCCCCCCCCGGAAAAATTTTTTGGGGGGTTTTGGGGGGGGAAGGGGGGCCCCGGTTCCCCTCCCCTTGGGGGGAAATTTCCCAAAAACCCCCCCCGGGCCCCCCCCCCTTGGGCCCCCCCGGGGGTTTCCGGGTTTCCCCCGCCAACCCCCGGGGGGCCCCCCCGGGGCCTTGGGGGGGGGCCCCCCCCCCCCGGGGGGGGCCCCCCCCGGGGGGGGGGGGCCCCCCGGGCCCCCCCGGGGGCCCCAAACCCCTTTTTTGGGGCCCCCGGGAAGGGGCCGGGGGGCCCCCCCTTCCCCCCCCCCCCCTTGGGGGGGGTTTTTAGGGGGGGCCCGGGGGCCCCCCCCCCCGGCCCCCAGGCCTCCCGGGGGGGGCCCCCCGGGGGGTTTTTTTGGGCCCCTTCCCCCCCCCGGGGCGGGGGGGGGCCCCCCCCCAAAGGGGGGGGGGCCCCCCCTTTCCCCCGGGGGGGCCCCCAAAAATTTTCCCTTCGGGCCCCCTGGGGCCCCCCCCCGGGGGCCCTTTTAACCCCCCCCCGGCCCCTTTTGGGGGCCCTCTCCCCCCCCCCGGGGGGGGGGGGCCTTTCCCCCCCCCCTTCCAAAAAAGGGGGGAAGGGGCCCCCCCCCCCCCCCCCGGGGCCCTCCCCCCCTTTTGGGGCCCCCGGGCCCCCCCCCCCCCCCCCCCCCCGGGGGGTTTCCCCCCGGGGCCCCGGGGGGCCCCCCCCCCGGGGCCCCCCCCTTTTCCCCAAACCCCCCCCCCCCCCGGGGCCCCAAATTTGGGGGGGGCCCCCCCCCCGGGGGGGGGGGGGTTCCCCCCCCCTTTGGGGCCCCCCCCCCCCCGGGGGCCCCGGGGGGGGCCCCGGGGGGCCGGGGCCCCCAAACCCCCGGGGGCCCCCCCCCCCCCCCCCCCCCCCCCCCCCCCGGGGCCCCTTCCCCCCCTCCCCCCCGGCCCCTTCCAAACCCCCGGTTGGGTTTGGTTGAATTTTTCCCCCCCCTTTTAAAAAGGGCCCCCCCCCCCCAAAAAGGGTGGGGGGGGGCCCCCCCCCTTTCCCCCTTTTAAACCCCGGGGAAATTTAAAAAGGGGGGGGGGGGGGGGGGGCCCCCCCCCCCCTTTTTTTGGGGGGGGAACCCCCGGGGGGCCCCCCCCGGGCCCCTTTTCCCTGGGTTTTTCCCCCCTTTTTTCCCCCCCGGGGCCCCCCGGGGGCCCCCCCTTCCGGGCCCCCTTTTTTTTTAAAAAAAATTTTTTTTTTTTTTTGGGGTTGGGGTTTCCGGGGGGCCCCCCCCCAAGGGGGGGGGTTTTTTGGGGGGGGGGGCCCCCCCCCCCCCCCCAAAAAACCCCCCAAAAAAAAAAACCCCCGGGGGCCCCCCCCCCAAAAAACCCCCTTTTTCCCCCCCCCCCCCCCCCAAAAAACCTTTGGGGGGTTTTCCCCCCCCCCCCCCCCAAAACCTCCCCCCCCAAAAAAAAAAAAATTTCCCCCCCGCCCAAAACCCCCCCCAAACCCGGGTTTAAGTTTCCCCCCCCCCGGGGTTCCCCCCCCCCCCCCTTTAAAAAGGGGGGGGGGGAAAAAAAAAAAAAAACCTCCCAAAAAACCCCCAATTTAAAACCTTTTCCCCAAAAAAAAAAAAAACCCCCGGGTTAATTAAAAAAAAAAATTTAAAAAAAAAAACCCGGGAAATTTAAAAAAACCCCCAAAAAAAAATTTTTAAAAAATTTTTGTGGGGCCTATTTCCGTTGCTGTATCCGCTCACGTATCCGGGCAGAGTTCCAATGGGCAGCGTCCGCTGGCTCTCTCGAGACCTTCGGGGAGCAGTGGGCGCTGTCCGGGGTTCTCTGCTCGGTATCCCCATCCGGCTCCCTCGTTTTAGCCCTTTGACCCTCACACCCGTCCCTGTTTTTTTCATTATTTGTCCCCAGTAATTAGTTGGTTCTCCTGGGTTCTGTGGTCCTCCCCGCAGGCTGGGGGGAGGTCCTTTTGATGTGGGCGGGCTAACGCCCGCCCACCTCCCGGACACCAAATAGTGCCTGAGCACACGGCTCCCATTTCCTTGGGGGTCTATTTTGACCCCCCCCCCCTTTTTCTCCACCTTGGCAGGCCGGACCTTCATCTTTCCTGCTGCTGCTGCTCTCCCCAAAGAAGAGACGGTAAGGGGGCTGCTTTAAAGCAGCCCCTGGGGTTTTCCTCTCCCCACAGCCTGCCTGGTGCTGGGGAGGGGAGATTAGGGGCCCTTTCCATCAGGGCTCCTGGGTGGGGGGGCTGATGCAGCTCCTTTGGGGTGCTGAGGGCAGGGGGTGGCTTACCTCCCCCTAGTTCATCGGCCCTCACACTTCTCCTGCTGCTCCCTCTCCAAGCCCCGGTTGCTGTAGGGGCCTTTCCATTCTCGGCCCCACTGCTTGTCTCCTTGCCCTTCTCTGCTCTTCTGGGCCTTGCAGCAGGTACTGTGGGCCTGCTGCTCAGGTGCCTGTGGGTACACTGTTTCCCTTTCCCTCAGCAGTGTCTCCTCCCTCTTCCCCCCTTGAACAGGCATCCTTTAACTGCCTGTCTTCCCACTCCACTGCTTGTCCCATCCACCCCTTTGGGTGCCAGTGCTTCCCCCCCCCCCCCGCTTTCTTTTGTTAGGCGCTTGAGCTTCCCCCTCCTTTTAGTTACTCTTCCCACACACACAGCTTCACTTGTCCCCATGTCCTTTTAATGATTATTTACCCCTCATCTCCCCAGTGCAGCCGGAGGAGCCACTCTTTCCATTCTGTGCTGGGAGCTGTATTCCTTACACCTTTTCCCCTTCCCTTTCTTCTGAATTATCACCCTCCCACCCCACTTCCAGCCTAGTGGGGGGGAGTGGTAAATCTCCTTCCTCCCCTCCTCTTTCTCTCCCTGTTCCCTTCCCTGGTGTTTTTTTTTTTGGTTCTCCCCTAATTGTTTTTTGTCCTTTCCTCCCTACCCATGACCACAACGAAGGGGTTGTCGGATGACACCCCATGCAGAACCTTCCCCACCCCCCCTAAAAACAACAACTCCTCTGAGGCTGCCGGGCCCCCCGTCACTACGGTAAAGGGGGCGGACATGGACGAGGACCCCGGGGCCTCGACCGCTTCTGCCGCGGCACCTCCGGCTACCATCAAGAATGCCCCCCTGGGGGTAGGAAGGGCCTGGGGACCAAAAAGGGCAAGAGCCCCGCCCGGAAGGCAAAACCTCCTGAGGCGAGGGCTCACTCCCCGGCCGCGACCCACATGTTGGCCGCGGCTCCCCCTCCTTCCCGCTCCCCTGTTCCTTCCACCAGCTCTGGGGGCAACGGTGTCCCGGGCCCCAGGGCGTACGCCCAGGTGGCCGCCACCCCCCCCCGCCTGTCCCTCCCAAGCCGCCTCCCGGAATACCATCCCCGGCGGCCGCGGCCCCTTTCCCACCCTGACCAGGAGGCATGGGGTCCGTTGTCTCCTGGTGGCGGCCTCGCCCCACGTGGAGACCTACGTGCGAGCGTTGGCACGCGTGGTGGGGCCCGCGGCCGTGGTGGCGGCCTCTAAGATGTTCGGGAAGGTGGTCTTCTTCCTGGCGTCCGAGGCCGCCGCCCAGAAGGCGGTGGAAAGGGGTTTGGCGGTGGGGGGAGTCCACGTTCCCCTCGAGCCTTTGGAGGACCTGGGCGTACGGGTGGTTTTGTCCTCTGTTCCTCCCTTCCTCCCCAATGCCGCCCTACTGCCTTTCCTCTCCACCCTGGGGAGGCCTCTGTCAGTCCTGAGTCCCCTTCCTCTGGGCTGTAAAGACCCGACCCTCCGCCACGTCCTTTCCTTTCGCCGGCAGGTACAAATCCTACTACTGCCGGCGGGACGTGGCGGAGAAGCCCTGGAAGGGTCATTTCTGGTGCCCCATCAAGGGGCCCGGTACCGGGTGTACTACACCATGGGGGAGGCCCGGTGTTTTCTCTGTCGGGCGACGGGGCACGTCCGAAGGGACTGCCCCCTGGCCCGGTTTGGAGAGGCACCCGGGACCCCCGATGCCCGGGAGGGCACCGGCCCTACCATCGCCGGTGGCCCTGACGGTCCGGACCCTGGGGTCGCCCCTCCTCCAACCGTGACCGTCGTCAATCCCGCTCGGGTTCCGCAGGGCCCAGACGAGCGTGCGGGTGCTGATGCTGCCACCGCCAAAAGCGGCAAGGCTGGGCCCGCGGAGGAGAGGGCGGCGGGGTCAGTGACGGGACTCGGGCAGGACCTACCTCGGGGGGAGGTATCCTTTTCCCCTGCTGCCCAGCCCCCATCTACCCTTGCCCCCCCGACGCTGCCCTTGTCCCCTGGCTCTTCCTCCATTCAGGCCCAGCCCTCTTCCTCCGAGGGATGGGAGCTCGCAATGGGGAAGCGCCGAAAGCGTGCTCGGCGTTCCACCCCGCCCTCTGAGGGGGAGGACAACCTCCCTGTACCCATGGGGGTGGACGCTGGGGCCATTCCACCCTCTGAGCCCGCAAGCGATTCACAGCACCACGAAGCGGTCGAGGTGACTGCGGCGGACGCGGGAGAGGTGAACACCTCCCTCCCGGGGTCCCTGCAAGAGGGGGTGTCCATGGAGGATGCTCCCACTGTTCCCGCCTCCACTGAGGGGGCGGCCGCTGACCTTGCCACCGACAGAGATCAGCACCTGGTGGCGGGCGGCGGGCTCGCCTTCCTCTCTCAGGAGGTGGAGGCTTTGGGGCTGACCCCGGCTGCCTCGGAGGGGGATCATCAGGTCCTGGAGGGACAACAACCGACCTCTCCTTCCCCTTCCGACCCGCTGCTATCCCTTCTCCCTGCCTCTGAGTTGCCCCGGGGTGCGACCGTCTGCCCGGCCATCGACAACACCTCGGCCGCGGCCGCGGCAACCCTTGAGGCTCTCAGCGGGCGGGAGATCCCGTTAATATCTGTCACCCCCGGCGCTGAGGCCTCCGGTGCTGCACTCTCTGTGGCACTGGAGCTCAGCGCTGGGGAGACTATTACTACCCCTACCACTGCCATCGATTCTCTGCGCTGCGAGGAGGCACCGCACCCCGGTGCCTCCTCTGCTGAGGCATCTCGCCCTGCTCCTTCTCCTGCTCCCTATTCAAACGCCCTCTCAATCGAGTTTCCCACCCCTCTTCCTCCTCCCCGCCATTCTTGTCTCTTCCCTAATCCCTCACCTCTTCCTCCCCCTACTCTCCTTCCTCGTCTCCCTCCTTTTCCCGATCCCCTCCCTGAACTCTTTTCCTCCCCTTACTCTGTTACTGCCGCCCCTGGGGTTGCCACGTTTAGTCCAGACGTTGGCCCCCGGGAGGCGGTTTTCGTTTCTTCTTGCTCCCAGCACATCTGGGGCTGATCTCTCTCCGCCACTGTCCTCTCAGCAGGGACCTCAAACGCCCTGCGTCCCCGTGCCGATGGGTCGCGGGGCTCACGGAGGGGTCTGGCCCCAAGGCGTTCGAGGGCCCGAGGCCCCGACGCCAGACGCGCTGAAGGGCGAGATGCGTGTTTTCTTGGAAGACATCCGTGGCTCCAAGAACAAGGTCGCTCTCGCCCTTCAGCGCTGGGGAGATTTTCATCTCATCTTGCAAATAGTCAGAGCCCTCTTGCGGGAGGGTAAAGGGACCGGGCGGCGGGGGGCCGCGGCTTACCAGCGGGTCCGCAGCTTCCGTGACGCCCTGCTCACTTTTGGGAACGGTCACGGTTTGCTGCGGGGCCCGATGGGGGCCGTCGGCACTCCTGCCAATCAGGATCTTCCCCAGCCCTCTCGATGCCGCCGCTCATCTTTGCCACTCTAAAACACCCGGGGCTGCGGGTCGGGCCTCCGTACGTGTCAGGTCCTCTCCTTCCTCCGGAGGGGCAGGTACTCCGTCATATTCCTCCAGGAGACCCACACAGCTCCGGCCACCGAGGCTAGCTGGCGGCTGGAGTGGGGGGACAGGGTTTATTTTAGCCACCTGTCGGCCCGTCAAGCCGGGGTGGCTACCCTGTTCTCCCCGAACCTGCAGCCCGAGGTGCTGGGGACCGCCGAGGTCGTGCAGGGTCGCCTGCTGCATCTCCGGGTTCGGACGGAAGGGCTGACACTAAATCTCGTCAACATCTACGCCCCGACGTCCGCCCCGGAGAGGCTCCGCTTCTTTCGGCAGGCGTCGGCCTTCCTCGGCACTTTGGATCCTCGCGAGTGCCTGGTCCTGGGCGGAGACTTCAACTGCACCCTCGAGGAGCGGGACCGTACGGGGCTCGAGCAGTGCCCGGCCCGCCGCGGACGTCCTCAGGGAGATAATAGACCATCACTCCCTGGTGGACGTCTGGCGAGACCTCCACCTGGGCGAGGAAACGGTGTTTACCTACGTCCAGGTGGCGGGTCGTCGGTCTTTCCACTCCCGGTTGGACCGCATTTATGTGTCTCGTCATCATCTCTTCCGGGCCCACTCCTCCGGCATTCGGCCGGCCCCTTTCTCGGACCACCACTTGGTGGCCGTACGGGCTTCTCTTTCCTCGGAGAGGCCGGGGCCGGCCTATTGGCATTTCAATAACAGCCTGCTGGAGGACGTGGGCTTCGTAGCGTCCTTCCGGGAGTTCTGGCTGGCCTGGCGCGGGCGGCGGTGCGCCTTTCCCTCGGCGCGGCGGTGGTGGGATGTGGGGAAGGTGCGCACGCGGCTCTTCTGCCGTGACTACGCCCGGGGGGCCAGCCGGCGGAGGGATGCGGCGATAGAGCAGTTGGAACGGGAGGTTTTAGAGCTAGAGAAGCGGCTGGCCACCGGCCCCGAGGATCCGCCCCTCTGCGGAGCGTACCGGGAGAAGCGGGAGGAGCTCCGGGCCCTCGAGGACCTTCGAGCCCGGGGTGCCTTTGTTCGTTCTCGCATCCGCCTCCTTCGGGAGATGGATCGAGGCTCCCGCTTCTTCTACGCCCTGGAGAAAAAGAGGGGGGCCAAAAAACACGTCCTCTGCCTTCTGGCGGAGGACGGCACCCCCCTCACGGATCCGGTGGAGATGCGCGAGAGGGCTCGCGCCTTCTACGCCTCTCTCTTCTCCCCGGATCCGACCGACGCCGACGCCCGCAGGGTTCTCTGGAACGAACTCCCGACGGTCAGCGCGGGCGACCGGGACCGGCTAGAGCTGCCTCTCTCTCTGGCCGAGTTCTCGGAAGCCCTCCGTCTCATGCCCACCAATAAATCCCCGGGCATGGACGGGCTGACCGTGGAGTTCTACCGCGTGTTCTGGGACGTCCTCGGCCCGGACCTTGCTAGCGTCTGGGCCGAGTCCTTGGAGAGCGGGGTCCTCCCTGTATCGTGCAGGCGAGCCGTGATCGCCTTGCTGCCCAAGAAGGGGGACCTCCGCGATCTGAGGAATTGGCGTCCCGTCTCGCTCCTCAGCACGGACTATAAAATTGTCGCCAAAGCCATCTCCCTAAGGTTGAAGTCCGTGCTGGCGGACGTGGTCCATCCAGACCAGACCTACACCGTCCCGGGCCGAACCATCTTCGACAACCTCTTTCTGGTCCGGGATCTCTTAGAGCTCGGGTGTAGGGACGGTCTGTCGTTCGCCCTCCTGTCCTTGGATCAGGAGAAGGCGTTCGACCGGATGGACCACGGGTACCTCCTGGGCACCCTGCGGGCCTTCGGCTTCGGGCCCCATTTTGTGGGGTTTCTCCAGGTGCTGTACGCCTCCGCAGAGTGCTTGGTCAAGCTCAACTGGACCCTGACCGCACCGGTCAGCTTCGGGCGGGGAGTACGTCAAGGCTGTCCGCTGTCGGGCCAGCTGTACGCTCTGGCCATAGAGCCCTTCCTCCGTCTCCTTCGCAAGAGGTTGACGGGGTTGGCGCTCCGTGAGCCGGAGACGAGGCTGGTCCTGTCGGCGTATGCCGACGACGTGCTCCTCGTGGTCCAGGACCCGGGAGACCTGGCGCGGGTGGAGGCTTGCCAAGCCGTCTACTCGGCGGCCTCCTCCGCCCGGGTCAACTGGGTCAAGAGCTCTGGCCTGGTGGTAGGGGCCGGGTGGCAGGCGGGCTCCCTCCCACCCGCGCTTCAGGCCATCAGGTGGAGCGCGGGTCCGCTGCTCTATCTCGGCGTTTTTCTTTCTGCCACGCATCCCTCCCCGCCGGAGAACTGGCAAGGTTTAGAGGCCAGGGTGGTCGAGCGGTTGCAGAGATGGACGGGACTGCTCCGGTGCCTCTCCCTGCGTGGGAGGGTACTGGTACTCAACCAATTGGTCCTGTCCATGCTCTGGCACCGCCTCGGCACCCTGGTCCCGCCCCCGGGCCTCCTGGTCCGTATCCAGCAGCTCATGCTGCGGTTCATCTGGCCAGGACTGCATTGGGTCTCTGCAGGGGTTCTCCATCTCCCCCCGGAGGAGGGAGGGCAGGGCCTGACGTGTTTGCGCACGCGGGTTCACGTCCTCCGCCTCCGGGCCCTGCAGAGACTCCTATTTGATGCAGGTAGTCCGGCATGGAGCACGCTTGCGCACGCTTTCCTTCGCCGCCTCCGAGGGCTCCGATACGACCGGCAGCTCCTTTATCTGAGAGGTCTTCCGCGAGACCTCTCCGGGCTGCCGGCCTTCTACCAGGACCTCCTCCGGACCTGGAAGCTGCTTGCAGCGACCAGGTCCTTGGGAGCCACCGTGGGGGCAGACCTCCTCGCGGAGCCCCTGCTACACAATCCCCATCTACGTGTGCAGGCGGCGGAGTCCCCCTTGGTGCGCCAGAGGTTGGTCCTGGCAGAAGTCACCAGAGTCGGAGACCTCCTGGACTACGACCGGGGAGACTGGGTGGATCCTCAGGCGCTCGCCCAGCGCATGGGGCTCTCCACCCTACGTACTCCCCGGCGCGTACTTCAGGAGGTGAAGGACGCTTTGCCGCCCACTGCTCGGGTGTACCTAAACAAAGTCCTGCGAGAGGGTGCACCCCGCCCACCCCTTACCCCCGGCCCTCCCGATCTCTCCATCGGCCCCCAGCCCCGCGTACCTTCCCGACCTCCTCCCCTTCGTCACCTGAGCCGGCTGCACTCGCTGCGGCCAGTCCCCTTCCGAACCGCGCCAAAGAGTCACCTGTACACGCTCGTGCTTCACACGCTCCACTTCCCCACCCTCGTGTCCCGCCCAGACACCAAGTGGCGGGACCTCCTACCATCAATAGAGGGTGGGGAGCCCCGGTGGGCCAGCCTCTATTCGACTTTGGTTCCACGACCCACCGGGGACATCTGTTGGAGAATCCTGCACGGCGCGGTGAGCACGGGCGTGTACTTGGCGCGGTTCACCCCCACCCCCGAAACGTGCCTCTTCTGTGGCGTGAGGGAGACCCTGGCGCACATCTACCTCGAGTGCGCCAGGTTACAGCCCCTCTTTCGGCTCCTCCAGAACCTCCTGTTGAGGTTCTGGCTGCATTTTTCCCCCCACTTGTTAATTTACGCACACCCCATCCGTGGCCCCACAAAGTCGCGGGACCTCCTGGTCAACCTCCTCCTGGCAATTGCCAAATCGGCAATCTATAAAACCAGGGAAAAGAGGTTGGCCGGGGGAGGGGCCTGCGACTGTGGGGCCTATTTCCGTTGCTGTATCCGCTCACGTATCCGGGCAGAGTTCCAATGGGCAGCGTCCGCTGGCTCTCTCGAGACCTTCGGGGAGCAGTGGGCGCTGTCCGGGGTTCTCTGCTCGGTATCCCCATCCGGCTCCCTCGTTTTAGCCCTTTGACCCTCACACCCGTCCCTGTTTTTTTCATTATTTGTCCCCAGTAATTAGTTGGTTCTCCTGGGTTCTGTGGTCCTCCCCGCAGGCTGGGGGGAGGTCCTTTTGATGTGGGCGGGCTAACGCCCGCCCACCTCCCGGACACCAAATAGTGCCTGAGCACACGGCTCCCATTTTCTTGGGGGTCTATTTTGACCCCCCCCCCTTTTTCTCCACCTTGGCAGGCCGGACCTTCATCTTTCCTGCTGCTGCTGCTCTCCCCCAAAGAAGAGACGGTAAGGGGGCTGCTTTAAAGCAGCCCCTGGGGTTTCCCTCTCCCCACAGCCTGCCTGGTGCTGGGGAGGGGAGATTAGGGGCCCTTTCCATCAGGGCTCCTGGGTGGGGGGGCTGATGCAGCTCCTTTGGGGTGCTGAGGGCAGGGGGTGGCTTACCTCCCCCTAGTTCATCGGCCCTCACACTTCTCCTGCTGCTCCCTCTCCAAGCCCCGGTTGCTGTAGGGGCCTTTCCATTCTCGGCCCCACTGCTTGTCTCCTTGCCCTTCTCTGCTCTTCTGGGCCTTGCAGCAGGTACTGTGGGCCTGCTGCTCAGGTGCCTGTGGGTACACTGTTTCCCTTTCCCTCAGCAGTGTCTCCTCCCTCTTCCCGCCCTTGAACAGGCATCTTTTAACTGCCTGCCTTCCCACTCCACTGCTTGTCCCATCCACCCCTTTGGGTGCCAGTGCCCCCCCCCCCCCCGCTTTCTTTTGTTAGGCGCTTGAGCTTCCCCCTCCTTTTAGTTACTCTTCCCACACACACAGCTTCACTTGTCCCCATGTCCTTTTAATGATTATTTACCCCTCATCTCCCCAGTGCAGCCGGAGGAGCCACTCTTTCCATTCTGTGCTGGGAGCTGTATTCCTTACACCTTTTCCCCTTCCCTTTCTTCTGAATTATCACCCTCCCACCCCACTTCCAGCCTAGTGGGGGGGAGTGGTAAATCTCCTTCCTCCCCTCCTCTTTCTCTCCCTGTTCCCTTCCCTGGTGTTTTTTTTGGTTCTCCCCTAATTGTTTGTTTTGTCCTTTCCTCCCTACCCATGACCACAACGAAGGGGTTGTCGGATGACACCCCTGCAGAACCTTCCCCACCCCTCCCTAAAAACAACAACTCCTCTGAGGCTGCCGGGCCCCCCGTCACTACGGTAGAGGGGGCGGACATGGACGAGGACCCCGGGGCCTCGACCGCTTCTGCCGCGGCACCTCCGGCTACCATCAAGAATGCCCCCCTGAAGGGTAGGAAGGGCCTGGGGACCAAAAAGGGCAAGAGCCCCGCCCGGAAGGCAAAACCTCCTGAGGCGAGGGCTCACTCCCCGGCCGCGACCCACATGTTGGCCGCGGCTCCCCCTCCTTCCCGCTCCCCTGTTCCTTCCACCAGCTCTGGGGGCAACGGTGTCCCGGGCCCCAGGGCGTACGCCCAGGTGGCCGCCACCCCCCCGCCTGTCGCCTCCCAAGCCGCCTCCCGGAATACCATCCCCGGCGGCCGCGGCCCCTTTCCCACCCTGACCAGGAGGCACGGGGTCCGTTGTCTCCTGGTGGCGGCCTCGCCCCACGTGGAGACCTACGTGCGGGCGTTGGCACGCGTGGTGGGGCCCGCGGCCGTGGTGGCGGCCTCTAAGATGTTCGGGAAGGTGGTCTTCTTCCTGGCGTCCGAGGCCGCCGCCCAGAAGGCGGTGGAAAGGGGTTTGGCGGTGGGGGGAGTCCACGTTCCCCTCGAGCCTTTGGAGGACCTGGGCGTACGGGTGGTTTTGTCCTCTGTTCCTCCCTTCCTCCCCAATGCCGCCCTACTGCCTTTCCTCTCCACCCTGGGGAGGCCTCTGTCAGTCCTGAGTCCCCTTCCTCTGGGCTGTAAAGACCCGACCCTCCGCCACGTCCTTTCCTTTCGCCGGCAGGTACAAATCCTACTACTGCCGGCGGGACGTGGCGGAGAAGCCCTGGAAGGGTCATTTCTGGTGCCCCATCAAGGGGCCCGGTACCGGGTGTACTACACCATGGGGGAGGCCCGGTGTTTTTCCTGTCGGGCGACGGGGCACGTCCGAAGGGACTGCCCCCTGGCCCGGTTTGGAGAGGCACCCGGGACCCCCGATGCCCGGGAGGGCACCGGCCCTACCATCGCCGGTGGCCCTGACGGTCCGGACCCTGGGGTCGCCCCTCCTCCAACCGTGACCGTCGTCAATCCCGCTCGGGTTCCGCAGGGCCCAGACGAGCGTGCGGGTGCTGATGCTGCCACCGCCAAAAGCGGCAAGGCTGGGCCCGCGGAGGAGAGGGCGGCGGGGTCAGTGACGGGACTCGGGCAGGACCTACCTCGGGGGGAGGTATCCTTTTCCCCTGCTGCCCAGCCCCCATCTACCCTTGCCCCCCCGACGCTGCCCTTGTCCCCTGGCTCTTCCTCCATTCAGGCCCAGCCCTCTTCCTCCGAGGGATGGGAGCTCGCAATGGGGAAGCGCCGAAAGCGTGCTCGGCGTTCCACCCCGCCCTCTGAGGGGGAGGACAACCTCCCTGTACCCATGGGGGTGGACGCTGGGGCCATTCCACCCTCTGAGCCCGCAAGCGATTCACAGCACCACGAAGCGGTCGAGGTGACTGCGGCGGACGCGGGAGAGGTGAACACCTCCCTCCCGGGGTCCCTGCAAGAGGGGGTGTCCATGGAGGATGCTCCCACTGTTCCCGCCTCCACTGAGGGGGCGGCCGCTGACCTTGCCACCGACAGAGATCAGCACCTGGTGGCGGGCGGCGGGCTCGCCTTCCTCTCTCAGGAGGTGGAGGCTTTGGGGCTGACCCCGGCTGCCTCGGAGGGGGATCATCAGGTCCTGGAGGGACAACAACCGACCTCTCCTTCCCCTTCCGACCCGCTGCTATCCCTTCTCCCTGCCTCTGAGTTGCCCCGGGGTGCGACCGTCTGCCCGGCCATCGACAACACCTCGGCCGCGGCCGCGGCAACCCTTGAGGCTCTCAGCGGGCGGGAGATCCCGTTAATATCTGTCACCCCCGGCGCTGAGGCCTCCGGTGCTGCACTCTCTGTGGCACTGGAGCCCAGCGCTGGGGAGACTATTACTACCCCTACCGCTGCCATCGATTCTCTGCGCTGCGAGGAGGCACCGCACCCCGGTGCCTCCTCTGCTGAGGCATCTCGCCCTGCTCCTTCTCCTGCTCCCTATTCAAACGCCCTCTCAATCGAGTTTCCCACCCCTCTTCCTCCTCCCCGCCATTCTTGTCTCTTCCCTAATCCCTCACCTCTTCCTCCCCCTACTCTCCTTCCTCGTCTCCCTCCTTTTCCCGATCCCCTCCCTGAACTCTTTTCCTCCCCTTACTCTGTTACTGCCGCCCCTGGGGTTGCCACGTTTAGTCCAGACGTTGGCCCCCGGGAGGCGGTTTTCGTTTCTTCTGCTCCCAGCACATCTGGGGCTGATCTCTCTCCGCCACTGTCCTCTCAGCAGGGACCTCAAACGCCCTGCGTCCCCGTGCCGATGGGTCGCGGGGCTCACGGAGGGGTCTGGCCCCAAGGCGTTCGAGGGCCCGAGGCCCCGACGCCAGACGCGCTGAAGGGCGAGATGCGTGTTTTCTTGGAAGACATCCGTGGCTCCAAGAACAAGGTCGCTCTCGCCCTTCAGCGCCTGGGGAGATTTTCATCTCATTTTGCAAATAGTCAGAGCCCTCTTGCGGGAGGGTAAAGGGACCGGGCGGCGGGGGGGCCGGGCTTACCAGCGGGTCCGCAGCTTCCGTGACGCCCTGCTCACTTTTGGGAACGGTCACGGTTTGCTGCGGGGCCCGATGGGGGCCGTCGGCACTCCTGCCAATCAGGATCTTCCCCAGCCCTCTCGATGCCGCCGCTCATCTTTGCCACTCTAAACACCCGGGGCTGCGGGTCGGGCCTCCGTAGGTGTCAGGTCCTCTCCTTCCTCCGGAGGGGCAGGTACTCCGTCATATTCCTCCAGGAGACCCACACAGCTCCGGCCGCCGAGGCTAGCTGGCGGCTGGAGTGGGGGGACAGGGTTTATTTTAGCCACCTGTCGGCCCGTCAAGCCGGGGTGGCTACCCTGTTCTCCCCGAACCTGCAGCCCGAGGTGCTGGGGACCGCCGAGGTCGTGCAGGGTCGCCTGCTGCATCTCCGGGTTCGGACGGAAGGGCTGACACTAAATCTCGTCAACATCTACGCCCCGACGTCCGCCCCGGAGAGGCTCCGCTTCTTTCGGCAGGCGTCGGCCTTCCTCGGCACTTTGGATCCTCGCGAGTGCCTGGTCCTGGGCGGAGACTTCAACTGCACCCTCGAGGAGCGGGACCGTACGGGGCTCGAGCAGTGCCCGGCCGCCGCGGACGTCCTCAGGGAGATAATAGACCATCACTCCCTGGTGGACGTCTGGCGAGACCTCCACCTGGGCGAGGAAACGGTGTTTACCTACGTCCAGGTGGCGGGTCGTCGGTCTTTCCACTCCCGGTTGGACCGCATTTATGTGTCTCGTCATCATCTCTTCCGGGCCCACTCCTCCGGCATTCGGCCGGCCCCTTTCTCGGACCACCACTTGGTGGCCGTACGGGCTTCTCTTTCCTCGGAGAGGCCGGGGCCGGCCTATTGGCATTTCAATAACAGCCTGCTGGAGGACGTGGGCTTCGTAGCGTCCTTCCGGGAGTTCTGGCTGGCCTGGCGCGGGCGGCGGTGCGCCTTTCCCTCGGCGCGGCGGTGGTGGGATGTGGGGAAGGTGCGCACGCGGCTCTTCTGCCGTGACTACGCCCGGGGGGCCAGCCGGCGGAGGGATGCGGCGATAGAGCAGTTGGAACGGGAGGTTTTAGAGCTAGAGAAGCGGCTGGCCACCGGCCCCGAGGATCCGCCCCTCTGCGGAGCGTACCGGGAGAAGCGGGAGGAGCTCCGGGCCCTCGAGGACCTTCGAGCCCGGGGTGCCTTTGTTCGTTCTCGCATCCGCCTCCTTCGGGAGATGGATCGAGGCTCCCGCTTCTTCTACGCCCTGGAGAAAAAGAGGGGGGCCAAAAAACACGTCCTCTGCCTTCTGGCGGAGGACGGCACCCCCCTCACGGATCCGGTGGAGATGCGCGAGAGGGCTCGCGCCTTCTACGCCTCTCTCTTCTCCCCGGATCCGACCGACGCCGACGCCCGCAGGGTTCTCTGGAACGAACTCCCGACGGTCAGCGCGGGCGACCGGGACCGGCTAGAGCTGCCTCTCTCTCTGGCCGAGTTCTCGGAAGCCCTCCGTCTCATGCCCACCAATAAATCCCCGGGCATGGACGGGCTGACCGTGGAGTTCTACCGCGTGTTCTGGGACGTCCTCGGCCCGGACCTTGCTAGCGTCTGGGCCGAGTCCTTGGAGAGCGGGGTCCTCCCTGTATCGTGCAGGCGAGCCGTGATCGCCTTGCTGCCCAAGAAGGGGGACCTCCGCGATCTGAGGAATTGGCGTCCCGTCTCGCTCCTCAGCACGGACTATAAAATTGTCGCCAAAGCCATCTCCCTGAGGTTGAAGTCCGTGCTGGCGGACGTGGTCCATCCAGACCAGACCTACACCGTCCCGGGCCGAACCATCTTCGACAACCTCTTTCTGGTCCGGGATCTCTTAGAGCTCGGGTGTAGGGACGGTCTGTCGTTCGCCCTCCTGTCCTTGGATCAGGAGAAGGCGTTCGACCGGATGGACCACGGGTACCTCCTGGGCACCCTGCGGGCCTTCGGCTTCGGGCCCCATTTTGTGGGGTTTCTCCAGGTGCTGTACGCCTCCGCAGAGTGCTTGGTCAAGCTCAACTGGACCCTGACCGCACCGGTCAGCTTCGGGCGGGGAGTACGTCAAGGCTGTCCGCTGTCGGGCCAGCTGTACGCTCTGGCCATAGAGCCCTTCCTCCGTCTCCTTCGCAAGAGGTTGACGGGGTTGGCGCTCCGTGAGCCGGAGACGAGGCTGGTCCTGTCGGCGTATGCCGACGACGTGCTCCTCGTGGTCCAGGACCCGGGAGACCTGGCGCGGGTGGAGGCTTGCCAAGCCGTCTACTCGGCGGCCTCCTCCGCCCGGGTCAACTGGGTCAAGAGCTCTGGCCTGGTGGTAGGGGCCGGGTGGCAGGCGGGCTCCCTCCCACCCGCGCTTCAGGCCATCAGGTGGAGCGCGGGTCCGCTGCTCTATCTCGGCGTTTTTCTTTCTGCCACGCATCCCTCCCCGCCGGAGAACTGGCAAGGTTTAGAGGCCAGGGTGGTCGAGCGGTTGCAGAGATGGACGGGACTGCTCCGGTGCCTCTCCCTGCGTGGGAGGGTACTGGTACTCAACCAATTGGTCCTGTCCATGCTCTGGCACCGCCTCGGCACCCTGGTCCCGCCCCCGGGCCTCCTGGTCCGTATCCAGCAGCTCATGCTGCGGTTCATCTGGCCAGGACTGCATTGGGTCTCTGCAGGGGTTCTCCATCTCCCCCCGGAGGAGGGAGGGCAGGGCCTGACGTGTTTGCGCACGCGGGTTCACGTCCTCCGCCTCCGGGCCCTGCAGAGACTCCTATTTGATGCAGGTAGTCCGGCATGGAGCACGCTTGCGCACGCTTTCCTTCGCCGCCTCCGAGGGCTCCGATACGACCGGCAGCTCCTTTATCTGAGAGGTCTTCCGCGAGACCTCTCCGGGCTGCCGGCCTTCTACCAGGACCTCCTCCGGACCTGGAAGCTGCTTGCAGCGACCAGGTCCTTGGGAGCCACCGTGGGGGCAGACCTCCTCGCGGAGCCCCTGCTACACAATCCCCATCTACGTGTGCAGGCGGCGGAGTCCCCCTTGGTGCGCCAGAGGTTGGTCCTGGCAGAAGTCACCAGAGTCGGAGACCTCCTGGACTACGACCGGGGAGACTGGGTGGATCCTCAGGCGCTCGCCCAGCGCATGGGGCTCTCCACCCTACGTACTCCCCGGCGCGTACTTCAGGAGGTGAAGGACGCTTTGCCGCCCACTGCTCGGGTGTACCTAAACAAAGTCCTGCGAGAGGGTGCACCCCGCCCACCCCTTACCCCCGGCCCTCCCGATCTCTCCATCGGCCCCCAGCCCCGCGTACCTTCCCGACCTCCTCCCCTTCGTCACCTGAGCCGGCTGCACTCGCTGCGGCCAGTCCCCTTCCGAACCGCGCCAAAGAGTCACCTGTACACGCTCGTGCTTCACACGCTCCACTTCCCCACCCTCGTGTCCCGCCCAGACACCAAGTGGCGGGACCTCCTACCAAATCAATAGAGGGTGGGGAGCCCCGGTGGGCCAGCCTCTATTCGACCTTGGTTCCACGACCCACCGGGGACATCTGTTGGAGAGTCCTGCACGGCGCGGTGAGCACGGGCGTGTACTTGGCGCGGTTCACCCCCACCCCCGAAACGTGCCTCTTCTGTGGCGTGAGGGAGACCCTGGCGCACATCTACCTCGAGTGCGCCAGGTTACAGCCCCTCTTTCGGCTCCTCCAGAACCTCCTGTTGAGGTTCTGGCTGCATTTTTCCCCCCACTTGTTAATTTACGCACACCCCATCCGTGGCCCCACAAAGTCGCGGGGACCTCCTGGTCAACCTCCTCCTGGCAATTGCCAAATCGGCAATCTATAAAACCAGGGAAAAGAGGTTGGCCGGGGGAGGGGCCTGCGACTGTGGGGCCTATTTCCGTTGCTGTATCCGCTCACGTATCCGGGCAGAGTTCCAATGGGCAGCGTCCGCTGGCTCTCTCGAGACCTTCGGGGAGCAGTGGGCGCTGTCCGGGGTTCTCTGCTCGGTATCCCCATCCGGCTCCCTCGTTTTAGCCCTTTGACCCTCACACCCGTCCCGGTTTTTTTCATTATTTGTCCCCAGTAATTAGTTGGTTCTCCTGGGTTCTGTGGTCCTCCCCGCAAGGCTGGGGGGAGGTCCTTTTGATGTGGGCGGGCTAACGCCCGCCCACCTCCCGGACACCAAATAGTGCCTGAGCACACGGCCTTTCAAACAAACAAACAAACCACTCAGCTCAGCACTCCCCAAACGCTCCAAACAAACAAACAAACTCCAAACAAACAAACTCCAAACAAACACACACAAGCCCAAAACCTCCAAATATAAGCAGCCACTTACCCCAAGGTGCTTTAGTTTGCTCCTTCCTTCTCCTCCTCCAGGAGAGCCTCTCAAAACTCCCCCCTGTTAGCACTCACCCTGTTCGCGAGCACCCGGTCGCAAAGCTCCCTGGTGCTTACCAGCAGGGTTTAAGTGCTCGGCCCTCCCTGTAGCCTCCTCCCTCTGCCTACGCTCAGCCAATCAGCACACCGGTGTTTCAATTCAAAACCTAAAATAGTTGCCCTTATAAAAAGGGAAAAAAAACCATCCAGGAAACTCCAGCCCAGTCAGTTTAACTTCTGTGCCAGGGAAAGAAATGGACCAAGTAATTAAAGGAAATCTCTCAAACACTTGGAAGAAAATAAGAAAACAGCCCGCATGGATTTTAAAGAACAAATCATGTCAAAAACCAATCTGATACTTTCTTTGATAGGATAACGAGTCTTGTGGTAAGGGAAAAGCAGTGGAGTGGTTAACCTAGACTTTAGAAGGCGTTTGATACAGTCTCGCATTATATTCTTATCAATAAACTAGGCAAATACAACTTAGATGGGGCTACTATAAGATGGGTGCATAACTGGCTGGATAACTATTCCCAGAGAGTAGTTATTAACGGTTCACAATCCTGCTGGAAAGGTAAAACAAGTGGGGTTCCACAGGGGTCTGTTTTGGGACCAGTTCTGTTCAATATCTTCATCAACGATTTAGATATCGGCATAGAGAGTACGCTTACGAAGTTTGCAGATGATACCAAGCTGGGAGGGGTTGCAACTGCTTTGGAGGATAGGGTCATAATTCAAAATGATCTGGACAAAGTGGAGAAATGGTCTGAGGTAAACAGGATGAAGTCTAATAAGGATAAATGCAAAGTGCTCCACTTAGGAAGGAACAATCAGTTTCACACATACAGAATGGGAAGTGACTGTCTGGGAAGGAGTACAGCAGAAAGGGATCTAGGGGTTATAGTGGACCACAAGCTAAATATGAGTCAACAGTGTGACACAGTTGCAAAAAAAGCAAACATGATTCTGGGATGCATTAACAGGTGTGTTGTGAGCAAGACACGAGAAGTCATTCATCTGCTCTACTCTGCTCTGACTAGGCCTCAGTTGGAGTATTGTGTCCAGTTCTGGGCACCGCATTTCAAGAAAGATGTGGAGAAATTGGAGAAGGTCCAGAGAAGAGCAACAAGAATGATTAAAGGTCTAGAGAACATAATCTATGAAGGAAGACTGAAAGAATTGGGCTTGTTTAGTTTAGAAAAGAGAAGATTGAGGGGGGACATGACAGTGGTTTTCAGGTATCTAAAAGGGTGTCACAAGGAAGAGTGAGAAAAGAACGGTTACTTACCTGTAACTGTTGTTCTTCGAGATGTGTTGCTCATGTCCATTCGAATCAGGTGTGCGTCTTCCAGAGCGTTTTCCCCAGCAGTACCCATAGCGCCGGCAGCGCACCCCCTGGAGTGGCGCCGCCATGGCGGAGCATAAGTACCCCTGCCGGCGCCCCCCCACCTCAGTTCCTTCTTGCCGGACGCTCCGACAAAGGGAAGGTAGGGGGGAATCGAATGGACATGAGCAACACATCTCGAAGAACAACAGTTACAGGTAAGTAACCGTTCTTTTCTTCTTCGAGTGGTTGCTCATGTCCATTCGAATCAGGTGACTTCCAAGCCAACCCCACTTGACAGAGGAGGGGTCGGAGCACCCAGAAAGAGAAGTCCAAGAAAGTTGAACAACACAAAACATATTTATTCAAGTAACAGAACACAGAGAACTGTTGAATAAAAGTGCAATGTGGTACAGAGAAAAAAACCAACACATTTACAACACAGAGCTGAGAACCGCAGAGCCCAACCCTGCGTCCTCCCTGGCCTGCTGTGCCAGCGCATAGTGCACCGTAAAGGTATGGAGAGACGACCACGTGGCCGCCCTGCAGATTTCAGTCATTGGAACCTGCGCCCCGAAAGCTACAGAGGATGCCTGCGCCCTGGTGGAATGTGCTGTAACCCGGGGCGGGGCTTTCCCAGCCAGGACATAACACTCCCTGATACACCCCGTGACCCAGTTGGACAACCTCTGGGTTGAGACAGGGAGCCCTTTCATTCTGTCGGCCAAAGCAACGAACAGTTGTGTGGACTTACGAAAGGGTTTCGTTCTATCGACATAGAAGGCTAACGCCCGCCTAGCATCTAGGGAGTGGAGCACTTGCTCCCTAGGTGAGGCATGTGGCTTTGGAAAGAAAACCAGGAGGTAAATTTCTTGGGACAGATGGAACGGTGACACCACCTTAGGGAGAAATGCCGGGTGAGGACGGAGCCTCACATTATTCTCCGAGAACACTAGGTAGGGTGGGTTTACAGTTAGTGTCCTCAACTCAGAGACCCTGCGAGCCGACGTAATGGCTACAAGGAACGCAACCTTCAAAGAGAAGGTGCTTCAAGGAGCAGTGGCCAAGTGGCTCAAAAACCACACAAATTAAGACAAACTTAACCCAAGTGGGAGAGGGGTTAAAAACCTTATCCAAATTAAGGAACCTTTTAACACAGGGCCCAAGAACAAGAGACTCCGTGGATCCAACATGGAAGGGGGAAGAGGGCCACCAAATTGGAACCTTTTGAACAAGGGGTAGAGAACCAGAGAGTTCCTGTGTCCAAATGGAAGGGGAAGGGCACAATGGCCCCTTTGGACGAAGGAGGAGAAGCCCGCCCTGGTTCAAAGGAGCCGGTGGATGGGACAGGGCACCAGGACCCGGGGCCTTCCCTTTCTGGGGGCCCAAGACGGAAAACCGGCCGCCAGGTGGAGGAGCCTGGTTGGGGAAATGGCCCCCCCCCGCCCAATTAGGGGAGGAATCCCGAAACCCCGGGAAATTCCCTTTCCTGGTTGGGTCCACCAGGATAAACCAGGCCTGGGGAGAGGGCCTAATTCGGGTGAACCATGGCCCCCCCCCCGCCCGGGTTGGGGAAGGAGAAATCCCAAAGGGCCGGAAGGTTATGGCTCCCCCTGGAGTGGTCCCCAGGAAAGGGAACCAGAATTGGCCTTGGGGGCCCCGAGGGGCTATAGGGGACCAAACCTTGGAAGGTCGGACCCGGGGCCGAACCCTTGGGAAATTGGGGGCCCGAAATGCTAGAGGATCCGGCCAGCCAAGGCACCCGGTCAGGATCTCCCCTGGAAGTGGTTCCCCAGGCCCCAACAGGGACAAACCTGGCACGGGGGGGCGCCGGGCCCCCCGGTTAGTAGGGAACAACCCCCCTGTTGGGGACCGGACGGAAGGGCCGGAACCTTGAAGGAAGGGACCCCTTCGTGGGCTCCCGGAAAGGACCTTGCTTTCAGGAGGCCACAAGTTTTTGCCCCCGGGAGTAACCCTCTGGCCTGCAAAGTTATCGGGGGAAGCACAAAGGCCCCACGCCAACCAAAGCCTCCGGCCACCAGAAGGGGAGGCGAACCCGGGGTCCCCCTGGTTATGTAGAACCCCGGCCGGTGTTGCCGGCTAACCAGGCCGGAGGGGGGCAGCCTTTGACAGGGGTCCCAAGGTTCTCCTGTGGCCCGAGCTCCCGGACTTTAGGTGTAAGGGGTTGGGTTTCAGGAGACCACCCAAGGCCCCTGGGGGCCTCTGACCCCCAAGGGAGCCCCCAACCCAAGGGCCTGAAGGGGTCCTGTTTCCCATTGATGAGGGGGGAAGCCGTAAAGGGAAAACCCCACTTGCAATACCACAATTCCAGTCCACCAGGTAAGGAAAGGCGTTACCCCTTTTTTGGGAGGAACCCGTGAGACTCATTTCCCAGAAGACCCCTGGGGCTGGTCGAAGACCTTGGGCCCTAAACCGGGTGCAGGGGTCTGGGAGCCTCCTTGGCTGGGCTTAACCACATAAGTGTTCCTTGGAATTGGGTTGGCCCAGCTCCTCGAAACTGGGATCGAAGGGGAATTTGGGTTTTAACTTCGGAGGACCAGCTCCAATGGGCCGAAATCCCTTGGGTTTTGGGGAAAAAGGAAAAACCCCTTGCCCCCTTGGTGTAAGGGACCCCCACGTTCCCTTTGGAGGGGTCAACAAATGCCTTTTTCCCTAAAAGGGATGGGGCCAGGCCTTTGGAAGGAGGTCCCGGAAGGGGAAACATTAAGCCTCCACTTTTCTAGGAACCCAGGAATTGGTGTTCCTAGGGCCGGGAAAACGGGTACCCCCCGGGGCGGGGGGAGGGGGAACGGGCACAAACCCTCAAGAAGACCCCGGGTGCTTGGAGGAAAAGGGGCCCGTAAACGGGGGTTGCCCCTCTGGGCGGGAGAAACCTCCTGGGGCGGGGCCCATTGCCCCCATGGGGAAGGAAGGTCCCGAATTAGGGGCCGGACCCGGTTCTCCCCAACTGTTTAGGGAATAACCAGGAAGCCGGGTTACCCCGGAAGGGATTTAACCCTGTCCTTGGTTGAGGACCTGAGTCAGGATGGGAACAACCCTTCCCGGGGTTTTGGGAACAAATTTAAAATACCGGGAATAAAACCCCGCCCCTTGGGGTGGGTGAAGGGAACCCTTCTATTGCCTCCCTTTTGGAAGCCGCAAACCCACCCCTGGCGGGAAGCCTTCTTTAAAATTTCCCTGAAAGGGAATGGGGCCAGGCCGGGTTGGAAGGAAGGTGAACCCAAAGGGGGCATAATAGCCCCATCTCGGCTTTCTCCCAGCCCGGGGACGGTGGGAATTCCTGGGCCCGGCCGGGGCCAAAACGGGGAAATAACCTTGGCCCCAAACGGGGGGCCCGGGGGGGGGGGGGGGGGGACTTGCCACAATTTTTAGGGAAAGTCAAAAGGGGGGGCTTGGACTGTTAAGGGGCCCTGTTCCAACCCCCACGGGGGCCCCTTGGGGCCGGCCGGAGCAACCCTGGCCGACCGGGGCCCAAGCCTCCCGGTGCAAACCCCCACGGGAGAGAGGACAGCGCTCCGAATCCCCACCGGGGGCCCCTGGGGGGCGGCTAGTTGGCCCTGTGGGAAGCGGACCGGCCTGAAGCCGGCGGGGTCCCCAAGGGACCGGAAGTAGACCTCGGGGCCGGGAGGGGTTAAGGAGCCCGGAGGCGTTGGTTTCCCGGAGAACCGGCCACCGCAAAGGGGGCCAGGCCCTTGAATAGTGGTTGGCCCACGGAGGTTTCCAAAAACCTGCAAGGCCAAGGCCCACGGCCAAACAACCCACGCCGGTGCCGGGGCGGCAGGTAAAAGCTCCCAAGGGAAGCCTGAAAGAACTGAACGGGTAATAGCCGGCCCGGGTGGCGCCGAAATCCCTGGCCCTCGGGGGGGAACCTTCCTTTAAATTTCTTCCCGCCTTTGTGGGTTGGGGCGTAAACCGGTGCCTGCTGGTTAGGCCAAGGCAAGGCCTTTGCCATCCCACCCGGTGGCATTACCCTTGCCCCAATCGGTCCAAGGGGTTTGGGCCTCCCAAGCCTTCCCGGGACGGGCCCCCTCAAGCCCCCTGGGCCCGCGGCGGATGAAAGGCCCTGGGCCAGGGGCCCTTGGAAATTGGGTTTCCCCGATGGTGGGGCATAATAGGCCTTCCTCGCTCCCAAGGTGGGGTTAAGGGCCGAGGTTGCCACGGGCTTTATTGATCTTGCCAAGGGGTGGCCAAAGCAAAAGGGCCCGGGCGATGGCCGGGCCGGTGCCTTATGGGGTCCGTGGTCCTCCCTCTGGTCCACGGGCCACCCAGGTTGGAAAGGGCCAGATGCCGGAGAAGCCCAAGGCCGAGTAATACGGCACCCGGGCAGGATCGGCTTCCGGGAGAGGACCCAGCCCTGAATGGGGCCCGGTCCAGGTGGGCCCGCTGAGGGGGCGGCCTGGGGAGGTTGGCACCGGGTGGGAAGCGGACCGGGCCCACCGGGAAGGCCTGCGGCTTGCGGCCTCCGACCAATCCACCTGGTGCGGGGGAGAAACCGGTGCCAACATGGCTCCTCGACCTCTCCGCCTCAACCGACGACGGAGGGGAGGTAGTGAGGCTAATCAGGTCCTGCGCCGCCGCAAAAGTGTCCGGCGTCGAGGGACGATGCGAGGGTAGCTGACCTGGACTTTATGGTCGTCCAGCTCTCTTACGCTGCCCAGCAGCACTCAGAGACGCCTGCACTGGGGACTCAAGGCAACGGTGTAGGCTCGACCTGGACTTCTGGCTCGGAGACCTACCCCGTGAAGACCTTGGCTTCTTCGGCGCCGGGGAGTGAGAACGGTGCCGAGGCCTCGGTACCGAAGTCCGCGCACGGGATGGAGCGTCGCGCGTCGATGCCGGCGCACTGCGCACCGTGGAACCTCCAGTCGGTGCCGGTTGTAAAGCCGCCTCCATGAGGAGAAGCTTCAAATGGGAGTCCCACTCCCTCTTCGTGCGCGGCTTAAATGACCTGCAGATCTTACAGGCGTCTGCTAGGTGGCCCTCACCCAAACACTTTAAACAGCTATCGTGAGGGTCTCCCTTGGGCATGAACTTAGCGCATACAGCGCAAGCCTTAAAGCCTTGCGGCCCAGGCATTCCTTACCCCCGAAGGGGGAGAGGAAACAACAAAGAAGTACTAACTATCTAACTAATTGAACTATTTACAACCATCTACAACACTAAGAGAAACGGGAACCATTAACTACTCTAACAGAGAGACACGCTCCAACAACCGTCACGGGTGGTAAGAAGGAACTGAGGTGGGGGAGCGCCGGCAGGGGTACTTATGCTCCGCCATGGCGGCGCCACTCCAGGGGGCACCCTGCCGGTGCTACGGGTACCGCTGGGGAAAACGCTCCGGAAGACGCGGTGCGCACACCTGATTCGAATGGACATGAGCAACCACTTGAAGAAGAAAAATTGTTCTTCCTGGCCTCTGAGGATAGAACAAGATGCATTGGGCTTAAACTGCAGCAAGGGAGGTTTAGGTTGGACGTTAGGAAAAAGTTCCTAACTGTCAGGGTGGTTAAACACTGGAATAAATTGCCCAGGGAGGTTGTGGAATCTCCATCTCTGGAGATATTTAAGAGTAGGTTAGATAAATGTCTATCAGGGATGGTCTAGACAGTACTGGGACCAGCCATGAGGGCAGGGGACTGGACTCGATGACCTCTCGAGGTCCCTTCCAGTCCTAGTATTCTATGATAGCTCAAGCTGTAAAGGCTCCTACACTAAGCTCCAGAGGTCCCAGATTTGAATCCATCCGGTGGCGGTTACCACAGCAATGCTGCCTTTGACCCATGGAACCCACCACCACCTGCTACTTATTGGTAACCGGGTTTGGTTCTTTAAAGGATTTGAAACCACAGTCAGAGGAATATTTCTTTTTAGGGTTAAACAAAGATTTTTATTTTTCTATTTACTTTATAATTAATTTTCCATTTAAATCAATTCACTATTTTTGATTCTTTTAAGACAATGTAATATACAAATAAAAAGCAAAAAAACAGTACAGTTAAAAAACAAGAAATAATAACTCCTCCTACAGATATACCCTCCAGATTTACTTTTAAACAATTTGTGGAGTTATCAATTATATAATACTCACGTTAAGAAAGATAGAAGCATTGCTTAGATTTAGGAGATATTCTTTTCTTTATGTCTCTCCTTTTCTTTGGCTTTTTCGTTGCAACTTTCTACCGGTGTTATTCCCCTTTCGGAGCTTATTTGTTCCCCTTTCAGAGCTTATGTGCGGCAAAGAGATTCAGCACCGGGGAGGGAGCCCTGGTTGATCAGACCTAGCTTTTTGGATTCGCAACCCGTCCGTCCTTGGTCTGTTCCATCCAACCTTATATACCCTGTTTTGGTATTTCGGTATTCCTCCACTCTCCTGACAATTGCTGACGTTAGATTTTTGTTGTCTCATTCTGCCCTTTCAAAACTTTCGTCTGCTCCATTTGGGGTAATCAGCACTTTGTTGCATTTTGCTATCTGAGTTACTTACTTCCCTAAAAGCAGGGTTACTGTTGGTCATCCAATCAAATTTTGTTTTTTTTATCTTACATCTCCTGTATCTCACAATGCTGCCTTTCCTTTACACTTCCAATTAAACTGGTGCTCATTTGACATATTCTGGGTGGGCCCTAACACCTTCCTTTCACACTACTCTGCAACCATCCAGTGCTGGAAGCAGCAGCAAGCCCAGGGGAGGGTGTGGTGTGCCCTAGAGCAGCCCCCAGCTGTGTCCCTGCCACCTTGTGCAGATGGAAGATGCAGGACTCCCCACAGTGGCCCAGACTCACCTACACCGACCTGGCTCCTGGGCCCCATCATCTGTGACCACTGCTCTGGAGGCTCTATTGGCAGAGCCGGATGGAGGTTTTGAGAGGCAATTGGCCAGTGCTGCCCATTCCTCTTGCAGTCCCACCCTTCCCCTGCAGCCTTCCCCACACCCCCATTCCACCCCCAACTGCAGCTCTGCAACCCATTTGCTCCTTTCTGCCTTCACTCCCCAATGACCCTGAACCCAGAGAAGCTCTGTTACACACACACACACACACGCCGTGAGTACATATGAAGGTCTGGGTGCGATTGGAGCATTGTGGGAGTGGGAGCAGGCTGCTGAGAGGGGCCCTAATTGGCCACCAGGGCTTGAGGGCAAGAAGGATCTAGCTCATGGCCATGTGGGCCAGCTGGCAGGAGTAGGTGCTGCTCTGGGCAAGGATATGGAAAGGCTGAGGGCCACCACTTTGATCTATGGGTATGTCTACACTACAAAGTTAATTCGAACTAACAGCCATTAGTTCGAATTAACTTTCATAGGCGCTACACATGCAAACCGCTAGTTCGAACTTAATTGGAACTAGCGGAGTGCTTAATTCGAACTAGGTAAACCTCTTTCTACGAGGGCTAACGCCTAGTTCGAATTAAGTAGTTCGAATTAAGGGCTGTGTAGCCACTTAATTCGAATTAGTTGGAGGCTAGCCCTTCCCAGCTTGCCCTGGTGGCCACTCTGGGCCAAGCCAGGGAAACTCTTCTGCCCCCCTCCCGGCCCCGGAGCCCTTAAAGGGCCACGGTCTGGCTACACTGCTCGTGCCAGCTGCAAGCCTGCCAGCACCCAGCCAGCAGACCCTGCACCTGGCACAGCATGAGCCAGCCACCCGCTGCCACCCAGCCCTCCGCCTTTTCCCAGGACAAGGCTGGCAGCTCCCAGGAGCCTGTCCGGAGCCGCAAGAGGCGGGCACCCTCCTGGTCTAGTGCGGAGATCGTGGACCTCATCGAGGTTTGGGGGGAAGCCTCCAACGTCCACGATCTCCGCACTAGCCACAGGAACGCGGCCGTCTACAGCCGCATGGCTGCCAGCCTGGCCACCAGAGGCCACATGCGGACCCGGGAGCAAGTCCGCTGCAAAATTAAAGACCTGCGGCAGTCCTACTCCAGGGCCTCCCAGCCAGGGGCCGACCCAGAGGCATGCCCTCATTATGAGGCCCTGGACCGCATCCTGGGGGCTCACGCAGTCCATGCCCCCCGGGTGGTGATCAACCCCGGGACAGAGGGACCCGTCCCTGACACCGAGGAGAAGGAGGAGGACGCCGAGAGCCAGGAGCCTGCAGGGAGCCTGCCCAGGACCCAGGACCCCCGAGGCATCCCACAGAGCACATCGGCTGTGTCGTCCGAGGCCGAGGGGGGCTCCACATGTGAGTGCCATCATGCTCCCCTTATGTGTACGGGCGGGGTGGGGGGAGAGGGAGCCTAGGGACCGTGCACCTGGGCCTTGCCCACCATGGAGCAGCAGCTGGGTGTCATGCAGGGGCCCTGGCCCGTTCCCCACACGCCGACCTCGCCTTGCAGAGGGGGAGCTGGGGGGCTGTGTCCCCAGGGAGAACTGACCACTGCTCTTGTTTCACCACAGCCGCAGTACCTGGGACTGCAGGGCGCACCACCCCGCCTGCAACAGCCACCCGCACCCGGGCCAGCAGGCGCACCCGCAACCTGGAGGACTACCACCGGCGGCACCTGCGGCTACTGGAGCACCAGCTCCGCACCCAGGACCACTGGGTCCGGGAGGACCTGCGGCTGCGGCAGCGGAGCTTGGAGGCGCTGGAGGAGCAGGGCCGTGCCCTCAGAGGTCATCTCCAGACCCTGGTGGACAGGTTCCTGCCTCCTCCTGCTCCGGCCCCTGCGGCCGCCCCAGCTCTCGCTCCTCCTCCCACCCCTGCTCCCCCTCCCACTTCCTCCGCACCCCCCGTCCCTCCTGCCCCACCCTCCACACCCACTCCCCCCCGACGCCCCCGCACCCGCAGTGCTGTGAGACAGGAGAGCCAGCAGGACCCCCAACCCTGAGCTTTCCCTTCCCTTCCTCCCCTTCCTCCCCCTTCCAGCTCCCTCCTCCCAGGTTTCCCCCTCCCCCTCCCACCCTCATTCCCCCCTCCCCCCACCCCAGTTATGTACAATAAAAAGAGATTGTTGTTTGCAAAACAGGTGTCTTTATTTAACATTAGGAAGGGGGGTTAGGGAGGGGAAAGGGGAAGGAGGGGAGGGTGGAAGAAGGCCCCAATGGGGCATGCAGGGAGAGTTCAGTCCTCCTCCTCCACCAGGAAGGTCTCCCACAGGGCTTCCCGGATCTGGACGGAACCCCGCTGGGCCTCCCGGATGGCAGCGGTGTGGGGCTGAGCGTAGTGACCAGCCATGCGCTCAGCCTCAGCCATCCAGGCTGGCAGGAAAGCCTCCCCCTTCCGCTCACACAAATTGTGCAGCACGCAACATGCTGCCACCACGGGAGGGATATTGTGCTCGGTGAGGTCGAGGCGGGTGAGGAGGCACCTAAATCTGGCTTTCAGTCATCCGAAGGCCCCCTCGACCACAATGCGGGCCCTGCTGAGCCTGGCATTGAAGGCCTGGCGGGAGGGGTTGAGATGCCCCGTGTACGGCTTCATCAGCCAGGGCTGTAGGGGGTAGGCCGCATCCCCCACCAGGCAGATGGGCATGTCCACGTCCCCGACCCTGATGTGGCGGTCGGGGAAGAAGGTCCCGGCATGCAGCCTCTGGCACACAGAGGAGTTGTGGAACACCCTGGCGTCGTGTGCTTTGCCAGACCAGCCCACATTAATGTCCGTGAACTGGCCCCGGTGGTCAGACACGGCCTGCAGGAGGACGGAGAAGTACCCCTTGCGGTTGATGTACTGGGAGGCCTGGTGTTCCGGGGCACGGATGGCATGTGCGTCCCGTCGATGGCCCCCCCGCAGTTGGGGAAGCCGAGGGCGCCGAACACCTGGATGATGGCGTCCAGATCGGCGAGGCGGACCACCCTGTGGAGCAGCACCCGGTTGATGGCCTTGACCACCTGCAGAGAGACACAGCAAACCGCGAATCACTGGGGCGCCCGGGTGGCTGGGAGTGTTCGTTCCCTGGCACTGCCCCACGCCCCACTCCCAGAAGCAATCCCTGCTGCGATCCTGGCCGCCGCCGGTGGCCTGTAGTACGGCCAGGACAGACCGAACCCTCCCATGCGGGGCACTGTCGCCTCCTCCCCCGCCCCCATTTTCCCTGGGGCGGCCCATTCCCTCCTTGCAGCCCCCTTCCTCCCCGGCCCAGTGGCCGGTGAGTGCCGTACCTGCATGAGTACTGCTCCGACGGTGGATCTCCCCACGCCAAACTGGTTCCCAACGGATTGGTAGCTGTCCGGCGTGGAGAGCTTCCAGAGGGCGATGGCCACATGCTTCTGGAGGGGGATGGCGGGCCTCATGCGAGTGTCCCATCGCCGCAGAGCAGGGGCGAGCCACTCGCAGAGCTCCAGGAAGGTGTCCCTCTTCATCCTGAAGTTCTGGGTCCACTGTCTGTCTCCCCAGCGCTCCAGGACGATGCGGTCCCACCAGTCGCTGCTGGTGTCCAGACTCCAGATGCGGCGGGGCACGCTGGCCTCCGGGCGCTGCTGCGGCTCCTCCATGGCCCCCACGGAGGCCAGGTGGAGAGGCAGGGGGCTGACGTGCACCAGGTGGTGCCAGGCAGCCTCCAGCCATTGCTGGCAGGCTTGCAGCATCAAGTCCAAAAACTGGAGCAGAATGCCCAGGGCGAGCTCTGGCTCCATGGTGCCAACTGCGGCGGCATCCCCAATGGGAACCACCGACACAGGCAGGCACAGAGCAAAACGCTTTGCTGTCCCTCGGCGAGATAGGCAAGCAAGCGGAGAAGCTGAGAACCGGCTGTCCGGGGGGGGTTCCTTTAAGCACGAGCCTCAGATAGCCTCAGACAGCAGCCACACAAAGCAACTACTGACCTGATGCCCTGCCGGAACCGGTTTCAGCTGCCCTTAAATGCGACCCAGCGTCCAATCAGTGTGGACGCGCTAGTTCGAATTAGCAAAACGCTAATTCTAATTAGTTTTTGGGTCTAGATGCGTTAGTTCGAATTAGCTTAGTTCGAATTAACTAATTCGAACTAAGTTAGTTCGAATTAACTTTGTAGTGTAGACATACCCTATGAGTGTAGGGTAAGTGAGGAGGTGGTGGCTGAGGGGACACAAGCACCCTGTATTTAAATGGTTAGGGAGTGGGAATGCGGGGAGCTCCTTAGAAATGGGAATCCCTAGACCATGGCCATGCCTGTGATTAGTCCTCCCTTGCTCCATTTCTTCTTCTATGTTGACCATATAGCTGCCCCCGATTGCTAAGACCCTGCCTGGCTCTTGGTCTTAAAACAGGAAAAAAGGGGAGCAAAAGGTAAAATTTGTGGATGCAGAGATAAAATTTCTTGATACCTTAAATGACTGCTTCTTGGAGCAGCTGGTCTGGAACCCACGAGGGAAAAGCAATTCTTCATTTAGTCCTAAGAGGAGCGCAGGGTCTGATCCAAGAGATAAATATAACTGGATCGCTTGGAAATAGTGACCATAATGTAATAAAATGTAACATCCCTGTGGTGGGAAAAACACCTCAGCAGCCCATCATTGTGGCATTTAATTTCAGAAAGGGGAACACCACAAAAATGAGGAGGTTAGTTAAACAGAAATTAATAGGTACAGTGACAAAAGTAAAATCTCTGCAAGCTGCATGGAAACTTTTCAAAGACACCATAATAGAGGCCCAACTTAAATGTATACCCAAATTAAAAATTACAGTGAGAGAACCAAAAAAGTGCCACTGTGGCTTAACAACCAAGTAAAAGAAGCAGTGAGAGATAAAAAGGCATTGTTTAAAAAGTGGAAGTTACATCTTAGTGAGGAAAATAGAAAGGAGCATAAACTCTGTCAAATTATGTATAAAAATATAATAAGAAAAGCCAAAAAGGAGTTTGAAGAGCAGCTAGCCAAAAACTCAAAAAGTAATAGCAAAATGTACATCAGAAGCAAGAAGCCAGCTAAACAACTGGGGGGGGGGGGGCCTGGATGATCAAGATGCTAAAGGAGCACTCAAAGATGATAAAAAGTTTCAAAGTGGTTTCACAGTTAGTCTGTAACAGGAAAAACTTTAAAAACAACAAATAGTCTAGTAGCACTATACAGACTAATAAAACATATAGGCTATGTCTACACTGGCAGGTTCTTGCACAAGAACGGCCGTTCTTCCGCAGAACATCCACACTGCCCGCCCGCTCTTGTGCAAGAAGATTTACAGTAAAGCGTGCTAAGAGAGGGCTTCTTGCACAAGAGCCTTGCTCTTTTCTAACAAGTTATGGATGGCATTTGTACGGATGTTATGGAGGCATTGTCAAGGATTATCCGGCCCTTCGATCCTTCCTGTCAAAGGTAGGGGCCCAGGCAGAGATAGGTGCATCCTGGAGGTGAATGCCTGGCTGCGTAGATGGTGTCACCAGGAGGGCTTTGGCTTCCTCGACCACGGGATGCTATTCCAGGAAGGACTGCTAGGCAGAGATGGCGTACACCTTTTGAGGAGGGGGAAGACCCTATTTGGACACAGACTGGCTAACCTAGTGAGGAGGGCTTTAAACTAGGTTCGACGGGGACAGGTGAGCAAAGCCCACAGGTAAGTGGAGAACATGGAGATCTGGGAGATGGGTCGGAAATGGGAGGGAGCATGGGCTATAATGGCAGAGAGAAAGGAGGATCAGGGCAAAACTGGGAGGCAAGATCAAATCAGTATCATAGATGCCTATATACAAATGCGAGAAATATGGGTAATAGGCAGGAAGAACTGGAAGTGCTAATAAATAAGTACAATTATGACATTGTTGGCATCACAGAAACTTGGTGGGATAATACACATGATTGGAATGTTTGTATAGAAGGGTACAGCTTGCTCAGGAAGGATAGTGTACGAGTGGGAGCCCGACCGCCCGGTCGGTCGCGGGTCCAGTCGCCCCACTCGTGCTCCTCCTGTGCAGGTTCGGTTCCTAGTCCCATTCCCTATCTCTCGCGCTGGCGTCTGGTGCTTGATTCTGCAGCTGCCGCTGGGATGCGGGGGTAGGAGGGCCCGGGCCCGCCCTCTCTCATGGGCTCCAGCCCAGGGCCCTACGGACCCTGTCCAGCCGGCGGGGCTAGTGCCTGAAACTCACTGGTTCACCGGCTCCAAGCCCCGCCTTGGGCTGCTTCCTACCCCGCCGGTCCCCCGGTGGTCCCGTCTCCCTCCGGGTGCCTCTCCCCCCCCCCCAGGCTGCCTCCTCCCTCTTTTTAAACACCGTGCTGGCCTCCTGCTGGTGTGACGTCACCAGCCTCCCACGCCGCAGCCGGCGTGCCGCCCCGCCCTGCCCCGGCGTGCCTCCCGGCGCCCACCTCCCTGGCTCCTCCCCCACCGCTCAGCTGAGCGGCGGCGGCCATACAGGGGCCACACACCACTCGAGCTTCCTGGTTGGCCCCCAGGAGCGCAAGCGCGACCGTGGGGTCAGTGTGGGGCGGATCTGCTTCCGCAGGGTGGAGGCGGCCCGGCCCGTCACACGCCTCCCCCCTTAAGTTCCCCGCTCCACCTGTTTGGTCCTCCACCTCCTCTTCGGTGATTCTTGAAAAAAAGTCTGCATTCCCGTGGGCTTTCCTGGCCCGATGGCTGACCTCAAATCGATATGGCTGTAATGCTAGGTACCACCTCATGATTCGCGTGTTGGAGTCCTTCATGGCCTGGAGCCACTGAAGGGGGGCGTGGTCGGTCACC
The DNA here is from genome assembly GCA_032595735.1 of Pelochelys cantorii. Classification (NCBI taxonomy): domain Eukaryota; kingdom Metazoa; phylum Chordata; order Testudines; family Trionychidae; genus Pelochelys; species Pelochelys cantorii. The sequence continues at coordinate 213,604 of CM064328.1, forward strand.
ACTTTGAAGGGGCTGCCTAGGAGGTAATATCGGAACATGTCAATTGCCCATTTCACCACTAGCGCCTCCTTCTCTATTGTAGAATACCTCTGCTCCCGGGGTAGCAGCTTACGGCTAACATATACGATCGGGTGTTCTTTCCCCACCTCCTCCTGGGACAGAACAGCCCCAAGTCCCACTTCTGAGGCATCCGTTTGTAGGATGAACGGCTTGTTAAGGTCTGGTTGAATCAGCACAGGTGCTCGCGTCAGCCGCTGTTTCAACTCCCTGAAAGCCTCCTCACACCCCTGGTCCCACCGTACCTTCTTTGGAGCTGTGTTCCGTGTTAGGTCTGTCAACGGGGCCACCAGGAACGCGAAGTCCGGAACAAACCGTCGATAGTAGCTGGCTAGTCCCAGGAACTGACGTACCTGTCGTTTTGTTGTCGGGGCCGGGTAGTTCCGTAAGGCCTCGATCTTGTCTACCAAGGGCCAGATCTTGCCTCCTCCAACCGTGTAGCCTAAGTAGGACACTTCCCGCTCGCCGAAGTGACACTTGTCAGGGTTGGCGGTCAGCCCAGCCTCTTCCAGAGAGGATAACACCGCCTCCACCCGTTGCAGATGTTCATGCCATGATGTGCTGTAGATGATTATATCGTCTATGTACGCGGCCGCATAGCATTCATGGGGTCGCAGCACTTGGTCCATCAGTTGCTGGAACGTCACGGCGGCCCCATGGAGTCCGAACGGCATCCGTACAAATTGGTACAGCCCGAAGGGTGTTGAAAATGCGGTTTTCTCGCGGGACTCCACCGTCAACGGGATCTGCCAGTACCCTTTGGACAAATCGATGGTGGATAAGTAGCGGGCGGCCCCCAACCTCTCTAATAATTCATCCACCCGCGGCATCGGGTAAGCGTTGAACCTCGACACAGCGTTAACTTTTTGAAAATCAATGCAGAACCAGGTTGTTCCGTCCACCTTTGGAACCAGCACTAGAGGGCTCCTCCACTCACAGTGGGATTCCTCTATCACCCCCCAGCGCAGCATCTTCTCTACCTCGTCTCGCACCGTCCCCCACAGCCTCCGCGGGAGGGGTCTGACTTGGTCGCGGACTTTGCTCCCTGGTTCTGTCGCAATGTGGTGGCTCGTCACGCTGGTCCGGCCCGGGGTTGTAGTCAAGACCTGTGGAAACTTGCCTAGAGAGCCCAGGAGTTCATCCCGCTGCGCCGGGGTTAGGTCCCATCCCACCTGTATGCCTCGGGCCCCCCTCCCCCTTGTGCTCCCGGGGTTCTCCTTCCTCCCTCCGACCCTCCACATTCCCGGCTAGCCCTTCCCTGGCCCGCCATGCCTTCAGGAGGTTGACATGGTAAATATTTGTGGGTTTTCTTCTTCCGGGCATCCGAATCTCATAATTCACCTCCCCCACCCGGCGGGTCACTTCAAACGGGCCTTGCCAGCGAGCTAGCAGCTTAGACGACTGTTCGGGTAGCAGCAAAAGGACCCTATCCCCCGGCTGGAAGACTCAGACTCGGGCATTCCAGTTATAATATTGCGCTTGGTGCCCCTGTGCTTCCCCTAGGTTCTGTTTAGCAAACTGCCCGACCCGGCGTAACCTTTCCCTCAGCTTGAGGATGTATGGTATGGACCCTTGGGCCCTAGTAGACTGCTCCTCCCAGGACTCCCTGATAATGTCCAGGGTCCCCCGGGGTTGTCTCCTGTACAGCAACTCAAAGAGCGAGAAGCCCGTTGAGGCTTGAGGGACTTACCACACTGCAAACAGCAGCGCGGGCAGGGCTCGATCCCACTCCTTGGGATCCTCCTCTACGAACTTCTTAAGCATACCTTTCAACGTCTGATTAAATCTTTCGACGAGCCCGTCTGTTTGCGGATGGTAAACAGAGGTCCTTAGAGTCTTTACCTGGAGCAGGTGGCATAGTTCTTTCATCAGCGCCGACGTGACGTTTGTCCCTTGGGCAGTGAGAATCTCTCACGGCAGGCCTACCCTCGAAAAGATCTTGACTAGCTCCCCTGCCAATGTGGGGGCCGTGGTATTCTGCAAGGGTACAGCCTCCGGGTCACGGGTCGCATAGTCGATCACCACAAGAATATACTGGTACCGGCTACCGGTACGCTCCAAGGGCCCCACCAGGTCCATTGCTATCCTTTGGAACGGGACATCTATCACCGGCAATGGTACGAGCGGCACCTTGGGCACCCACCCCGGCCCTGCTTTCTGGCACTCCGGGCACAAGTCACAGAAGTCCTTTACGATGCGGTAAATACTGGGCCAGTAAAACCTTTGTAGCAGGTGGCGCACGGTCTTTTCATACCCCAGGTGCCCCGCCCAGGGGTTACTATGGGCCAGCTCTAACAGTCGCCGGTGGTACTTGCCTGGCACCAACAGCTGGGAGACCACTTCCCCTTCCTCTCTCCCCTCGTTGACCCGGTAGAGTCGGTCTCCATGGATCTCGAAGTGGGGGTAAGCCAGCGCTGTTCTCGGGGTGTCCTCCACCTCCATGTTCGCGGCGGCGCTCTCCCATGCCTGGCGGAGGAGGGGGGTCCTCCCTCTGCTCCCTGATAAAGTCTCCAGTCCACTCTTCTCCTCCCGCATCTATGCCCGGATCCTCCGACCTTTTGGCATCCTCCCGCCTGGGCCCCGCTTGCGTCGGATCCCGCTGTCCCTGGGTTCCCGTAGGGCCCACGGCTAGGGCTTGTTCTCCCGCACCTGGCTCCTGCCCGGGCCATTCTCAGAGGGCTTGCTCGAACCCCCGCCAATCCCGGCTGAGGAGGACAGGGTAGACCACTCCTGGGACGAGGGCCACATAACACCACCCACCTCGGCCCCCTTCCGTAATTCGCACCCATGCCATGGGGTATGATTCCACCTGTCCATGCACACACTGGACGAGCACTGGGGGTCCTCGGGGGCCTCCTGCCCCCACTAACTCGGCCCTCACCAGGGTCTGCCCACACCCCGAGTCCACTAGCGCAGTGACCGTCTGGCCCTCCACCTCGACCTCCCTTAATATCCTTCCCTGGCCCCGCATCCCCGGCGTGCATCATCCGGCCATTACCTGTCCATATGAGCAGTCCATGTATGGGCAGTCGCGCTTAAAGTGTCCTTCTTGGCCACACTGGTAGCACCCCCCGGTCGTCAGCCGCGGCGGGGGTGGACTCTCTCCTGGTCCTTCTCGGGACGGCTCACACAGCAAGGGTCGCTCCTTCATGGGCTGGGTCCACACTGGGGTTAACCGCCTCCCAGCCCCTTTTCCGGAGCTGAGGGGACCCCCGTCCCCGGGCTCTCCCCGGGACGGGACGGGCGAACCCCCCGACTCACTCCCGGGATGTTCTTCCTCTGACCCACCCCCCCCCCTTCCCCCCTACCTACCTCCAGCGTAGTGCCGGTTTCCCCGGGGTGGACAGAAGTCCTTCCTGCAGCTTCACGCCACTTCCGGGGATTCTGGACGTGCGCTGGCTGCTCCCCTCCCACAGCTCTGTAGTGTGCTAGGCGCGCGGCAGGGGGTGTCGGCTCCGGAGGAGGAGCGCAGCGCCAGCAGCTTCCCTGCAGCACCATGACTGCAGGACTCAGGAGGGGTGAGCCAAGCACAGGGATTTTGTCTGAGCCGCGGGAGGGGGGTTTGGCCCCGGGGCAGCCGTGGGAGGGGGGTTTGGCTCCAGCGCAGCTGCGGGAGGAGGGTTTGGCCCTGCTGCGGGAAGGGGGTTTGGCCCTGGGGCAGGCGCGAGTGGGGGTTTGGCCCTGCTGCGGGAGAGGGTTTGGCCCCAGGGCAGGCGCGGGAGGAGGGTTTGGCCCCAGGGCAGGCGCAGGAGGGGGGTTTGGCCCTGGGGCAGGCGTGGGAGGAAGATTTGGCCCCAGGGCAGGCGTGGGAGGGGGGTTTGGCCCCGGCCCCGGCCCCGGCCCCGGCCCCGGCCCCGGGCCCGCCGCGGGAAGGGGGTTTGGCCCCAGCCCCCGGGGCAGGCGCGGGACTGTGAGAGGGGTTTTGGATGCACCGCGGGAGCGGGGTTTGGCCAGCTTCCCTCTGGGGGGGGGGGGGGAGAATCCTGGGAGGAGGCTGTACAGGGGACTCTATGCCCCCACTGGCCCCCTGTTCCCTCTTCCCTGTCAGCCCCCTGTTCCCTCTCTCCTGTTCCCTCTCCCCAGCCGCAGAAACCTGTCCCCAGTACTATGTCCCCTGCTCCCACCAAAACAGTTGGGGCCACACTAGCGAAGCTTGGGGGGGGGGGGGGGCGGGGGTGGAGGAGAGGTTTTTTTTGCATCTCACTTGTGTGGCCCCAACTGACTTTTCTGTGGGTCAGTGACCCTTGACTCAAAACAGGTTCCCTGCCCTTCTCATAAATAAAGACAATGCAGAAACTTTTTGTGTTTGACACAGTATTTTATTTAAAAATGAAGCCTGGCCAACAAACCCCCCAATTGGGGCCAAGCCCCCATCTGGCCACAGCATCATTGCACTCCCCCTTCCCCCCAGACCCTACATCTGAAAATCAGTTGTACAACTATCAAAACAAATTATTTTCCTAATATGAAAGTGAAAATCTATAATTAATATTCTTTTAGAACGTGGTGACATCTATCAATGGGTGTGTCTCGACTACATGGCTCCGTCCACGGAGCCATGTAGATGAGTTTACGAGACATAGCAAAATGAAGCGGCGATTTAAATAATCACCGCTTCATTTACATTAAAATGGCCGCTGCGCTGTGACGATCAGCTGTTTGTCGGCACAGCACGGTAGTCTAGATGGGGGATCAGCCGACCCCAGAACTCTTTGTCGTCAGATCCTGTAAGCCTCGTTTCTCTGAAAGATTTTGCTGAACAAAAAGCAAGGAAGATAAAGTTTTAAAAACATATAGGTGAGGTGTACAATAACGTCCCTCTTAACCAACTTGATATTTATACTATATGCCACAATGTACATTTATATCATGTATATAATATATGACGCAATTGTGTGCGTGCGGTTTTTTTTTTGCTCAACAAAAAATCCTGGGTGCTGGGGACCTGTCAAAACTGTTTGAATTGGGCCCTGCACTTACTAAAGCCGGCCCTGCCAGCTGGTCCCAGCAGGAGAAGAACATTGGACAGAGGAGAGGAGAGGCGGAGAAGAGAGGGCCCCAGGCAACCCTGTTACCTGGAGAGAGACAATGGACTGGTGAGAGGCTGTTGCTGGGGTTATTGGAGGCTTTGCTGGAAGACTGTTGGGCTGTTTGAGACTGAGAGCAGAGAAGGCAGGACTCACCTAGCTGCAGGGGTGACTGACATGCAGGGCTGAGGGACCAGGCCTACAGGCCTGAGAGAGACCCGTTGCTGAGTTCAAAGCTCCATAAACTCTCCTGTTTGGTGCTGGCTGGGAGTTGCTTTGGTCTAGAGAACAGGGTGGCACTATTCCTCCTGGGAGTGGAGACCCCGGGGGTCCAGAGGGAGTGGACCCCCCGAGAGGGCTCACAGCAGAGGCAGGCAGGCTGAAGGCCCTGAAAGGCACTGTCCCAGAGGAAGAGGGGCAGACCCCCCCAGGTGAGCGTGGGCCCCCCAAGAGAGGGTCGCTGCACTGGAGTGGACTCCCTGAGAAAGGGGTATCTCACTGCCGCTGGAGTGGAGTGGGCTCCCTGAGAAGGGGCTGCTGCTCTGGAGAGGGGGGTCCTGCCCGGGGATGGACGGGCCGAGTGTGGGCATGACCTGTGAGCTGTGACAAGATGGTAGCAGAGGATGATTTGCAGGTGCACCCTGTAGACTATTGTCTGCGCAGGCGCAGTGCAAAGAGTGATTGCTAGATGTGAACGAGGGTGTTGAAGGAACCAGCAGGGAAATGGCCTGTGCCCAGCTCCGTATGAGGACCTGGCACGTCTGTACAGGGGAAGAGGGTTGAGCGTGGGGAGGCTACCTAAGGAGCAGCTAATAGCTCAGCTTGTGAAGAATGACCAGTCAGAGCTACAGGCTCCAGGTCCCAGCAGGGCTCCCAGGATGCCCAGGGAGTAGCCGGGGTGGGGCAGTCAGTGTAGCAGCCTGGAGTCTGTCAGAGCCGACTCCCCAGCCAGCGCAGGGGAGCCCCAAACTGGGTTATCCTTGGGGGAGCTGCGGAGACTGGAGCTGGAGCTGAATTTGAAGCAGCTGGAGCTGGAGGAGAGACGGGCCAAGAGCAGGGCCAGCCTTAGGCCGATTCGACCAATTCGGCCGAATCAGTCCCCGCACCTAAGGGGGCCCCACGCCCCTGAACCCGGAAGTGCCGACAAGTTACTATTCAGAGCCGGGGCCCTGCTCCAGCAATATGTGGAGCTGGATCTCTCCCCCGGCTCTGCCTGGAGCGGGCCCTGGCCCCCCCCCCGCCGGCCCCCTCCGCGCAGCCTCCCACCCTGCCCCCAGAACGTCCCCCTCGGCCCCGTCCCGTCCCTGCCGTGCGCGGCTCTGTGCGGCTCCCCCTCGCCGGCTGCTGCCGCCATGCGTGGTGTTGCAGGTGGGAGGGGATACGCCCAGGCGTGATGTGACATCACGGCCCGGGATTTTAAAACTCCTCGGAGGCACGTTGCGGGGCCTGGCTGGCTCCGGGTTCAGACTCCAGGGCCTGAGTGCAGACTCTGGCCTCACGAAGTGGAAGGCAGAAGGTAGGGAAGGGGCTTGTGCGGAGGGGAAGGGGCTTGGGCGGGGGGGAGGGGAGGGAGCTTGGGCGGAGGGGGGGGAAGTGAGGGGAGGGGGGAAGGGGCTTGTGTGGAGGGGAAGGAGGAAGAAAGAGGAAGGCACCAAGAGACAGTGTGGAGGAGAGACAAATGGCAGGGGGCCAAGTGCAGACAATGAGGGAAAGGACAGGAGGGGAGGTGTCAGTGGGAGGGGGGACAGGGTGATGCTGGGAGAGGAGAGGAGAGGGGAAGGGTATTGGGGGCTAAAGTGGGAGGGGGAGGTGCTGGGAGAAGGCTTGAAAGAAGGGGTGGGCATGAGAAAGGTGGGGATGGAGCAAGTCATGTGTGAGAGCACAGAGGGGCAGGAGGGGAACGGGGCAGAGAGTGGTAAGGGGGTGGGCATCAGGGAAAAAGAGGGCAAAGGGAGCAGGGGCAGTAAGGGAAGGGGGAGACACTAGGAGGATGCAGGGCTAAGGGAAGGTGCAGGTGCCAGGGGATTCTGGGGTGAAGCAGAAGGGCAGACACCTGCAGGGGAGGGACCAGCACCAGAGGAGAGAGGCAGGGCACGTGTGTAGAGGGAGGTGTTGGAAGAGGGGATGAGGAGGGGTAGCTCACATGATCAGAGTGGGGCTACTGGAGGAGTGGGCACAGGGGGGAGTGAAGGGCTGGTGGAGGGGGGCAGGTCGCAGGAGGGCTGAGGGCAGTGAGAAGGGCAGGAGTCAGGACAGCAGAGGAGGGTGAGGAGTTGGGGGGCAGCAGGTACCAGTGGAGATGATGGAGCAAGGAGAGGAGACATGGCAGCAGAGAAAAAAGGTAAGGTTTAAAAATATTTATTAATAGCTTGGTATGCTGCCCACGGCCAGTTTGTTTGCGCCCCGCGGTGCAGTTTGGGTTTATGTGGGGATCAACACGTGGCCGGCGAGTGGGAGCCAAAACAAAAAAGTAGTCAGTGTAATGATCTTCTGTTGATACACATTTTAGTAGTTAAATTCTTGGACTATCATTGCTCATGCAAAGTGCTGTCACATGGGTAGAAATCGGGTAAATGTTGCATTTTATTAATATCAGCAGAACTGACTTAAATGGGGCCTGTGTTGTGTAGTCTTGCTTTAATCTTTGTATTCATGCCTGTCAGTGTGAGAGAAGCTATTCGTATATATTTGCTTGCATATGCAACCACACCTAAGTTGAGGCCCTCAGCATGTTCTGTAAGTATCAGTGTGGTCCCTGGGGCTTCCAAAGTTGAGTTGCCCTAGCTCATCCCTGACAGGTGTCTGTCTAACCTGGTCTTAAATATCTCCAGTGATGGAGATTCCGCAATCTCCCTAGGCAATTTATTCCAGTGTTTAACCACCCTGACAGGCAGGAAGTTTTTCCTAATGTCCAACCTAAACCTCCCTTGCTGCAATTTAAGCCCATTGCTTCTCATCCTAACCTCAGAGGCCAAGGAGAACAATTTTTCTTCCTCCTCCTTATGATACTCTTTTAGATACTTGAAAGCTGCTCTCATGTCTCTTTTCCGTCTTCTCTTTTCCAAGGTAAACAAGGCCAATTCCTTCAGTCTTGCCTCATACCTCACGTTCTCTAGACCTTTCATCATTTGTGTTGATCTTCTTTGGACTTTCTCCAGTTTCTCCACGTTTCCTGAAATGTGGCGCCCAGATCTGGACATGATACTCCAGCTGGGGCCTAATGTAGATGGCTCATTCCCTGCCTAGGGGACGTGAGACTGGTCGGGTTAATTTCCAATCCTCCTGTTTATTCTTTTCCTAAGCCAGGAGGGCACAGTAGTTCTGATGGGGGCTCTGCAGGAAGGCAGCCCGCACTGCCCCCTGCCTGAAACCTTGTGCAGGTGTTAAACAGCTGTCCAGCCCACCTTAGAGGTGACTGCATTTCAGCGTGCCTAAAGCAACACTGCACCAGCAATGGACAGGAGTATGGCTCCTGGGCATGGCTTGCTCATGACTGCTTCAGTCCCTTTGGATGGGCCTCAGCCTCTTTTCTTCCCCTCCCCCGCTTTGCAATGGGGCTGTAGACTCTGGGGGGAGAGGGGTGGAGGCAGGCAGAGGTGTCTCCCTGCAGCAGATGTAGACACGTCTCTGTATTAATCATTCTGGGTATGTCTACACTAGCCTCCTAGTTCGAACCAGGAGGAATAACAGGTAGTTCGAACTAGGGCTTTATTTCAAACTACCGGGTCCCTACCGCGTGTAGACGCGGGCAGTTAGTCCGGACTTGTAAATTTCAAAAATGGCGACCGGCCGGCAAGATGCAAATCAAGCGCGGGCTATTTAAATCCCGGGCTTGATTTGCAACTTCGAATGCCTACATTAGCCTCCCTAGTTCGAACTAGGGGGCTAGTGTAGACATACCCTCTCTCATTGAAGTTTTTAGCTTTGTATTGAGTCCTTTTACATGGAAACTTTGTATTACGTCTTGGTAGAATAGTCCCTGGGACAAGTGAGGCAGAGACTGTCCCTGTGGGGTGAATGAGGTGGGAATGGATAAGGTGGAAGGTGAGCACCTCTGGGCAGTTGCAAAGGTTGGAGAGGGGATGGAAGCCAGATCCAAGATCAATGAGCCCTGGGAAGTGGGCCCATTGAAAGGAGACTGGACCTGTGGATGCCTGGGGGGTCAGCAGCAAGGGCCTGTTTGGGGAAGCCCCCTCTTTGGAGGTGAATGTGGCAGCGTTGAGACACCACCCAGAAGCCGGCGCCACAGACACTAACTGCAGATTCATGGGATGGCTCTCACAGATCTTGCACATGCATAAGATGATAGATCTGCAGGAGCGGGGGGCAGTGGCGTAGTGAGGGGGCCGGAGGTGTCAGTTGCCCCTGGGCACCATGCTAGGGAGGCTCCAATTTAATCCCATTCTGCTCCCCCCGTTATCCCTTCAGCTCACGTGCTCCTATTCCACCTGCCACCGGCAGCTGGAGCCTCCTCCCTGTCTCTCTGCTCCAAGCCTGACCCTGCTACAAGCCCGACCCTCCTCCATCTCCACTGGAGGGTTAGTGCATGTGGGAGCCCGGCCCCAAACTGTAGGGGGTGGGGGAAGATGCGGTACAAATTCCCCTCAGCTGTGCACCAGGTTTGGGGCCGTGCCACATGGCGGCGGGGGGAGCGCAATTTTTTCCTTTGACCCCGGGCACATAACACCCTCGCTACGCCTCTGGTGGCACATCCAAACAAGCCACATGAACTCAGTACAGGAGCACAACACAAAATCCATTCTGCTCATGGGAGGAAACTCTTAGGCTATGTCTACACTGGCGGCAGCTTGTGCAAGGGTTCTTGTGCAAGAAGTCTTGTGCAAGAACACATCCACACTGCCATGTGCGAGCTGTGCTTTTGCGCAAGAGCGCCCATGGCAGTGTGGATGCTCTCTTGCGCAAGAAAGCTCCAATGGCTATTTTAGCCATAGGGGTTTCTTGCGCAAGAAATCCCTGCCGAGCATCCACACTGCCCTCTTGCGCAAGAGAGCTTACACCTATTAGAAAAGAGCATAGCTCTTGCACAAGACACCCTCTCTTCCCACGCCGTACTGTAAATTTCCTTGCGCAAGAGCAGATGGGCAGTGTGGATACTCTGTGGGTTCTTGCGCAAGAACGGCTGTACTTGCACAAGAAGCCGCGAGTGTAGACATAGCCTTAGAGGGAACACTTCCCCCAGCCTCTCCGCCCCCGAGTTAATGTCACACACGTTGGGTTAATGCAATTGCAGGATAGTTGCATGAGGGGAGCTTGGTGGGGGCCAAACTAATCCCTGTTCGTAGGAGGACGGTGGGAAAAGTCCTTCGAGAGGGCTGACATGACACCTTTTACTTCTGGTCATGTGTCCATCTTGCCCCGAGCGTGTGGCCTCCAGAGGCCTGGCTAATGGGGGGTCAGGGGGTGTGGCTAATGGGGCACCGCCAAAAACTATAGAAATCTGCCGGCCCCGGAGGAGGAGTGCATTGGCTGTGAGTTTAGTGCAGGGTGTGGGGGGGGGGATTTTTTTGTGTTGTTAGGTGGTTTTTTTTTTTTTTTTTTTGCTCAACCAAAATTGCCGTGGGGCCCTGTCAAAATTGTTCAAATTGGGCCCCGCACTTCCTAAAGCCGGCCTTGGCCAAGAGGGTCTGCCCAGGGGTAAGTAGCGAAGGGTCCCAATATTGCAGCTCTGGGGGAGAAGCTGGACTCCAAGCTGCTACCCCTGTGTAGGGGGGGATGACATGGATGCCTTCCTCACAGCCTTGGAGAGGGATTGTGATCTGCACCGGATTGACCCTGAAGACAGGCTCCACAACCTGGCCCCCTGCTGGGCCCAAGGCCATAGTGACATTCGGCCAGGTGGACGGGATTGAGACCGGGGACTATGAGCTGTTCAAACAGGCCTTGCTGCTGAAGTTTGAGCTGACCCCCAAGGCCGACTGGACACGGTTCCGGGGCATGCGCAAGTCCCCTGGTGCCACCTACAAGGAGGTGGCCAACCTTCTGGGGGAATATCTCCACAGGTGGGGGAAGGGGACCGGGGCCACCACCACTGAGGATGTGTACAACCTGGGAGGGCTGGAGCATTTGTATGACATTTGCCCCCCAGACCTCAAGGTGTGGTTGGCCGACCGGAAGCCCAAAGACCTGCGCAGGGGGGGACACTGATGGACAGATCGGGGACAGGTGGGAGACCCACACCAGGGTTTCAGAAGGGGAGTCACCTGGAGACCCCTCAAAGGTGGGACTCCAGGAAGCCCAGTGCGAGGGGGGGAGGGACAGAGTACCAGGGCAGGACAACCCCCACCATGGGACCCGAGGGACTTGAAATTCAACTTCTGTGGCCAAAAAGGGCATAAGGTGGCGCAATGCCAGAGGGTGAAGGAGATGGCATCTAGACAGGGCCGCAGGAGCATCAACTGACTGGGAGTGCACCCAGAGGACGGCCTGACGGCCCAGGGGGATGCAGTTAACTGGGCTGTGCCGGGAGAGGAGACCAGCAGGGCAGGCCAGCTGGGGAGGGCGAAGCACCAGCCCTGCAGCAGCCGTACTCAATCTGCTGGTTGAGTGTGGGACAAGCTGGTTGAGTGGGGAACAATCGTCACATCATCCCCACTGAGGTGGGGGGTAGGAGCATCCAGGGGTTCTGGGACATGGGGGCAAAGGTGACACTGGCACGGCCCGAGGTGGTGGGCCCAGACCAGCTGGTGCCCAATGCCTACCTAACCCTGAGAGGAGTGTTCAGACTCCCGGTCAAGGTGCCTGTAGTGAGGCTACACCTGAAATGGGGGGCCAAGGAGGGGCCCAAAGAAGTGGGGGTGCATGATCAGCTGTCCACAGAGGTGCTAATGGGTAACAATCTGGAGTACTGGCCGGAGAGCACTCAGAATAAACAGGTCCTCACCCGGAGCCAGAGTCAGCAAGGGGTGCAGGACCCCCTAGAGAGGGGAAGGGAAGCACCGCGGGTAGGTCTAGACAGTAGCAGCCCGGAGCCTCCAGCCCAGGGTGGAGGAACTGAGGCACAACCATAACCACTAGCCCTGCAGCGGAGTTCCAGATGGAGCTGCCCAGGGATCCCTCTTTAGAGAAGCTGAGGGCCCTGGCTGGCCAGGGCGGTGCCAGGTCCCTGTGGGAGGACCATAGGGTCCTGTGGGAGAAGGGATTCCTTTACTGGGAATGGACCAGCTCGGGACAAACTAAATCCTGGGAGGTGAGGAGGCAGCTGGTAGTGCCCCAGAGGTACCACCGCAGGCTACTCTACCTGGCCCACAATATTCCCTTTTCAGGGCATCAAGGAGTCTGGCACACCAAGCAGAGGCTGCTGCAGAACTTTTATTGGCCTGGGGTCTTTGACACTGTTCACCAGTATTGCAGGTCCTGTGACGTCCTGGGCTTTCCCCACCCTCTGGCAGGAAAGTGTAAAGGAGCTTTAAGGCCTCTGTCCATCATAGAGGAACTTTCCAGAAGGTGGCGATGGATCTAGTGGGGCCCCTCAGCAAGGCGACCCGGACGGGGAAGAAATACATCCTGGTGGTGGTGGATTTCGCTACTCGCTACCTGGAGGCTGTGGCTCTGCCCTCTATCAAGGCAGACATGCTGCTAACCATTTTCAGCAGAGTGGGATTCCTCAAGGAGGTCCTTACAGACCAGGGGGTCCAACTTCATGTCGGCCCTGCTCCGGTGTTTGTGGGAGAAGTGTGTGGTCCAGCACACCTGGGCCTCAGCATATCACCCCCAGTCCAACAGGCCAGTGGGGAGATTTAATGGGACACTAAAGCAAATGCTGAAAACCTTTATGGACCAGCACCTGGCAGGACTGGTACAAGTACTTACCCCACCTGCTGTTCACGTACAGGGAAGTGCCCCAGGAATCCACGGGGTTCTCCCCGGCTGAGTTACTGTATGGGAGAAGGGTGAGGGGCCCCCTAGACCTGAAGAGGGATGAATGGGAGGGTGGTGAGTCAGTAGTGAAGTACGTAAAGACCTTCAAAGGTCTGACCCGGGACAACCTGGCCCAGGCACAGGGGAGGCAGAAAGCCTGGTATGACCGCTCGGCACGTGCCCGCTTCTACACCACCGGGGAGCAAGTGATGCTTCTCATACTGGTGAGGAAGAACAAGCTGCAGGCGGCCTGGGATGGTCTCTTCAGGGCCATCAGACAGGTAAACAAGGTCAGCTATGTAGTGGAGCTGTCCAACCGGGGCCACCGCCAGTGGGTGTACCATGTCAACATGATGAAGCCATACTGGGACAGGGAGAGGTTGGTGCTGGCCATGTGTGGGCAGTGGGAGGAGCAGGGGAAAGATCCCCTGGTGGGTCTCCTGAACCTGGTGCCACACTGGAGTCAATTCCCCTCTCGGAACAGCTAACCCCGGCCCAGCAGGCAGAGAGCAGGGAAGTGCTGCATTCCTACCTGCAGCTGTTCTCCTCCTGGCCCGGGCTCACTAACCTGGCTGTGCACCGGGTGGAGACGGGAGCCCATCCTCCCATCCAGTGTACCCCATTCAGGGTCACTGGGAAAGCAGACCAGGACCTGGAGAGGGAGGTTGGGGACATGCTGGCCCTGGGGTGATCCAGCCCTCCTCCAGCCCCTGGGCTTCCCCAGTGGTGCTGGTCCCCAAAAAGGATGGAACAATCTGGTTCTGTGTGGACTATCGGAAACTCAATGCCCCATTCAGTTTGGTCTTGAAGGGGGGAGAGATGTGAGGAACTGGGGAGTTTTGGGGGCTAAAAAGGGGGTTGCATGCAGAGGGGGTGGGCGCTCAGTGCCCGGATGTTACTGATTTAATGTGACAAGGGGAAGGGAGTTTGTTGTTTCAGAGAACAGTCCAGAACTGGACCCCGGCATCTGGTACCCTGGTGACCTTGGCCCTGCTCAGCGGACACAGCCGGTTCCGGACAGACAACAGAAAATGGGCTGTAGAGGGGAAACCCCAACAACCCACGCACCTGGTCCCAGCAAAGGGAGATCATTGGATTGAGGAGAGGAGTGAGGCGGAGAAGAGAGGGGCCCAGGCAACCCTGTTACCCGGAGAGAGACAATGGACAGGGGAGGGGCTGTTGCTGGGGTTATTGGCGACTCTGCTGGAAGACTGTTGGGCTGTTGGAGACAGAGAGCAGAGCAGGCAGGACTCAGCTGTGTGGGCTGAGGGCCCAGGCCTACAGGCCTGAGGGATCCTTTGCTGTTTTCAAAGCTCTATAAACCCTCCTGTTTGGTGCTAGCTGAGAGTCACTCTGGTCTAGAGAACAGGGTGGCACCATTCCCTCTGGGAGTGGAGGCCCTGGGGGTCCAGAGGGAGGGGATCCCCCGAGAGGGCTCACGGTGGAGGCAGGCAGGCTGAAGGCCCTAAGAGACGCCATCCCAGAGGTGGAAGGGCAGACCCCCTAGGTGAGAGTGGGCCCCCCAAGAGAGGGTTGCTGCACTGGCATGGACTCCCTGAGAAAGGGCTCTCTCACTGTCACTGGACTGGAGAGGCACCCCCAAGAAGGGGCTGCTGCACTGGAGAAGGGGGTGGTGCCTGGGGACAGATGGGCCAAGTGTGGGTAGGACCTGTGAGCTGTGACACCCTGTCCTCCCATATCCCTCCCATCAAATCCCAGAGCTCAGCAGGATTACTATGCCAACCACCCCATCTACATCTACCTGTGAGGGGGCCTCTCCTCTGTCCAATGCGGGGGGAGCCAGCCCGCTGCGTGCACGTGAACAGCTGATCGGCGGGAACTATTTGGTGTCCGGCGGGCAGCAGCCGGCTCAAGCAACGAGCCTGAAGGGCTGCACCTGGGGGGAAGTCAAGGGCCAGGAGAGGCCGGCTATAAAAAGGGCGGAAGGACGCCCAGGAAGGAGGAAAGAGCGGTGGGAGCCGACGGGCAAGACCAGTCCCTCCCTGGAGGAGGAGGAGGCGGACCGGCCGGACCGGACCGAGAGGTCAGCGGGTGGCCGAGAGTGTGGCGGTAACACCTCGGGGAGCCGAAGGAGCCGGGCAAGGCAGGGCGCCCGGGAGGACAGCGGGGAAGGAAGTAGCCTAGGACGGGCCCGGGAGGCCCGAGGGCTGGTGCATTTGGGCAGCCGCCCTGACAATCAGGACGCGGGCCAGAGGGCTCCCCGTCCTGGGCTGGGGTTTGGAGAGTAGGAGGGCCCAAACCCCCCTTGCCCGTCGACCGACGGTTAACCCGGCCCTAGAAGGGGGGGGCAGGGAGGTCCGGGCACCGCGCACTGGTGACTCGGGAGCGATTGATTCGGGGTAAAGATCCTTATAGGGGCCCCGTGGGGGCCAGAGCAGCGTGGGGTCCGGCCCAAGAAGGGGAGCCTCAGCCGTGGTGAGGTGCCCTGCGGCAGGATCCCGGACACTACCCCATAGGGGGGTGTGACCCCCCCACTAGCACTACCTCCTCCCTTTTGGTTTGTTCACTGCCTCATGCTGCGCACCCTCACTCCCCTCTGGAGTCTTGCTCTTAGTCTGTGCAGCTTCGTGGATAGGACACAGTCCCATTTCATGCTCAGCTCGGGTTCTGGCATTGTGGGCGGGGCCAGCACTGGGGGCGTGGCTCTGGCTCTGTGGGCGGGTCCCAGCACTAGGGCTCTGGCCGCAATGGTGTGGCCAAGCCCGAAGCCTTACACCTACGTGTGGGGTTGGCGCTGCGGCTCTGGTTTGCTGTGCAACTCCACCTGGAGGGCACCTGGGTCTAGCTATAGGCGTGGAGCTTTGGCTTCGGAGGCGGGGCCCAGCGCCGGGGGTGGGGGTGCCTCTTGTAGCCCCCTGGGGAGCCCGACCCATTGGAGTTGGTGGGACTGGAACCGCGCGAGCCGGGGGCTCAGCCCCTCACTCACAGGGCGCCACGTCCGGAGCCAAGATGGACCCACTGTCTGGGGCCGGGGACCCGGAGTCGGCTCGCCTGGTGAGCGTCCGGGGCAGCTGCAGCACCGGCACCAGACGCCTTAAGAGGTAAAGGAGCCGCCAGCCCCTGTGAGATCTGCCCCCCGGTTCTCCCGTGCCCATCCGCCAGCTCCCCCCGCATCATCCTATCCCCCTACATCAGCCCATCTCCCCCTGTAGCCCCCAATCATCTCCTCTTCCCTCCTTTCTTGTTATGTTCAGCCTCATCTACCCGCTACAGCCCCGTCCCACCCCCAGCCATCTCCCCCGCTCCCCCTACTTCAGCCCATCTCCCCCTGTAGCCCCCAATCATCTCCTCTTCCCTCCTTTCTTGTTATGTTCAGCCTCATCTACCCGCTACAGCCCCGTCCCACCCCCAGCCATCTCCCCCGCTCCCCCTACATCAGCCCATCTCCCCCTGTAGCCCCCAATCATCTCCTCTTCCCTCCTTTCTTGTTATGTTCAGCCTCATCTACCCGCTACAGCCCCGTCCCACCCCCCGCCATCTCCCCCGCTCCCCCTACTTCAGCCCATCTCCCCCTGTAGCCCCCAATCATCTCCTCTTCCCTCCTTTCTTGTTATGTTCAGCCTCATCTACCCGCTACAGCCCCGTCCCACCCCCCGCCATCTCCCCCGCTCCCCCTACTTCAGCCCATCTCCCCCTGTAGCCCCCAATCATCTCCTCTTCCCTCCTTTCTTGTTATGTTCAGCCTCATCTACCCGCTACAGCCCCGTCCCACCCCCAGCCATCTCCCCCGCTCCCCCTGCCTCATCCATTCCCCCACCCTCGCACCCTATGCAAGCACCCTTCCAGCCCCTACCATCTCTCTGTCCTCCAGCCCCGTCCTACCCCGCCCGTACGCCCCCTCACCTCGCCATCGCAGGGAGCCGGGCTCGGCGCGGGGCCAGGGCTGCGGAGACCCCGCCGCTGGGTCCGCTTGTCCGGGCGCGACTCTGCCAGAGGCCGGGCTGGGCCGGCGATGCAGCTGCTATCCCTGGACGTGACCCTTCTCCAGGGCAGGGAACGGGCAGAGCCCCGGGCGAAAGTGTCACCGGTCCCGCGCCCTCCCGAGACCGCCCGGCTCCCCGCGCTGCGCCCGGAGACCTCCCAGCCAAGCTCCCCGCCCCGGCCGCCGCCCCCCTTCCCCGCGCTGCTCCTGGGGCTCCCCGCTGCTCACAGGACGTCACCTATCCCTTTTCCTTCCAGACACAATCTCGGGTCCACCCCAGCGCTCAGGACCCCGAATTGGCGCGTTCCCTGCACAGACCCGGAGCGCCCCGCTCCCGAGAGGGAAGGGATCTGGGGGTAACACCCTGCCTCCTACAGGGGCTGTGTCCGGGCCGGGTCCCTCTGCTCCTGTGGGGGGGGGGGGTGCATCCTGGGTGCATCTGAAGGATCTGCCCCTCTGCTCCATTCCCCTAGCCCCATGACTGTCTGCAATAGGCATGTGGGTTTTGCCAAGAGGGAGGGGAGTGTTGGGGCTCGGGGCTTTGGGAGCCCATCCTGGGGGGGGTGTCAGATCCCTGCTTTCTAGGCAGGAGCCAGGGGCACCATGGGATCTCTGCAGGAGGTGGGAGCAGGGGGCTGCAGAGGGAGGGTCTAGGGGACACTCCAGGCAAAGGAACCACAGGGCGGGACACTGCTCAGTGCCTGCTGCACACAGCTTTGCTGCTGGCCACTGCGCCAAATGCACGTGTCTCCTGGGCGCTGGGCTGAGCAGGATCGGGTGGGGGAGCTGGGCCCAGGTGGGCAGAGCTAAATCTGTATCTGCCAAAGAATGAGTGGAGGTGAGACTAAGCTGCAGCTCCTGCAGGGCCGGGGGAGGGTGCTGGAGGAAAGGGGGGGCGTTAACCAGGCAAGTGGTAGGAGAACAGTTGACAAAGGCGCCTGGAGAGGGCCAGGGTAGGGGCATCTGCTGGAGCAGGGTAGGGACTGGCTGAGCTGCTCCCCACCCAGAATTTTCCCTCTGGGTCCTGTTGCCAGAGCAGGGTGAGCAGGAGGCAGCTGGCACTTTTGGAAATATCTGCAGCCTCAGGGCATGGGGCCTTTGGTACAGACCTCCCCTGGCAGGCAGAAGGTCCCTAAATGCCCCCAGGGTAAGAGGCACTGAAACCCTGATCTGTCGGGCATTCGCCTGCCCCTGCAGGCCCCTCCCCCATGTGCAAGGCAGTGGCTATCCAGCACTGGGCATTTCATTTCCTGGTGTCCCTGTGCTGGTGCCACACAGTGAGCTCCACCAGGGCCCCCGCCCCCCCCCCCAGCTCAGGCAGACTCATAACTCTTCCTGTCCCTGCTGGGCCTGGGCACAGAGATAAGCCCTGGAGGGGGGAGGCTGCATGGGGCTGTGCTGCATTCCCTGCATTGGGAGATCCCCAGGGAGAGGGGGTGGGCTGGGGGCTGCTGCCTGTCTGCAGCAATGGCTAGCACCACTCACAGCAGTGAGTGCATGTGGGCCAGGCCCCAAGCCCAAGAACATAGGTGAGGCACTGGTGGGCTGGTCTGTGCCGGAGTCCAGGCTGCTGTGTCCTCTCTGCAGCTCTTATCTGTGCTGCAGGCAACACACACACACACACACACACACACACACACACACCCGGTTGCACACAACCCCTGGGAGCTGCCCCAGGGATGTGTGCTATTTCAGCACCAGCCCAGCCTTGCCTCCACTGATTGGGGGGGGGGCGCGCAGCATGACAGCAGTGCTGTCCCTGGTCCTAGTCCTAACAAACACAGGCTGGATCATCTTTGGCACCTGCCTGAGCCCTGCTGTGGACCCACAAGGCTGGGCTAGGCCCCTGCCTGAGCACAAATGCTGAGAAGGGCCCATCAATAGGTCAGACCCCCATCTTCCCCTCCCTGCAGGGGGTCTCACTCTCACTACCTCCTGAGACTGGGCCTTGGGCTCACACCCCCCTCCCCTCCTATGAGCTTTTGACAGTGAGTCCAGCAGGGACAGTCCCTGGTGAAGACTTGTACCATGTTGGGGAGAGTATCCACATACACACCCCCCTGCCTGGGGGGCACCCAGCCAGTACAGGCAGACAGCTGGGTCTATCCGTGGCTTGGCCTATGGCCCAGGCAGCCCAGACATGTGAAGGTTCCAGCAGAGTCTGTTCTGGGCAGTCAGAGCCCGGCCCAGTCGTAGTAACCCTCGTGGGCCAAGTGCTATCCCCGTCTGTCCGATCTGTTTTGTCAGACTCTGGGGTGCCCCTGGCTGCCCCCGCAGCCCACATTACCCCCCCTCCCAGGCCTTTGTTCCTGAGCTGGGCTGTGTGGCTCAGCACACATGGAGAGGTGGGGCAGCCCACGCTGCTGGTTGCCAAGGGTCCGTGGAGCTGCCCTGGTCATCTTGTGGCTCATGGAGAAGGGCCCAGGCTGTGAGGTGCCATCCACTCCTGTGTCTTCACCTGCCCCCAGACCTCCCACACCTTTCCACCTGCGGGGGAATAGTGCCACAGTGGGGAAACTGAAGCACACACACAGCTCATAAACATCTTATGGAACATTCCCACTTTCTCAACCTCTTCCTGAGAGCCAGGGCACCATACCCAGTGCTGTGCTTGTGTGGGGCTGCTGGAGTGGAGGGCATGGGGCCTGCACAAGAGGCTGGCAGGTTGAACAGGCCCTGGCCAGACAGGCTGGAGCAGCAGGACCTTTCCACAGCCCAGCCTGAGCCAAGAGCGTGCCCAGAAGCTCTTCCCCCTTGCTCCTATTGGCGGTGGGCTGAGTGGTGGGGCAGTGTCCCTGCTGCCCTGGAGGAGTCACTGCCAAGGCTCAGCAGGGCAGGCCCAGCACACTGGTTGCTGCCCATAAGTGTTTAACCCTTGCCATTGGGGTGCATGGGGAAGAGCTTGAGGCTGTGTAGCCTCACAGCCTGTTCTCCTGGCACTGGCAAAACCACAAAAACTCAGCTGGGTCCAGCCTCTGCTCCCTTCCCTGCCTCTTTTCTCTCTCTCTCCCCCCCCCTCCCACCCCCCCCCGGTCAGGGATATCACCGCCTGGACAGCGAAGGAGAGAGGACATGACACACACACACACCCCCAGGCACAGTGCCTGCTGTGGGGGGATTGATAGGGTCAGTACAGCCTGGTGGGGGGGCTGGTGGGAGCGGGGCAGGCACAGGGGCTAATAGGATCGGGGGGGGTGTTACAGTTGGAGAGGCTTGGTGAGGAGCAGGGGGGGCTCCTAGCCATGCCCTTGGCCCCACTGCTCTGCCCGTGGCAGCAGTTCTTTGGGATCCTGGCTGGATCCCCACCAATGGCCAGGCACTGGGGGAGGGGGAGGTAGGGAGGAGGAGGTGGGGTGTTTTGAGAGTGGGGGAGGGGAGCGTGATGTGATGCATTGTTCTGCTGCCAGCATCACCTTCTGCTTTATCGCTGGAGCCATTTGGGGGGCACTGAGGCATGAAATAACTAAAGGTTCCACAGGGGCGCAGGGCTCAGCTCTGGGGAGGGAGATCAGCTGCCTCAAGATCCCTCCCCAGCCCTGCCTGTGCTGGTCGCTCCCAACACTGAGCCAGCTCCCTGCCAGCCCAGCCCTGGGTGCCCCAGCTTTGCTGATGACCCTCAGTCCTGACCTGCAGCCCCTGCTAGCCCAGCCCAGGCTGCCCTCCAGTTCCGCTGGTGTCCTTCAATTCAAACCTGCCACACTCATTTCCCAGCTCTGCCCTCACTCCTGACCTCCAGTCACTTCCCAACCGTTCTAGCCTTGGGCACCCGAGGGAATCCTGGCTTGGGGTAATGTCTCAGGGCCCCAGGTTCCACACTTGCCAAGTGTCCTTCCCAGCGGCTCTCCCAGGAGCCTGGGCCACTCTGGCCACCTGGGCTGGGCACACAGGGTGCTTGCTCCATTGCGCCTAGCTGCACAGCTGGGTGGAGCTGTGGGCCCCCAACCCGAGGGCAGATGCCAGCTCAGAGGCAGCCCTCCAGTCGTGGGTCTCAGTCCTGCTCTGGGGCAGTGGGGATGAGAAGCAAGATGTGACATAGTGGGGGTGCTGTCTGCTCTGTAACCTGGTGTCCCCCTGTGTTGTGCTGTGTGATTCCCATTGACTCATGCACGTGTATTAGCCCAGACACAGACACCTAGGCCCAGCCTAACCAGATAACAAGGCGCTTTCCGGGGGAGAGACAAAGGGAGGGAGGCAGAGATGAACACCCGGTTTCAGGGGAAGGGGCAGTTGGTGGCTGGTAAACATGAAGGAGACAGCCTAAGCTGAAGGCTGAGGGTCTGGAGGGGGGGGAAATGGACCTCCTAACCCAAGGGGTCTGAGGCATCCTGGCTTTGACTCCTGTAGCCACATCACGTCTATGCTGTGCTGTATCCTGGAGAAGCAATAAACCCCTCTCTATTCTACTGGCTGGCGGAGTCTGTTCTTGCTGCTACGGGGCTGCAGGATTGGGGGAACCCCCACTCACTGTCACAGTGGTGTCAGAAGTGGGATACACTGCACCCCGTGGATGGAGCTTCCAGCAGCGAGTGACAAGGAGCGGTAGAAGGAAGGGGCTTGCAAGAGCCAGACATGCTGGAGACCGAGCAAAGTGATTCATGGGATGCTGCAGCACTTGGTCAATGAGTCTACACCCCGGGGATTGGCAGGGAGATGGCCTACATTTGACTCCTGAAGGCAGACCTTGTGGGGCTGTGTAGAGAGAGGGGCCTGCCCATGGGGAAAGCAACCATCCAGGGGCCTGGATCCTGTCCCAGCGGGGAGCAGCCAGACACCCCCTGGGAGCGTCTCAGGCTCTCAGCCCAGATGGAGGACTGGAGCCCACCAGAGAGACAAGGTGCCCAGCAGCGGTTCGTCCAGGGCAGGGTCCATCCCAGCCGAGCTATGGTGGCTGGAGATCGAGCTGCGGCTAAAGGAGTTAGAGGACCATAGAGAGGAATGCCAGGAATGAGAGGCAGTGGCAACATCAGCTGGCGATAGCGGAGCGGAGAAGCCTAAGGGCCCCGACTGCAGTGAGTGGGGAGGACCCCAGGGGGCCCGGGGCGGCTAGAAGCTTTTTGAAAAGCTCGTGTTGGCCCAGTGTAAGAATGTGGGGGACATGGACGGGTTCCTTAGCTCCTTTGAGCGAGCCTGTGAACTACACCAGATCCCCCCAACAGACCAGCTCCAACAGCTCACCCCCTTATTGGATCAGGAGGCCGCAGGGGTGCTCAAGCAGCTGGAGAATCTGCAGCCAGGTGATTACGAATGGGTCAAAGAGGCCCTGCTGCACAAGTTCGGGCTAACCCTGGAAACGTACAAGAAGAAGTTCTGTGGGGGTGCAGAAGGGGCCACAGGAGACCAATGTAGATATGGCCTCCCGCCTGGCACTATACTGCCGCAAGTGGGTGTGCGGGGTCGGAGCCCAGACCACAGAGGACCTGGTTAAGCTGATGAAGCTAGAACAGTTCTATGAAGCGTGCCCGCCCAGCCTGAGGCTGTAGCTAAAGGACAGGAAGCCAGAGGACCCCCAGGAAGCCGGGAGGCTGGCGGATGAGTTCACAGAGAGCCGGTCCAGGGGTGAACAGGAGTCCCGGAGAGAGAGGGAATTGCGCAGACTGGTTCTTGTCTGAGCAATGGAGAGAGTCACCTCCGAGGCGAGCCCAAGAGACACCAGCCATCTGCGCCCCAGAGAACCAGCCAGAGACCAGGAGGAGCAGTTCCAAAAGGGCCCGCAGGTCTTCACTTGCCATGGCTGCGGGCAAAGAGGCCACAAGAGGGCTCAGTGCACCAGGCACCAGGACAGGTCCCATGACCTGAGACTTTCCAGGGTTAACTGGCTGGAGCTGGGGGAAGGGCAGGCTGCTCCAGAGACAGCGGCCGGCAGGCAAACCTCAGCTCAGAGTGGGGGGAGGGATGCCCAGTGCACCTCCCCTGGGAGATCTGACCCTCTGGGGGTGGATTTCTTGGTGTACCAGGTGGGGGCAGGGCGGCCTCTGCGGAGCGAGTGCCTCGTGCCCCTTGAGGTGGATGGCAGGGAGGTGATGGGCTACTGGGACACGGGTGCGGAGGTGACGCTGGCCCGGCCCGAGGTACTAGCCCCAGACCACATGGTACCCAACACTCAGCTGACCCTAAGGGCCATAGACAGGACCCTGTTTAAGGTGCCCGTAGCCCGGATGCATCTGAAATGGGGGCCCAAGGAGGGCCCCCAGGAATTGGGGGCACACTGGCACTTGCCCATGGAGATGCTGATTGGGGGGGGGGTGACCTAGAGGAGTGGCCAGACAGACCCCACAGGGCCCTGGTCACCACCCGTAGCCAGAGCCAGCGAGGGGCTGGTGACCCAGCAGACAGGGAGCCCAGCCAGGCTGGGACTCGGGACCTAAGTGGGGGGGGGGAGGAGGGGGAAGCAGGTCCCTACCCCTGCCCCAGCTGCAGAATTCCAGGTGGAGGTGCAGGCAGATCCCTCCTTGCAGATGCTGAGGGACCAGGCTGGCCTTGGCACAGCTCAGCCCCTGGGGAGAGGCTGCCAGGAGAGATTCCTGTGGGAGAGGGGATCCCTGTACTGGGAATGGCTCTCTCCCAGGAAGGTGGGGGCATGGGGGGGTCCAGCGGCAGCTGGTAGTTCCCCAAAAGTATCGCCGCAAACTGCTGTATCTGGCCTATGATGTCCCATTTGCGGGGCTCCGGGGGATCTGGCGCACCCAGCTGAAGCTGCTCCAAAACTTCTACTGGACGGGGATATTTGCAGCCGTGCAGCAATATTGCCGGTCCTGCGACTCCTGCCAGAGGGTGGGGAAGGCCCAAGATGAGAGGAAAGCTGCTTTGAGACCTCTACCCCGTATAGAGGAGCCGTTCCAGAAGGCAGCAATAGAGATAGTGGGGCCTATTGGCCAGGCGACCCGGATGAGGAACAAATACATCCTGGTAGCAGTAGACTTGGCTACCAACTGCCCCGAGGCCATGGCTCTTTCCTCTATCGAGGCAGACATGGTGGCAGATGCGCTGCTGGCCATTTTCAGCAGGGTGGGGTTCCCCCAGGAGGTCCTCACGGACCAGGGATCCAACTTCACGTTGGCCCCGCTCCAGTGCTTGTGGGAGAAGCACGGGGCCTGGCTCACCTGGGCCCCAGCGTATGGCTCCTGGTCCAGCGGGCTGGTGGGGAGGTTCCAGGGGACCCTGAAGCAGATGCTGGAGGCCTTCATGCACCGGCACCCGCAGGACTGTCACAAGTACCTGCCCCACCTGCTGTCTGCACGTAGGGAGGCACCACGAGGGTCTGCCAGGCTCTCTGTGACTGAGCCAGGGTGCAGAAGGGGGACGGACCCCCTGGGCTTGCTGAGAGAGTTATGGGAGGGAGAGACCTCCCTGTATGGAGCATCGGGGGTGGAAGATGTCCTAGCTTTCCGGGAAAGGCTCGCTGAGCTCATGGGCCCGGCCAGAGAGACCCTGGCCAGAGCTCAAGGGCAGTGGAAGGGCTGGTACGTCCACAGATGATGGGCCCGCGCCGGCCCCCTCAAAGCTGTGCAACAACTGAACGGGGGGAGCTAGCTCCTGCAGGGCAGCGCTGTGGCCGGCCCAAGCCAAGGGGAGTGCCAATGTCACCGCTATGGCTTTACCGGGCAGGGGGCCCCAACTTCCCCAGGTCACAAGTGGAGCGACCCTGCTCAGTTTGTTTTCAGAGGGGGGAGAGATGTGACATAGTGGGGGCGCTGTCTGCTCTGTAACCCAGTGTCCCCCTGCTCTGTGCTGGGTGATTCCCACTGACTCACCCACATGTGTATTAGCCCAGACACCTAGGCCCAGCCTGAGCAGATAACAAGGTGCTTCCCAAGGGGAGAGACAAAGGGAGGGAGGCGGAGACAAACACCAGGTTTTGGGGGAAGGGGCAGTTGCTGGCTGGTAAACATGAAGGAGACAGCCTAAGCTGAAGGCTGAAGGTCTGGGGGAGGGGGAAATGGACCTCCTAACCCAAAGGGTCTGAGGCATCCTGGCTCTGACTCCTGTAGCCACATCATGTCTAGGCTGTGCTGTATTCTGGAGAAGCAATATACCTCCTCTATTCTACTGGCTGGCGGAGTCTGTTCTTGCTGCTACGGGGCTGCAGGATCAAGGGGAGCCCCGACTTGCCGACACACCAGGCCAGGCTGTTGGGACTGGGCCTGGCCTTCGCACTGACCCCCCTGGTGTCTCAGTCTCTTTGCAGGCTCCCAGGAGCCCTTCCCTGGCCTGCCCCTGGAGACCAGCCCTGCAGCTCTGGCCCTGGAGCTGCAGCAACGCCTGACCAGACACTGCCACCGTGGCCCCCCCATCACCAGCCAGAGCCGTGCGGAGCTGCAGGCCTGCCAGAAGCTGGGCACCGCCTGCGCCATCTGCTTCATCTTCATGGTCGGCGAGGTCATAGGTAACCCGGGAGCCCCCGCCCACCCCATGCTGCGGGGCGCCCTGCTCTGCACATGGCCCATGTGCTGGCCAGGTGTGGGTCCAGCGCTCGCTGCGTGGCCTGGGGCAGCCCCCAGCTCTGTGGGGTGGGGCAGCTCCCCATACCTGCTGCCAGGGTCCCTCCACTCACGGGAGTCTCCAAGGGCAGCTCCCTGGCAGCGCAGTGGGGTGTTGGGTGAGTGCCCCATGTGCTAGGGAAGGAGTCGTGCTGAGGGGCCACCTGGGGCCTGAGGGGGTGGAGGGGCCCTGCCAGGGAGCTGGCACTGAGCTGGCTGCTCTCTGCTCCTGCAGGTGGGTACCTGGCGCACAGCCTGGCCATCATGACTGACGCTGCCCATCTGCTGGCAGATGTGGGCAGCATGTTGGTCAGCCTCTTCTCCCTGTGGGTCTCCGCCAGGCCGGCCACCAAGACCATGAGCTTCGGCTGGCACCGCTCAGGTAAGAGGCTCGCTGTCCCCCCAGTGATCCAGTGAGCCTGGCAATGCCCCACAGACCTAAGTTCCCTGCACCTGCCACCCTGCCATGCCAGGGCCCAGCCAGGGACAGCTTATTGCACCCTAGCCCCAGCAGGGCAGGGCCCAGCCTTGAGTATAGCAGGTGCTCTCCCTCCCTTCGGCTCCTGGGGACCTGAGGAGTGCAGAGCGTCACCAAAGCGTGAGGGAGACGCCAGGCCCTGCCCCCCCATCCACAGCCAGACAGGACTCTCAGGCGGCAGGTAGAAGAGAAGGTTTATTGGTTCCCAGGGAGGCAGCGTAGCCCAGACTGGTTGTTCCAGGAGCCGCCCGTTCTATCCATATCGGAGAGAGGGGGGCCCCACAGCCAGGGCGTGGCTCTTGACCCACTCCCAACTGCCCAGCCTCAGTCCCCCAGGCAGGCTGCTCTTCCAGCCTTTGTCCTGCTTGGGGGCCAAGGTGTAACCTGGTGGCACCCTCCTCTCGGAGTCAGGTTACAAAGGGCATTGGCCATTGTGTATGTGCTGGGCTGGGCTACGGCAGTGTCCCTCAGTGAGTCACACCTGAAATCCCCAATCACCATCTAGGTATTGGTGGAATACCCAGGGAAACTGAGGCACATACAAGGGGTTACTATAGGACTCACATGCAATATAGAAAGGTGCTCAAATCCTCCCTTTGTCATGCAGAGCCCTTCTGCACACTCCAGGCCCTCCCAGCTGGCCACCTGAAAGCACACAGGCATCATGGATCCCCAGGGTCTGGGCCATGCCCTGGCTTGTCAGCACCTCATCTGTGTGACACCCCTCCAGGGAGTCCCACTCTCCCTCTAGGGTTGGCCATGCAGCCTCACCACCTCCGAGACCCTGGCTGCTGCCTCAGCCAGAGAGTCCAGTGAGCCAGACGCTGGGGAGAGGGGCCCCCCATGCCCGCCTGTGCCTGCAGCCATATCACATCAGGCAGCCTGTTTCGGTCTCCTGGGCCCGGCCAGGGGCCCCCTTGGCTTGGCCCAGAGACACGAGAGCCCAGACCGGTCCAGCTGGCTAGTGCCATGCTCTGGAGCAAGGCAGCCATGGATTCCTAGCCAGCAGGTGAGAGCTACCACCTTTCTGTGAGCCCAGCTCCAGACCCAGCTCCTGTCACTGCTGCTCCATGGTTCTGCAGCACTCTGCCAAGCCCCTGGTTCCATGGTCGGGCCCTCCCATGGGCAGGTCCAGGCCTTCACCCCCTCTTGTCTGCTGGGGGCTGGTTCATGTCAGGCCTAATGACCCCCTGGAGTGGCTCTAGGCTGCCCCTGGCACCCCGTTTCCTGCCCTAGGCATCATGTACATAGCAGCACAAGGCACCGAGAGAAACTGAAGCACAGGGGGGCCTCCCACAGACATTGCCAGCATCCCTGCAACAGTGGACACCACAAACAGCTCTTTAGCCCCTGCCTCCCTAAGGAGCATAGTGGACTGGCCCAGGATGCTCCCTCTGCCCCACTGCTCTTGGCCCCTCTGACCAGCGCCCTGTGCCCACAGAGACGCTGGGTGCCCTGGCCTCGGTGCTGTCCATCTGGGTGGTGACTGGAGTCCTGGTGTACCTGGCCTCCGCCCGCATCATCAGCGACAACTACGAGATCGACGCACGGGCCATGCTGGCCACCTCTGCCTGCGCTGTGGGCATCAACATCATGTACGTGGGCCCAGCCCTATTCCTCACTTCTGCGTCCACGATCTCGTCCCCAGAGCTCTGCCCCTCCCCCCAAGTTCCCTCCCACACCCCCAGATTCCTGCCCCTGATCCCCACTCCACTCCACCTTTGCCCTGCCCCCTCACAGCCCCCACCTCGCCCCTGCCCTGCCCCCAGCACAGCCTCCACCTCACCCCCTGCTCTGCCCTGCCCCCACCATAGCCCCCAACTCGCCCCTGCTCTGCCCTGCCCCCAGCACAGCCTCCACCTCGCCCCTGCTCTGCCCTGCCCCACCCCTGCCCAGCTCCCGTCACAGCCCCCTGCCTCGCCCTTCCTGCTGTGCCTGCTGTGGTGGTGCCACCTGTCCAGCCTGGAATAGGGAGTGGGTGGGAAGAGGGGCTGCTGGTGCTGTGGCCTGGGAGCTCTGGGCCCGTCAGCCACCAGCTCACCTGCCCCACCTCCCCCCAGCATGGCCTACATCCTGCACCAGTCATCTGTGGGCCACGGACACGGCCGGGGCTATGAGAAGATGGAGGAGAGTCCTGGGTGCTGCAAGCCACCTGGGGGCCCCCTGCCTGGAAGCACCAGCGTACGCGCCGCCTTCGTGCATGTAGTGGGGGACCTGCTGCAAAGCCTCGGGGTGTTGACTGCTGCCGTCATCATCTACATGGAGGTATGGCACGACCCTGCCCCGCTCCCCTAACCAGGGCCCTCCGCTGCCCTGCCCTACGCCCCCTAACCAGGTTCCTTCCCCCGCTGCCCTGCCCTGCACCCCTAATCAGAGCCCTCCATCCCTCTGGTGCCTTGCGCCGCGCCCCTAACCAGGGCCCTCCCTCCGCTGCTCTGCCCTGCACCCCCTAACCAGGGCCCTCCGTCCCTCCGCTGCCCTGCCCCGCTCCCCTAACCAGGGCCCTCCGTCCCTCCGCTGCCCTGCCCTACGCCCCCTAACCAGGGCCCTTCCCCCGCTGCCCTGCCCTGCACCCCTAACCAGAGCCCTCCATCCCTCTGGTGCCTTGCCCCGCGCCCCTAACCAGGGCCCTCCATCCCTCCGCTGCCCTGCCCCACCCCACGCTCCTAACCAGGGCCCTCCGTCCCGCCGCTGCCCTGCCCCACCCCGCGCTCCTAACCAGGGCCCTCTGTCCCGCCGCTGCCCTGCCCCACCCCGCGCTCCTAACCAGGGCCCTCTGTCCCTCCGCTGCCCTGCCCTGCTCTGCCCTGCACCCCCTAACCAGGGCCCTCTGTCCCTCCACTGCTCTGCCCTGCACCCCCTAACCAGGGCCCTCCGTCCCTCCACTGCTCTGCCCTGCACCCCCTAACCAGGGCCCTCCGTCCCTCCACTGCTCTGCCCTGCACCCCCTAACCAGGGCCCTCCGTCCCTCCGCTGCTCTGCCCTGCACCCCCTAACCAGGGCCCTCCGTCCCTCCGCTGCCCTGCCCCGCTCCCCTAACCAGGGCCCTCCGTCCCTCCGCTGCCCTGCCCTACGCCCCCTAGCCAGGGCCCTTCCCCCACTGCCCTGCCCTGCACCCCTAACCAGAGCCCTCCATCCCTCTGGTGCCTTGCCCCGCACCCCTAACCAGGGCCCTCCCTCCGCTGCTCTGCCCTGCACCCCCTAACCAGGGCCCTCCGTCCCTCCGCTGCCCTGCCCCGCTCCCCTAACCAGGGCCCTCCGTCCCTCCGCTGCCCTGCCCTACGCCCCCTAGCCAGGGCCCTTCCCCCGCTGCCCTGCCCTGCACCCCTAACCAGAGCCCTCCATCCCTCTGGTGCCTTGCCCCGCACCCCTAACCAGGGCCCTCCCTCCGCTGCTCTGCCCTGCACCCCCTAACCAGGGCCCTCCGTCCCTCCGCTGCCCTGCCCTACGCCCCCTAACCAGAGCCCTCCATCCCTCTGGTGCCTTGCCCCGCGCCCCTAACCAGGGCCCTCCATCCCTCCGCTGCCCTGCCCCACCCCGCGCTCCTAACCAGGGCCCTCCATCCCGCCGCTGCCCTGCCCCACCCCGCGCTCCTAACCAGGGCCCTCTGTCCCTCCGCTGCCCTGCCCTGCTCTGCCCTGCACCCCCTAACCAGGGCCCTCTGTCCCTCCACTGCTCTGCCCTGCACCCCCTAACCAGGGCCCTCCGTCCCTCCACTGCTCTGCCCTGCACCCCCTAACCAGGGCCCTCCGTCCCTCCGCTGCCCTGCCCCGCTCCCCTAACCAGGGCCCTCCGTCCCTCCGCTGCCCTGCCCCGCTCCCCTAACCAGGGCCCTCCGTCCCTCCGCTGCCCTGCCCTACGCCTCCTAACCAGGGCCCTTCCCCCGCTGCCCTGCCCTGCACCCCTAACCAGAGCCCTCCATCCCTCTGGTGCCTTGCCCCGCACCCCTAACCAGGGCCCTCCCTCCGCTGCTCTGCCCTGCACCCCCTAACCAGGGCCCTCCATCCCTCCGCTGCCCTGCCCCACCCCGCGCTCCTAACCAGGGCCCTCTGTCCCGCCGCTGCCCTGCCCCACCCCGCGCTCCTAACCAGGGCCCTCTGTCCCGCCGCTGCCCTGCCCCACCCCGCGCTCCTAACCAGGGCCCTCTGTCCCTCCGCTGCCCTGCCCCACCCCGCGCTCCTAACCAGGGCCCTCTGTCCCTCCGCTGCCCTGCCCCACCCCGCGCTCCTAACCAGGGCCCTCTGTCCCTCCGCTGCCCTGCCCTGCTCTGCACCCCCTAACCAGGGCCCTCTGTCCCTCCGCTGCCCTGCCCCACCCCGCGCTCCTAACCAGGGCCCTCTGTCCCTCCGCTGCCCTGCCCCACCCCGCGCTCCTAACCAGGGCCCTCTGTCCCTCCGCTGCCCTGCCCTGCTCTGCCCTGCACCCCCTAACCAGGGCCCTCTGTCCCTCCGCTGCCCCGCGCCCCTAACCAGGGCCCTCCCTTCGCTACCCTGCCCCACGTCCCCTAACCAGGGCCCTCCCTCCCCTGCCCTGCCTTGCCCTGCACCCCCAACCAGGGTCCTCCCTCCGCTGCCCTGCCCTGCCCCACGCCCCCTAACCAGGACCCTCCCTCCACTGCTAGGCTGCCCCATGCCCCCTAATGAGAGCCCTCCCTCTGCGGCCCAGCTTGTCCCAGAGCCCGTAGCCACGCCCTGCTTGCCCCATACATGACCCTTTTCCTTCAGCCTCCCTCTGCAACCTCTTTCCCCCCACATCCCACCCGCTGTGGGGCCAAGCCTGTGGGTTCACTGTCCAGCCAACACTCATGGGCTTGGCACTTGAGAGCCTGCCCCTTGCTCTCGCCCTGCTGGGGCTGCTGGAGGGGAGGGCAGGAAGGAGCCACTGCCCTGGGGTCGCAGGCCAGGAGCTGTGAATAATGGCCTTTTCTTAAACTAGCCTAAGTCATGTGGGAAAAGAACAGCTCCTAGCAGAGCTTCAGTCACAGGGGGCAGCCATGGAGGGGGGGGGTGCTCTGTCCCTGCTGGCAGCAGGCCAGCAACTGTACTGCACCTCCCATCTGTCTTGGGGACGCTGGGGGCTGGCTGTGGCCTGGGGGGAAATGGCACCTGCCCAGGGGGTCTAGACCAAGACCCAATAGGTCCCCTTACTGGGACCCTGGCACCCAGCCCCAAGGAAGTGCCACATGCCCCCTGCCACCATGTCCCCTCAGTGGCCCCCCCCCCGTGGGGCTGGGCTGCGGATCCTGGAGTCCACGCCCAGCTCTGTACCCCTTGCAGGGTGGTGCTGTTAGAGGCCCTGGGCATCCTGGCCAGGCGTAATCCCAACCTGCCCCTTGCAGCCACGATACAAGATCGCAGACCCCATCAGCACCTTCCTCTTCTCCATCTTCGTGCTGGGCTCCACCCTCACCATCCTAAGGGACGTCTTCCGGGTCCTCATGGAAGGTGAGCTGGGGTGAGGGCAGAGCGGGCATGCTGCACTGGGGGAGGGCAGGAAGTAGGGCCAGTGGTAGGAGCAGTTAGAGGGCAGGGTGGAGGCTGAGAGGGCAGGGCCAGGGGATGGGCTGGGGTCAAGGGTTCACAAAGGGTTTCAATGAAGAGGGAACAGGGGAGCTGGACAGATTCTCTGTTGTGTAAACCAGAATGACTCTGAGCTGCAGCGACATAACTCCCCAACAGATTGCACCAAGCCCCTTGTTGGCCCCAAGCCACCCACCCCTCTACTCCCCACAGCCCACCAAGCCCTGCTCTCATGCCCCTTGGTAACCTGCCCACCAGAGGCGCAGGGTCTGGGCTTTGAACAAGGTCCTTGAAGGAGCCCTTCAGCAAGCCAGAGACCTTTGGAGTCAGCCACATGGCCCCAGTGCCTTCAAGCCTGGTCCCCTGGGCTCCAGCCTCTTGCTTCAACCCTATGAGAGACCTGCCACCCATGGCAGGGGGACATGAACCCAGCTACCTATTTACAGCAGGCTACATAAACCCCGAGTAAAGTCAGCAGAGACTAGACTGTCCTCCGGACAGTGCCTTGTTTCTACAGGTCTATGTGCTATACACTGAAATGGCAGCACAATAGGCATTTCTAATCCCGCGGGAACAATGAGGCATCATTGTCAGTCAGAGGGTGCTGAGTCACGCCTGTAGTTTTAGGTCTGATTTTGTAAGTGTATCGTTTGTCACTGTGGTGAAACACAGGGTGCAAGACAAACCTGCCTCCAACGGGGCATAGCCGTCAGCAAAAGAGGAGAGCCGCTGGGCTAGCCACAGTTCACCAGCTAAGCCAGCGTGAGCCCCATGGCCACGCTCCGTAGCTCTCTCTGACCCTATTCTTCGCCAGTTCCACGGTCAGAGCACACCCAGCTTCCTCTAGAGCACACATGGACCCCACTTTGCACACCTCTGAGGTCTCTGCTCTCCTGCTAGGGTCTCTTCTCAGTGTCCCTGCTGAGAGCAAACGTATCCCTTCCTCCCACGGGGTGGCAACACAATGTATAGGAGAAGCTGAGGCATGCATCACATATATAAAGAGCAGTACAGAAGAGCTCCACTTTGCTTTGCAATTTGTTGGGAAGTGTCAATGTGACTTTTGCAAAGGGAAATCATGCCTCAAGCTACAAGAACTCTGAGAGAAGGCCAACAAGCAGGTAGACAAGGAAGATCCAGTGGATATACTGTAGCTTGAACTTTCAGAAAATCTTTGACATGGTCCCTAACCAAAGGCTCATATTGAGCACAGTAAGGTGTTAGGGGGATAAGAGGAAGGTCTTCCCATTGATTGGTAACTGGCTAAAAGGCAAGGAATTAAGGGTAAGAATAAATGGTCAGTTTCCCACATGGAAAGAGGTAAATAGTAGGAGGCCCCCAAGGATCTGCTCTGGGCCCAGTGCTGTTCAACATACCCAGAAATGGTCTGGAAAGGGTGAGCTGGCAAAGTTCACGCAGGACATCAAATTAAACCAGACAGTTAGGTCCAAAGCAGACTGCAAAGAGCTACAAAGGGGTCTCACAAAACTGGGCAACAGGGCAAGAAAATGGCAGATGAAATTCAATGTTGATAAACATGACGTTACACACATTGGAAAACACAATCTCAGCTCTACACACAAAATGAGGGGGTATAATCAAGCTGGCACCCCTCAAAAGATCTTGGCGTCATAGTGGTTAGTTCTTTGAAAAGAGCTGCTCACTGTGCAGCGGCCATCAAAAAACCCCAAAAAGTAGGTACCCTTAAGAAAAAGACCGATGATAAGACTGTAAAAACCATAACGCCACTATGTAGATTGATGGTATGACTTCATCTTGAATACCGCAAGCAGTTCTGTTTGCCCCCATCTCAAAAAAGGTACATGGGGAAAAGGAGCAGAGAAGACGACAAAACGGAGTGGAAGTTTGGATCAGTTTCCCTATGAGGAGAGATTAAAAAGGAACTATTCAGCTTGGAAAAGAGGCAACTAAGGAGAGATTTGAGAGAGGTCTACAAAAATCATGCCCGGTGTGGAGCACGTGACTCAGGAAGTGTTATTTTCCCCTGCACATAACACAAGAACTAGGGGTCCCCCATGAAATTAACAGGCTGCAGACATGCAGAAGGTACCTAATTAACAGTACTAAATTTGGGAATAAGAAATGTCAGTCACAGGTTTATTAGATACCCTCAGAGCTGACATGCAGGCAGCTTGCAAATGCCCCAAACCCCTCTCCTTGATCCCAGGAAACACAGAATGGCAAGCAGCAGTTAAAGCTCATTGAGAAATCTCAGTCCTTTCCTCACAGTCAAACAAAGTGTCAAGCCTTGCCCAGAGCTGGCATTTGCCCCCAGATAGGAAGACAATGGCTGGAATCAGGCTGCAGAAGCTGCCACCCCACTTTCACTGCTTCACACAAACAAGTGAAGCTTCCTATGTTGATTGTTGCCACAGCAGTAAGCACCTCCAACACTGACTAAGAATTGCCAAGGGCCATGCCAGTAAAATCCAGGCTGGCTGCTGCTTTAACAACAGCACCGGTTCAGCTCACAGAACCACTGAGGCAGCATGGTGGTGCCAGCTTTATGTATCAGATTGGCAGACCCAATATCCCCAGGAGGAACAGAACCAAATCCCGAGCCCTGTTCTCACCAGGAACACGAAATCTCCCAACCACTGAAGAGAGCTGAGACCGATCCTGCCAGTAACTTCTTTCCTTCCTGCCACCACGTCCGTCCTCCCTCTGTCCCCTTTCTTCCCTCCACACCCCTTTCTCCTCAGGCTCCCACCACTCAAGATCACTGCTCCCCCTGCCTTGTCCATCACAGAATTTGAACAAGTAAAAAACACCACAAACTGCCCCGGCTCAGGCCACTGCTGACCTGTGGGAAATCTCTGAAGGGTTCCTCTGGCCCAGGGGGAGGGGGATCCATTCCTCTGGGCCACTGATTGTTCTGCCCAGTCCCACTTAGGTGGCCAGCACAGGGGACCTGCTGCCACAAACGATCCAGCCCTCCCACAGCGCGCACACAGCATAAGGCTGGCTGGCCTACCTGCATCTCTGACTAGCCCTTTGAAAAGTGACGGTGGGGAGGCCCGGTAGGGCCCTGCTCTCACTGCCCCTGCCTCCAGCAAATTGCTCCAGCATCACACACAGGCAGGAGGCGTCATCCTATAAAGTCCCAACCTGAAAGTCTCCTGCAATCCAGGAGCAGTGGCTACTGCACGAATGAAGCAGAAAGATTTCAAAATTGTAAAACACACTTTGCAAAACGGCCCTTCTCAGCACGATCCATCTGATGACTTCCAAACACCGCACCCAGACCAATGAATTCACACAAAGTCCTGTGAGGCAGGCAAGTATTAGTATCATCCCTTTTTTCAGATGAAGAAACTGAGGCACAGGATAATTAAATTCCTCATCTGCTGTCTCATAACAAAAATCAGTGGAAATACTCGCTTTGCGACCAAGCCTTAAATGATGGGTCCCAATGTCACACTGGATGGCTGTGACAGGAAGGCCTTTAAGAAAGCCCCAGATCGTAACAATTCTAGCAGAGGGGAGCACAGGCCACTGGCTGCATTGAGGTGGGGCAATCACCCTGAAATCCCAGCTTCCCCCCCGTACAGGAACTTGGCAGTGAGGCTGCACCTGACCCAGACAGTGTAAGGGCTGGCCCTGCCCCTCTGTGCCAGGCATAGCAGGTGTGGTTGGGCAAGCCCAGCATGAGCCAAGTGTGCAGGGTTATTGGGGGGGATCTGGGTGTGGGCGGCTCAGTGGGAAAGCTGGATGCACAGGGACTCGTGGGGGGATCTGGTGTAGGAGGCAATGGGACTCTGGAGGAGTCGAGGGGAGGTGGGGCTTGCTGTGGGGCCCAGGTGCTGGGGAAGTGGAGCTTGATGGGGTGGGGTCCAGGTGCAGCTTGCTGGGGCTCAGTAGGCTGCGGGTGTGGGGGGCTTGTTGAATGAGTCCAGGTGTAGGGGAGCTGGGCTTGTCAGGGGGAGGGTTAGATGGGTCTGCTTAACCAGGGCGCTCTAGATGCTGCTGAGGGGACACTGCATGCCGGACTCCTTTCCCACCCCCCGATTCCTCATCCCCTTTGCTTCTCCATCCCTCTCCCCTCATTCCCCATGGCCTCTTCCCCAGACCGCCTCACCCCCCCAACTCCACTGCTGGCACA
Source organism: Pelochelys cantorii (assembly GCA_032595735.1). Lineage (NCBI taxonomy): Eukaryota > Metazoa > Chordata > Testudines > Trionychidae > Pelochelys > Pelochelys cantorii. Next base: position 249,106 of record CM064328.1, read on the forward strand.
GAACGCAGCAAGCCTATGGGGAGAGGACAAGAAGGGAAGGGGACCGGGCAGCTCTCTCTGCAGGGGCACTGAGCTAGGCAACCCCCCCCCCCCACTCCACACACTGGCAAGGGCGAGGGGGACTATGGGGAGCGCGAGTGGGGAGAGGACCAGGAGAGAAGAGGCCCCAGCAGCCAGCTCAGTAGCAACTGGGCTGGGAACAGGGTTACCAGGTGATTTAAAAAAAAAAAAATACCAGACACACTTGATCTCAGATGGGGGGGGGGGGGGGGGAGCGGGAGAGGGGAACCAGCCGCTCAGTCCTGGCGGGGCGCATGGGCAAGTCTGGCCCCGGGGATTCCATCCAGCCCCCCTCCTCTCTACTGCGTAGTTGCGTACTGCCTGGCTGATAGACACGCTTGGCAGTACACAACTACGTACTGATACTCATGATCATAATAAAAACTTAATTAGAAAATACTGGACATTTATATGTCCAGTATTTTCTCAATTTGTTTCCCAGACAGAAAGCTGAAATACCGGACTATCCGGTTAAAAACCAGACACCTAGCAACCCTAGCTGGGAAAGTGAAACCAACCCCACAGGGGGAAGGAAAAGGAAGAGAAAGGGCAGCAAGGAGGAAGCCCACTTTGCCCACCCTGGGCCAAGGTGCAGGGAGGGGGGGGGGGCTGGATGGTCTGAGGGGCTGAGCAGGAGAAGAAACCGGCAAGCAAGCAGCAGGAGCAGGGTAAGCTGGGTGGGGTGGTTGCTGCAGCGCAGAGCTGGCAACCACCTGGAGCCGGTGAGATGGATGAAATTGCAGGCTGCTGGGGGAGCCCATGACTGTCATTCGAGCCTTGTGTCTATGCCATGCAGATTCAGGGGCGCTCCTGAGGAGGTTCCCTGCAGCCGCCCTAGAACTGGCCTGAACCCCACCAAACATTCCCCAGCAGCCCCATGTGGCAGTTGGAGGCAGGGAGGGGTGGGGCGGGGCTAGCACTGCTCCAGCTTTGGATAGACACCCATGTTCTTGTGCATTCAGAATCCCACCGCTGCCATGACCCGTCACAGACCCACGGGCTCTGGGCCCAGCCTGGGGACAACCGTGGGGAGGAGCCCATCAGTGGGCCAGACCCCCCAGGGGGTTATCCTTTCTCCTAGGGTGGCCTATGCGGCTTCTGCACCTTCTGAGACTGGGCCTCGGACCTGCAGCCTCCTCACCTCACCCCCCACTTCCCTGTGAGTTCCAGGCAGCAAGACCCATAGGGACAGACCCCAGGGGAGACGTGTCCTCTTCCCAGTGCTGCAAACACAGGCAGGTTTACTAGCCACCTGGCCCATGGAAGCATTGCAGCCAGAGAAGTGAAGGCTAAACAAGTCCATCCCGCTGAGCTCAGCACTAGCCCCTAGAACACTACCTCTGACTGTGTTCCTCAGTCAGTTCCTGGGTGAGAGCCCCAGGTCCCTCCCAGCTCCCTGCCCACCCCTTGCTGAGTCTCAAGCCCTGTTGCTGGGGGTTGGCATCGGGGCTCTAGGCCACTCCAGCAGCTGGCTCCATGCTCACGCTGGTCATTCCAGCCAAGCAGGGCAGTGATGCTTTTAGCCTTCCCTGTAAGCCAATACCATCCCCAGCCCACTCCTGGGGAGCAGTGCAACACTCTTGGGAAACTGAGGCACACATGGGCATTGTGAAAATAACAGAAAATTCCTACTTGTCACAGCTGGGTTTTAGTTGCCAGCCACAGTCTGGGGGGCCCCAAGGGCAACGCTGAGAAGCAACAGTCAGAATGCAGTCCAGGCTGCTGTGACACAGGTGTGGTTCTGTGTCTGGCACACCCAGATGATCCCCATCTCTCTGAAAGGCAGCACTTCTCCCAGGCCCTGGTCACCTCTCGCCCACCCTAGCAATTATCCCCCCACCCCACAAGAACCATCCCCTGAAAATCCACCTCCCAGCATCACCCCTACATCCCCCTGACATCCTGCACTCCAGCATTACCATGATATCCCAACCCCCCAGTATCACTCCAGTATCATGACTCCCTAGCATTACCCAACATCCCCCCAACATTCCTCCCACAGGCATCGCTCCTGCCCTTAGCATCTCCCCAAGCACAACCCTGATACCCCACCCCCCAGTATTATCCCTGCCCCCCAGCACTCACTGCCTTATCCCAGACAACCTTCCCATCAAACCTCTAGTGGCCCACCCTGTCAGGCTGTGGCTCTTGGCAGCTACCATGGGTACAGCATGTGGCCCCCCTGTTCCCCAGACTGAGCCATTGGGCTCCAGCACTGAGCACTGCCCAGCAAGTGTTAGTCACAGCCTTGCCCGTGCCCCAGGGACTGACCCCAGCCTGGCCCAGGCTAGGCTTGCCAAACAGAGCAGAGTTTATTAGTCACCTGGATATAGTGCCACAAAGGCCTCTGGGTAAACAGAAAAACAAAGGTCAAGACATAACCCAGTACGCCAAGCCAATGCAGTCAGCCAGCCAAGCTGCTGTGGGCTCCTGGCAGTCCCTGTCTGGCTCCTTGCCCAGGCCAGGGGAGGGCTCAGGACTAGGTAGAGGGCAACACTTAGCTGACACCTTCCCTTTGCTCTTGGGCTGGGGCGTTGCCTTGGCTTCCCTGCCAGAGCTGGGACTGCGAAATTGCCTTCTGGGGCACTGGGCAGCATGGAGGGAAACTGAGGCACACATTGGGTTCCTCAACCTAGTATCAAACAACCCATCCCCTGGGGAGAAAAGCCCAGATGCTACTGACCTGGGAAAAGAGGGAAAACAAAAGCCAGTGGCTGGAAACAAGCCGGCCAGTTCATCAGCCAGCGGCCCATGTATAAAGCCCCAGCAGTGACCCCCGGGCATGCTGCAGCCCCCGGACCTGTTAGCCTGACCCCAGGCCCTGCTGGGAGGTGACTGTTTGCCAGGCAGAGCCACCAGCACAGCCTGGGCTGGGGAATTGCTCCAGCCCCTTGGGAGTGGTGTGATCAGCCAGGCCAGGGCCTGCCCCAGCCCGGCTCCCTGGGGATGCACCTGCCTGGAGTGACCCAGCCCAGCCCGCAACTGTTCCCTCTCCCACACCTGGCTGAGACTGACCAGGTTTCTGTCCCAGGCAGCTCAGCTCTGGGGAGACAGGCAGGCTCCACAGGTGGCTGGAGGGGCCCTGGGATCCAGCCCAGGGAGAGGGGGCCAGAGAGCAGGCTGAGGAGCAAGTTGCCAGCAGGGTCTCAGAGTGCAGTGCAAGTGGAGCATGGACCCAGCTCCATGGAGCCACTGGCACCATTGCAAACCCATCCCTGCCCAGGACCCACGGCCCCTCTAGAGCTTGCTCCAGGCTTCTCTCGCCCCCAGGACTGTAAGCAGCAGCCCCAGAGAGCACTGGGGTACCTCTGTCAGGCTGGGGCCCTGCCAGGCCAGCAGAGCTGCCTGCCTGAGCCCCAGGAGCTGAGCTGGGCTGTGCCCCGGGGCCAGGCCTCACCCTCATTTCTTGGCACTAGGGGCGCCACGGGGCCTGGAGTTCAGTGCTGTGAAGGACATGCTGCTAGCTGTGAAGGGGGTGAAGGGTGCCCACAACCTGCACCTCTGGGGCCTGACCCTCAGCCACCACGTGGTGTCTGTGCATCTGGCTGTTGGTGAGTGCCCCCGCCCCCCTGACCATCTCTCCTGCCAGATGGATACCAGCTGTGGGGCCTCCTGTCCCAACCAGAATGGGGGCTCTGCCTTCCACCCCACCAGGGACATAGCCCCTGCATGCCCTGCCCCACAATGCATGGTCCCTGCAGGCCCCACCCCTCAATTCTTGGTCCCTGCAGGTGCCACCCCCAGGAGCTGCTCACAAGGGCTGGGCTGCCCCCTTTGCTTGCAGATGCCGGTGTGGACATGGAGGCTGTGCTGCAGGAAGCCACCAACCAGCTGCAGAGCACCTTTGGCTTCATCTCGTGCACGGTGCAGGTGGAGCGGTACCTGGAGGACATGGCAGTCTGCTGCCAGTGCCAGGACCCCTGGGACTGAGCGCTGTGACTGCAGCCACACCACAGCACTGGGAGCCAGACAGACACTCCAGCTCCCAGCTTCTGTTCTGCCTGGCAAGCCTCCATGTGCAGCCAGCTGGCTGTGGTGCTGCTCCCTGCAGCCCCGGCCTTTGCTCTCCCACTGCCAATAGGGCACAAGGTATTTGTGCCAAGCGCCCCACCCACCCTGACTCAGGGGCTATCCTCCACCGGCTGGGGGAGAGCCACAGGACTGCTGCAGCCACCTTGCCATCCTCCCCCCCCGAAGCAAAGAGGTCATGCTGAGACCCTTCTCCCTCTGTCTGCTAAGCTCATGAGAAAGGGGGGGAAGCTGCCCAGCCACCAGCCTGGGGCCAATTCAGGCAGCCTGTCTTTGCACAGTGAGGTGAGATGCAGAGAGCCCCTTGCAGGGTTAAGAGCGACATCTTCCCTGGGCCAGGCCTGGGCCAGCTCTGCCCTCTGGTGCTGTTTGTGGTGCTGCCTTCACCCCGCATTGCACAAATCACTGCCAAATGCTGCAGGGCTCTGTCCTGCTCCTTACATAGCAACAACTACACCGGGTCAGATCACAAGGCCATCGAGCCCAGGTCCTGTCTGCCAACAGCTGCCAGTGCCAGATGCCCCAGAGGAAATGAACAAAAAAGGGACCTATTCCCAGCTTCTGGCACCAGCCCTGCCTGGCTAATATCATTGATGGACCTGTCCTCCATGAACTTACTAGTACCATTATAGTCTTGGCCATCACAACATCCTCTTGCAGGGAGTTCCACAGGTTGACTGTGTGGTGTGTGAAGAACTTCCTTTTGTTTGTTTTACACCTGCTGCCTATTGGTGTCATTGGGTGACCTGAAGTGCTTATGCCATACGGCCTAAACAGCAGTTCCCTATTTACACTCTCCACACCAGCTATGTTACTGCCCTCTAGTATCCCCACCTCTAGCATCTTTTCCAAGCTGACCTGTTCCATTCCCAGTGATCTCCCCTCAGCAAGCAGCTCTTCCCTGCCCCTAGCCACAGCTGTTGTCCATTTCCAATTCCAGTCTGATGGCATGCCAACACCTTGTACCAAGCCTGCCAAGGGCCCGGTATGGGTCAATTACTGCAGGTGACTTTGCCACAGGACTCCCATAACACACCCAGCCCTATACCAGGCTCCCCACCTGTGAGGGGAGTTAGTGAGCCTGACAGCCCCATCCCATTCCCAGCAGCCCAGCCCCTTTGCAAGGGGGGGGGGGGGCGGGGGAAGGCTCCTAGGCTCAGGGTAAGCTCTGAAAGGACCTCAGCCCTCTAAGCAGCACCTGACCTCCCCACTCTCATGGCCAGGCCTGGTCTCCTCCCCTTGCCTGATCCACAGCCCATTTGCCCCCTCCACCAAGCACTGTGCTGCTGTTGGCCAGAAGCCTCAGGTCATGGCAGCATGACCAGGGGGCCTAGATTCCCATAGAGCTCCTGGCACCACAGGGGGGCCTTCAGCAAGAAGAGGGCCAGGGCAGGGGGGGGCTGCAGGCTAGATCCACAGTAAAGTCTGCCCCTAGGGCTGCAAAGAATGGGGGGGGGGGGTGATTCCAGCAGGGCTTGTGGCCCCATTCCTGCAGGGGGATCCCAGGGCAGCCTGTGGGCCTAATGCCAACGAAGGGGGAAGTGGATGAAAGATGTTAGATTCCTGCTGCAGGCAGGTGTTCAGTGCCCAGCTAGGGAAGCAGCCAATCCTAGCCAGGGGCCAGCAAGGCCCAGTCGTACCTGCTGCAGGAGCCACAGCTGCTTACCAGAGGTGAGGTCATGTATGTGCCTTTGCACAGACTGTTCTGATTAAGGCCCAAGCAGGCTGTGAAGAGCACAAATGGATCTCACAAAACAGAGTAACAGCAGCAGCCAGAGAACACTGGGCCTAGGTCTACACTAGCACAATCTTGCACCAGAAATATGCAAATGAGGCTAAGCGTGGAATATCACTGAGCCTCATTTGCATATCTAATGAGCTGCCATTTTTGCAGAAGAGGCTCTTGCACCAGAAGCTGTCTACACTGCCCCTTCTTGTGCAAGAAAGGGCAGTGTAGACAGCTCCTTCTGGCCCAAGAGCCTCTTTTGCAAAATGGCGGCTCATTAGATATGCAAATGAGGCTCGGCAATATTCCACACAGCCTCATTTACATATTTCTGGTGCAAGATCGTGCCAGTGTAGACATAGCCTAACAGTGAGAAACCATTGGGGAACAGGCAGCTAAAACCAAAACCATCATGAATCAACATTCCCTCTAAGCTGTGCAGCTGCACAGCCATGCAGCAGCCAATCAAGGGAAATGCAGGTGTTCAGGGTTGCAGTAGTGAAGGGCACCTCCCCCTGCCCCAACCCTGCCTGTATATCACCCCATGGCCCAACCTTCTGGTTGCTCAGCTCCTGAGGAAAGTGACTACAGCAATGTTCTTTACCCCTTCACCTAACACAAGACCTAGGGGTCACCCAATGAAATTAATAGGCAGCAGCTTTCAAACAAACCCAAAGAAGCGTTTCTTAACACAGCACACAGGCAACCTGTGGAACTCCTTGTCAGGGGATGCTGTGAGGTGAAAAAAGTATAAAGGAATTAGGTATGTTCCTGGAGAATAGGGCCATTAATCACTATTAGCCAAGATGGGCAGCTCTATGCTTTGGCTGTCCCAAAATTTCTGCCTTCCAGGAGCTGGGAGTGGGCAACAGGGATGGATCACTTGATTCCCTGTTCTGTTTATTCCTTCTGGCATCAGCCACTGTTGGAAGGCAGGACACTGACAGATGGGCCTTTACTCTGACCACCTGTGCTCCCAGAGGGATGCTATGGCCATGAGCCAATATGAACCTGGTATAAACAAACAGGCTTTTGAGTACAAGTCATGAAGTTACTTTACCTTTGTATTTGGCACCAGTGCAACTGCTGCTGGGATCCTGTGTCCAGCTGTGGTTGGGAAATTGGAGGGTCAGAGAAGAGCCAAGAGAATTGTTAGAAAAATCTGCCAGCTAGCAACAGACTCAAGCTTGCAAAGAGGTTGAAGAGTGGCTTAAACCCAGGAGACAGCATCTTGTCTGATCAACAGCTCTTCAGTAGAGCAGGGAAGGAAGCTGAAGCCAGACAGACTGGAACTAAGAGATAAAGGTTTAATAGGGAGGGGAACTAACCTTGGAACCAACTCCCAGGGGTCACGATGCCCATTTTTCATTCCAGACGGGATGTTTTTCTGAGCGCTCAGCAGGGCTCTGGCCTGTGTGTTCAGGGGCTTCCCTGGCCATGCCACAGAGGGAACTGGCTCTGGAGCAACCCCAGCTTTGTGGCTCTTCCTGCCTGCATGGCCTCGCTTTACCTAGCATCCCCCCTAACCTCCAAGGTACTGTTGCTTGGGGTGTCCCAACCCATTTTATGACTTTGTTGGTGTCTGTCACCTGCTGGGCCGTGTCTGTCAGTCCCTGCTGTGTGTGTCAGCGTCCGTCGCCCTGCCTAGCCTGTATGTCAGGCTGTCAGCCCCTGCAGTATGTGTCTCAGTATCCATTGCCCCGCCTGGCCCGTATGTCAGGCTGCCAGCCCCTGCTGTACATGTATCAGTGTCTGATACCCTGCGTGGCCTTTTGTACATCAGTGTGTGGCTGCAGGACTGCATGTGTCTTGTGTGAAGAAACCTGTATCCAAACATTAAGGCAGCAGAGAAAACACCAAGGACTCCAATAAACTGTTGCCTGGACAAGCCCTCAGTGATTTTTGCTGCTGTTTGTGGGCTGGCTACATGCAGAGAGAAGAGCGTGGGGGAGGATGACAAACTACCCCATCCCAGCCAGCAAGCTAGGCCCCAAATTCTGAAAGGGACCGCCGGGAGAGGGGGGCAGCCCTGCTATTTGCTGGGGGACAGGCAGTAAGCAGAGCATGGGCGCCAGGTCAGAGATTGCTGGAGGTTTTAAAGAAAAAACAAAAGGAAGTTTTTCTTCACGCAGTGCAGTCAACCTGTGGAACTCCTTGCCAGAGGATGTCGTGAAAAAGAACTAGATAAATTTATGGAGGGCAGGTCCATCAATGGCTATTAGCCAGGATGGTGTCCCTGGCATCTGTCATGGGCTGGAAATGGATGACAGGAGGGGGGATCACTTGATTCCCTGTTATGTTTATTCCCTCCAGGGCACCTGGCATTGGCCATTCTCGGCAGACAGGATACTGGGTTAGATGGCTTCGGTGTGATGCAGTCTGGCCATTCTTATGTTCACCGCGTTCGCAGGGGTGCCCGCCCTGGGAATAGACATAGCCAATCCACTAGCCAGAGCAGAGTGGGCAAGCAGCACCCTTGCCCTGGGGCCAAGCCAGACCCTCAAGACCAGGGGTCAGCAAGGTACAGCACACATGCCATAAGTGGCATGCAAGATTATTTTCAGTGTCACGCACAATGAACCGGCTCCCCCTCGCTACCCCCCACCCACAACGGGGAGCCTATGCTGGCAATCCAGCATCATGCTCCCTCCCCCCCAAAGACTGGAGCCAGCGCAGGCTTCCTGTGGGGGACAAGGGGACGGAGTAGCCCTGAGGCTCTGCACCGGATCCGGCTTCCGGGGAAGCATGTGCACTACTCCTCCCCTCCCACAAGAAAAGCCGGAGCAGAGCCCAGGGCCATAGGCCAAGCAGGACACGCAGTGGAGGGAGCCCCACCCCCTTCCCCAGGAAAGCGGCACAGCCCTGGACAAGGGCCTCCTGCACTGGGACACTGACTAGGCCTGGCCCCAGAACAGCAGGACAAACTCCTGCCCTTCCCCAGGACCCACCGGTGTCCCACAGCCGGCTTGTGTTGCTAAGCTCCTCCACAGGCTGGGGATCTCATAGTGCAGCACCTGCTCGCACACAGCCCCACACAGCACTGCCACCACTGCTCCTTACAGCCTCCCAGGGCCCTGCCCAGCCTGCTCCACAAGAAGAAAATCACCACAACCCATTAAAAACCAAACACTTCATTGAACAGTTAAGATCACAGCGGCTCAATGTGAGCGAGTTCTCGGCTCCTGGCCTGGGCCCGGCCCAATAGCTGCTCTGCAGCGCTCTTGCTGGCACCACAGACCCCTGCCTGGGCTTGCAGGAGGGGCCTGGAACCAGATGCTGGGAGCCAGGCACACGACCAGACGGCAACAGGCACAAAACCACACCACTACACACAGGCCTACCCCTCGGAGGTGTGAGGAGCCCCTGCACAGAGTACCTTCTCCACGGTGCACCAGGTGAGGAGCCCCCGCACAGAGTGCCTGCCCCACGGTGCACCGGGCGAGGAGCCCCCCCGCACAGAGTGCCTGCCCCAGCATCCCTGGAGCCAGACATGGGGCTGCCCCTCAGCAGCTCTACCCCCCACTCCCCAGGCTCACAGGCAGGGCCAAGTGGACAGCCAAAGAATCTACCTGCAAAGCGATTGCCCAGCCAGTGTGCCGCCCATTCCTCTCATACGCACTCCAATGGGTGGCAGCTGGGAAGGGCCCAACAGTCCGGGAGCTGGCAGGCCACCGACACCAAACCAGGTCCTGGAACACAGGCCAGAAGCTAGAGTGCCTGGAGGCAGGAGCCCCCTGGCTTGGCTGATCAGTCTTCTCCCAGGCCTGGAGATGCTGCAGCATGGAGTGTCCAGGAGAGGGTCTCCAGCCAGGCAGCTGGCGGTGGCTATGGTTCCTGTAGGAGGCCGTGCTGGGAGGGGCTGGTGCTGGGGCTCTCCTGCCGGTCCCCAAACGTGGTGCTGAACTGGGCCCTGCACTCCTGGAGCAGCTTGTGGCCCACAGGGGAGGTGAGTCCCACCAGGCAGTGGGCCCGCACGATGCCTGACTGCCCGCCTGACACCAGCCAGCCATGAGAGTCCAGGTTGGGGCTGAAGCGAACCTGCCAGGGAGAGGAGAATCAGGCCTGGGAAGTGGGGCCAGGGGGAAGAGACCTCCAGCTGCCACAGCATCAGGTTTAAGCAGCAGCAGTTTGACCAGGATGGGATGGGGAGGGTCGCTGCTCATTCTATAGACTGTGAGGGTGTCCCCCTGTTGCCACCACCCTATGGGGCGGGCTGCCTGCACAGCTGAGCTCCATGGGCTATCCTGTAGTGAGGCCACTGCAGTGTGCCCTTGGGCCAGATTCAGCCGGGTAGGGGGAGGGCTGAACAGCTCAGAAGCCAAACTGCCTCCCCAGCCTCCCAGTGCAAGGAGGGCAGGTGAGATCCTGCTGGCTCTGCACGGTGAAGGGGGACCGGTGACAGGGCTCAGGCACGCCCTGCACTCAGGGGACAGCCAGACCCACCCTGGCATGATGGGAGACCCAGGCCCCCACCACATCAGGCAGCAGGGGGTGGAGCTCACTGGGAGTCTTCTTCCCGGTGTGGGACTCACCTTGTGGATGGACTCCAGCTGCATGCGGTCTAGGCTCAGCTCCGACTTCACCTCCTGCTCCTGCATCCTGCGCATGGGCTCCCGGCTGAAGAAGTTTCGGAAGCTCCGCTGCGGTGGAAGGGAGACAGCGTGAGCGAGATGCTGAGGATGGGCCCCTTGGGAAGGGAAACTGGGGCTGGGTTCCTGGCCATAGGTGGGGACCCAGGAAACGCCTTCTCCCCAGCTCTTGGCTGCTCATTCACCCCTGCAAGCAGTGGGGCTAGAGGCGCCACATCCCAGGCAGGAGTGCTGGGGCTCCAGCAAGCCATGAGCACCGCAGCCAGCACAGCCTCACAGGCTAGGAGTAATCCACAGGCCACACGGCCTAGCAGGTAATGCTCTGGTCTGGCCCCATGCCCAGCTTCCTGTCTGTGCTGAGAGGATGATGCTCCCGTCTCCTGGGAAGCCAGGCTGAGTCAGCCAAAAAATTGTCAGGGTCTGTACCCACTTCCCAGGCCCATCTTCCAGCCCCAGAGATTCAGAGACCCTCCCCCAACAGCTGCCAGGACACCATCTGCTCTCGGGTGCTGGCAGCAGGGTTTTGACTAATGGAGCCTCATTTCCCAGCTGTAACAAGGGGGGTTGCTGGGCATTGGCCAGGAACACATGGCACTGACCATTCAGTGCAGGGCCGTAGGGAACCCGTCCCAGACCCACCTGCTGCAGCAGGCCCTGGGCTGAGTTCTGCCAAGCCCCTTCCCTTGGCATGGTCATGCTGACATGGCCCATGGAGCACAGCATCTGCGTCAGGCCAGCCTGTTTTCCAGGGACACCGTGCTGAGGCACAGGGGCACTATACTGTCAGGAGGGCAGGCAGCAGGTGGGAGCTGCTCCCCCCTTGGCTGGCTGCCTTGGGTAGTGAGGGCTCTGACTGTCCCAGCTCCAAGGAGCTGCTCCTCCGCACAGGAAGAAGGCATGAAGAAGCAGTAGTAGAAGGGGCACTGGCAGGCATGGGCCCAGCACAGGAGATGGGGAGTTCCCGCCACCTGCACAGGAGCAGAGAGCCCCCACAGGAGTGGAGGGGAGCAGAGAGCCCCCCGTCAGTCAGATTGGCTCCCGGGCTGTCCCCATACCAGGTCTGTGTCCCGGAAGCAGAGGTAGTGCTCCTTCACCATCTCGCTGTAGGTCCTAGCCTTCGGCCTCAGCTCTGCCTCGCCTCCCGCAGGGCTGCACGGCAGCACGGCAGCTTTGTAGATTGGCTGGGGGAGGAGACACTCTCTGAGAGCAAGGTCACATGCTGCTTCCACCCTGGGACCTTGTCCTCTGAGACCAGCCAGCAGGGAAGAGGCTCCTCTCCAAACCTCCCAGAGCCTAGGCATGGGGGTGGAACAAACACTGCAGAAAGGCCTTCCATGTTGCTGGGCCTCTCTCTGCCTGCTCATTAAGCAAAGGTTGTTAGGGGCAGGGCCACAGATGCAGCAGGGCCTTGCTCCCCACGGTTCAAGGCTGGATGAGGACCAGATCATCTTAACTCTTCAGGCCCCTGGGCTGGGAGCAGCACCCCCACAGCTTGTCTGAGCACCACCCTGCACACAGCCCTGCAGACTCACTGCTCCCTGCTCTGCCACACAGCCTCCCAGTCCCACTGGGTTCTGTGTCCATACAGCCCCTCACTCCCACGGCATCAGGGACAGAGTCCTGTACTTGCCTTGATCACATGGCGCTGCTCCACTGTATTCCTTGTACCCCCACCCCTCACACACCACCAACCACAGCTCTGCGGTCCTCTCACCAGCTCAGCTCCCAGCCCGCCAGGCCACTGTCCCCCATGACCCCTATATCCCTTGGCCCCCCATCGCACTCGCTCCAGCCCCATGGCCCCAGCCTGCCAGGCCACTTGCCCACCCAACACTACAATCCCCCCCCCCCCCGGCTCAGCCCTCAAGCTCCATAGTGCTCTATGCCCCCCCCCATGCTATTCCACTGTAGCCCTGCCCACACCCCACCGACCTGCTCCCCAAGGAGACACATACAAATCTGCGCTCTGAGGGCCGCTTGACGTTGAGTGGGTTCACAGCCAGGTCAGGCAGCACGGCTGCCAGCAGCTCTCCAGTGATGTCCCCGGCCACCACAGCATTCAGCCAGTCGGAGCTGGAGATGCTCTGCAGATGGAGAGGTTGCTCAGGCCAGGGCAGATGGACAGTCTGCTAGCACCAAGTGCCCCAGGCAAAAATCCAGGAGGGCATATACATGAGCAGAACCCAGCTCTCTCTCGCGGGCCAGGAAGGGGGAGGACGGGAAACTGTATGGGCCCGTTTCACTGTGCCACAGGCTCAGAACCGAGTGGGGGATGTGGAAGCCAAGGGCCCGCTCCAGGGAGCACAGTATGTCTCTGGAAGCCAAAGCCAGCAGAGTGCAGGAGCTGGCAGCTCTCCAAGGGCTAAGGGCACAACTGGCCACAAGCACCCCGGCATTCCGAGCCGCCTGGCTACGACACTGACTCCCTGTTCCACCAGGTCTTACCCACACAGTCCCCTTGCGAGGGGCCACAAAGTAGGCCTTGAAGCCCAGGTAGCCGGCGTCAATATAGTGGATTCCACAAAGTCCATACCTGGAAGAGAAGATTGCGAGTGAGCCTGGCACTGTCAGGCTGCCCACTCCGCACATACCACAGCAACGCAGGGAGCCCAGTATCCATGCCAGGCCCACCAGCTGCCGTGCAGGGAGGGTCACTCACGAGGCATAGCAATTATCCTGGGCCACAGTGACGCCGTTGTACGGCAGCAGCCAGGTGATTTCAGTGGTCAGGAAACGCTTGATGCTGTTGATGGGCTCATAAACCCGCCGCAGGTCCCAGAACTTGATCTTCCGGTCATTCCCTGCCGTCACCAGAAAGTTGCTGCAAGCCAGAATAGGAGCCACATTCAGTCGCCTGGGCCACTGGCCCTGTGCCTCACACACCAAGAACCCTGGGTCACCTCCCTGTCCCCCCGTGAACCATCACATGAGTGCCAGCTCATATGCCTGGCCCACATGCTCTCCCCCTCAGGTAGCTAAGAAAGCGACCCTCCTCCTTCCCATGGGGACAGGTCTTTTCATAGCCAGGCTAGGCCCCTCCTGGCAGGCTGGTACCTCAGACCCTGGCTGCCCACCCCTCACCTGTTGACTTTGCACCACTCAATGCTCCGGACGGCGTGGTCATGGGCAAGGAAGCACCTGAAGGGGTAGAGCTTGAGGGAGCCATCTGGCTGGCGCACACACTGCAGCAGAGACTTGGTGGGCAGGTTCCAGATGGCCACAGTGCCTAGGAAACACATGGAGATGCCCATGAGCCCTGTCCTGTGAGCCCACACAGCAACACACAGGGCTGGGCACGAGACAGCACTGTGGCTAGGGCCTGTGGAAATGGTCTGATTTCTATGAACTATCTGAATGACTCTGTACCGATCCACTTGGCACTGCTACAGTGATGCTGGGAGATCAGGTACCAGCTCATGCAAAGGCCCCTAGGTCTCACCTGAATGCTGATTACACAGCCCGACTTGCCTGCATTAGTGCTGCTAATACAGAAGTTTAGACAGAGACATCTGCCTGTGGTAATATAGCTATTTTGATACCAATTTGTAAAAGAGGCCCAGAGGCTATCCCAGCAATTCCAGGGTGGTAACCCTGACCTTAGCGCTGGAGAAACTGGTTGAAACTTAAGAACAGAATTGTCAAATGCAGAGATGAATATAAATCCTTTGCCAAAGGCTCTTAAGAAAAGTAAGCTGTCCTGAGATAGGAGGGAAGGTCCTCTCATGGACTGATAACTGGTTAAAGGTCAGAAAACAAAGGGTAGGAATAAATGATCAGTTTTCAGAATGGAAAGAGATAACTAGTGGTGTCCCCCAGGGATGTGTACTGGGACCAATCCTACTCAACATTCATAAGTGATCTGGAGAAAAGAGCAAACAACAAAGTGGCAAAATTTGCAGATGATACAGGACTTCTCTATCTTGAGTTGTTTTGAACAGACAGCGAAGAGTTACAAAGGGATCTCACAAAACTGGGTGATCGGGCAACACAATGACAGATGAAATTTAATATTGATAAATACAAAGTAATGCACATTGGAAAACATAATCCCAACTATAAGTATAAAATTAAATTAGCTGTTACCACTGAAGGGCAAGATCTTGGTTACTGTGGATAGTTCTCTGAAAACAACCACTCAATGTGCATGGCAGTTAAAAAGTAAACAGAATATTAGGGATCATTAAAAAGGCAAAGAGAATAAGACAGAGAATATCTTATTGCCTCTATATAAATCCACAGCACACCCACATCTTGAATACAGTGTACAGATGTGGTCACCTCATCTCAGAAAAGATATAATGGACCCGGAAAAGATTCAGAAAAGGGTGACAAATGATTATGGATATGGAAGGTCTGCTATATGCGGAGAGATTAAGACGACTGGGATTTTTCATCTTAGAAAAGAAATAACTAAGGGGGATATGATTGAGGTCTATAAAATCATAACTGATGTGGAGAAAGCAAATAAGTGTGTTATTTAATCCTGAAAACACAAGAACTAGGAATGAAATTAATAGGCAGCAGATTTAAAATAAACAAAAGGAAGTATTTCTTCACACAACTCAGTCAACCTGTGCAACTCCTTGCCAGAGGATGTTGTGAATGCCAAGACAAGAATAAGGTTCAAAAAAGAGCTACATACATTCATGGAGGGTAAGTCCATCAATGGCTGTTAGCCAGGATGGGCGGGAATGGTGTTCTTAGCCTCTATCAGGAGCTGGGAATGGCAGACAGGGCGTAGGTAACTTGATAATTCCTTGTTCTGTTTATTCCCTCTGGGGGATCTGGCATTGACCAATGCTGGCAGACAGGATACTGGGCTTGATGGGCCTTTGGTCTCACCCATGTGGCCTCTCTTGTGTTCTTAAGTTCTGACATCTGTGCCCCCATGGGATAAGACAGTAGTAGGTTTGCATGGCAACCCTCTAGTGCGCAACTCATCAAAAGAAAGCACAGCATTACTCCATGGAAAATGCTGGCTTTCTACTGAAGCACTACTCCTGTCCGCCAAGGTGGCCCATTGACTCACTCTAAAATATCGAAGAACAAAGCCATCGTTTATTGCCTCCACCAGCCCCACCAAGAGACTTGTGTGAACTCGTTGCCCCTACTTGAGCTCTGTGGGAAGGATAAAAATCCCTGACAAGGAGAAACTGTGTCTGTGCTGCTTGGACTTTACAAGGGTGTCTAGGCATAAGCCATGGGAGTCCCTGCTGCTCCGCCCGGGCTAGCCCCGCAGGCTGCAGAGAGCCGGCTTTTTAACCCTAAGATGAACTTGTTTGTGTGTCCTGTGGCACCTTATAGACTAACAGATTTATTGGAGCATAAGCTTTCGTAGGCAAAGACCCACTTCATCAGATGCAATCTGTTAGTCTATAGGGTGCCACAGGACTCCTCGTTGCTTTTGCAGATTCAGACTAACACAGCTATCCCTCTGATACTTGTTTGTGTGTTTCCTGCTTTATCCTCTTACTACTACTTCCTGGTAAATGAACGGTTAGCTAGCTACAGGGGTGGCTGCAAGTGTTGTCTCTGCTATGAGAGTGAAGGCCCAGGGTAAGTGACTGGTTCTTTGGGACTGGGAGTGACCTGTATAGAGGTCTGATTTTTGGTACATGGACCACTCTGTCACAAAAGCAAGCTTAGAAGGGTGATGAGACAGAGCGATGCCCACGGGGACTAGTTGAAGCTGGGATCCGGTCAGAGGAGTAGGCCACCAGTGTCACTGCAGATGCGCCCTGGGAGCACTGTGCCTGGAGCTGGTAAGGAGCAGTGCAGAGACAGATCACTGGATCCCACAGCCCAGTCTCAGTGCCATGGAGGCTCTGTGGAGCTCTCTTTGGGGTCCTTGAGGCCTGGCACGCTGCAGGGGTCACTCCCAAGGGGCTGGTTACAGGCTTGGACACAGATTCTGTAACCCTGTGACAAGGGCTATAGGAGCCTGTTTGAGGCCAGAAAGCCAGAGGCACAGCTAAGAAACATGAGCAGATCCCACAGCAGGGTCTGGGAAGAAATTGGAGGGGGTGGGAGGTCCCAGGCAGGCTCTGGCCAGGAGGCGCTTACCTAAGCAGCTCCCGGCCAGCAGCATATTCTCTGCGCTATGGGGGGAAGGGTGAAATAATCAGGAAGGCAATAAAGCCCCCAAGCCCAGCAAAATCTCTCAGCTCCTAACACGGATTCTCTGAGGAAAAAGTGTTGCTAAAGTACAGACAGGAACTGAAAAGAAACAGTCAAACAAAGAACATAAGAACATAAGAATGGCCATACTGGGTCAGACCAAAGGTCCATCGAGCCCAGCATCCCATCTGCCGACGGTGGCCAATGCCAGGTGCCCCAGAGAAGGAGAACAGAAGACAATGATCAAGTGATTTATCTCCTGCCATCCATCTCCTGCCCTTGTTATGAAGGCTAGGGCACCATACTTTATCCCTGGCTAATAGCCATTTATGGACCTAACCTGCAAAAATTTATCAAGCTCTTTTTTAAACCCTAATAGAGTCCTGGCCTTCACAGCCTCCTCGGGCAAGGAGTTCCACAGGTTGACTGTGCGCTGTGTGAAGAAAAATTTCCTTTTATTAGTTTTGAACCTACTACCCATCAATTTCATTTGGTGTCCCCTAGTTCTTGTATTATGGGAAAAGGTAAATAATTTTTCTATAATCACTTTCTCCACACCATTCATGATTTTATATACCTCTATCATATCGCCCCTCAATCGCCTTTTTTCCAAACTGAAAAGTCCCAGTCTCTCTAGCCTCTCCCCATATGGGACCCTTTCCAAGCCCCTAATCATCTTAGTCGCCCTTTTCTGAACCTTTTCTAATGCCAATATATCTTTTTTGAGGTGAGGAGACCACATCTGCACGCAGTACTCGAGATGTGGGCGTACCATAGTTTTATATAGGGGAAGTATGATATCTTTTGTCTTATTATCTATCCCTTTTTTAATAATTCCTAACATCCTATTTGCCTTACTAACTGCCGCTGCACACTGCGTGGATGTCTTCATAGAACTATCCACTATAACTCCAAGATCCCTTTCCTGATCTGTCGTAGCTAAATTTGACCCCATCATGTAGTACGTGTAATTTGGGTTATTTTTTCCAACATGCATTACCTTACACTTACCCACATTAAATTTCATTTGCCATTTTGCTGCCCAATCACTCAGTTTGCTGAGATCTTTTTGTAGTTCTTCACAATCCCTTTTGCTTTTGACTGTCCTGAACAACTTTGTGTCATCTGCAAACTTGGCCACCTCACTGCTTACCTCATTTTCTAGATCATTGATGAACAAGTTGAACAGGATTGGTCCCAGTACTGACCCCTGGGGAACACCACTAGTTACCCTCCTCCATTGTGAAAATTTACCATTTATTCCCACCCTTTGTTTTCTGTCTTTTAACCAATTCTTGATCCATGAAAGGACCTTTCCTCCTATCCCATGACCACCTAATTTACGTAAAAGCCTTTGGTGTGGGACCGTGTCAAAGGCTTTCTGGAAATCTAGGTATATTATATCCACTGGGTGCCCCTTGTCCGCATGTTTATTAACCCCTTCAAAGAATTCTAACAGATTAGTTAGACACGACTTCCCTCTGCAGAAACCATGCTGACTTTTGCCCAACAATTCGTGCTCTTCTATGTGCCTTGCAATTTTACTCTTTACTAGTGTTTCTACTAATTTGCCTGGTACTGATGTTAAACTTATCGGTCTATAATTGCCAGGATCTCCTCTAGAGCCTTTTTTAAATATTGGTGTTATATTGGCCATCTTCCAGTCATTTGGTACCAAAGTGGATTTAAAGGATAGGTTACAAACCACTGTTAATAACTCCGCAATTTCACATTTGAGTTCTTTCAGAACCCTTGGGTGAATGCCGTCTGGTCCCATTCAATTACATCACATGAAGGCAGACAACTAAACAGTGATAACTTTTATAAGTGCTTGTATACAAACAGAAGAAGTTGAAATAGTAAGATAGATGAACCTGGTATTAAATGGGGCTCTTGATGTAACAGGCAACAAACTCAGTAGAACAATGACAATTGATGGGACAGGTAACACCAGGGTACAAAACATATAGGAGCAACAGGGTAGGTGGCACTGATGGGAGTGGTGCTACAGGTGAAAAGTCAGAGCTGAATACAGTAAAACCTTAAACCAGGGGTGGACAAGATACGGCCCACAGGCTGCATCCAGCCCACCAAGCCTTTTAATCCCGCCACCAGCACGAAGTGGCTGGCTGCTCCCTGAGGCTCTCTGCATAAGACGAAGAAAAGGCAGGGGAGGTTTTGTGCACTGTCTCTCAGCTCCTATTGGCTGGAAACTGGCCAATGGAAGCTGAAATATTTTATTAGGGGCAGCACAATTTCTCAGTTCCCAGTCACCTGTTTTCAACCAATAGGAGCTGAGAGATTTTACTGAGGGCAACAAGTGTAGCCTTCCCCTGCGGCGCAGAGAACATGGAACAGCCAGCCACTTTAAGCGGTCTGGGATTGCTGGCTAGCAGGAAATCCCGCCTGAGTGCTGCTGTGTAGGATAAAAATTTCTGAGGCAGGCCATGATATTCTGTTAAGAACCCCTATTCTAAATTTGGAGTCTGGGACTGGCACACAAACACAGTACATGATGGTTACCCCCCCCCCCCAATCTAGCCCAGGGGGGAGACAGGACATGACACATTCAGTGGTGCTAGGAACAAATATGCCATTGTCAAGTATTCCTAATGTCTCTGCTTTAATCCCCAGATGGACCACATCCTGCAGAGATACCTTCTTGAAGCTGACAGACATATTACCGCTTAACACGTAATTGATGTCTGCTTTGTTTAAATACTTGTTTTACTGGAAACACTATGTAACTTTATATTATTACTCTTATTTTGCCTCACAATTAGCACCTACCCAGGAGTCCAGGATTTTACACCCCCCCACCCCAATCTCTTTGACCTGCCCATTGAGCATCCTATATAATTAGTTGTAACCTATTGTTTGGCAGCATTCACTGAGCTCTAACAAGCGACGTGACACTCCGACAGCACTGTGTGTGTAATAAACGATCTTGCTTGCTTCACATATGGTGTCCAGGTTCTGTTCCTTCAGCTGGGGACTCGTCTGGGATCCAGGCTTGTGAGCTGAACAGGGCCAGAGACTGACATCCAAGAGGGATGAGTATGTTTACTTTACCACCTCATTAGGCTAGGGATGGAAATCTCTCTTTCCCCTCAGACACATCCTGGTTCTGTTCCAAATTTACGACAGAGAGAAAAGAACGGTTACTTACCTGTAACTGTTGTTCTTCGAGATGTGTTGCTCATGTCCATTCGAATTAGGTGTGCGCACTGCGTGCACCGTGTCTTCCGGGGCGTTTTCCCTAGCAGTACCCGTAGGACTGGCAGGGCACCCCCTGGAGTGGCGCCGCCATGGCGGGGCATAAGTACCCCTGCCAGCGTTCCCCCACCTCAGTTCCTTCTTGCCGGACGCTCCGACAAAGGGGAGGTAGGGGGGGAATCAAATGGACATGAGCAACACATCTCGAAGAACAACAGTTACAGGTAAGTAACCGTTCTTTTCTTCTTCGAGTGGTTGCTCATGTCCATTCGAATTAGGTGACTTCCAAGCCAACCCCACTTCAAGGAGGAGGGGTCGGAGCACTCAAAGAGAAGTCCACGAAAGTTGAAAAATCCAAATATACTTATTCAACTAACCGAACACAGAAAAAACTGTAGAAAAGTGCAACGTGGTACAGATAAAACATACATATTTACAATAGAGCTGAGGACCGCAGAGCCCAATCCTGCGTCCTCCCTAGCCTGCTGTGCCAGTGCGTAGCGCGCTGTGAAGGTATGGAGCGACGACCACATGGCCACCCTGCAGATTTCAGTGATTGGAACCTGCGCCCCAAAAGCTACAGAGGACGCCTGCGCCCTGGTGGAATGTGCTGTAACCCGGGGCGGGACCTTCCCGGCTAAGGCATAACACTTCCTGATACACCCCGCGACCCAATTGGACAACCTTTGGGTCGATATGGGGAGCCCTTTCATTCTGTCAGCGACAGCAATAAACAATTGCGTGGATTTGCGAAAGGGTTTAGTCCTATCAATATAGAAGGCTAGCACACGTCTAGCATCCAGGGAATGGAGCACTTGCTCCTTAGGGGAGGCGTGGGGCTTTGGAAAGAAAACCCGTAGGTAAATTTCTTGGGACAAGTGGAACGGTAACACCACCTTGGGGAGAAAGGCCGGGTGAGGGCGGAGCCTCACATTATTGTCAGAAAACACTAGGTAGGGCGGGTTTACAGTTAACGCCCTCAGATCGGAGATCCTGCGAGCCGACGTAATGGCCACAATGAACGCAACCTTCAAGGAGAGGTGCTTCAAAGAACACATGGCCAGCGGCTCAAAGGGGGGGCAACACAAGTCTAGACAACACAAGGTTAAGGTCCCAAGTGGGGAGAGGGGGTCTAACCGAGGGATACAACTTATCCAAACCCTTAAGGAACCTTTTGAACACAGGGTCAGAAAACAGAGAGACTCCTGCCGAACCAACACGGAAGGCGGAGAGAGATGCCACATGGACTTTGACAGAGGAGGTAGAGAGCCCACCGGACCTGAGTTCAAAGAGGTAGTCCAGAATGGATGGGACAGGTGCACAGGACGGGTGCACTCCACTTCTGGACGCCCAAGACGAGAACCACCGCCACTTGGCTGCGTACGACCGCCTGGTAGACGGTTTCCTGCTACTTAGGAGCACCATCTGTACCTCTGGGAACATTCTCTTTCCGGTTGGGTCAGCCACGGATAAACCAGGCTGTCAGGTGGAGAGAGCTGAGATTCAGGTGAACCATGGTCCCCCCCCATCCCAGGGTTGGGTGAGGAGATCCCGAACTGGCGGGAGTGTTATAGGCTCCTTGCTGAGCATGTCCACCAGGATAGGGAACCAGAATTGCCTGGGCCACTGAGGGGCTATTAGGATAACCGTGGACCTGAAGGTCTTGACCCTGGTCAGAACCCTGGGAATTAAGGGAAACGGAGGGAAAGCATAGAGGATGCCTGCCGGCCACGGCACGGTCATGGCATCCCCCCTGGAGTGTCCCCCCAGCCCCAACAGGGAGCAGTAACTCCGGTACTTGGTGTTGCATGCCAAGGCAAACAGGTCTACTAGGGGACAACCCCACCTGTGGAAGATCGGACGAAGGGCCGAATCCTTGAGAGACCATTCGTGGGCTCCGGAGGACCTGCTCAGAGCATCGGCCAGCAAGTTTTTGCACCCCGGCAGGTACTCTGCCTGCAAAACAATGTCGTGCTCTACGCACAGGTCCCAGAGGCACAGAGCCTCGCAGCAGAGGGGAGGCGACCGGGCTCCCCCCTGCCTTTTGAGGTAAAACACAGCCGCTGTGTTGTCCAGGTGGACCAGGACAGAGCGGTGAGAGAGCTTCGACAGGAAGGTCTCGCAGGCTCTCCTGACTGCCCTGAGCTCCCGGACATTTATGTGCAGAGCCCGCTCTGCAGGGGACCATAAACCCTGGGTTCTGTGACACCCCAGGTGTGCACACCACCACCTCCTGGGTCCACCATTGTAAGGAGGCTATCACCTCCGGAGGCACTGAGAACCGTGTCCCAGAGACCCCTGGACTGGTTGAATGTCCTTGCCAACCAGGCCTGCAGAGGCCTGAGCCTCATTCGAGCATGGTGTACCACATACGTACATGCTGCCATGCGTCCCAGCAGCCTCGAGCAGACCCGGGCGGTCGTGATGGGGAACCAGGTTAACTCGGAGACCAGCTCCACTATGGACAGAAACCTGGATCTGGGGAGGAGTGCTCTCGCCACCCTGGCATCCAGGAGGGCACCTACGAATTCGAGGTGCTGGGAGGGAGTCAGCAATGACTTTCCCCCGTTTAGCATGAGTCCCAGCCTTACGAAGAGAGCCCTTGTGAGGGAAACATGGGCCTCCACTTGTTCGTAGGAATGACCATGAATCAGCCAGTCGTCTAGGTACGGAAAGACGTGTACCCCTTTTTTGCGGAGGAACACCACTACGACCGCCATGCATTTTGTAAAGACCCTGGGTGCTGTTGAGAGGCCAAATGGGAGCACCGTAAATTGGAAGTGGCATTTGGAAACAATAAAACGGAGAAACCTCCTGTGGCTGGGTCTTATTGCCACATGGAAGTAAGCGTCCTTGAGATCAAGAGTTGCGTGCCAGTCTCCTAACTGTTAAACCGGGATGACAGAAGCCAGGGTTACCATTCTGAATTTGGATTTCACCACCGTCTTGTTGAGGTTCCTGAGATCTAAGATGGGACGAACCCCAGCCTTGGGTTTTGGAACAATGACATAGTGGGAATAAAACCCCTTGCCCTTCAGATGTGAGGGGACCCTCTCCACGGGTCCCTTTTTGAGGAGCGCTAACATCTCCTGACGGAGGATGCCTTTGTGAGAGGTGTCCCTGAAAAGGGACGGGGCGGGTGGGTTGGAAGGGGGCGAGCCCAGGAAGGGGATGGTATAGCCATTTCTGACTATTTTTAGAACCCAGGCATCGGTGGTGATTTCTGCCCAGGCGTGGACAAACCGGGATAACCTGGCCCCAAACGGGGGGCCAGGGTAGGAGGCTGGTGCGCGACTCTCTAGCAGACCGTCAAAACTGGTGCTGGGACTGCTGGGAGGAGCCTTGACCAACCCCACGGGGGTTGTCCCCTCTCGGGCGACGTCGACAACCCCTTGCGGACGAGGGGCCCGCAGCCGCCCCCTCACCCCTATTGGGGGCACAAGGACGGCGTCTCCAGTAATCCCCATGGGGGACCTGGGACTGTGTTCTCCCCTGCTGTCTGTAGGGCAGCTGACGACGCTGCGGGGCTGGCGTGTGGATTCCCAAGGACCGGAGAGTAGGCCTCGTGTCCTTAAGCGTATGGAGCCTAGAGTCCGTGTGCTCCGAAAACAACGCTTTGCCATCAAAAGGCAGGTCCTGGATCGTAGTTTGGACGTCCGGAGGTATTCCGGACACCTGCAGCCAGGCACCACGGCGCATAACTACACCTGATGCCATCATGCAGGCTGCAGAGTCAACAGTGTCCAGGGAAGCCTCAAGGGCCGTGCGGGCGATGGTTCTGCCCTCCGAAGTCATGGCCGCAAACTCCTGACGGGCCTCAGCAGGGAGCTTATCCTTAAACTTATCCACCGCCTGCCATGTATTATAAGCATAACGACTCAGCATCGCTTGCTGGTTAGCAATGCAGAGTTGCACCCTGCCAGTGGCATACACCTTACGCCCCATCAGGTCAAGGCGTTTGAGCTCCCTAGCCTTCGGGGACGGCCCTGGCTGGGGAAGCCTCTCCTTTTGAGCCGCAGCCTGAACGACCAAGGACCCCGGAACAGGTTGGGAGTACAAGTGTTCGTGCCCTGACTGGGGAACATAATAGCGCCTCTCGACTCCCTTTAAGGTAGGGGTCAGGGATGCCGGGGTCTGCCACAGAGCATTAGTAATCTTGGTTTTATTAAGTGGCAAAGCCAAGCGGGCGGGGGCATCGTCAGAGAGGATGTCAATCATGGGGTCCGTGTCCTCCACTACTGGTTCCACTGGGACACCCAGGTTGGAGGCCAGACACCTAAGCAGATCCTGATGCACTCGAGCATCCATAGTAGGCAACGCTGGGGCAGGATCCGCCAGGGCTTCATCAGGAGACGAAGATGAGGACGACTCCTGGAATGGTACCAGATCCAGCACAGGGCCCAGTTGAGGAGCCAGCTGGGCAGGCGGCACCATTTGCGGAAGCGGCTCCGGCACCGGGGCTTGTGGCTCAGGAGCGGCATCCGCAGAAACCGAGCTCTGGGGGGAAGGAGGGGGTTGTGACAGTGACGCCGACGGTTGCGCTCAGTGCCCCGAGACACCGGACACTACAGAGGGGGGCACAGGCCCCTGCCACTGGTGGTAAGCCCACGGGGTCCGGAAAGGCCATTGCGGTTGAGGCAGCCAAGTCTGCTGCATATGCAGACGATCACGCCGGTGCCGGGAATGGGATCTATGACTCGAGGAAACTCCCGAGGACTCCGACCTGAATGAGGCCGCATCAGAATCCGACGAGTAGTCAGACTCAGGCCAGGGAGGCACAGATGACGAATGCCCTGCCACCAAGGGGGGGGCAAACCTGGCCATAGACTCAGGTTTGCCCATGTGCGAGCGATGAGGGCGTGCCGGCGCCGGGAAAACAGGTCCCGGTGCCGGTTGCGGCACGGGGAGGACGGCCCCCGGTGCCTGGAGGGGAGCTGGTTGCGGCACGGGGAGGACAGTTCCTGGTGCCGAGAGTACATGTCCCGGCGCGGAGACGTGGGCCGGTTGTGGCACCGGGAGGACCGGTCCCGGTGCCGACACGGTGCATGGCTGCGCTGTCGAAGTCGGTACCGGTTGTGAGACGAACCCCGAAGAGACCAACGTTACCGGCAATAGTGGCACCGGCAGGGCCCACGGGGTCGATGTTGGTGTGTGTAACAGTGCCGAAACTTGCGCCGGTGCCGAAGAGGCTGATGCTGAATGGTCCAGTGCCGAAGACTGGAGCCGCACCCCGGGAAAGCTGCTCAGCGCTGGCACTGATGATGGTGCCATAGACGGTGCCGCAAGGCCTGGGTGATAGGGCACCGGTGCAGCCAAGATGGGGTCTGGAAGAGGTCCCAGCACCGAGGGAGGTCGAGCGCTGAGTGAAGCCTGGCGGCCTGCGCCGAGGCCGGCACCGATGTGGAAGCAAGCGGTACTGGTCCCACAGGGGACAGTCCCGCTGCATAAACGACCGGTGTCGTCTGGTCACGACGGTGCGGGGGAGGAAGCTGGTGCCAACACGGCCTCCGGCGAAGGCAACCTTGACCTCTCCGCCTCAACCGACGACGGAGGGGAGGTAGTGAGGCTGATAGGGTCATGCGCCGCCTCAAAAGTGTCCGGCGTGGAGGGGTGGTGCAAGGGAAGCTGCCCTGGGCTGGATGGCCATCCCGCTCGCTTACGCCGCACAGTGGTAGACGAGGAGGTGCACACCGGAGACTCGGCACTGTGGTGTAGGCCTGACTTAGACTTCCGGCTCGGAGACCTACCACGGGACGTTCTTGATCTCTTCGGTGCTGGAGAATGAGCGCGGTGCCGAGCCCTCAACACCGAGGCCCGGTGCCGAGATGGAGCATCGCGCGTGGACGCCGGTGCACTGTAAAGCCGCCTTCACAAGGAGAAGTTTTAAATGAGAGTCTCTCTCCCTCTTAGTGCGCGGCTTAAACGACTTGCAGATCTTACAGGCGTCTGCAAGGTGAGCCTCACCCAGACACTTCAGACAACTGTCGTGAGGGTCTCCTTTGGGCATAAACTTTGCGCAGACAGCGCACGCCTTAAAGCCTTGCAGCCCTGGCATTCCTCACCCCCGAAGGGGGAGAAGAAAACAAAGAGACTCTAACTAACTAATTAAACTATTAAGAACTATTTACAACACTAAGAGAAAACAGGAACCATTAACTGCTCTAACAAAGAGACACGCTCCAACGACCGTCACGGGCGGTAAGAAGGAACTGAGGTGGGGGAGCGCCGGCAGGGGTACTTATGCCCCGCCATGGCGGCACCACTCCAGGGGGCGCCCTGCCGGCACTATGGGTACCTCTAGGGAAAACGCTCCGGAAGACGCAGTGCACGCAGTGCACACACCTAATTCGAATGGACATGAGCAACCACTCGAAGAAGAAACCTGGATGTGCTGAATCAAGCATAAGGGTCAGGCCTAAAGGGTACCCATAGGAGGGGGGGGACCAGTACAAGATGATTGTGTACTGCTTAAGCTAAGGGGTGTGTTACAGAGGGACTGGACAAACCACCAGAGAGCAATTGAGCCGCACGTTAAGCCCAGGATTGGCTGGGTACGCAAGGCGGCAAGCAGTGCAAACTGGTGGTCCCAATTCCTCATTGTACGTGACATTGCAAGTCCTGATGGAAGCCCCCCATCAGGCACATGATGTAGATAACCTTGAATAGTACAAGTCCCAAATAAGGCCGGCAAATGCATAAGACCACAGTGGTAAAGGGGGAGACGTACATCCCCAATAAGGCCAGCAGCCATGGAGATTGAGACCACAGGAGCTCAAAGAAAGGGGAGATGCACATTCCCAATAAGGCTGGCAAGTGAGTGTGAATCAGGACTGCGGTAAAGGGGGAAGTACACATCCCCATAGGGCTGACCTACGTGGAGATTGACCATACGGTCAGCAGTCAGGGGGATTTAACCCTGACGCCCAAGGGGAAGGCAAAAGCCGACCCACAGGAATAAATTTTGAGTACAAGTTCACAAACCCTGGCGGCAGCGATTTTAAAAACACAGTATGCCACAGCCGGAGCAACGGAAGAGGTAGACAAAGGGTGAAATAATCAGGAAGGCAATAAAATAGACAAAGCAGTAATAGTGATGCTGGACATCCTCAAATTAAAGGAGCAGAAAAATACCACCTTAAAGCTGAAAGATGAGGCATTAAAAATAATAATGATAATAATAATAATGATATTAGAAAAAACAGAAAAAAGCAACACAGGCTGTCCAGACATATGGTTTGCTCGTACAAGTAAAAGCAGGAAAATGAGAAATTGGAAAAGGTTGTTAAAAACCTGGAAAACAATAAAGTAATGTCTCCTGTTGTTAAACAACAAACTGCAAGCACTTTTACAATGCCTAAAGAGTGGGGGAAGAAATAGACAAAGGGGCCCTGGCATGTTTAAAAGATAAAATGGGGTCCACTGCATTGCAACCACAATCATATGAGGGGCAAGCAAAAAGGGAACTAAAATTAGTGCCCCCATTCTTCCCTCCCTTTAAGGGTCTTAAAAGTATATACCATATACTACTAAAAAATTGCTAGTAAAAACAAATTGGGCACATTGGTGCAAAATTCAGGAAAAACCCCTCATGAAAAAAAGAAAAGAAAAGGTATACTATATCTTTGAAACAAATATTGCAAGAGTTTAAGCACAGTCTGACAAATACCATGCAGACCTTTTAAGCAAATTGATGAAATATTTATTGGTTTACAAACCCTTAATCTCAATCAAAATAAATGCTACTATTGTCTGACTGTTAGGAAAAACCTGTACTAAGAAGTTTAATAATTATTAGCTGACTGTAGAAATAAACATTTGGATTTACCCAGTGAAAGGTACCAGAAGATGTGGGGGCTAATTGAAAAGCCTACCCTTCTTACTAAATTAGTAATGGACAAACCTGTGTCCCTGGAAAGGGACCTGTTGTGAGAGAAAGCAGGATCAGGTACAGATCATAAGAAAAGAAGCACATAAAAGAGGGTAAGAGGCTTGGGCCCTGTGTGGGCATAGAAGAAGAATAAGGAAAGCAGTAATACAGGCATTGGGAAAGTTAAATTACTGGAACAAAAAGTTTTCATTGAGGAACAAAGCAAGTGATTAAGGGTATGAGGTGGTGAGGTGTTGATTCTGTAGAGTGTGGGAGGAATTAAGCAATTGTCCTAATGTGTTAAAGAAAACCTGCTATAAAAAGACTCCCTGTTTCTTTGTGGAAATTTGCTAAATGGAAATTAAAGGGTTCTATTAAACTTGACTGGTTAAATGCATAACAGGGAATTCATTGCAAATTTGTTTGGTAGGTTTCAAATGAATTGATTTTACTTTGTTTTAAACAATGCCCTCTCACTGAAAATTGCAAACAGACAAAACAAATAACTAGTACTGCTTGTTTTGAGGCATTTAACCTTTACGGTGGTTCTAAGAAACAAACTGTTATGCTAATAGCTACATAAAACCTGTAAAACACCTCATACACTTCAAAGAGAAGCCACAATGGGCTGTATTTTTGCTCTGTGATCTAACAGCAGAACTTTGGAAGTTCACTGTGTCTCTTTCAAGGCTAAGTCTTTGGGTTGCTCATAACTTTGAATCTGAAAGCAAGTGTGTGTGAATGCCTGGTTGTTAATGACCAGTTTGAATCTTCTGTAAATAATAATAAAAGGATAAAAAGGGCCTGTTATTCAAAATTTTCAAGAGGATATAACACACACTGTTCTGTAGTAAATTGTCCAAATAAAAGATATGGTATATAACAAAATATTCATAAGCCCCTACCTGAAATAAATCTAATGCTAATGTTACTGGTAACATGGAAATAAATTTAGTGTTAATGCTGTACATGATACTCTCTCAGAAAGAGAAAGCCTTTTAGGCTTGCTGGAATGGTAACTGGCAAACACCTTGTGCCAAGGAAAATCACTATAGCAGTATATACAGTTACTACCTGTAAATAAATTTGAAGCTTCACAACAGACAGACTAAAAACCTGCTCTGTGGTATAAGAAGAAAATGAAGGCATACCACCTTTAACTTAATAATTGACCAGAGAAGTAATTTACCCAATCCCTCAGAAGCTGGTTTACAAAACAAAAGCATAAGTAATTATTGGGTAACAGCAGGCTAATAAAGAAGTCAGCAAAATACTTGTAAAGTAAAAAGGATTACAAGAGATGTAATGTGCCACCCCCATGGGGGTAGGAAAATGTTCTTTTATCTTTCAGAACATCAGAAAGCGCTGGTACCAGCTGAAGAGCAACTGAAGAAAAAAATCCATGGCTCTACTGTCATGACACAAGTTGTGTTTGTGTTCTAAGTTTGTTTTATCTTGTCAGGAGCACATGTATTGCAAACATAGTTGTTGTGTATTGTCTTTTAAATGAAAGAACATTCTAAATAAAGCAGTAGCATGAGCTAGGAAAAAAAACTGTTCAGCAGGAGAAAGGGAAAGAAAAAGGATTGGGCCCAATCAAACAGCAACTCTAGGAAAACTTAGTGAAAGGACAACAATTTACTGTCATAATTGTTTAAGCTAGGTAAATGCCAACAGTGTCTCCACAGGTGAACAAAAATGGACTGGAAGGCAACCATGGGGTCGTTCCTGCTGCAGCTCCTGGTACCCCTATGAAGCCTGAGGAAGGGAGCAAGGAGTGTGCCATGTAAACAGAAGGACTGGGAGTGGGTTACCAATCCCCTTTCACCAGGTTTGCTTTGCTTTAATTGCCACACTAATGAAATATTTAGCCTTTGCAAACTTACACACTAACCGTGAAAGAGGTTGGCCAGAGGTAAAAATAAATCTGCAAGTTAAGCACAGGCAAGTGGGACATCAGAAAATTTGGATCAATCATAAACAGATGCTCACATCAATAGGGAAACTAGTATCCTCACTGTGATGGCGCAGTCGGGGTTCCCCTGATCCTGCACCCCCATAGCAGCAAGAACAGACTCCGCCAGCCGGTAGAATAGAGGGGGTTTATTGATTCTCCAGGATACAGCATAGATGTGATGTGTTTACAGGAGTCTGGGCCAGGATACCTCAGACCCCTTGAGATGGGGTCCCTAGGCCTCTGGATTCCAGCCCTCTCCGTAGACTGGTTCCTCCATGATTCCAGCCCAAGACTGACCCTTCCCCCAGCACACACTTCCTTTGTCCCGTCTCTTCCCTTAACAAGTAGAACCGGTTTGGCCACTGTCCTGAGGCCCCTCTTGCTGGGCCGTGCTTACAGACAACCGCCAGTGGGGGTCCTCCACAGCCCACTGCCCAAGCACAGCAACCAGCAAGGTACTGACACTACATCACAATATGTGTGCCAGTCAATGGGAATCACACATCACAACACAGGGGGACCCCAGGATACAGAGCAGACTGCATCCCCACTACGCCACACTCACCATTGTAACAACAGCCGACTGCCCAGTCACCCACTGGTGCCAGGTGCCTGAAGCCTTAGAAGGCCTCAAGAATACCTGGAGAGAATTATGGAATTACGTGGGATTCCCCATTAATAATGAAAGACACTCTTAAGCTGTGGTCCTCTTAGGGGGATGGTATTTGCAATCAATGCAACCAGTGTCCAAGTCACCTCTAAAGGGAGACCGCTGCATACTGACGGCCAAAGAGGATACAAGGCAGAACCACCTGACTGTGTATCCTGCCCTGAACAGATTCCAGTCTCAGAGCCCAGCCTGATGATAATAGGACCAGTGCTGCCGGTCCTCACCTTAGTAATGTTTTACACCTACTGGGTCGAGGTGCACATCCCATTCGAAGGGGGTAAATAAGCAATGTGAATGGGTGGGGCCCATATGGGAAAGAATATTACCAGCCTAACAAACCAAATTCGAGAGCACCTCATTCACCAGTGGCAGAAATGAGTTGATAACATTGCAGGGTGGTTTGGTGCTGGTAACTCAGTCAGCAACACCTACGCCCTAGCTCATCAGGCAGAAAACCATAATTGTATTGAATCAAGAATAGCAGGTAGCAGATATAGTAATATCAAATGCCAGTGGAGAACTGGATACTAGCAAGGCCAGTCAGTTTATCTTAAACAGCCTAAAGGATTTATCAAGCTCTGTGTCCATCTTGCTAGACATAACTAAGTATGTGGACCAGAATTTAATCAGGTTATTGATAAATGGTACCAAATAAAGGAGCTGGAAGATAAATGTTAAAGGATAGGGCAAGCTCTAGCTATCACTGCGCAAGTAATTGTAACAGACTTCTTGGATGGACGAGTCCACCCAGCCCTTATGGAAGTGGTAAGACCCCATCTCCCCAACACCCCTCCGTGGGAATGGGGAAACAGAGAATCCATGAGTATTCAAAGGCCAATATGAACAGGCCATAGCATAGTCTTTAACCTTCTAGCACCATTGGGCATCCCTCATATACAATGGGCTAGAATGGTAACCTCCCTGCCTGTGCAGAGGAAAGGCCACATCACTAAAATAGAGGGTACTGCATATTCAGATATCTCCGGTGACACTTTGTACTCCAGTGAATGTTGCACCCACTCCAACAAGGAAATTCTATGTACATGTCCATATAACGTTTTAACGAATCTGTCTAAGTTCAAGGAGACCGTAACTGAGAAATTAACGCATGCAGAGCTGGTCCAAATGAATGGTACCTACTGGTGCGTGACTGCCCAGAACCACTCCATCGAGTTAAACGGAAAGCCCTGCTCCTCAACACACCTATCCATGTGCATAACGATCCCTCGATGAGCAACCCTGACCGTTGACAGGATGCGGCTCTACCATAGTCTGCCAATGACGGGTAACCTAACATGGGATCCGGAATGGCACTTCGGCAGTAAGTATCTAGAGGAGGGTCTACTGACCCTGCAGGCGAAAATCGAGGAGTTGGTGGCCAAAGCCCAGAGACGCATTCGGAAAGGCCGACAGGTACACTCAGACAGGGGAAACCATGAACCAAGCTAGTAAGTACTCAAAGGCCCTGAACCAGGCAGTGGACGTTAAAGCTATGATCATGGGCAGCACCATCTCAGGGAATGAGATACACCCACATAATTTAGCAAAACAACACCCAAATCCATTCCCAGGGTATCGATAACATTCCTACTGGTACTGGTGCTCTACCAACGGTTCCAGAGTAAGCTAAAAACATTAAAATTATTATACTTGTAGGATAAAAATTTCTGAGGCAGGCTATGATATTCTGTTAAGAACCCCTATTCTAAATTTGGAGTCTGGGACTGGCACACAAACACAGTACATGATGGTTACGCCCCCACACCTAGCACAGGGTGGGAGACAGGACATGACAACACATTCAATGGTGCTAGGAACAAATGTGCCATTGTCAAGTACTCCTAATGTCTCTGCTTTAGTCCCCAGATGGACCACATCCTGCAGAGATACCTTCTTGAAGCTGACAGACATATTACCACTTAACACATAACTGATAATTGATGTCTGCTTTGTTTAAATACTTGTTTTATTGGAAACACTATGTAACTTTATATTATTACTCTTATTTTGCCTCACAATTAGCACCTATCCAGGGGTCCAGGATCTTACCTCCCCCCCCCCAATCACTCTGATCTGCCCATTCAGCATCCTATATGATTAATTGTAACCTATTGTTTGGCAGTGTTCACTGAACTCTAACAAGCGACGTGATGCTCCGACAGCGCTGTGGGTGTAATAAACTCTCTTGCTTGCTTCACATATGGTGTCCAGGTTCTGTTCCTTCATGTTGTCTGGGAACAGTTTAGGAAAGTACATCCCGGCCAGAACCTGCTGACGACACCCCACCCCCTCTCACACCTCAGCTCCTTCCCAGAACCTGCACCCACTCCTACATCTCTCCCCTAGGCCAGAATCCTCTCCTGCACCCATACCTGCTACCAGACCCTGCACCCCAAGTCCCTGCCCCAGGTCACAACCCCCTCCTTCACCCAAACTCCCTCTCAGACCCTATACTCTCTTGCACCCCAGTCCCTTATCCTGAACAACCTTCTGCACCCAATCTCCATCCCAGACCCTGCACCCTCTCCATAGAAAAGTACAGTCCTTGACCACTTACCAAGATCTTGGAGTGGCTCCCACCCCTGTCTTAAAGACTAACAACAACAGGGTATTTCACCAATCCCCTATGACTGGGCACGTCACCTCTGGATGGGATGTACAAAGAACAGTTCACGACACCATTAATGGTTGGTGCTTGCAGCTGCTAGTCCTGGAACCCAAACCAGGAAAGGCAATTCCTAATTCAGTCCTAAGTAGTGCACAATCTGATTCAAGTGGTGAATACACTGGTGTGACACTGTTGCCAAAAAACACACACACACACCCCCACACACACACACCCCCACGCAAATGTGATTCTGGGATGCATTAACAGGAGTGTTGTGAGCAAGACACAAGAAGTCATTCTCTGCGCTGATTAGACCTCAACTGGAGAATTATTCCCAGTTCTGGGCACCACATTTCAAGAAAGAGTGGACAAATTTGAGAAGGTCCAGAAAAGAGCAACAAAAATGATTAAAAGTCTAGAAAATATGACCTATGAGGGAAGACCGAAAAAACTGGGTTTAGTTTAAAAAAGAGAAGACCGAGGGGACATTATAGCAGTTTCCAAATACCTAAAAGGGTGTCACAAGGAGGAGGGAGGAAAAATTGTTCTCCTTGGCCTCTGAGGATAGGACAAGCAGCAATGGGCTTAAATTGCAGCAAGGGAGGTTTAGGTTGGACATTAGATAAAACTTCCTGTCAGGGTGGTTAAACACAGGAATAAATTGCTTAGGGAGGTTGTCTGTATTTAAGAGCAGATTAGACAGACACCTATCAGGGATAATCTAGATGGTGTTTGGTCCTGCGGTGAGGGCAGGGGACTGGACTTGATGACCTCTCAAGGTCCTTTCCAGTTTAGAGTTCTATGATTCTATACAGCTGAACCAATCAGTGATGTAATTAAATATAACATATTTGTAGGGGGAAAAACACCCAAGAAGCCCACTACAGTAGCATTTAACGTCAACAAGTGGAACTACACAAAAACAAGCAGGCCAATTAAATGGAAAAATCAAAGGAGCAGTCATGAGTGAAATGCCTTCAAGCTGCATGGAAACTTTTTACCACCACCATAACAGAGACTCAAACCATATATTCACACAATTTTTTTTAAAAGGAAAAAGTAAGTCAACAAAGAAGAGCACCATAGCTAAACAACAGAATAAAAAACCACACCTTTTAAATATTCTAAATCATACCTTACTGAGGAAAAGAGAAATGATATACTTTTACATGACTTGTCAGAGTTTAATTAGGCAAGTCAAAAAAGAATTTGAAGAGCAAAACACAAAAACAAACAAGTAAAATATATCAGAAACAGGAAGCCTGCGAGACAGGTCCTGGAGTCACTGGATAACTGAGGTGCTAAGGGAGCATTCAAATTCAAGTCATTCAAGGAAGATAAGGCCATTGTGGAGAAGCTACATAGATTCTTTGCCTTAGTCATTATCACAGAGCACATGAGTAAGATTCCCACACCTGAGCTGTGTTTTTAGGTGACAAATCTGAGGAACTATTGCAGATCAAGATATCAATGGACAAAGTTTTGGAACAAATGGATAAATTAAACAGGAATACATCACCAGAACCCGATGGGATCCACCCTGGAGTTCTGAAGTAACTGACATACAAAACTGCAGAACTACTAAGTGTGCTATAACCTCTACCGCTTAAATCAGTCTCTGGACCAAATTACTGTGATGCCAATTTTAAAAAGAGACTCCAGAGGTGATCCTGGCACTTACAAGCCAGTAATCCTGACTGCAGTACCAGGCAAGCTGGTTGAAACTAGAACAGAATATGGAATTATCAGACAAGAGAACTCAATACTTTGGAAGAACAGTCATTCTTCTCACAATGCAGTCAACCTATGGAATTTGTTGCCAGGGAAGGTTGTGAAGGCCAAAAGTATAACAGGGTTCAAAGAAGCACTAGATAAGTTCATAGAGGATAGGTCCCTCAATGGCTAGTAGCCAGGCTGGGCAGGAACATAGCCCCATGTGCTGGGTGTCCCTCTGGCTCTGACTGCCAGATGCTGCCTGGGACTAATGAAAGGGGATGGATCCTGCAATAGTTGCCCTGTTCTGGTCATTTGCTCTGGAGCACCTGGAGCTGGCCACTGCTGAAAGACAGGATACTGGGCTACACAGACCCTAGTCTAACCTAATGCGGCCATTCTTATGCTCTCCTAAATCGCAGCCCCCTGCCACCCTAACCGTCCCTCCTTCCCCATCTCATGCAAGGCCCCTGCAGTCCAGCCTCTACCACTACAGGCAGGGTGGAATTTTATTTTTATTTAAATATTTTTACCCCCCCTTTCTATTTAAAATATTCAAGGCGGCTATGTGCCGAGCTTGCTGCCATCACTGGGCCATCTCGGGGGCTGGGCAGAGCGAGCAACAGCCCAGCATAACGTATCTAATTTAGAGCCCAGGAAGACTCAGGGCCCTGCCACACCCAGGCACTGAGCAGGCAGCAGCAGGTCCCTTAGTGAACAGTCTTAGACAAGCATGGCAGGGCCCCCTGTGCTAGCCCTGCCCAATCCTCACTTGTCCTCTCCCCGAGGGCCACTCTGCATAAGCCCTACCACCCCACAGCACCCTCCAGGGCCCAACCCACCTAATCCCAGCCACATTACCATCATCCCGCCCCTCCCCACAGCCTTGTTGGCACCAGGGATGTAAGAGTTCAACTGGCTAACCGATAAGCATTAGTTTATTGGCTAACTTTACTGGTTAACCTCCCGGCCAGCAGGTCACACAGCGTTTAACCAGGCGTTACATGGTCACTGTTTTTAAAAAATTTTTACATCCCTCTATGGCACCCTGGCCCTGTCTGCCCCAGTGCTGAGTGGGAAGCTGACTCACCATCATAAAAGCCAGCTGCCAGGTACGGGTGGGGCTTAGAAGGCATCCAGGAGAGGCTGAAGCACTGGCCGCACCCAGACGAGTTTCCTGCCTGGATGGAGCCAACCTGCAAGGTGGCAACACACTGCACCTGTGGGTGCCAATGACAATCTGGATTAGCAGGGTCCTGGAGGCCCCCTTGCTGACACCAACACCCATACCAGTCCCCTAGGACAGGGCATCATTCAGCACAACCATCAGGGTTAGTGCCTGTGGGACCCAGTCCCCTCCCCCTGCTTGAGTGAGCCCCCACATGGGGAAATGTCCTGTGCTGCTCCCATTTCCCCCCACCCCCAGCCCCCAGGGGCCAGGCACCAAGCTGGGACTCAGCACTGGTACCCCTAGGCACCCACATACATCTGCAATCCTGGGCCACTGGGGCGGAGAGTTGAAAGGTGAAGGGCTACTGGGACAGGGGCTGTGCCCAGTACGTGGCACCCATTACAGCAGACACTTACCTTGCAGATGATGTGCTTTGGGAAGGGCCCACCTGGGAGAAAGCAGAGAACAGGGCAGTCAGAAAGAGCAGGAGCTGTGCCACTGGCCCCTGAGCTGGGGGAGGCTGCCCCACAGACCCAGTGAAGGGTCCTAGTCCCCAAGGGGCCCCACACATTGTCCCAGGGGCCCCTGTGGCCTGGGATGTGAAGGCTAGAAGAAGTGCTGTGCAGTGAGATAAATGGAGCCCAATCTGGTCACTGAACAAAGAGAGAGGGGAGTTGAGCTTAGGGTCCTAGCCCCTGCCTGCAGAGAGAAGCCCAGCTACCATGAGCTTTTCATTGCAGGTGAGAGGAGCCCAAGGACCTGCAGCAGGATGCTGAAACCAGACGAACCCAGGTCTGACCCAGGAGGATGAGGAACCACTGGGACACTCAAGGGCAGTGGTGGATTCTTCACCCTGTGAAGGGATCACATTGAGCCTGGCTGCCCTGTTGGATGGTGCTTTGAGCCAAGCGTAATGTAGGGGGAAAACGGGTGACATTCTCTGGCCTGCCCATTTGCAATTATAGACTCACAGAACACTAGAACTACCGGTACACCTCGTACCTATCACCTCTCACTCCACTATCCCTTCTGCAGAGCCCTGCTCTGGTCACATGTTCTGTCACCAGAGCTTCCCAGGGATGGGTTCAGTCCTTAGACCTCTCACAGCGTTACAGACCCTCCAGTGACACGGGCTGGCTCTAGCAACACAAACACCTAGTCTCTTGTTCTGCCCCAGCAGTCCCTAGGCCAGAAGTCACTGCCACACACATCAGTCATGAAAATATGGCAAGAAATTCGCAGCTTTGTGAGTGAGGCTGGGATGGCAGCTTCACCTCTGGGCCTGGGTACAGGGCACTCAGTTACCTGCAGGGCACCCAGAGGCTAAGGCCACAGGGTCAAACTCCCACCCTCAAAGACCAAGCCCCTGGCTTTCCTTGCACAGTGGCAGCTCTTGTGCAGTTTGTCCTGCTGTCAGCAGCCCACCAACTTGAACGGAGGTGCCATCCCCATTCCCTCACAGCCTGCCCACTGGGCCCAGCGACACAGCAGCAACCTGCCCACCTGAGACATCCCAACCCCTCAACTCAGCCAGTGGGATGGCTGGCTCTCTCCCAACCCATCCATCAGGCCTGACTGTGGGCCTGTACCCCCTGCCCAGTACAGCAGGCACCCCCTGGCATGGGTACTGAAGCCACTCACAGCCCACGGCTTGTCAAACCACCCGAGTGTTCCAGACATGGACAACAGTCCACCCCAAGGCTGAGGCAGTGTCTTGTCAGATCAGCAAGTCAAGCAGTCCCTCCCCATCCCACCTTCTCCCCTCTTCCTGCTTAGACAGGACAGGGAGCAGACAGGCACTTCAATTACTGTGCAGAGCAGTCATTCATCTTCTCAGGCACTTTAGTTACAGACAATCAACTTGTCAATTACCTCCTCCAGCAGAGGGGAGCAACACATTGAGAGACTGTCTGTGGAGGGGGTGGGGCAGTCCCTCTGCCCACAGCCCCAGGAAGGGAGGTGAATGGTACAGAGTGAGAGCAGTTGATATTGACCTGGGCATTTTCGGGGCCACAGTGCTGGGCTGGGTTTAAGGGGTGGGGAATCTAAAGCTCAGGGAGGCCCCCAGTCTGCCTGGATCTGGCTTCATAAGCTCAAGGCCCCCAGAGCATTGGGGAGACTGCACTGGTACTCCAGCCCCCCTGCCACCCCACTGTGAGGCTGGAGCACACACAAAATCTACTAGCTTGGGCCCCCCTAGGCCAGGGGTGAGCAATAATTTCTGCGGGGGGGGGGGGGCCACAATGAATTTTGGTATGTGGTCACAGGCCAGCTCCACCCCCAGAAGGGGCAGGATTGGGGACTAGCCTCCCCCTAGAGTTGCCAGGGACCAGAGGCTTTGAATTGAAAGCACAGCAAAGGGTTCCCGGCTCCACCACCACCATGTTGCCTGGTAGCTGCATGAGGTTACTGCAGCTATTTAAAGAGCTCGTGGCTCTGGCCCCTACTGAGGTAGCACCACGACCTGGAGCCATAAGTCATTTAAATAGGATCCTGCTGCCTGAACCACCACTTGGAAATTCAGTGACACGGTCAGCAGGGTATAAGCAGCAAGTAGCCAGATGCAGTCCACAGGCCAGATCCAAGTGTTAGGTGGGCTGGGTCCAGCCCCCAGGCCGCATCTAGCCCAGCCCTGCCCTAGGCTCTGGTGTCCACAAGGAACGTGGGGAAGCATCTTTCTGCTTCTCCATCGGGGGCCGCGTCAGTGAAGGGGTCTTTTTCTTTTTTTGCTTTTCACTTGTGTGCAGACCCCAACAGATTTTTCTGTGGGTCAGTGATCCCCAACCCAAAAAAGGTTCCCCACTCCTGCTTTAGGCCAAGGGGACAACTGCCCCACAGAGCCCAGGGCTGTTTGCACTGCACTCTGACAACACTGCTGCAGGATCCACCAGGCCAGCTGGCAGGGTAGGAGAGGAGCCCCCACCTCATAGAAGGGACTGGCCTCCCAGCACAGGTGTATAAAACCAGAGGGCAAAGGGTGAATCTGGTGGAGCTAGCTGCATGAGGAGGGTATGGCAGGGCATGTTCTGAACTACAGGGGCTTGGACAGAGGCCAGTCTCCACCCTGCTGCAGAGCCTGGTGCCAGAAGCAGTTTTGGGGCATAAGGTAGGGATGTGAACGCATAACTATGTAAATGGTTCACTGATAAGCCTAGACTTACTGGTTAGTGTTCATGGTTACACACAGGCTCCTGCCTTGCTCCAGGAGAGCCATCTACAACCCTGTGCTGTTGCCTCTATCAGGCGCAGGTGGGAGCCAGCTTAAAAATTGGTTCCCAGCATGCACTGCTCCCAGGAAGCCAGCTGCAGGTGCATTTAATTCTGTTTTTCAGTGGCTACATGTTTACACAAGGTGTAAACCCATGTTTTAACATCCCTACTACAGCGCTGCAGATGCTGATTAGTGCCCTAGCACAGGACTGCCCCGCAGAGGAGTGAGGGGGCTGGGCTCCACATTGTTACAGAGACAGCACAAGAGATACTGGTCACAACTGAATGGCTACAAGTGCTGACAACGGCCATCCATCGCTCTCAGCGCCCACAGATGAGCCTATTTATAAGCATCGTTAACTGAGACTTAATACAAGGTCCCCTTGGGAAGGGACACACTGGCTTTCCCAGGCCAAGGGGGACAGGGAGGAGTTCCCCAACTCTCCCATCCCATAAGAACGGCCGTACTGGGTCAGACCAAAGGTCCATCTAGCCCAACAGCCTGTCTGCCAACAGTGGCCAGCACCAGGTGCCCCAGAGGGGATGGAACCAAAGACAATGATCAAGCGATTTGTCTCCTGCCATCCCTCTCCAGCCTCTGACAAACAGAGGCCAGGGACACCATTTCTATCCCCTGGCTAATAGCCTTTTATGGACCTAACCTCCATGAAATTATCGAGCTTCTCTTTAAACTCTGTTATAGTCCTAGCCTTCACAGCCTCCTCTGGCAAGGAGTTCCACAGGTTGACTACATGCTGTGTGAAGAAGAACTTTCTTATTAGTTTTAAACCTACTACCCATTAACTTCATTTGGTGTCCTCTAGTTCTTCTATTTAGGGAACTAATAAATAACTTTTCTTTATTCGCCCTCTCCACACCACTCACGATTTTACATACCTCTATCATAGCCCCCCCTAGTCTCCTCTTTTCTAAACTGAAAAGTCCCAGTCATTTTAACCTCTCTTCATATGGGACCCGTTCCAAACCCCTAATCATTTTAGTTGCCCTTTTCTGAACCCTTTCCAAGGCCAAAATATCTTCTTTGAGGTGAGGAGACCACATCTGTACACAGTATTCAAGATGTGGGCGTACCATAGTTTTATATAGGGGCAGTAAGATATTCTGGGTCTTATTTTCTATCCCTTTCTTAATAATTCCTAGCATCCTATTTGCCTTTTTGACCGCCGCTGCACACTGTGTGGAAGTTTTCAGGGAACTATCCACGATAACTCCAAGATCTCTTTCCTGATCTGTCATAGCCAAATTAGCCCCCATCATACTGTACGTATAGCTGGGGTTATTTTCCCAATGTGCATTACTTTACACTTATTCACATGAAATTTCATTTGCCATTTTGTTGCCCAATCACTCAGTTTGGTGAGATCTTTTTGGAGTCCCTCACAGTCTGCTTCTGTCTTGACTATCCTAAACAGTTTGGGATCATCCACAAACTTTACCACCTCACTGATTACCCCTTTCTCCAGATCATTTATGAATAAGTAGAACAGGATTGGTCCCCATACTGACCCTTGGGGGACACCACTAGTTACCCCTCTCCATTCTGAAAATTTACCATTTATTCCTACCCTTTGTTTCCTGTCTTTTAACCAGTTCTCAATCCATGGAAGGACCTTCTCTCTTATCCCATGACAATGTAATTTACACAAGAGCCTTTGGTGAAGGACCTTGTCAAAGGCTTTCTGAAAATCTAAGTATACTATATCTACTGGATCCCCCTTGTCTGCATGTTTGTTAACCCCTTCAAAGAACTCTAATAGATTGGTAAGACATGATTTCCCTTCACAGAAACCATGTTGACTTTTGCCCAACAAATTATGTTTTTCTACGTGCCTCACAATTTTATTCTTTACTATTGTTTCGACTAATTTGCCCGGTACTGAAGTTAGACTTACCGGTCTGTAATTGCCAGGATCGCCTCTAAAGCCCTTTTTAAATATTGGTGTCACGTTGGCTACCTTCCAGTCATTAGGTACGGAAGCTGATTTAAAGGATAGGTTACAAACCACAGATAATAGTTCAGCAATTTCCCATTTGAGTTCTTTCAGAACCCTTGGATGAATGCCATCCGGTCCCGGAGATTTGTTAACATTAAGTTTTTCTATTTGTTCCAAAACCTCCTCTAATGACACTTCAATCCGGGACAGTTCCTCAGATTCATCACCCACAAAGGACGGTGCAGATTTGGGAATCTCCCTAACGTCCTCAGCCGTGAAGACTAAAGCAAAGAAATCATTTAGTTTCTCCGCAATGGCTTTATCCCCAAGGCAGGGAAACTGCAACCCCCTCCCCGACTCAGTTCAAGCTTTAGTGACTCCCCAGGCAGCAGCTGGGGCTCCCTGGCCCCCTTTAGGCAGTCTGGCACAGCACAAGCACAGAGAGGCAAGAAGCCACAAAGCTGCACCGCCCAGCATGGGCCCCTTTCCGGAAACTGATAGCACCCTCTAGTGGCCTCAAGGACTAACTGTATCTGACCAACTCTACCCCAGCCTTGGGGCTAGTGGGTGACTGCTCTCCCACCCAGTCAGGCAGAGATATTGGCAGGCAGCACAGCTCTCTACCAACCTGTTCACCCTGGCAGCCTCCTCAGCAGGTAAGCTCAGAGCTCTCGGCCTCATCTGCAGCAAAGTCCTGAACATGTTCGAAGCCCACGCCCAGCTGCAGCATGACCAAGGGGTGCAATGCAGGTACAGTGCTTTGAACAAGGGGACCTGGAAATAGCCTAGTGCACAAAACCATGCTAACATGCCTGCTAGGATCTGACCAGCACATCCTGCAGACACCTGCCATGGGCCTGCTCCTCGACCACCTGGCTCAGCTCTGTGCTGCACTGCACCCAGCCTGCGCATTTGGATAGGGAATCCCCATGAACAAGGGGGCCTGGACAGGCTGGGGGAGAGTCTACCAAGCCAGGAAGGCGGATATATGCCCAACAGACAGCCAGGGGGCATAGCTCAGGGCAGTTTGCTATTTCTTTATCACAGAACCATAGAGCTGGAAGAGACCTCAGAAGGTCATCAAGTCCAGCCCCCTGCTCTAGGCAGGACCAATCCCAACTAACTGGCACCTAGAGGTGCCGATGGATGGTTCCTGCCTATCAGAAGGTGGGGGGCAGACACTCATCCTCCCCCTGCGCTCCCTCGACAGGGCTTGACATGCTGCTGCCTCGCTAGGTGCAGGGCAATGCACTGAAGTGGGCTGAGTCTTTGCTGGAGGGATGCATCCGAGGAGCAGTGCTGGGAATGGGCCCTCCCTGGCACTTTGCCACAAGGACCAGGTCTCCCTCAGACCTCTCTCAACAGTCACCTGCAACCGCTAGAATAGCTGATCAGATGCCTGGGCTCCAGCATAACCAGCTTACAGGCCTTACCCCACTCTGTTGGTCCTTTGCCTCATTCCACTCCCAGGGCCACCGAGATGACCCCAG
This sequence comes from Pelochelys cantorii, assembly GCA_032595735.1. Lineage (NCBI taxonomy): Eukaryota > Metazoa > Chordata > Testudines > Trionychidae > Pelochelys > Pelochelys cantorii. Next base: position 291,484 of record CM064328.1, read on the forward strand.
ACCTGGGGACCAGCTGGTTGTCAGTGACCCTGAGCCAGGCTGAGGCTCTGCTGGGGGAAGAGGAATTCATGGCCAGGTCAGTCTGTGGCTAGGGAGACGGCTGGGTTCCTCACTGAGTTCTCATGCAGCAGCCCCAGGCAGTAACACCATCAACCATCTCCATCTGACTAGGATCCCTGCCCCATCCTGTCAGATGGACTCTGCCTCAGTCTCCCCTCATGTGGTTTACTGCAGTGCCACACACCTGGCATGGAGCTGCCATTTTCTCCAAAATACTGCAGCTGGTCTCCTCAGCGCCATGCCACCACCAATCTAGCAAACCCATCTCTGCCCTCTCTGCTAGCTTCCCAAGCACAGCATGACCTGGGCTCCAGGTACCTGAAAGGCTCTGAAGCTCTCAAAAGGCTGTGGCTACACTATGGAGGTTTTAAGGCTGTACCGACACGCAAACTTCCTGCCCCCTAAATCCTCGGGGCAACAAAGCAGCATTCCCACTTGCCACAGCCTTTGGGAACAGTGGGGGCTTAAGCACCTGTGAACAACAGAGGTTTAGTTGATCAATTGGAAGTGTGGCCAAAGCCAAGGGGCGATAGCTGTACTCCTTTGGCCCAGAGTCCTCAGCAATTCCAGGGCTGGAGACAGGACAATTTCAGGGGTGGGCCCAGACTGAAGTGAACAATCCCAGAAGCAGCCTCTCACTCACCTCCCTGCTCTGATACACGCCTCACAGCAGGGATGTCAAGATCCCAAATCAAAACCCAAGCACCGTACAGCGCACAAACAAGCCTGGTGATGTTCCAGTTACCCTGCTCAACTCACAACTTGCAGGCATTCCGTTATCGGTGCAGAGCGTAGTGTGAGAACCTCGCTAGAACAGCTGGGTCCCACTGGGCCAGGAAGCGGCTGTGTCAGGCCACATGACTGAGCATGAGCTGACACAGGGAGCCTCATGGCTGCTTTGGGAGCATCTTGAGGCTCAACCAGGGTCAGGGTCCATGGGTATTACGCTTTTGGGGTTTTCCCAAAGCCCGTATCCACTGCTCCTCCAGGTTCTCAGCACAATCACCCTGGCCCCTCTCCCTTCACAGGCAATAAAGTGCCTGCCCCACAGCACAGCTCTTCCTACCTTTTACCTGGGCTCTCTTGTGCACAAGCAGGCCCTCAGGGTGCGGAAGGCTGTACAGGAGCACTTTGCCATCGGAAAAGGCTACCGCCAGGAGGCCCAGCCGGCTCATCTGAGGGGGCTGGAGGGACAGATGCACGCTAAGCGACCAAGCTAACCCAAGGCACAATCCCCCTCCCCCCCAAAATCACACCAGGTGGCTGCAGCACAATTCCAGTCTGTGCCTGGGATGGGCACAATTTGGAGTCATCGCTCTGAGCTGCTTGTCACAGCAAGGCACTGAGAAAGACTGCCCAGGCTGGAGAGTTAAGAGGGCAGAGCAACCCCACAGTCCCAGGCTGCACCCCAGGATGCCATCACACCCAGCTCCCCCATGCTTGGCCACACTCCTACCTTCCTACAGGTGCTGGGCAGCTCCCAGGCCCCACTGGGGCAGAACTTCATGTCCCAGATGCAGCCGTGATCGATGGCGATGGCGTAGGCCAGCCTGGCTTTGGTGGCAGAGCTGCAGGCACAGGCGAGATAGGAGGGGCCTGGCTGATGGGTGTCCAGAGCCCCGCCTCTGCCAGCACAGGGCAGAGGGACATGGCTCTAGCGTGGTCTCCTGGGCACATGGAGCAGGCAGGAGTAGCTGATGGCTCTGCCACCCAGACCCTCCAGCCTGGACCAAGAGATTAAATCATGTCCTCCCCAGCAGAACAGCTCCTGGGCCTTGGTTTCCCTAGCCCCTCTGCCCAGGAGCAGGCCACCACACTGGGCAGCAACCTGAAGTGAGCAACAGCCTGCACAGGGTATGGCCATGTGCCCCAGCAGAGTGGGGGTGAGACTCCAAGCCTACTTCCTATTTGGGAATGGGTGCCCCTGCCCCACTCCCAAAAGCTCTGCATTTGCCACTCCCCAAGGCTGTAGGGTCATCACCACCCCTCCCCCACAGGGCTCTGCTCTCACCCCTTCACCCCCCCCAAGCTCTGTGCTCACCTACAACTCACCCTGTCCCTGGCTGTAAGGTGCCCAGAGCCCAGAGCTGAAGCAATGCAGGGCCTGTGTGGAGCTCAGCCAGGCTGTGCTTCTCATCCATATCCTTGTTACAATAGAGTGCCACATACTGGGGGGCGGCAGAGCCCTCTGGACACGGGCACCACTCCATGGCCCACACTGGGCCGCCAACAAAGAAGGACACGTCCAGGCGCTCCTCATGGGGCTGCAGGGAGTTGAACCTGCCGGTGGGAAAGGAAGCTGTGAGCACCAAGTGGACCATAAGGCAGGGGACACTTGTAGCTAAGGGTTCCGCTGCCCAGGAAAATATGCAGAGCAAGGCAGAGGAGTAGCAGGCAGCCCCAACACTCTGGGTCATAACCAAGCTGTGCTCTAGAGGCAAGAGCCTTGCCTAGGCCTGAACCTGCTCTGATGCCCAGGGGACAAAGCCAAGGGAAGCCTGCAGGGAGCGACACAGCATGCTACAGGCTCAGATGGCCCCAGTGGTGGCAGCCTTGATTCCCATTAGCAGCAGGGGAGGTGGTGTTGGATCTCAGGGACAGAGCCCACTCTGGGAGCTGCCAAGGCCCAGCTCGGGACAGTTCCTAGCAGTGACCATGGGGGCTAGACCATACCTGTTGATCCGGTACAGGACACCATCTTCTTCAATACCTTCCCGCTGGATGGAGAAGAGCGGAGACTTCATTTCCCCTGGCAGGTACTGGGCACATTCGCTGAAGGGACAGAAGGAGAGCAATGATCAGCCACAGCCTCCTCTCTCAGGAACCTGACCTGGGAAATACACCCACCCCAGTGCCCCAGCCCAGCCCTCAGTGGCACCCCCCTGCTTTCTGGCCCGGCCCTCGGCAGCACCCATCCCCCCTTCTGGCCCAGCCCTCGGCACCTCCCTGCTCCCAGCCCGGCACTCGGAAGCACTTATCCACGTGGAACTGGTCTGGCCCTCCAGCAACATCAGACACCTGCCAAGTACTAAGGCCAGTGTAAGGAATTGCCCTTATGCTGCACATTCACCCACTCAGTCACTGCAGCTCCAAGGAAGGGGCCACGGCCTGCAAAAGGGCCATTCACCTACCTCTCTGAGAGAAACGTCCACTTGCGCATGGAAGGGAGCCAGTCGGGGAATTCCCAGGAGGAGTAGTGTTGGTCCCGCCTGAAGAGCACAGGGCATCAGAACCCAAATGCCCCCCACCTGGGCTAGAGGCAGAAGCTGCAGGCTGGTGCATGAACACAATGGGGAATTTGAGCCCAGCCTGGCCAAGTCTGTTCCCACTGAAACTCACCACCCGAGTGATTCTCCCACCCACAGGGCTCCCTGTATCCCAGGGGGTGGGAGTGAGACCCCCAGGGCTCCTTGCTCCCTCTCAAGTCACATGTACTGCAAAGGATCCTACCACCCCAGGCAGGCCCTGCATGACTGGTTGACCCAAAAAGTCCTGGGAGAGACTGCTTGCAGCCCCTCCAGCACATCAGCCTGGCCAGCAGTGCAGGGCACTCAGCCTGCCATAGCCCCAGGACCAAGCGCTCAGGTCTCAACCCCCACCCTAGACCCACGAGAGTGGGGCTGTACTTACAAGCTGTGGGTGACACTGGGACACTTCCACACAGGGGCCATGATGGAATTGTGGAAGCCATTGGGAGCAAGTCCTCGGCACTGGGGCTTGGCCTTCTGAGCCCAACAAAAGCAGAGTTAGAGCCAGGCTTTTGGTATGCAGCCACGCCAAAGATGCCCCAGCCCAGGCCAGCTCCCTAAAAACCTATGCCCTCCACCCTAGCCAGTCCCCTAACCTCAACCCCATCTCCCATGTCCCCCAACAAAGCCTCCACTCAGCCCCTGGGGCCAGAGCCTCTAAACAACAGGGGGGATGCAGCCATCCCACAGAGTCCTTCCCCTCCCTCCCCAGGGCTGTCTACACCCTGAGCCCCTGCTTAGCCCACTGGAGCACAAGGGGCTGCTATGGCCTGGAGAAGCATAGCCCCTTGTCAGCAGCTGCAGGGATCAGCAGGAGTGTCCCTGCCCCCCCCCCCCCCCCACCACCACCCTGGCTAGCGTCAGTCCTAGAACCTCCAACCCAGCTGTGACTAAACGGGAATTTTCCCTTAAGTTGTATGCGAATCTTACTGTTTCGCACAAATGCCGCGTGCCTCAGTTTCCTTGTGTCCTGCACCAATCCCTAGGTCAGGTGGTGTGGGAGTTTTGCTGAGACCCTCCCCACGTTATGGTCTGTGCCCTTCATAAGTGGAGACCCAGGAGGGGGATGTAACCAGATGCCACAGGAAGCCAGACAAAGGCCAAAAGGAGGAGCAATGGGCATGTCAAAGACCGGGTTGCTGGAAGCAGGGCAGTCTGTGTTTTGGGAGTCAAAGTGGGGGGGGGGGGGGAAGTCCAGGGCATCTGACCAGGAGTCTCAACCAAGTCCATCTTGGGGTAAGTCAAACCTCCTGTTTTACAAGGCTGGGTGAGAGTCACTGCTGGCTGCAGAGTTGGGGTGCAGGGCCCTCTGGCTTCCTCAGGAGCCCGGCCTGAAGGGGACTTGCTGCCAGAAACACACAGTGTGGAATGGGATGGTGAATGCTCTGAGGTTAGACCCAGGAATGTTAAAGCCATGCAGGCTTCATAGCTTGGCAACAGGGTGCTCAGAGAGAGGAGATGCTGCCCCACAGTCCTGGCTGGCTTCTTTGGGAGCAGTTCCAGAGCATCACCCCGCTGACTCTGACACACCAGGGGACTAGAAGAACTGGTCCAATCCAAACCGACAAGTGTGGTAGCAAGGCTCTGTAATTAACCTGCCCCAGGCTGGTGCTGTCCTACCAGAACCCTGAATGGCAGTCAGCCAGCACCAGACCTAAGTTTATAAAAGGGGAAAAAATAACCTGGACATGTACGGGCCCATTTCTGAACTCAGGAAATGCAAGATATGTGCTAGTTTGAGAGGGTTCACCAAAGAACCCCAGGCCAACTGAAGGACTGTCAAACCTGTGTTAGTGTCATAGGCCAAGCCCTGCACTAGTTAGAGTGCAGACCAGCTTTCTGGTGTATGCTGACTCCTGCGCCCCTGCAAGGCAGTGAGCTTCCCAAGGGCAGGGTGAATGCCACATCTGGGATCAATGGGCAAAGGGGTTCCTGAGAGACAGCCCCCCATGAGAACAGAGGCTTTTCTTAGGTGCCACATTCTGCCAGCCTTTCTGAGCCAGAGCTGGGGATCAAAGCAAGGCTGTGGCCCTGGCACAGTTACCCATCTGAAGAGCCACAGTCCCCAGTCTGTTTAGCTCTCCTTCGATGTCAGAAGAAGACAGATCACACTAAGCTGTCGTGGACAGAGGAACTGGAGGACTGACAGCTTGAATAGCCCCTTGGTAGCTGCAGAGCTCCAGGGCTAAACTACAGCCTTTGGGACTAGACCTGTCCTGGGGTGTTTGTCTCAGGATCAGAGGGCAGAATGCTGGAAGAGGCTGACAAGACAGCATGGAGCCAACACCTTTCTTTCCAGGAATGTAATTAAAGTACGCTGGAAAATATCAGACTCGCATCTGCTTGTTGAGAGGGGTAGGGGAGTGGGGACTGATCAGAGAACTCAGGTGAGGGAGTGAAGACTGGGGAGGGACAATTGGGACATTAGGAAAGGGGGTGGGGGAGTGCACCTGTCAGCTCCATGTTCTCCCCTCCTGTGTGCACGCACAACAGGAGCTGAGGATCCTTTGCCCTCCTTTCCCTGCCTCCCCTATGACCCAGGATCTGGTGTCTAGGTCCCTCTACCAATCTCTAGAGAGCGCTGCAATCAGAGGGAAGGGCTCCCCCCCCCGATATAAGCAGGGGAACAGTCACTCTGAGGGTGTCCCTGCCACTCCCATGGGACCTGATGGCTTTGGCTCCCTGGTGGAGGGCAGAGTTCCACTCCCTGTCCCCATCCTCCCATCTGAGCCAGGATCTGAGCCCCTTGCACTGAACCTGCTTGTAGGGAGGCTCTGGTCAGGGTGCTCCCAAGACACATGGCAGGTGCATGAGTTTAGAACACACTGCTGAGGCTGGGATGAGAGCTGAGACTAGATGTGCTTGCTGCACATCACAGGTTTCTGAAGGAGGGGGCATGGAGATGAGATGAATGGAGCCATGCACACAATGAAGAGCTACTGTCTCTGTTCAGCTAAGACCATCACACTGGAACAGATGGGCCACTACATGCTGCTCAGAGCCTCCTATGTTTTCAGGATTCTCCAGTGCTGGGGATCTGGATTTAGCTGTTAAGAAACAGATAACTGACTAATCACCCAGTCGATACAATTTGTATTGACTACACAATTAGTCAATAAGGGGAGGGGTCCAGGAGCTACACCCATTGTGGCTCCACAGTTTAAATGTAGTAGGAGCCGGGAATGCAGGCAGCCCAGCTTCTACTACATTTAAACTGCAGAGCCCCAGCGGGAGCAGGCCAGGGACCCAGCGTGAGCCAGGGCTGGCTCAGTCCTAGTTCGTGCCAGGTCCCGGACTATTCTCACTGCAGCTCTACCTTTTAAATGTAGTAAGAACCAGATGGCTCTTACTCCAGGTTCAACCTCTGTAATCCAGGACTCCCTGGTTTGTCAACATCCATTGTCCAGCAGGACCACAGGTGTCCCAGGGCCAGAGTCCCAGTGGAGGGCTGGCGGCTGAGCTCCCTGCTGGCGGGCTGCCCAGCACTATCCCGTGGGGCCAGGAGCTCAGCGCTCCCCAGCAGGGCCGCCCTGCAGGGCCAGGAGCCCGTGCACAGCATAGCAGGGAAGGAGGTGGGGGGGGGACCAGCAAGACAGGTGGCAAGGGGGAGCCAGGCAGGAGGCTAATCCAGGGCTTGAGGAGCCAGTAAAAAGGGAGCCAGATATGACCTTCCCTGGTCTGCCAAAATCCCTCATCCGAGACTGGTCAGGCCCTGAGGTTGCCAGACCAGGGAGGTCCAACCTGTACATTTAAATGGCAGAGGCGTTGTGCTCCGGGACTTGGCGTGAACCAGGGCTGCTCAGGCCTGGCTCGTGCCGGGTCCCGGACTGCTGCGCCTCTGCCTCCCCTGCCCCCCCGCTTCCTATATGCCAGCTCCCCCAAGCACTGGCTCCTGCTTCCCCCCCCCCCCACACTTGCTGCCTCTGATGCAGAGGCAATGGGGGGGTAAGAGGGAGGAGTGAGAGCGAGTAATCGACTACTCGCTTACATCCCTAGATTTAGCAATGGTGTTGCTGACTGACTAGTGATTGTGACACCACTGGCTTCTCATGCACTAATAGCTTAAAAGGATGGGAAGCAGAAGAGGGTAAGCTGGCAATGGTGGTTAGGCAGGGTGGGTTACTTGGAGGATGGCGACAACCCAGTCTTCTCTCATATGCTTAAGTCCTTGTAACCGCCGTGTAATAAAACTGTTACATTCTTGGGCCACAGCCCAGGGCTGGGCTCTCTCTTCCCTGCCCTGCTGGAAACTATATACACTGCAAACATTTCAAAAGAGGACCCAAGTGCCCAGTCCACTGTAACAAAGTGCAAGGGGTGGGGACAAGACTTAGGAATCTCAAAGCAGTGGCAAGAACAGTGGTCTGCTACTGAATGCTGGCGATTACCAGCTCTGCCACTGACTGATGAGTGACTTGCCAACTCGCTGTGCCTCAATTTCCCTACCTATTCAATGGAGATAATGATTTTTCCCTCGTAATCTAATGATGAAGAGCCCCATGAAAGACTTAGGTTACCTCTTCAATGCCTAGACACAGCAGCATCTGGCCTGTGCACTTAGGTCATGTGACAGCTGCCTAAATGAGCGCTAACTCCTACCCACATCATTTCTCCTCCAGATATAAAAATCCAGGAACTTTATTGACCAAAGCCTTCATGCACACAGGGGGTATATCTTCCCCTTCTAGAATGGCGAGTTCAGTAAAACTCAAGCTTGAGAGAACCAGGAAAGGGAGGGTTATGGGACATGGCTTCACAACCAGTCTCTGCCCTCTGAGCACTGCCTGAGGAAGTACACTGTACATATTGAACTCCGTCTTTGCACTGTGCTGCATGACCCACACCTCCCTCACTGTCATACACGTGGTTTACTCTAGCGATGTTAGCCTATAGCTGTTTAAACAATTAACTGATAAACTAGGTTTACTGGTTAATTCAAACAACTACATGCAACCTCCCACCTCCTTGCTGCCCCTGTATCAAAGGCAGTGGGGGGGAAGCAAGAGCCAGTGCCTGTGGGGGCCGGCTTTTAAGCTGGATCCTGTCCCCACACCGCCCCGCTGCCTCCTGGGGAGATAGCATCATGGGAGGCAGGCAAAAACCAAGTCCCCACAAGCCCTGGATCCTGTTGAGCCACCTGTCTCACTCCCCCACCCCGGTGCTGCTGCCTCTGATAGAGAGGCAGCAGTATGGGGGGGGGGGGGAAAAGAGAGGCAATTCTGCTTATATAGAAGCTTTATATTGACCCTGCAGCAAAGACTCCCCAGATGTGGGGCCAGCAACATGTAACTTGAGGTGGGAGGGGCCTCCTTGAACAGGAACTGCTTCGGTGGGCTAGCCAGAGCAGCCACTGCCTATGGTGGGCCTCATTGGGGCGGGAGCTGCTCCAGTCCCTACCAGTTAACCATTTACATCCCTACTTTCTAATATTTTCATTAATGACTTTCACACAATACCAAGTGAGCTAATAAAGTTTGCTGGTAAAAAGTTGGGAGGTACTGTCAATGTAGTGGTGAATCAGACTATTACATAGGAAGAATTGGATTGCCTTGACAACCAGAGTGACAGAAATGGAATGAAATTCAAAAGGGCAAAGGGTGGTTGTGGAATTTCCATCTGTGGAGATATTTAAGAGTAGGTTAGATAAATGTCTATCAGGGATGGTCTAGACAGTACTGGATCCTGCCATGAGGGCAGGAGACAGGACTTGACCTCTCGAGGTCCCTTCCAGTCCTTGTATTCTATGAAAGTGCAATAGGATAAACAACAAGAGTTTTTGCGATAAAGTGGGGGCTCAGCAAAGACTTGGAGGTGTGGGTGAATCACAGCATAACTGGGAGCCACTGCAGGACCCAGAACATATCAGGGGAGACACTACTAGCAGAGATGGGGTATAATAATGTGCTTGTGCAAAGCACTAATAAGATCACACCCCGAACACCATGCACAGCTGTGGTCACTTGTGTACAAGATATGAACTCAGATGGCAGCAGGTGCAGAGAAGGGCTGCTTGGCTGATAAGCAGAAACCAGGGCCTGTCTTATGGGAGCATGCTGGCAGAGCTTTGACAGGCTGTGGAGAGCCGACTGGTCTGGAGGAATACAGCGTGGGTAATGTCCAGAACGCAGAGAGAGACTGAAGCTAAAGGCTAATGCTGGCACAAGACCAATGGAGACAAGCTGGCCATGAATATGCTGAGGCTGGACAGAAGGTTTTGGATCATCAGAGTAGGGAGGGTCTAGAAAAGCCTCTCAAATGGAGCTGAGAGCACAAACTACCTGCCCGGCTTTAAGACAGAACTCGACAACCTCATGAAGGAGCTGCCTGCAACCTTAGGGGATTGGCGCCAGGGATGTTAAATTTAGATTAATTGGCTAATCGAATAGTTGATGCAAATCACATCAACTATTTGATTAGTCGATAAGGGTGCCTATGCATCTGAAGTGTAGCAACAGCCCCAGGGTGCTGCAGGGAGCAAGGGGCCAATAGGGGACTCAAGCGGTCCCCCACTGGCCTCGGGCTCCATGCGGTGTTTCAAAGCAGCAGCGCCGTGGGGAACCCAGGGTCTGGCCCTGGGCTCCACGCAGTCCGGCTGCTTTGAAGCATCCTTCCCACCCGCTGCCTCTTTCTGATAGACTAGTACAGTAATTACTCGTTTAACATGTGCCCGCTTAACACATTTTCACAATAGCACGATTTTTTTAGGGACCGTTTTTCGAACAACACAACCGTCCGCAAAATAACACGAAAGTAATCAAGTGGCAGACTACTTTGTGCAGCGGTATAAGTTGGTGAAAACAGTGGTAATACGCATGAGTGGATGAATACACGTCGTCACAGCGCTCCTCCACTCACCCATGTGTTTATCTTTGTGTTTTAACAAACCGCGGCGACTAGTGTTGCTAGATATCTAATGTTGACGTTGACTACCCAGCACCAACAAAAAATTGACTTTGCCACTACCACCTGAAACGCAACCCCCACCTTTTCCATTATTTTTAATGGGAAAATTGACCCCGCATAGCAAATTTTCGCTTAGCACGAACATTTTCAAAAACTCATCTATAGTGTTAAATGAGGAATTACTGCACAGAGTTTCCCAATTTTATTTGCCCACGGAACCCTTTAAAAAAAAACCTACCAGGGGAAACTGGCCGACTCCCCCCAAAAAAAACCAACCACCACAATGCCAGCCCGCTCCTAAGACCCCGGCGGCCAGTAGCCCCTTGAAAATGGCGGCCCTGGGCGATCACCCGGCTCGCCCGCCCCTAAGACTGGCTCGGAGGGAAGGGGGGGGAGGGATCAGATTCTCACAGAATCCTTACTTTCACTTTGCAGAACCCCAGGGTTCCGCAGAGCACTATTTGGGAAACACTGGACTAGTTTACATCCTTGCCAGGCGCTCCCTGCCAGGCCTTTGCCCTGTATTCAAGCAGGGAGTTAGCATCACTTTAAGTTAGCAGCTCTGCTTCCATTTCCCTCCATGCCGTATTCTAGAATGCTCTCCCTCTGCACCCAAAACAGATTGCTTCCTTCCCCCACAGCTATGCTCTATACCAGAGCTACTCAACTTTGGAAGCCCGGGGGCCATGATATTCACAGAACATGCCGAGGGCTGCAACTTAAGTGTGGTTGCATATACGTGCATATATCTTCTTTCACACAATGCCCCAGAGCTCTCAGTACCTCCTCCCTGGGGGCTAGAAATGCCGACACCCTGTCCCTGTCTGTTCCAGCCAGCCTGTCCACTTGTGTCTTTCAATGCTCACCCCTCCTAGGAGACACCTTGCTGTTGTGGAGCATGTTCCTAGTGGAGGCCATGTTCAAAGGATCCCACCTGTGGGCTGCGTATTGAGCCCTGCATAAACCCAAACCACGCCGTGGGCTGCAACCTAAGGGTCGTGTGTTAAGTACCCCTGCTCTATACTCCCGGAGTAAGGGTGTCCCCATTGGGCTCAAAGCTCAAAAGCCAGACCTCCTTCCCACTCTGCTCCTCACACTGAGGAACTCACACCAAGGCTCAGTGGCCAGCCTGCCTGATACAGACATAAACCTAGGGCTGGTATGACAAGGAGGCAAAGTGAAGAGGCTGATGTTACCCCTGCTGATGACATCCTTGGAGTGTGCCCCCGGACAGCTTCTGGCTCTGACTCTGAGACCTCACTGAGCAGGATGTCGCTCTCCTCCTCCTCCTCCGCCTGCAGCAGCACCTCCTCTGAGGGCACAAAATCCACATCCTGGGAGGGGTCATCATCATCCGGCTCTTCCTCTTTCCTTCTCCTGCTCCGGCGCTTCTTCCTCAAGCTATCGGACTCTGGCTCCTGAGGACCCACATTGGGAGGCAGGGGATGGTACACTGACGTCAGCTCCTCAGCCAGTTCCTGCAGGTAAAGCAAGGCCCTGGGGGCACCAAAGGCATCAGTGGTAAAGAGATGCCCTGCCCACTCAGGGCATCTCCCTGGGCTACAGACCTCGTGCTGTGGGAAGGAGCACGTCTGCCATCGATGCCCAGAGGGACCAGGCTGCACTAGAATTGAAGACCCAAACCTTCTCCAAATTCCCTCTGCACCAGCACAATCCTGCATTCTGGAGACATGGCTGGCCTCTCTGGGGAAAGCACACACTGGGTCTGAAAGCCAGGTTTCTCCCTTCCCCCCCCAACCCAGGAACTCCAAGAGAGCCCCACAACACTGCTCTAGACCACTAGAGACTGGAGGCACCACTGCCATGCCTGGCCGCTTCCTTGGACAGCAACTGCAGCCAGAGAGTGAGAAAGCCAGAGCCAGGCTTCTTCCCTCTGCCTGTAGAGCTGAGCTGAAAGAGATCCTGACCAGGCCCCTGGGCAATTCCAGGCATTAACTCTGTGCAATTAAACAAGGAGACCCTGTCAGCTATCTGAGAAAGCAGAGGGTAAGGGAAAGGCAGAGATAAAGGTGCACGCTTAACTCTGCCTCCTGGGCATGGACAACACAACACACTTCAGCTCCATGAGCTCTCGCATGTGGGCATTTCACAACCAGGCATTAGCAGATCCTTCCCTTGCCTTAGGGCACTGTGATATTCTGAGTTCGCTTAACTACCAGTGTTCCCTGTAAGGCAAGCAGTGCACTTGTGCAGCTGCTCAGGAGTCCAACGCCTCCCAGCTGATGGCAGAGCACCCACAGCTAAGTTTTGTGTTTCTACTATGGGTGCACATCCACACATGCCTCAGTGCACATATAATTTATTCCGCACATGTAAGGTTGAGGCTTACCGTTTAACCATTCCCATCCCTACTGGTCACCAATAAACCCTCTGTGTCCTGAGGGATGCTATCAATGCAATCTCTCTGATGCTCCTGCCCTACACCCTTTGCTGCCCCAAGAGTACCATGCCCAGCTGCGCAGCTTCACCCACCTTCTGTTATATGTAGTCCCTTAGGACACAGTAGCCCACCCAACTGTGGTGAAAGCTGTATAAACACAGGACAACTTAGTGACTCCTGGCCCCCAAAGGCACTCTTACACTGACACTAGCACTGTTGCTGCCAGAGATGAAAGTAAGGGGGTGAACCCCTAGTGAGTTGCTCAAGCAGGAACCGGCTGGGTTGTTTGAGCCAACTGAGGTGCTCTGCTCCGCTGCAACAGCAGCAGCCAGGAGGCAGGCAGGCAAGCAGCGAGGGAGTGGCCGGAGCAGCCTTATAAAAAGGCAGCCAGAGCTAACGCACAGCGAACACAGCAGCAGCCAACAGGGGAGTTTGCCTGGGAAACATCTAAAAGGAGCTCAGGTAAGTGCAGCTTTTGGGGGACTGTGTTGTGAGCTGGTGGGGTGAGTATCAAAGTATTTGACTAACTGTGTGTTTGGCGGTTTGAAAAGAGCAGCAGCTGAAAAGTTTGAAAAAAGTGTGAATTGGGAGTGCTTTGTTCCAGGTGGGCCTTCAGGGACTGATTGCATTAGAGGCAAGCTTTGAGCCAGGCCTAGCCTCAGCCTTATAAAAAGGCAGCCAGAGCGAATGCAGAGAGCAGCCAACAGGGGAGTTTGCCTGGGAGTTCGCCCTGGGGGGAGCCCCATAATGTTTGGTGGTCTTTGCCTGGGAAACATCTAAAAGGAGCTCAGGTAAGTGCAGCTTTTGGGGGACTGTGTTGTGAGCTGGTGGGGTGAGTATCAAAGTATTTGACTAACTGTGTGTTTGGCGGTTTGAAAAGAGCAGCAGCTGAAAAGTTTGAAAAAAGTGTGAATTGGGAGTGCTTTGTTCCAGGTGGGCCTTCAGGGACTGATTGCATTAGAGGCAAGCTTTGAGCCAGGCCTAGCCTCAGCCTTATAAAAAGGCAGCCAGAGCGAATGCAGAGAGCAGCCAACAGGGGAGTTTGCCTGGGAGTTCGCCCTGGGGGGAGCCCCATAATGTTTGGTGGTCTTTTCCTTGAATTTTTATTTTTTTCTCTTCTGCCCTTCGAGGGGGCATTAAAAACATCTGAGGAATCTCCTAGAAGGAAGGCAGGTATAGATAGTGATGGGTCTGCTGTTATTACATGCACACCATGTGCCATGTTTGTCTTCCTCCCAGAAGATAGAAGGGATTCAACTGCATTAAGTGCAAGCTGGTCGCCATTTTGGAAGAAAAAATTAGAGGACTTGAGGCCCAAGTATCAACCCTACGTTCCATCAGAGAAAAAGGCAGCATTTAATCCTGCAGGCACAGCAGGCTGAAAAGCCAATGAGAGCAGTACAGGACAAGGAAGAAAACTGGCAGCATGTAACCACTAGGAGAAGGCGGCCAACTCAGGTATCCCCCATTCCTGTAGAGGTAAGTAACCGCTTTCAGGTTCTCTGCACAGGCAGTACGGTGGAGAATGCTTTGGCAGGGACCTCTCAGGGAAGAAATCAGAAGGAGACCCCATCCACGGGAAGACATGGGATGAGTAGTCCTAGGGGTTGGGATCCCATGACCACCACCCCCAAAAGAAAAAAGACGGGTGGTGGTGGCCAGGGACTCCCTCCTAAGAGGGACTGAGTCATCCACCTGCCATCCAGACCTGGAATCTCAAGAAGTGTTCTGCTTACCAGGAGATCGAATTCAGGATGTGACCGAGAGTCTTCCAAACCTGATCAAACCTTCAGATCACTACCCTTCCTGCTTCTCCATGTGGGAACTAACGATAAGGCCAAGAATGATCTTGAGCGGTACACTGCAGATTATGTAGCACTAGGAAGAAGGATCAAGGAATTGGAAGTACAAGTGGTGTTCCCGTCCATCCTCCCTGTGGAAGGAAAAGGTCCAGGTAGGGATTGTCAAATTGAGCAAGAAAATGCGTGGTTGTGCAGGTGGTATCGGAGAGAGGGCTTTGGTTTCTTCGACCATGGGATTCTGTTCTGGGCACAGGGATTGTTAGGAAGAGATGGGATCCACCTAACCAAGGGAGAAAAGAGCATCTTCGTGGGCAGTCTTGCAAACCTAGTGAGGAGGGCTTTAAACTAGGTTCGTTGGGGGACAGTGACCAAAGCCCTGAGGTAAGTGAGGAAGTAGGACACCGGGAAGAAACACAAGGAGGAATGAGCAACAAATGAGGATCTCTGATTTGAACGGAGAGAGTAGGGCGATCAACTGGTTATCTAAGGTGTTTGTACACAAATGCAAGAAACCTGGGAAACAAACAGGAAGAATTAGAAGCCCTGGCGCAGTCAAAGAACTACGATTTGATTGGAATAATGGAGACTTGGTGGGATGACTCGCATGACTGGAGCACTGTCATGGAAGGGTATAAACTGTTCAGGAAGAACAGGCGGGGAGAAAAAAAGGAGTTGTTGCACTGTACGTAAGAGAGCAGTAGGACTGCTCAGAGCTCCAGTATATACAGGGAGAAAAGCCTGTTGAGAGTCTATGGTTTAAGTTTAGAGGTGGAAGCAACAGGGGTGATGATGTGGTTGGTGTGTGTTATAGACCACCAGATCAGGTGGATGAGGTAGACGAGGCTTTCTTCAGATAACGGAGAGAAGCTTCCAGATCACAGGCCCTGGTTCTCATGGGCGACTTTAATCACCCTGACATCTGTTGGGACACCAACACAGCAGTACACAGATAATCTAGGAAGTTTTTGGAGAATGTTGGGGATAACTTCTTGGTACAAGTGCTGAAAGAACCAACCAGAAGGCATGCGCAGCTTGACCTGCTGCTCACAAACAGAGAGAAACTAGTAGGGGAAGTAGACGTGGGAGACAACCTGGGAAGCAGTGATCATGAGATGGTAGATTTCAGGATCTTGACCAAACGAAGAAAGGAGAGTAGCAAAATACACACCCTGGACTTCAGAAAAGCAGAATTTGACTCCCTCAGAGAACTGATGGGCAGGATTCCCTGTGATACTTACACGAAGGGGAAAGGAGTCCAGGAGCGCTGGCAGTATTTTAAAAGAAGCCTTATTAAAAGCACAGGAAGAAACCATCCCAATGCGCAGTAAGAAAAGCAAATATGGTAGGTGACCAGATTGGCTTACCGGGGAAATGCTTGGCAAGCTTAAACACAAAAAGGAAGCTTACAAGAAGTGGAAACTTGGACAGATGACTAAAGAGAAGTATAAATATATTGGTCGAGAATGCAGGGGAGTTATCAGGAAGGCGAAAGTGCAATTAGAATTGCAGCTAGCAAGTGATGTGAAGGGTAACAAGAAAGGTTTCTACAGGCATGTTAGCAATAAGAGGGTGATCAGAGTGGGTGTGGGGCCCTTACTGGATGAAGGAGGTAACCTAGGGACAGATGATATGGGAAAGCTGAAATACTCAATGCTTTCTTTGCCTGTGTCTTCACGGACAAGGTCAGCTCCCAGACTACTGCACTAGGCAACGCAGTATGGGAAGGAGGTGGGCAGCCCTTGGTGGAGAAAGAACAGGTTAGGAACTATTTAGAAAAGCTAAACATACACAAATCCATGGGTCCAGATTTAATGCATCCGAGGGTACTGAGGGAGTTGGCAAATGTCATTGCAGAGCTTTTGGCCATTATCATTGAAAACTCATGAAGATCAGGAGAGATCCCGGTTGATTGGAAAAAGGCAAATGTAGTGCCCATCTTTAAAAAAAGGGAAGAAGGACAATCCAGGGAACTACAGACCAATCAACTGTACCTCAGTCCCCGGAAAAATCATGGAGGGGATCCTCAAGGAATCCATTCTGAAGCACTTGGAAGAGGGGAACGTGATCAGGAATAGTCAACATGGATTCATGAAGGGTAAGTCCTGCTTGACCAATCTGATTACCTTCTATGAGGAGATAACTGGCTCTGTGGATATGGGAGAGTCAGTTGATGTGATATACCTTGCAAACCTTTTGATACAGTCTCCCACAACATTCTTGCCAGCAAGTTAAGGAAGTATGGATTGGATAAATGGACTGTAAGATGGACAGAAAGCCGGCTAGACCGTCAGGCCCAATAGGCAGTGATCAACGGCTCAATGTCAGGTTGGTGGTCAGTTTCTAGCGGCGTGCCCCAAGGATCGGTTCTAGGACCACTTTTGTTGAACATCTTTATTAATGACCTGGATGAGGGGATAGATTGCACCCTCAGCAAGTTTGCGGATGACATGAAGCTAGGGGGAGAGGTAGATATGTTGGAGGGCAGGGATAGGGTCCAGAGGGACCTAGACAGATTAGAGAATTGGGCTAAAAGAAATCTGCGGAGGTTCAACAAGGACAAGTGCACAGTCCTGCACCTTGGACGGAATCCCAAGCCCTGTTACAGGCTGGGCACCAACTGGCTAAGTAGCAGTTCTGCAGAAAAGGACCTGGGGGTTACAGTGGATGAGAAGCTGGAGATAAGTCAACAGTGTATCCTTGTAGCCAAGAAGGCTAATGATGTATTAGGTTGCATTAGGAGGAGCATTGCCAGCAGATCTAGAGAAGTGATTATTTCCCTTTATTCAGCTCTGGTGAGGCCACATCTGGAGTACTGCGTCCAGTTCTGGGCCCTCCACTATAGAAAGGATGTGGACGCATTGGAGAGGGTCCAGTGGAGGGCAACCAAAATGTTTAGGGGGCTGAAGCACGTGACCTGTGAGGAGAGACTGAGGGATTTGGGTTTGTTTAGTCTGTAGAAGAGAAGAGTGAGGGGGGATTTGATAGCAGCCTTCAACTTCCTGAAGGGAGGTTCCAAAGAGGATGGAAAAAGGCTGTTCTCAGTAGTGACAGATGGCAGAACAAGGAGCAATGGTCTCTAGTTACAGTGGGGGAGGTCTAGGTTGGATATTAGGAAAAACTATTTCACTAGGAGGGTGGGGAAGTACCTCAACGGGTTCCTTAGGGATGGAGATTCCACCACCTCCCTAGAGGTTTTTAAGTCTCGGCTTGACAAAGCCCTAGCTAGGTGATTTAGTTGGGATTGGTCCTGCTTTGGGCAGAGGGCTGGACTTGATGACCTCCTGAGGTCTCTTCCAGCTCTATGATTCTATCAATTTTAAGGGGTGGCTGGGGGCGCGCTCCCAGCCAGGTTACTGAGAGGCGCTGGCAGCAGCCCCCACCTGGCCACAGTGGCCCAGCCCTGCTACTGCCATGGGGAGGGCACAGAATAGGCCCCCGTCTGACCACGGCTGCAGATGCAGCAACCTGGCCCCACAGTCTGGCCCATTATCTGGCCACAAGAGGGGCTGGTGGCTGTCCCAAGCCTACCATGGCAGGTGTAGGAGGGGAAGCAGAATTGGCTGCAGTGATCCTGGCCTGGTAGCCATATGGCTACAACTGCTTAGTCCCTGCTAAGTAAGTTAACCCAGCCTCAACTCCCCCCTACCACCTCCATCCTTGCCTTTTGCACCTCCACATCCTGCCCTGAGCCCCTCATATACACCAAACCTGACTCTTGCACCCCCCCCACATCCCTAGCCCTGACTCCTGCACCCACCCACACCAACGCTCTGTCCTGAACCCCTGTACTCCACCTCACACTTGAAATACACAGTACCTGTAAGAAATGTAAGTCCCCCTGCCCTGAAGGCCCCCCAGACAGCCTTCCACCACTCCAGTGCTCTTCTTTGTTAGGGGAAGTGCTCCCAATTCCCAGAACGTGTGCCCTTACACCAGCTCCAAACCACCCTGACATAATATCCCCACCACACCCACACTTACACTTTAGCCGCTCGCCTCTTGGGGCGCCCAGTGGGTGTGGCCTCCAAGCCATCAGGTGCCTCATTGCCCCCCAGCATCTTCTGCACACAGATGGGCTCTGCTGCTTGACAATCCAGACCCTGTGACAGCTTTAGCAGGAGCAACTCTGCTTTTGACTTACGGCCTCGTTTCTTTGGCATTTTCATAGGTGGGGTGGGCCCATTCTCTGAGGTCCCAGCAGTCTCCCCATGCGCCTCAGTCTCTGCCTGAGCCGAACACTTGAGGGCAGGTGGTCTCCTTTTGGCTTTACGGCTTTGGACAGGCTTCCTCCTGGGCATGGCCGCTGCCAATCCCCCTTCAGGATGGAGCAAGAACTCCAAACCCAATGTTGGAAGCTCACCTGGTCAAAGAGAAGGGGGCCAGATATCAGGGATGTGCAGCTCAGCCCACCACTCACCTCTCCAAACCGAAGGCTGCTTTGTTGGCCACAAGCCACCATTGTGGGGGTGACGACACCACTCACCAGCTCTGCAGACACACAGGCCTTTTCTTTGGAGCAGGTTGGCACTGAAGCTCTCTGGTTAAGCCCAGGTTCCAGCTGCAAGCAGGGCAAGCACACCCACGCTGCCCACACCCGGGGCACTCCTCAGCCATAGGAACCCCTCTGGGGAGTGGGGCTCTCTCCAAGACCTGTTCAACACCTGATGTCTGTACTCTTTGAGGGCTCAGATAGCAAGTTGGCTTGGATCATTTCCTGTTTGACAGGGTCTTGCAGAATGAAGGAGCTTTGGGTTATTTGAAAAAAAGAAGTCAGTCCCTGCTCCGAATGGCTTGGCTGGAGGGCACCAACAGAGCACACGAGGTGAGAGATGGGCAAGGTCAACAGGATTGCAAAACTCAGAGCCACAGTAACAGCTAAAGAAGCCATGTCACTCCATCCACAGCACAGCACCTCCTGCCCAGGTGCTGCCCCCCACCCGATGCCCTCACTCCTGAGAGCCAATATTTGCGCCTGCCTATTGCAAGGAACTCAACTAGCAGGGAAGCTGGAGCAAGTGCGTGGGCAGGCAAGAGCTGAGATCTAGTGAAGGAGGAAGTACTCTGGGATCCCAGAGAGATGGG
Source organism: Pelochelys cantorii (assembly GCA_032595735.1). Taxonomy (NCBI): domain Eukaryota; kingdom Metazoa; phylum Chordata; order Testudines; family Trionychidae; genus Pelochelys; species Pelochelys cantorii. The sequence continues at coordinate 310,980 of CM064328.1, forward strand.
TTCTGTTTTTTGCTCTACCACAGGCTATCCATGGGGCTATAGCTCACCTGCCACCCTCCCAGGAAAGGAGGATTAGGCCTCGTTTAATCTGGGAAGCCCAAAGCATTACTGAGGGAGACGCTCTCAGGTAAAAGGGAATGGAAGACCAAGGGGTCGCTTAATTCAGGGGACTCCAAGAGCTGAGTCTGCCGCTCAGTGCAGCTGGTCAGCGCCCAGGACTGTGCATGCAGAGGGCGAGTCCCACCGACCGGGCCCAGAGCTCTCCAGACAGCAGCAGGCGGCAGATTCTCACACGGGCAACCTGCCCACGCGACCTCCCGGCCTGAACGGCAAGCGGGCCCGAGCCAAGGCGCGGATGGGCCCGGGGGCACCGAGCGGCTCAGGCAGAGGCTCCGGCCGTGGCAACGCCCCCAGGAATCAGCCACCGGGGCGGGGGCAGCGGGAGTTACGCGCACGGGGCACAAGGGCAGGGGCCGCGCGGAGGCCGAGGCACGCAGGCGGGGCGGGTCCCTACGGGCTCCCGCCGCTCGCTCCCCGGCGACCCGCGCGCTCTCGGGCAGCGTCGACTCGGCTCCCCCAGGGCGGACGGTCCCACGGGCCGGCTGCGGGTCCCGTCCAAACCCTCCCCTCAGCTCAGCTCACCTCAGCTCAGCTCCCGGCGCGCCCGGCCCCCTCAGGCGTCCCCAAGATGGCCGCTCCGCCGGCGCCACAGCATCGACGCGAGGCGCTCCTTGTCGTCACTTCCGCTGGCGCATGCGCATAGGTCGTAGCCCCGCGCGCACCCAGATCTGCGTACTCGGCCCCGCCCCCTGCTCTCAGAATGCACCTGCGCACTCCGATCTGCGTACTTGGCCACGCCCCCTGCTCTCCAGTTTAATATATAAAGGAGAAGGTTTGGGTGTTTGTGCGTTAAAACCTTGGACGCCATAAGCGCAAGTGCCCCCGAGCTTTGCACGCGATAACGTTTCCTCCAGGACAAGGGTTTGAGGGACCGAAGCCTCTCCCCGGGGCGCAGGGAGCTGGGCAGTGTGGGGAGAAGCGGCTTCCCGAGGGTGGGGCCACTCTCAACCGCCAGCAGAGAGAGGCTCCAGCACCAGGGGTAGGCACGCGGCTCCCTTCCCCTCAGGCGCCTCACCTCAGCTATAGCAACTGTCAACTTGTATCTCAACACTGTACACTGACAGCGCAAGGACAGTAACTTAAAGTAGTTGGAATTGACTTGGAGGCAGCTTGCTTTTCACATGGACAACTCTGTTGCGTGTTCAAGAGTCGGAAGTGGAAAAAATCTGTACATATTTGTTAAGAATAATGAAACAAATATAGTTTACAATAAAGTTTTTGATAACAACATGTAAATTGGCTTTTATACTTTTTTTAAAATATATTTTAATCCCAATAGAACTCTGTGCAACTTTTCTACCATTCAAAAAATGATAATTGAGTACTGTTTTTCTAAATTTTGTTCCACTTTCCCGAGCAACGCGAGGTAACTCCCGCTAGTAAGAACATGAGAATGGCCATACTGGGTCAGACCAAAGGTCCATCCAGCCCAGTACCCTGTCTACCAACAGTGACCATTGCCAGGTGTCCCAGCGGGAGTGAATCAAACAGGTAATGATCAAGTGATCTCTCTCCTGCCATCCAGCTCCACCCTGTGACAAACAGAGGCCAGGGACACCATTCCTTACCCATACTGGCTAATAGCCATTTATGGATTTAACCTCCATGAACGTATCTAGTTTTCTTTTAAAACCTTGTTATAGTCCTAGCCTTCACAACCTCCTCAGGCAAGGAGTTCAACAGGTTGACTGTGTGCTGAGTGAAGAAAAACTTCCTTTTATTTGATTTAAACTTGCTGCCCATTAGTTTCATTTGGTGGCCCATAGTTCTTATATTAAGGGAACAAGTAAATAACTTTTCCTTATTCACTTTCTCCACACCACTCATGATTTTATACCTCTATCATATCCCCCCTTAGTCTCCTCTTTTCCAAGCTGAAAAGTCCCAGTCTCTTTAATCTCTCCTCATATGGGACCCATTCCAAACCCCTAATCATTTTAGTTGCCCTTCTCTGAACCTTTTCTAATGCCAGTATATCTTTTTTGAGATCAGGAGACATCTGTACACAGTATTCCAGATGTGGGCGTACCATGGATTTATATAAGGGCAATAAGATATTCTCCACCTTATTCTCTATCCCTTTTTTAATGATTCCTAACATCCTGTTTGCTTTTTTGACTGCCGCTGCACACTGTGTGGACGTATTCAGAGAACTATCCAGATGACTCCAAGATCTTTCCTGATTAGTTGTAGCTAAATTAGCCCCCATCATATTATATGTATAGTTGGGGTTATTTTTCCCAATGTGCATTACTTTACATTTATCCACATTACATTTAATTTGCCATTTTGTTGCCCAGTCACTTAGTTTGGTGAGATCTTTTTGAAGCTCTTCACAGTCTGATTTGGTCTTAACTACCTTGAGCAGTTTAGTATCGTCTGCAAACTTTTCCACCTCACAGTTTACCCCTTTCTCCAGATCATTTATGAATATGTTGAATAGGATTGGTCCTAGGACTGACCCTTGGGGAACACCACTAGTTACCCCTCTCCATTCTGAAAATGTACCATTTATTCCTACCCTTTGTTTCCTGTCTTTTAACCAGGTCTCAGTCCATGAAAGGATCTTCCCTCTTATCCCATGACAACTTAATTTACGTAAGAGCCTTTGGTGAGGGACCTTGTCAAAGGCTTTCTGGAAATCTAAGTATACTATATCTACTGGATCCCCCTTGTCCACATGTTTGTTGACCCCTTCAAAGAACTCTAATAGATTAGGAGCTTCAGGGGATAGCCGAGTTAGTCTGTTACAGAAAAAAACAACAAATGGTCTGGTAGCACTTTATAGACTAACAAAACATGTAGATGGTATCATGAGCTTTCGTGAGCACAGCCCACTTCTTCAGATGACCAAAGTTATGAGTAGGGCATATGAAAACTCGAAATAAATAGGGGGGGGAGAAAAAAAGGAAGGGGGGGTGTGAGACAGGGCATCATTAAGTATCTGGAGAATGGGTACTGGAACCTAAGCAGATCAAAGTAAATAGATACATACTAAGACAGGAAGGATACCACTCACAGAGCTGTTAGCACTGAAGGTATCTGAAGGTGGGGCACGCTGACACCATGGGGTGGGGGGGGGGAGGTGGGGCTGGTTCCCCCTGAGGGCAGGTGGGGGGGCAGGGCTTGTCCCCGTGGCGGTGGGGCACGCTGACACCATGGGGGGGTGAAGTGGGGCTGGTTCCCCCTGAGGGCAGGTGGGGGGGCAGGGCTGGTCGCCCTAGAGGGCACATTGACACCATGCTGGGTGGGTAGTGGGCATCCTGACACCAAGCCGGGGGGCGGGGGGCTGAGCACCCTGACACTAAGCCATGGTGCAGGGTTGGTTCCCATGGGGGCAGGCAGGGGGTCCATGCATAGTGGCTCTGGCTGTGCCCCCTATCATGCAGGCCAGACAGGCAGCAGTGAGATCAGAAAGTTTATTGCAGGTCTGCTACTGCTCCACGTTCTTGACACGCAGCACGACGGGCACGGAGGTGCACGGGATCATGCCCAAGTCTGTGATCACGAGATCCACCAGCTCAGGTGGGGTAACATCATAGACCAGATTGAGAAGGCGCAGGGATGTGTTCTCCTTCCAGCCACCAAGATGGGCTCCCTTCCTGGGCAGGATCAGGTCATCGGGGTCATCTGCAGAGACAGAGTTAGGCTCTAGGGTGCACCTGAAACTCCTTGTGGGGAGTTGCCTGGCACCAGGATAAACCCTCCCCCCCCAGCCAAAGGAGCTGCCCGGCACGACAGGCCCCTCATTACTTTCCCAGCTGGCCAGAGGAGGGCGCCACCCTGGGACATGCTAAGCATTGGGTGTAGGAGAAGCACTAGGTGTAGGAGAAAGAAAGCCTGAAGCATGGGCCTGGTGCTTGAGCGAAAGTAAGCAAAAAATAGGCTGTGTCAAAAGCAAATTTTTGCCTGCAAGTCAGTGTCTCTCGGCACTAGAACTGCTAGCATGTGTAGAAGCACATGAAGTATGTAAATACATGCCACCAGGACAGTACAAGGACAACCAGCTGAGTACGTGATAAAATAGTTGGAAACAACAAGAGAGAAAGCAGAACAACGGGCAGTGAATGCTTTGGAGGAAAGTACATGGGGAGGTACCAAACGTGTCATTAGTGCGTAAGATGATATGTAGAGTGCGTAGCATAGATTGTTCATTTCTGTCTATAAATACTGGGGTACCTTGACTTAATTCTTTGGCCAGCCTAAGGGGCGTTAGTGAAATCCATACTATCAACTGAGTTGCATCCATTGTTCCAGGTACAAATACATAGGGTCTCGAAGGCCATCTGGCTACCGACACTTATTAATGTACTTTGTTCAACAATAAACCTAACGGGTGCTCTCGTGAAGTCTATTATGCTAGCTCCCTACACAGAGCTGGCATGATATACTGAAGGAGCCTACGAAAACGCAGGCAGCCAAACGTTTATCATCACTGGCGGAGCAGGAGACCTGTTAGGACGCCACACTAGTGAACCCTGAATTTACAATACCGCTGTCCTAAACTACTGCACTAGGGAGTGGAGCCCATAGCTCGGGAGGATGCAGGGCACGTACCCAGCTCATTGGAGACAAAGGAGTCCGTCTGCACCCGCTCACAGAACTTGTAGGTCTCGCAGCACACCAGCACAGGCACATTGTAGGCCTTGGACACCAGTGCAATCTGGGATGTCCCCACCCGTGACATGACAGAGCCATTCGCTAGCAGTGCATGGGCCCCCAGCAATACCTTGGAGACCTGTGGGGAGACAGGGGAACCAGGAAAATTACCAATTAACAATCTATGGCAAGGCAGGCTCTGCCTCCAGCAACTCAGCAACATCCTCAGACAGCTGCTCACTCACCTCGGGCAGCACGTAGGAGATGGCAGTGATCATGACGTAAGTGCAGCGGATGCCCTCGCGCACCAGCCTGCGGAGTGTGTCCCGGCCCTCCAGCCGTGGCCGACTGTCCACCACAATCACTCGGAAGGCACGCTTGGTGTGGGCGTCACATAGTGTGCGGTTCACTAAGGAGGAGCTAACGGCATCACAAGTGAATTCATGGAGCTTAAGGCAGGAAGGGACCATTAGTCTAATCTGCATATCAGAGGTTAGAGAACTGTAGCCAGTTACCCCAACACTGAGTCCAGTAACACAACGACAGCCAGTGTGGATCTGACCCCATAGCCAGAGGAAGAATCCACCACTGCCTGTGGCAGTTTGTCCCAAAGGTTCATCACCCTCACTTTCTACACTTCTCAACTTCTAGTTTGTATCAGTTGCTACTTCACATTTATTTATTTATTTATTTATTTAAATATTTTTACCCCGCCCCTCTATTTAAAATATTCGAGGCGGCTTACAAAATTTTTTCAACGAAATACAAATATATATAAAAATGTAAAATACAAGACCCCAGAGGGACATAAAACCTGCTAAAAATATCGAGAAGAGGAACATACACATAGAGACTCAAACACCAATAAAAGCACGAGTAAAAAGGGTGGCTTTAGCCTGATGCCGAAACAATGCTAGCGTTGGCGCCATGTGAATATCCTGAGGAAGAGAATTCCACAGCCTGGGAGCAAAGGCTGAGAAGGCCCTGTTCCGCGTAGATGTTAATCTTACCTCCACGAGTGGGGGCACAATGAGCAGAGCCTCCCCAGCTGACCTCAATCCCCAGGCAGGTTCATATGGGAGAAGACAGTCCTTCAGATACCCCGGACACAACCCATTTAGGGCTTTATGTGTCATAACCAAAACCTTAAATTGTGCCCGGAAACATACCGGAAGCCAATGCAGCTGCCAGAGCACTGGCATAATGTGCTCCGTATAACGGGTATTAGTCAAAACTTGAGCAGCCGCTTTCTGGACCAGCTGAAGTTTCCGAAGGCTCTCTAGAGGCAGCCCCACATAAAGATGACCAATGACAGTAATCCAGTCGGGACGTAAGAAGAGCATGGATCACTGTGGCCAAGTCATGCTTGTTCAGGAAGGGTCTCCACTGGCCACTGAAGAAATCTGGTCCTCAAATGTTAAAAAAAGGGTCCAGGAGGACTCCCAAGCTGCGTACCTGTTCTTGCAGGGGGAGAGTAACCCCATCTAGAACAGGTGCCACGCCACATTCCTGAACAGACGGCCTCCTGATCCACTTGTGAAATACTGCTTTTGTATTTCTTACTGCTGCTTTCGCTTCCCCACTGACCCAGGATGGGCTATGAGCCCAAGTTTTCGTTTCTTTTCTGTGATTGTGGAATCATGGGTTTTCAGCCTTCTGATGAATTTCTCTTATAACCTGATTTCCATTCACATTTTTCTAAGTTTTCCCTCCAGTCTATTTTGCTGATGAGAAACTAGCCTTTTCAAAGCACCAAGTATATTTCTGTTTGGGATTGTCTAGTTCGCCCACAGTGAGTATAAGGAAGGCTTCTCCCCCTGGGACAAGATCATCTGCCCAGGGAATCTCCCCCCTTACCATCCATAGACCAGGATGACATCACCATCACTGATCTTCTCGAAGGCATATTTGGAGATGGCTTCGGCAGCCAGTTGGATCTTCTCCCTCACGTATTTGTCAATGCTTTCCTGCAGTTTCCCCTTCGCCTGGGGGGACACAATGCCAGTCACTTTGGGGCCTGAGAGCTCTGACATCCTTCTCTTCGGCTCAGCCCACAAGCCCTGCCCTGCCCTACCCCACACCCCAACAGGGAGGGAACACTCCCATCCTGCCACCCCGGACGCCCTGACTGGGCCTCACAGCCCCAGGCTCACAGCACATAGAGCCCCGCTGCTCTGGGGGCAGAAGGGAAGAGAACAGGTCTGTACTGCACAGTTCAGCCAGGGCAGTGCCCATCCCCCATCTCATCCTCATGAGCAGGGGGCAGGCTGCCCTGCAAGACACAGGCCTCAGGAGGAAACCTGAGGAAGTTACTCCCTCTCTCTCGCTTACAGCAACTGCCACTGCTGAAGCACCTTCCAGCTAGGAGGCCCCCAAAGCATGCCCCCATCACCCCACCCTTCTGGGAAAGAACCAGGAACCAGTAACAGCTGCACAGAAATGCTACCAAATAGTTCAGAGCAGCAGATGAAGAAGGATCCTCTACAAAGCAACAGCAGGAGTTAGCTCAGCCACAGAGAAATTACCAGGCTGGAATCTGGGCAGGCCATGGGAGCTCACAATCTGACACACAGCACATGGCAAGGATATTTAATATGGTAGGGTTCTGCCATTACATCTCAACTGAGCATGACATGGCCTTCTACCAGCATTCCCGGTCAGCTGAGTGCTTGGGCACCCAGCAGAGATTCAAGTGCTACCCAGCTGAGTAGTAAAGCACCCACAGCCAGCAGCCTGTGTTCCTACTGGCAGTGCACGTCCGCACGTGCCTTAGATCCAGAACAGCACCTCAGGGCCCCACTGCTTGTTACAGCTGAGATGGATGATGACCAATGACTCTACCCTGTGCCCTGTTTCCTCGCCCATTTCTCTGCCTTGCTCAGTGACAGTGTCTGTAGCAGCCTTATGAGCAGGCCTGCCTGTAGCCCCGCAAACGTACAGGCCGTGCTGCTGGGGTCCAGCTGTGTCCAGCTCACCTCCTCCTCTCGCAGGGTGCTGGACAGGCCCGAGATCTCTTTCTTGAGGTATTTAATGGCGTTGCCCATGCTTGCGGAGAGGGGCCGACACTGGTTCAGGAAACTACAGAGAGGAAACAAACAGTGAGATGCACGGACTGGAGCCAGGCCAGCAGCGCAGGGAGCAGGCAAAACCCTCAGACCTGGGCTCATTAATAGGGATCGGCAGCTTTCCAACATCTGCACAGAAGACTCTGCCTAGTAAAGCCCAGCTGGGGCCAGTGGGAGGAACAGCAGCCTCGACTGTACTGTACAGCCTAGGATGGAGGGAGGGGTGGAGTGTGAACGGCAGCCCAGGCGGTGATGGGCAGCGGGGGAGGGGAGAACCACAGGCTCAGTAACATCCAGCCCAGCCCCAAAGTCTCCTGGGAAGATTCTGCCTCCCACATCTCTCCACCTCACCTGATGTAGGGCTTCAGCCTGGCCACCAGGTCTCGCGATAGCTCCTCGCTGGGAGGGGTGGAGTAATCCCGGATCACCTGGAACAAGGTGGGTGAAGGAGCGTGACCCCTACGCCAGGACAGGGACCAGCCACCTGGCAGCAGGCTGGATGGGCAGGCAGCCAGGGCTCTGAGAGGGTTACAGGTCCCCAGCTGGCGTGTTCCCCGGGCACATCTCCCAGGAGTGGGCATGAACAGGGCCGGAATGCAGAGACCGCAGAAAACCTCGGTGGGGTGGGATAGAGGTGTGGGACCTGACCCTGGCATTAGCCCAGAGCACTCCCTGGGCAGGGTGGCAGGGCGAGTGGGGAGGGGCTCCCCTGCAGGGACAGCTGCTGGGCTGGGCAGAACAGACGCAGGAGCTGGGAAGTGTGAAAGGAGAAACAAAGCCTTTCTATAAATACATTACTAGCAAGAAGAAGACAGGGTAAGCCCATTGATCAGTGAGGAGGGAAAAACAATAACAGGAAACTTGGAAATGGCAGAGGTGCTTAATGACTTCTTTGTTTCAGTATTCACCAAGAAGTCTGATGATGAAGGAATGTCTAACATAGTGAATGCTAGTGGGAAGGGGGTAGGTTTAGAAAATAAAATAAAAAAAGAACACATTAACAATGACTTAGAAAAGCTAAGATGTCTGCAAGTCACCAGGGCCTGATGAAATGCATCCTAGAATACTCAAGGATAGAGGAGGTATCTGAGCCTTTAGCTATCACCTTTGAAAAATCCTGGAAGACAGGAGAGATTCCAGAAGATTGGAAAAGGGCAAATCTAGTGCCCATCTATAAAAAGGGAAATAAGAGCAACCCAAGAAACTACAGACCAGTCAGTTTAACTTCTGTGCCAGGAAAGATAATGGAGCAAGTAATTAAGGAATTCATCTGCAAACACCTGGAAGATAGTAAGGTGATAAGTAACAGCCAGCATGGATTTGTAAAGAACAAATCATGTCAAACCAATCTGATAGCTTTCTTTGATAGGATAACAAGTCTGGTGGATAAGGGAGAAGTGGTGGACGTGGTATACCTAGACTTTAGTAAGGCATTTGATACGGTCTCGCATGATCTTCTTATCAATAAACTAGGCAAATACAACTTAGATGGGGCTACTATAAGGAGGGTGCATAACTGGCTGGATAACCGTTCTCAGAGAGTAGTTATTAACAGTTCACAATCCTACTGGAAAGGCATAACTGGGGTTCTGCAGGGCTCTGTTCTGGGGTTGGTTCTGTTCAGTATGTTCATCATCGATTTAGATATTGGCATAGAGAGTGCGCTTATTAAGTTTGCAGAAGATACTAAGCTGGGAGGGGTTGCAACTGCTTTGGAGGAGAGGGTCATAATTCAAAATGATCTGGACAAAGTGGAGAAATGGTCTGAGGTAAATAGGATGAAGTTTAATAAGGACAAATGCAAAGTGCTCCACTTAGGAAGGAACAATCCATTCCACACATATAGAATTGGAAGCGACTGTCTAGGAAGGAGCATGGCAGAAAGGGATGTAGGGGTCATAGTGGACCACAAGCTACATATGAGTCAACAGTGTGACGCTGTTGCAAAAAAAGCAAACCTGATTCTGTGATGCATTAGCAGGAGTGTTGTGAGCAAGACACAAGAAGTCATTCTTCCACTCTACTCTGCACTCATTAGGCCTCAGTTGGAGTAGTGTGTCCAGTTCTAGACACCACATTTCAAGAAAGATATGGAGAAACTGGAGAAGGTCCAGAGAAGAGCAAGAACAATGATTAAAGGTCTAAAGAACATGAAGATTGAAAGAACTGGGCTTGTTTAGTTTGGAAAGGAGAAGACTGAGAGGGGACATGATAGCGGTTTTCATAGAATCATAGAATACTAGGACTGGAAGGGACCTCAAGAGGTCATCAAGTCCAGTCCCCTGCCCTCGTGACAGGACCCAGTACTGTCTAGACCATCCCTGATAGACATTTATCTAACCTACTCTTAAATATCTCCACAGATGGAGATTCCACAACCTCCCAGGGCAATTTATCCCAGTGTTTAACCACCCTGACAGTTAGGAAATTTTTCCTAACGTCCAACCTAAACCTCCCTTGCTGCAGTTTAAGCCCATTGCATCTTGTTCTATCCTCAGAGGCCAGGAAGAACAAGTTTTCTCCCTCCTCCTTATGACACCCTTTTAGATACCTGAAAACTGTTATCATGTCCCCCCTCAATCTTCTCTTTTCCAAACTAAACAAACCCAATTCTTTCAGCCTTCCTTCATAGGTCATGTTCTCTAGACCTTTAATCATTCTTGTTGCTCTTCTCTGGACCCTCTCCAATTTCTCCACATCTTTCTTGAAATGCAGTGCCCAGAACTGGACACAATACTCCAACTGAGGCCTAACCAGTGCAGAGTAGAGCGGAAGAATGACTTCTCATGTCTTGCTCACAACACACCTGTTAATGCATCCCAGAATCATGTTTTCAAGTATCTAAAAGGGTGTTACAAGGAGGAGGGAGAAAATTGTTCTCCTTGGCCTCTGAAGATAGGACAAGAAGCGATGGGCTTAAACTGCAGCAAGGGAGCTTTAGGTTGGACAGCTTCCTACCTGTCAGGGTGGTTAAACACTGGAATAAGTTGTCTAGGGAGGCTGTGGAATCTCCATCTGTGGAGATATTTCAGAGCAGGTCAGACAGACACCTGTCAGGGACGGTTTAGACCAGGGGTGGGCAAAAGGGCCTCCGTGGGATGGATCCGGCCCGCCAAGCGGGTGGATTCAGCCCGCAGAGGCCCTGCCGCTCCACGCTCCCAGGCTAATTAGGGCCTGGGGGCGGGGGGAGTGCGCCAAGTTTCCTCCGCTCTGGCCCTCAGAAGTGCCATGCGTTCCTGGCAGGGCGGGAGAAGACTTTGTGCGCCCCCCCTGCCCCCGGGTCCTGATTGGCCTGGGGTCGGGGAGCACATAAAGCCTCCTCCCACCCTTTAAGTGCTGTGCAGGGTGGGGACAGAGCAGGGGAAACTTTGCATGCTCTCCCATCCCCAGGCCCTGATTGGCCTGGGGATAGGGGAGCGTGGGAAGTCTTCTCCTGGCCAGGGGCATTGGCACCTAGGAGGAAGGGGGGGGCAGGCAGGCAAAGGTGCTCCCCCCCCCCAGACCAATCATGTTCTGGGGGTGGGGAACCTGGAAGTATCCCGGCCCCGCCCCTTCTGCTCGAGGCCCTGCCCCTTCCAGAGCGGCCCGGGGCCACTTCAGAAATTTTTGACGTGGCTCCCCGCAAAAAAATTATTGCGCACCCCGGTCTAGAAGGTGCTGGGTCCTGCCGTGAGGGCAGAGGACTGGACTTGATGACCTTTCGAGGTCCCTTCCAGTTCTAGTGTTCCATGAAAGCAGGGATGGAACCAGTATTAGCAGAGACGGGAAGCCAAGGTAAGTAAAATGCCCAGAGGTGCTGGAGGGAGAGCACCAAGGTGTGAGAGAGGAAACCGTCCACCCATCAGGGCTGGCAGCCGGCCAGAGTCTGACAGGGCCCAAGGGCCTGTAGCCCAGGTGAGGGCCTCCCTCCCTGCAGAAAGCTGCCTGTGGGAGCCGGTGAGCTCAAGAGAAGTGAAGAGCAGACAGCAGGCACGGAGCTGGGGTTTTAGCCACAGGGAGTACATGCTGCACAGTGCCAGGCTCTGTGCTTGGCACCAGCATGGCAGTCAGGGAGAGCAGCATGGGCATGGCTGGGGGGGACTCTAGAACCAGGATTTGGCAACCGTCTACGTTAGTTATGGGTGGACTTTGCCCTGATACCCCATTTGTCTTGGTTTGCCTCTGCCTACCTTACTGGACCCTGCAGAGGGGCACTGACAGAGTGAGAGAGCAGGCCACCCAGACAACTGGGGGGCAGGGCCATGGAGAGTGGGGGTGTTTGAGGCAGGGGGCTCCACAGAGCTGCAGGGCAGGGCAGGGGAGGTTGGGGTGCTCAGGGCTGGAGCCCAGCCATGGGGCACAGCAGGGGCTGGGCTGCGGCAGTGGGCAGCAGTACCTGTCTGAAGACCTGCAGCAGGGCGAGGCAGCGGGCGTTGGAGCCGTTCAGCAGCCCCTGAGAGTACTGCAGGCCGAGGCGCACCACGGCTGGGTGGATTGCTGTGGCAGGGATGCTGGGGACACAGGCAGGGCACAGATGAGAGGCCTTGGAGCTGCGTGACTCCATCAGAGCAGAGGGGGAAGGAACAACAGCCCCAGTGCTGGATCACCCCTCCCACCAGCTTCTATGGGAAGACCCTCCAGGGATCAACCTGCCAGCAAGAGGTACATGCACCCTCCATGCACCAGGACCCTCCGCTCCGCCGCCCCCCCCACCCCCGCGGGCCTCCCATCACTCCCCATACCCATCATGCTCCCTGGGTATCCCCGTTGCCCCCCCGCACCTGCCACCTGCCTGTCCGTTACTCCCCACCCAGGGCAATCCCCCCACACCCTTCTCCCTGTCAACCCACAGCCCTCACACTGACTGACGGCACTCCCAACACCCTCCCACACACATCACCCCCCAGAGCATCCCTACTACCCCATAACCCCAGACTCACCCAGGGAGTCCTCATAACACCCCAATGCCCCCCGTCACTCCATGCACCCCGAGTACCCCCGGCATCCCTTGCCATGCACCCCCAGGGCACCCCCAGCAACCGCCCCACACTCACCCAGGAGACCTCCAGCACCAACACACTCTCCCTGGCCAGGGCCCCCTATGTGTCACATACTCCCTTAACCATCCATGTTACCCTTCCCCCAGACACCCCTAAACACACATGCACCAGGTGTCCCCCAAGCTCTGTGCCCCACACGCACACCGCCAGCATGCCTCTTATCCTAGCCTGCCCCCTGGCAAGGGCTCACCGTTCACCCTTTACCTCACCCCAGGGTTGCAAGCCCATCCCTGGCATGAGCACACTGGGCTGGGCAGCCCAACCCCACCTGGGCTCTCCAGCTTCCCAACATCCAGGAAGGGCACATGGCAGCCTGGCTCCCTGGGCACAGCCCAGACATCAGGACACAGAGCCAAGAGGGGGGGCACGCACCTCATCTGCTGTGTCAGCGGCATCTTCCGGCTGTACTGGTGCAAGTGGGAGAAGAGGTTGACTTTGGCGCCATAGTCCGGCCTCAGAGGAACCTGGCATGGAAATTGCAGAGCACGCTGCTTCAGTGGAGGCCAGCAAAGGCCCTCTGCCAGGCACAGCCTCCCCATGGCATTCCCTGCCTCTCCCTATGGCATGCCCCACACCACTGCTAGGAACTGCCCATGTGCCCCTCCCCGTGGCATGCCCCGCACCCCTTATTTCCCCCTGGATACTGCTTATCTGAGCCTCCCCATGGCATGTCCTGCACACCTCTGCCCCCAGCTGAGCACTGCCCACCTGCTCCTCCCCATGGCCTGCCCCACACCCCTAGCAAACTCCTGCTGGGCGCCGCCCACCTGCACCTTCCTCAGCTGGCCCATGGAATACCCCTTACCCCACCTAGCCAGGCACATCCCTGACACCCCCTTGCTTGGACCCTGCCAGGAGGTCGGCCTGTGACTAGGGTAAAGGGTCCATGTACACACTCATCACAAGCTGCTTAGTAACCAAGCACAAGGCCAGCGTAATCAGTGCAATGGGAGCAGGTTTTAGGGTGCCTGGGATTAACCCTTTGGGGGAGGAGTACCAAGCCCAGGCTTTGACTTACTGGGCAATGCCCCCAATTTGTGGGGACAGGGCAACCACAGGGCACAACGGCCCTGCAGGATAGAGCTACACTCAGCGTGGCCAGGCCCCAAAGCCCCTCCCGGGCTGGCGAGTTCAGTTGCTAAAGCAGCTGAACAAAGTCCCTAGCTTGGGGTTGTCATGATCATGAGGGTTAGCCAGCAGCCTGGGGACTAAGGGGTTAACTATGTCCCTTACCTAGCCAGGTGGAGTGGCCAATAGGAATGTAGGTAGGAATCTCAAACTGGGACAAAGGAATTTTTGGTTTTTCCCTCCTTTGTTCTGGGCAGTTCTCTCCAGCTATTGAGGGGGACAGACTCTATGTCTCCCTCCAAGAAAAGACTCTTTCTTCACTTTCTGTAAGTAGGGTAAAGTTTAGATAAATCTGCTAGGTTTCATTGTTTTATGGTTTGGGTATGGGATCTGCTGTCTGTGCACTTTTTAAAAAATGTTTTGGCTTTCCTTTGTAACTAAGTTCTAGGCCCATGGAGTTTCTCCATGAGTATATTATTTTGTTACTTTTCCATCTAGGCATTATGCTTGCAACAGGAATAGTGTGGTGATAATAAAAGTTTTCTCTTTTCCTTTTATTAACCTGGTATTGGTTAATGGTGGTGTCCTGCTTTTTACTTTAGGGGTGAGATTTTCCCAAATGGTCTCTCCCCTGGTTTCTTTATTAATTTGGGTGGTTGCAGCAGAGATTCCATCCTCAAAATCTTGGGTTTTAAGATTCTGGGGGGAAGTTTTATACCAAAGCCTGGTAGATAAGGTTTTGGGGTACACTTGCTGGCCCCCACTCCTGCATTTATCATGCCAGAGTGGGAAAGGAGCCATGACGGGGTGATGGGAGACTCTTAGCTTTGCCCACAGCTAGGCGCAGCCAGAAGGGGTTGCCCCAGGTACCACAGCACATGCTGGGCCTGAACACCCTGTCCAGACATGCAGCCACCCCACCTGCCTGCCCTGCCTCAGCTGATCACTGCGCTGCCTCCAACTGCTCCCAAGAGCTGAAGTCTGCTCCGCCAGGTTCGGAAGGGAGCCCATGCACCGGGGTGCTGGTCCCAAAACATCTTTACAGCCCCCAACCTGCCCACGACACGCCCCTGCAGAGACAGCTTACTAGCCATTACGCCAGCAGACCAAGCACAGCCAACATGCAGTGGGCCTGGCATCTCAGGCGTCCCCCTTCCTGGAGATGAAGCCATGCAACATTCTCTGGGGCCCTTCCCCCAGCGAGCCCCTTGGCACCCCGCAGTGCTGGTACCTGCTGCCGCTCCAGCTTCTTCGCCAATCTCTTCTGGGCTGCTGGGTCGTCCACCTGCACGTGCTCCGGCACCCGCTTCACCACTAGCAGGAGAGCAAGGAGGGCAGGCTGAGCTAGGTGTTAGGGTGTGGGAGGGCAGGATTCCAACACAGAGCCCCCAAGAAACAGGGAAGCACAACACAGGGTGACCCAGCCACAGGGGATAAGCCACAACCAGCGACCTGGGCCCTGGGGCACACCCACAGTGATGAGGCATCCAGCAGGAGTGGAGGGCAAAAGACCTTGGAAACATGGCGGGGGGGAACAAGGGTAGAAGCACAATGGCAGCAACCTGGGCACAGGGGCAGTACCACCCAGGCCATGGCCCCAGGCTCCCTGCCAGCTTACTCAGCCCCACCCTGGGTCTCCCTTTGGCTCACCCACCCCACCCGGGGAGCTGCTCCGTGCCCTGTCGGCTCACCCAGCCCTGGGTGCCCTGCTAGCTCACCCAGCCTCACCTGGGGAGCTGCTCGTGCCCTGTTGGCTCACCCAGCCCCACCCGGGAACTGCTCCGTGCCCTGTCGGCTCACCCAGCCCTGGGTGCCCTGCTAGCTCACCCAGCTCCACCTGGGAGCTGCTCCGTGCCCTGTCAGCTCCACCACAATCCTGCTGGAAGGGCATAACAAGTGGGGTTCCGCAGGGGTCTGTTTTGGGACTGGTTCTGTTCAATATCTTCATCAACGATTTAGATATTGGCATAGAGAGTACGATTATTAAGTCTGCAGGTGATACCAAGCTGGGAGGAGTAGCAAGTGCTTTGGAGAGAGGGTCATAATTCAAAATGATCTGGACAAACTGGAGAAATGGTCTGAGGTCAACAGGATGAAGTATAACAAGGACAAATGCAAAGTGCCCCACTTAGGAAGGAACAATCCGTTCCACATATACGGAATGGGAAGTGACTGTCTAGGAAGGAGTACTGCAGAAAGGGATCTAGGGGTCAGAGTAGACACAAGCTAAATATGAGTCAACAGTGTTACACTGTTGGAAAAAAAAAGCAAACGTGATTCTAGGATGCATTAACAGGTGTGTTGTGAACAAGACAGGAGAAGTCATTCTTCCGCTCTACTCTGTGCTCATTAGGCCTCAATTGGAGTATTGTGTCCAGTTCTGGGCACATTTCAGGAAAGATGTGGAGAAATAGGAGCTGGTCAAGAGAAGAGCAACAAAATGATTAAAGTTCTAAAGAACATGTGCTATGAGGGAAGACTGAAATAATTGGGGTTGTTTAGTTTAGAAAAGAGAAGACTGAGAGGGGACATGATAGCTGTTTTCGAGTACCTAAAAGGTGTCTTAAGGAGGAGGGAGAAAACTGTTCTCCTTGGCCTCTGATGACAGGACAAGAAGCAATGAGCTTAAACTGCAGCAAGGGAGGTTTACATTGGCATTAGGAAAAACTTCCTACCTGTCTGGGTGGTTAAACACTGGAATAAGTTACCTAAGGAGGCTGTGGAATCTCCATCACTGGAGATATTTAAGAGCAGGTTGGACAGACACCTGTCAGGGATGCTCTAGACCAGGGCTACTAAACATGCAGCCCGCAGCCCATTTGTTTGCAGACCATGGTGCAGTTTGGGTTGATAAGTGTTTTAATAGTTAAATTCCTGGACTGTTGTGAAGCCAAAACAAAAAAGTAGTCAATAGAATGGTCTTCTGTTGATATGCATTTTAGTAGTTAAATTCCTGGACTGCCATTAAAAGTGCTGTCATGGGGTGGAAATGGGTAAATGTTGCATTTTATTAATATCACCAGAACTGACTTAAATGGGGCGTGTTGTGTAGTCTTGCCTTAATCTTTGTACTTGTGACCATCAGTGTGAAAGAAGCTATCTGCATATATATTTACATGTATATGCAACCACACTTAAGTTGCAGCCCTTGGCATGGGCTGTGAGTATCACTGTGGCCCCTGGGGCTTCCAAAGTTGAGTAGCCCTGATCTAGACGTTGCTTGGTGCTGCCGTGGGGGCAGGGGACTTGACACAATGACCTCTCAAGGTCCCTTCCAGTTCTAATGTTCTATGATTCTATGACTAGCCCTGGGTGCCCTGCCAGCTCACCTAGCCCCACCATTGCACCAGGTCCCCCATGGCTCACCCAGCCCCACCCAGCAGACACCGTGGCTCATTCAAATCCACCCAGTGGGCACTGCGCCTCTCACAGCTCTTCCAGCCCCACACTGTGGGCACTGCCCCGCCCCCCATGGCTCGTCTAGCCTCACCCAGGGGGCACTGCGCCTCCCACCGCTTGCCCAGTCCCACCCAGCTGGCACTGGGTCCCCTGCAGCTGGCTCATCCACCCCACCCAGCAGGCACTGGGCCCCTTGCAGTTCCTCTGGGCCCACTGTGGCTTGTCCAGTCCCACCCAGCGGGTATTGCACCTCCTGCAGTTCGTCCAGCCCCACCCAGCAAGCATTGGGCCCCCCCACGGCTCATCAAGCCCTACCCAGTGGGCACTGGGTCCCTCCATGGCTCATCATGCCCACCCAGCGGGCATTGCGGCACTCCCCATAGAGGAGGGGAGCAGCCATGGCATGACAGCTCTATCCTTACTGGATTGAGGCTCGTTAGGCACCAGCCTGGGCTTGACCGGCACAGCTGCTGAGGTTGACTCCACTTTCTTGGTTTGTTTCAGGGCACGCTCGGCTTCCTGCTTGGCCCGGCGCTCTGCTCGCAGCTCTGCCTTGCTCTTCACCCCCACCAGCTTCTCGCTGCCAACCGGGCCCTCGCTAGGCACTGTGGCTGGTGTAGCTGGCACAGCTGCTATGAGAGAGAAGCGAGCTGGAGCCTGTCCACACCCCAGGCACATGGAGCATGTGGGGGGCAGCCCAATGAGCAGGCACTCAACTAGGCCTGCCACAGACTGCCAGGCACTGGGCCTCCAGCCCGACCAGCAGCATAGGGACAGTAGCGCTGCTGTGCCATGGCTGGCGGGGCGTACCCAGCGGGAAGGCAGCAATAATGGACACAGCCAGAGGTGGGACAATATGGGACCTGGACAGACGGACTGTGGGCTCATACCCAGGGCAAAATCAGCAAAGGTTTGGGACAAAGTGGGACTTTTGACCCCTCACTCTCACAGGCCAATCCTCGCCTACAGACAACCCCCTAAGCTCAAACACATTGTTTCCAGCAACCACACCGGAAACCTCTATCTTAATCATCCAGGAACCTATCCCTGCAATCAGCCCTGGTGCCAACTCTGTCCATGCATCTACACAAGCAATTTCATCACTGGAGCCAACCACATCAGCCATCACAACAGAGGCTCATTTAACTGCACATCCACTAATGTGATCTATGCCATCAGATGCCAGCAATGCCCCTCTGCCATGTGTATTGGCCAAACTGCACAGTCTCTATTGGAAAGGATTAACGGACACAAATCAGATATTCAAAAAGGTAACACACGGAAATCTGTTGTGGAACATTTTAACTTGCCGGGTCACTCATTAATGGATCTCAAAGTTACCACACTATTACAAGCCAATTTAAAAAAAAAACAGCTTGAAAGGAAACTTGCGGAACTTAATTTCATTTACAAGTTTGATACCTGCAATAGAGGTTTAAACAAAGACCTTAACTGGATTACCAGCTATATTCCACATCCTAATGACATAAAAAGCCAAGCACTGAGTACTTAAGAGTACTTAGAACCCACTCTATCAGCTTCATTCAGCATGGACACTCTGACAATTTTTTTCCTTCTCTTTCCTTCCCCATCCCCTCTCTTTCTTTGCTATTTATTTTGCAACCTGGACCCCGTAACTCCATTCATCTGAAGAAGTGGGCTGTGCCCACAAAAGCTCATGATACCATCTACATTTTTGTTGGTCTCTAAGGTGCTGCAGGACTATTCATTGTTTTTTAAGTTTTTGAGGGGAATTTTGTGTCAAGTTTTATGAGGCCCGTGTATGCCTCAGTTTCCCCTCTGTGCTGCATCATTGCCAAGTGGGTGAAAATGGGCTGTGTGCTCCCAGGGCAGGGGGAGACCAGGGGTGGGTGTCACCCAGCTGCCCAGGCTTCACACCAGCAGAGCTCTCAAGGTGACAGTGGTGACCCAGGCCCAACAGAGAGAGGGACTTGCCTTTCCACATGGCAGTTGAACCATCCTGCGTTGAGAACAAGGGAGCGGAAGAGGTGCCGGCAGGGAAAGAGGGAGGGAGCACACATGTTGGCTGCTGGAGGCAGTGCGGGCTTGGACCTGGGGGTGAGACTGGGACAGAGCTTGAGGGTCACAACTGGGCCAAGCTCTGGCAACTCAGAACAGACTCTGCGGGAAGACATGTCTGTCCACGCTGGCTGGGTGCCTCACAGACACGGGGTGCGCTGCTCCCCAAGATGGTACAAGGCTCCTGCAGGGTCTGTCCCAGCAGGACTCACTGCTTGGAGCTCATGGGGAGGGAGCACAGGGGTGGCAAACCCGAGACCCAGTCTCAGGAGGTGATGAAGCTGAGTGGCTCACCCGAAGAGGAGGGAGACCCCCAGAAGGTCCGGCCCAACTATCCCCAGGCAGGAGCATAACCCTGATTCTGTGGGTCCATGATAGGGGCACATCCTGCCCTGCCTCCCAGAGAAGGGGCAACACCCAACCCTGCTGTACCTGGCAACTGAGTATGGGGCTGCCCAGGGATGGGGGAGTCAGCTGGTTGCCCCGCCTCATCTCTCCGCTTCTTTTTCTGCTGCTTCTTCTCCTTCCGCAGCTGCAACTTCTCTTCCTTGGAGAGTCCCTGGGTGTGTGGTGGGGAGCCCCAAATCAGTGCAGTCAACCCCATGGGCAGCCAGACCAGCCTCCACCCCAGTGACAGCCACACTACAGCCAGTTCATCCCCTCCAGGCCTTGCCTGCAACCAGGTTGTCCCCCCACACCTCTGCCTGCAGCCAGCCCGCCCACCCCCACCCCTGCCTGCAGCCAGTCCGGCCCCCAAGACCCTGCCTGCAGGTAGCCTGGACCCCCAACCCCGACATGCAACTAGCCTGGCCCCCCCAGCCCCTGCTTAAAGCCAGCCCAGGCCCCCCAGCCCTAGCTTATAGCCGGCATGGTCCCCCCCAGCCTGGTCCCCCCCCCAGCCAGCAGCCAGCCTAGACTCAAGCTCCAGCCTACAGACAGTCCAGCCCCCCCAGTCCCAGCCTGCAGCCAGCCCGTCCCCCGCAGTATCCCCAGGACCCCTGCAGCCCCCCAGCCGCCCACCCGCAGGCAGCCTAATGCCCTGGAACCCCCCGCCAGCTGGATTCCCGGGGAACCCCCCGGCCCAGGGCCCCTCACCTGTGGGGCTGCGGGCTGCCCGCCTGCCAGCAGAAGTCCGGCCCCTGGAACAGACAGGCAGGGTGTGAGGAGACAGCGCCCGGGGCAGGGCCGATACGCGGGGGCGGGTGATGCGAGGGGGGGGTTATACTGGGGCGGGAGGTGATGCGCGGGGGGCGGTGATGCGGGGGGTGTGATACCGGAGCAGGACCGATACGGGGGGGGGGGGGTGATGCGGGGGTGTGATACTAGGGCGGGACCGATACGGGGGGGGTGATACCGGGGCGGGAGGTGATGAGGGGGGTGTGATACCAGGGCAGGACCGATACGGGGGGGGGGTGATGCGGAGGGTGTGATACCGGGGCGGGACCGATACGGGGGGGGTGATACCGGGGCGGGAGGTGATGCGGGGGGTGTGATACCAGGGCAGGACCGATACGGGGGGGGGGGTGATGCGGGGGGTGTGATACCGGGGCGGGAGGTGATGCGGGGGGGGTGATACCGGGGCGGGAGGTGATGCGGGGGGTGTGATACCGGGGCAGGACCGATTCGGGGGGGGGGTGATGCGGGGGGTGTGATACCGGGGCGGGAGGTGATGCGGCGGATGATACCGGGGCGGGACCGATACGGGGGGGTGATACCGGGGCAGGACCGATACGGGGGGGGGGTTGATGCGGGGGGTGTGATACCGGGGCGGGAGGTGATGCGGGGGGGCTGATACCGGGGCGGGACCGATACGGGGGGGGGGGTGATGCGGGGGGTGTGATACCGGGGCGGGAGGTGATGCGGGGGATGATACCGGGGCGGGACCGATACGGGGGGGTGATACCGGGGCGGGAGGTGATGCGGGGGGTGTGATACCGGAGCAGGACCAATACGGGGGGGCTGATGCGGGGGGTGTGATACCGGGGCGGGACCGATGCGGGGGGGGTAATACCGGGGCAGGACCGATACGGGGGGGGGGGGATGTGGGGGGTCTGATACTGGGGCGGGACCGATACGGGGGGGTGATACCGGGGCGGGAGGTGATGCGGGGAGTGTGATACCGGGGCAGGACCGATACGGGGGGAGGCGTGATGCGGGGGGTGTGATACCGGCGCGGGACCGATACGGGGGGGTGATACCAGGGCGGGAGGTGATACGGGGGGGGGGGTGTGATACCGGGGCGGGACCGATACGGGGGGCGGGACCGATACGGGGGGGGGGTGATGCGGGGGGTGTGATACCGGCGCGGGACCGATACGGGGGGGGGGTGTGATGCGGGGGGGTGATACCAGGGCAGGACTGATACGGGGGGGTGATGCGGGGGGGTGATACCGGGGCAGGACCGATACGGGGGGGGGGGGTGATGCGGGGGGGTGATACCGGGGCAGGACCGATACGGGGGGGGTGATACCAGGGCAGGACCGATACGGGGGGGGCGGGTGTGATGCAGGGGGGTGATACCGGGGCAGGACCGATACGGGGGGGGTGTGATGCGGGGGGGTGATACCGGGGCAGGACCGATACGGGGGGGGGGTGATGCGGGGGGGTGATACCGGGGCGGGAGGTGATGCGGGGGGTGTGATACTGGGGCAGGACCGATACGGGGGGGTGATACCGGCGCGGGACCGATACGGGGGGGGGTGATACGGGGGGGGTGATACCGGCGCGGGACGGATACGGGGGGGGGTGATGCGGGGGGGTGATACCGGGGCGGGACCGATACGGAGGGGGGTGATGCGGAGGGGTGATACCGGTGCGGGACCGATACGGGGGGGGTGATACGGGGGGGTGATACCGGGGCAGGACCGATGCGGGGGGGGGTGATACCGGGGCGGGACCGATACGGCGGGGGGGGGTGATGCGGGGGGGTGATACCGGCGTGGGACCGATACGGGAGGGGGGGTGATACGGGGGGGTGATACCGGGGCGGGACCGATACGGGGGGGGTGATACGGGGGGGTGATACCGGGGCGGGACCGATACGGGGGGGGGTGATACGGGGGGGTGATACCGGGGCGGGACCGATACGGAGGGGGGTGATACGGGGGGGGTGATACCGGCGCGGGACCGATACGGGGGGGGGGGTGATACGGGGGGGTGATACCGGGGCGGGACCGATGCGGGGGGGGGTGATACGGGGGGGTGATACCGGCGCGGGACCGATACGGGGGGGGGGTGATGCGGGGGGGTGATACCGGCGCGGGACCGATACGGGGGGGGTGACACGGGGGGGGTGATACCGGGGCGGGGACCGATACGGGGGGGGTGATACCGGGGCGGGACCGATACGGGGGGGGGTGATACGGGGGGGTGATACCGGGGCGGGACCGATACGGGGGGGGTGATACGGGGGGGTGATACCGGCGCGGAACCGATACGGGGGGGGGTGATACGGGGGGGTGATACCGGGGCGGGACCGATGCGGGGGGGGGGGGGTGATACAGGGGCGGGACCGATGCGGGGGGGGTGATACGGGGGGGTGATACCGGCGCGGGACCGATACGGGGGGGGTGATGCGGGGGGGTGATACCGGGGCGGGACCGATACGGGGGGGGGTGATACGGGGGGGTGATACCGGGGCGGGGTGATATGGGGGGGTGATACCGGGGCGGGACCGATGCGGGGGGGAGTGATACCGGGGCAGGACCGATACGGGGGGGGGGTGATGCGGGGGGGTGATACAGGGGCGGGACCGATACGGGGGGGGTGATACGGGGGGGGTGATACCGGCGCGGGACGGATACGGGGGGGGTGATGCGGGGGGGTGATACCGGGGCGGGACCGATACGGAGGGGGGTGATGCGGGGGGGTGATACCGGGGCAGGACCGATGCGGGGGGGGGGGGTGATGCGGGGGGGTGATACCGGGGCAGGACCGATGCGGGGGGGGGGGTGATGCGGGCGGGGGTGATGCGGGGGCGGGACCAATACGGGGGGGGTGATACCGGGGCGGGACCGATACAGGGGGGGGTGATACGGGGGGGTGATACCGGCGCGGGACCGATACGGGGGTGGTGATGCGGGGGGGTGATACCGGCGCGGGACCGATACGGGGGGGGGGTGATACCGGCGCGGGACCGATACGGGGGGGGCTGATGCGGGGGGGTGATACCGGCGTGGGACCGATACGGGGGGGGGTGATACGGGGGGGTGATACCGGGGCAGGACCGATGTGGGGGGGGGGTGATACCGGGGCGGGACCGATACTGGGGGGCGGTGATGCGGGGGGGTGATACCGGCGTGGGACCAATACGGGGGGGGGTGATACGGGGGGGTGATACCGGGGCGGGACCGATACGGGGGGGGTGATACGGGGGGGTGATACCGGGGCGGGACCGATACGGGGGGGGGGGGGTGATACGGGGGGGTGATACCGGGGCGGGACCGATACGGGGGGGGTGATACGGGGGTTGATACCGGCGCGGGACGGATACGGGGGGGGGGGTGATGCGGGGGGGTGATACCGGGGCGGGACCGATACGGAGGGGGGTGATGCGGGGGGGTGATACCGGGGCAGGACCGATGCGGGGGGGGGTGATGCGGGGGGGTGATACCGGGGCAGGACCGATGCGGGGGGGGGGGGGGATGCGGGCGGGGGGTGATGCGGGGGCGGGACCGATACGGGGGGGGGGTGATACCAGGGCGGGACGTATACGGGGGGGGGTGATACGGGGGGGTGATACCGGCGCGGGACCGATACGGGGGGGGTGATGCGGGGGGGTGATACCGGTGCGGGACCGATACGGGGGGGGTGATACGGGGGGGTGATACCGGGGCAGGACCGATGCGGGGGGGGGTGATACCGGGGCGGGACCGATACGGGGGGGGGGTGATGCGGGGGGGGTACCGGCGTGGGACCGATACGGGGGGGGTGATACGGGGGGGTGATACCGGGGCGGGACCGATACGGGGGGGGTGATACGGGGGGGTGATACCGGGGCGGGACCGATACGGGGGGGGTGATACGGGGGGGTGATACCGGGGCAGGACCGATACTGGGGTGGTGATACGGGGGGGGTGATACCGGCGCGGGACCGATACGGGGGGGGGGGGTGATACGGGGGGGTGATACCGGGGCGGGACCGATGCGGGGGGGGGTGATACGGGGGGGTGATACGGCGCGGGACCGATACGGGGGGGGGGTGATGCGGGGGGGTGATACCGGGGCAGGACCGATGCGGGGGGGGGGTGATACCGGGGCGGGACCGATACGGGGGGGGGGGTGATACGGGGGGGTGATACCGGCGCGGGACCGATACGGGGGGGGTGATGCGGGGGGGTGATACCGGCGCGGGACCGATACGGGGGGGGGGTGATGCGGGGGGGTGATACCGGCGCGGGACCGATACGGGGGGGGTGATACGGGGGGGTGATACCGGGGCGGGACCGATACGGGGGGGGGGTGATACCGGGGCGGGACCGATACGGGGGGGGTGATACGGGGGGTGATACCGGGGCGGGACCGATGCGGGGGGGGGGGTGATACCGGGGCGGGACCGATGCGGGGGGGAGTGATACGGGGGGGTGATACCGGCGCGGGACCGATACGGGGGGGGGTGATGCGGGGGGGTGATACCGGGGCGGGACCGATACGGGGGGGGTGATACGGGGGGGTGATACCGGGGCGGGGTGATATGGGGGGGTGATACCGGGGCGGGACCGATGCGGGGGGGGGGTGATACCGGGGCAGGACCGATACGGGGGGGGGGGTGATGCGGGGGGGTGATACAGGGGCGGGACCGATACGGGGGGGGTGATACGGGGGGGGTGATACCGGCGCGGGACGGATACGGGGGGGGTGATGCGGGGGGGTGATACCGGGGCGGGACCGATACGGAGGGGGGTGATGCGGGGGGGTGATACCGGGGCAGGACCGATGCGGGGGGGGGGTGATGCGGGGGGGTGATACCGGGGCAGGACCGATGCGGGGGGGGGGGGGGGTGATGCGGGCGGGGGTGATGCGGGGGCGGGGACCGATACGGGGGGGGTGATACCGGGGCGGGACCGATACGGGGGGGGGTGATACGGGGGGGGTGATACCGGCGCGGGACCGATACGGGGGGGGTGATGCGGGGGGGTGATACCGGCGCGGGACCGATACGGGGGGGGTGATGCGGGGGGGTGATACCGGTGCGGGACCGATACGGGGGGGGGTGATACGGGGGGGTGATACCGGGGCAGGACCGATGCGGGGGGGGGGGGGATACCGGGGCGGGACCGATACGGGGGGGGGTGATGCGGGGGGGGTGATACCGGCGTGGGACCGATACGGGGGGGGGGGTGATACGGGGGGGTGATACCGGGGCGGGACCGATACGGGGGGGTGATACGGGGGGGTGATACCAGGGCGGGACCGATACAGGGGGGGGCGATACGGGGGGGTGATACCGGGGCGGGACCGATACGGGGGGAGTGATACGGGGGGGGTGATACCGGCGCGGGACCTATACCGGGGGGGGGTGATACGGGGGGGTGATACCGGGGCGGGACCGATGCGGGGGGGTGATACCGGGGCGGGACCGATGCGGGGGGGGTGATACGGGGGGGTGATACCGGGGCGGGACCGATGCGGGGGGGGGGTGATACGGGGGGGTGATACCGGGGCGGGACCGATGCGGGGGGGGTGATACGGGGGGGTGATACCGGCGCGGGACCGATACGGGGGGGGGTGATGCGGGGGGGTGATACCGGGGCGGGACCGATACGGGGGGGGGGTGATACGGGGGGGTGATACCGGGGCGGGACCGATACGGGGGGGGGGGTGATACCGGGGCGGGACCGATGCGGGGGGGGGGTGATACCGGGGCAGGACCGATACGGTGGGGGGGGTGATGGGGGGGGGTGATGCGCGGGCGGGACCGATACGGGGGGGGTGATACGGGGGGGTGATACCGGCGCGGGACCGATACGGGGGGGGGGTGATGCGGGGGGGTGATACCGGCGCGGGACCGATACGGGGGGGGGGGGTGATACGGTGGGGTGATACCGGCGCGGGACCGATACGGGGGGGGGTGATGCGGGGGGGTGATACCGGTGCGGGACCGATACGGGGGGGGGGTGATACGGGGGGGTGATACCGGGGCAGGACCGATGTGGGGGGGGGGTGATACCGGGGCGGGACCGATACTGGGGGGCGGTGATGCGGGGGGGTGATACCGGCGTGGGACCAATACGGGGGGGGTGATACGGGGGGGTGATACCGGGGCGGGACCGATACGGGGGGGGGGTGATACGGGGGGGTGATACCGGGGCGGGACCGATACGGGGGGGGGTGATACGGGGGTTGATACCGGCGCGGGACGGATACGGGGGGGGTGATGCGGGGGGGTGATACCGGGGCGGGACCGATACGGAGGGGGGTGATGCGGGGGGGTGATACCGGGGCAGGACCGATGCGGGGGGGGGGTGATGCGGGGGGGTGATACCGGGGCAGGACCGATGCGGGGGGGGGGGGGTGATGCGGGCGGGGGTGATGCGGGGGCGGGACCGATACGGGGGGGGGTGATACCGGGGCGGGACCGATACGGGGGGGGTGATACGGGGGGGTGATACCGGCGCGGGACCGATACGGGGGGGGGGTGATACGGGGGGGTGATACCGGCGCGGGACCGATACGGGGGGGGGTGATGCGGGGGGGTGATACCGGGGCAGGACCGATGCGGGGGGGGGGGTGATACCGGGGCAGGACCGATACGGGGGGGGTGATGCGGGGGGGTGATACCGGCGCGGGACCGATACGGGGGGGGGGGGTGATACCGGGGCGGGACCGATACGGGGGGGGTGATACGGGGGGGTGATACCGGGGCAGGACCGATACGGGGGGGGGGTGATACCGGGGCGGGACCGATACGGGGGGGGGGTGATACGGGGGGGTGATACCGGGGCGGGACTGATGCGGGGGGGGGGTGATACGGGGGGGTGATACCGGCGCGGGACCGATGCGGGGGGGGGTGATACGGGGGGGTGATACCGGGGCGGGACCGATACGGGGGGGGGTGATACGGGGGGGTGATACCGGGGCGGGACTGATGCGGGGGGGGGGGGTGATACGGGGGGGTGATACCGGGGCGGGACCGATGCGGGGGGGTTGATACGGGGGGGTGATACCGGGGCGGGACCGATACGGGGGGGGGGGTGATACGGGGGGGTGATACCGGGGCGGGACCGATACGGGGGGGGGTGATACGGGGGGGTGATACCGGGGGGGACCGATGCGGGGGGGGTGATGCGGGGGGGGTGATACCGGGGCGGGACCGATGCGGGGGGGGTGATGCGGGGGGGTGATACCGGGGCGGGACCGATGCGGGGGGGGGTGATGCGGGGGGGTGATACCGGGGCGGGACCGATGCGGGGGGGGGGTGATACGCGAGGGTGGAGGCCGATACCGGCGGGGTCCGTCCCGCGCCGCCCTCACCGCTCAGCCTGTCCCGCGCCGCCATCGCTGCCGCCTGCGCCGGGCCCGGCCACTCACAGCGCCCCCGCCGGCCGGAGGGTAGAAGCTTCCCTGCTGGGGGCTGGGGGGGAATGGAGCCGCCTCTGGCTGGGGGGGGGATAGAGCCACCTCTGGCTGGGGGGGGGGGATAGAGCCGCCTCTGGCTGGGGGGGGGGGATAGAGCCACCTCTGGCTGGGGGGGGAATGGAGCCACCTCTGGCTGGGGGGGGGATAGAGCCGCCTCTGGCTGGGGGGGAATGGAGCCGCCTCTGGCTGGGGGGGGGGGATAGAGCCGCCTCTGGCTGGGGGGGAATGGAGCCGCCTCTGGCTGGGGGGGGGATAGAGCCGCCTCTGGCTGGGGGGGGGGATAGAGCCACCTCTGGCTGGGGGGGGAATGGAGCCACCTCTGGCTGGGGGGGGGATAGAGCCGCCTCTGGCTGGGGGGGGGATAGAGCCACCTCTGGCTGGGGGGGGGGATAGAGCCACCTCTGGCTGGGGGGGGAATGGAGCCGGGGGGAATGGAGCCACCTCTGGGTGGGGGGGGGATAGAGCCGCCTCTGGCTGGGAGGGAATGGAGCCGCCTCTGGCTGGGGGGGGGGGGATAGAGCCGCCTCTGGCTGGGAGGGAATGGAGCCGCCTCTGGCTGGGGGGGGGGGATAGAGCCACCTCTGGCTGGGGGGGGAATGGAGCCACCTCTGGCTGGGGGGGGAATGGAGCCGCCTCTGGCTGGGGGGGGGGGGATAGAGCCACCTCTGGCTGGGGGGGAATGGAGTCCGCCTCTGGCTGGGGGGGGATAGATCCGCCTCTGGCTGGGGGGGGATAGAGCCGCCTCTGGCTGGGGGGGAATAGATCCGCCTTTGGCTGCGGGGGGTGGGATAGAGCCGCCTCTGGCTGGGGGGGAATGGAGCCGCCTCTGGCTGGGGGGGAATAGATCCGCCTCTGGCTGGGGGGGGATAGAGCCGCCTCTGGCTGGGGGGGATAGAGCCGCCTCTGGCTGGGGGGGAATAGATCCGCCTCTGGCTGGGGGGGAATAGATCCGCCTCTGGCTGCGGGGGGGGGGATAGAGCCGCCTCTGGCTGGGGGGGAATGGAGCCGCCTCTGGCTGGGGGGGAATAGATCCGCCTCTGGCTGGGGGGGGATAGAGCCGCCTCTGGCTGGGGGGGAATAGATCCGCCTCTGGCTGCGGGGGGGGGGGATAGAGCCGCCTCTGGCTGGGGGGGAATGGAGCCGCCTCTGGCTGGGGGGGAATAGATCCGCTTCTGGCTGGGGGGGGATAGAGCCGCCTCTGGCTGGGGGGGATAGAGCCGCCTCTGGCTGGGGGGGAATAGATCCGCCTCTGGCTGGGGGGGAATGGAGCCCCCTCTGGCTGGGGGGGAATGGATCCGCCTCTGGCTGGGGGGGAATAGATCCGCCTCTGGCTGGGGGGGGATGGAGCCGCCTCCGGCTGGGGGGGAATGGAGCCGCCTCCGGCTGGGGGGGAATGGAGCCGCCTCCGGCTGGGGGGGAATGGAGTCCGCCTCTGGCTGGGGGGGAATAGATCCGCCTCTGGCTGGGGGGGGATAGAGCCGCCTCTGGCTGGGGGGAGGATAGAGCCGCCTCTGGCTGGGGGGGAATGGAGCCGCCTCTGGCTGGGGGGGAATGGAGTCCGCCTCTGGCTGGGGGGGAATAGAGCCGCCTCTGGCTGGGGGGGAATGGAGCCGCCTCTGGCTGGGGGGGGATAGAGCCGCCTCTGGCTGGGGGGGAATGGAGCCGCCTCTGGCTGGGGGGGAATGGAGTCCGCCTCTGGCTGGGGGGGAATAGATCCGCCTCTGGCTGGGGGGGGATAGAGCCGCCTCTGGCTGGGGGGGAATGGAGTCCGCCTCTGGCTGGGGGGGGGATAGAGCCGCCTCTGGCTGGGGGGGAATAGAGCCACCTCTGGCTGGGGGGGAATGGAGCCGCCTCTGGCTGGGGGGGAATGGAGTCCGCCTCTGGCTGGGGGGGAATAGAGTCCGCCTCTGGCTGGGGGGGAATGGAGTCCGCCTCTGGCTGGGGGGGGGGGAATAGAGCCCGCCTCTGGCTGGGGGGGAATAGAGCCACCTCTGGCTGGGGGGGAATGGAGTCCGCCTCTGGCTGGGGGGGAATAGAGCCACCTCTGGCTGGGGGGGAATGGAGCCGCCTCTGGCTGGGGGGGAATGGAGTCCGCCTCTGGCTGGGGGGGAATAGAGTCCGCCTCTGGCTGGGGGGGAATGGAGTCCGCCTCTGGCTGGGGGGGGGGGAATAGAGCCCGCCTCTGGCTGGGGGGGAATAGAGCCACCTCTGGCTGGGGGGGAATGGAGTCCGCCTCTGGCTGGGGGGGGATAGAGCCGCCTCTGGCTGAGGGGGGAATGGAGTCCGCCTCTGGCTGGGGGGGGGGGAATAGAGCCGCCTCTGGCTGGGGAGGGAATAGAGCCGCCTCTGGCTGGGGGGGGGAATGGAGTTGCCTCTGGCTGGGGGGGAATGGAGTCCCCCTCTGGCTGAGGGGGGAATAGTGTCCGCCTCTGGCTGGGGGGGAATAGAGCCGCCTCTGGCTGGGGGGGAATGGAGTCCGCCTCTGGCTGTGTGGGGAATGGAGTCCGCCTCTGGCTGTGGGGGGAATAGAGTTCGCCTCTGGCTGGGGGGGGAATAGAGTCCGCCTCTGGCTGAGGCGGGAATAGAGTCCGCCTCTGGCTGGGGGGGGAATGGAGTCCACCTGTGGCTGGGGGGGGGGAATAGAGCCGCCTCTGGCTGGGGGGGGAATAGAGGGGGAATCAAGTTGGTCCAGTGAGACCCCCGACCCTGAGCCCTGAGCTTAGAACATAAGAACATAAGAACGGCCGTACTGGGTCAGACCAAAGGTCCATCTAGCCCAGTAGCCTGTCTGCCGACAGCGGCCAACACCAGGTACCCCGGAGGGGATGGACCGAAGACAATGACCAAGCGATTTGTCTCGTGCCATCCATCTCCAGCCTTCCACAAACAGAGGCCAGGGACACCGTTCCTACCCCCTGGCTAATAGCACTCCATGGACCCAACCTCCATGAATTTATCTAACTTCTCTTTAAACTCTGTTATAGTTCTAGCCTTCACAGCCTCCTGTGGCAAGGAGTTCCACAGGTTGACTATGTGCTGTGTGAAGAAGAACTTTCGCTTTTTAGTTTTAAACCTGCTGTCTATTCATTTCATTTGGTGTCCTCTACTCCTTCTAGTATGGGAACTAATGAGGAACTTTTCTTTATTCACCCTCTCCACACCACTCATGCTTTTATAGACCTCTATCATATCCCCCCTCAGTCTCCTCTTTTCTAAGCTGAAAAGTCCGAGTCTCTTTAGCCTCTCTTCATATGGGACCCGTTCCAAATCCCTAATCATTGTAGTTGCCCTTTTCTGAACCCTTTCCAAGGCCAAAATATCTTTTTTGAGGTGAGGAGACCATCTGTACACAGAGACAGCTGTACACAGTACTGAAGATATGGCTTACCATAGTTTTATACTTCCCCTCCTCCTTCTTCCCCTGGCTTCCCCCTTCCAGCTCCCTCCTCCCAGGTTTCCCCCTCCCCTCTCCCACCCTCTCTCTTCCCCTCTCCCATCTCCTTTTCTCAGTCTCCCCAGAAGTTAATCCCCTCCCCCCCAGTTTTGTTAAATAAAGAGAGTTTCTATTTTTTACACATGTCCTTTATTTTTTACATCAGGAAGGGGGGCTAGGGAAGGGTAAGTGGAAGGAGGTGAGGGAGGAATGGGGCACGAGCCCCCGATGGGAAGGACTGGAGTGGCTCTGTGGGCTCCTCGGGGTGGAAGCTCTCCTGCAGGGCCTCCTGGATCCTGACAGCCCCCCGATTGACACCCCCGGATGGCAGCCTGCGGCAAGTGCAGCCAGGCTGAAGGCCAAGTGCTGTGATGTGCCGAGTGTGGGCACTCAGGGCACTCCAAGACAGGACTGCTTTGCTGTCCCTCATCGAGGTAGACAAGCAAGCGGGGAACCCTGAGAACCATCTGTCCGGGGTGGGGGTCGGGTCCCTTTAAGCACAGCCCTCGGCTAGCCTGAGGCAGCAGCTCCACGCTCTAAGTCCTAACCTGATGCCCTGCCGGCACTGGTTCCGGCCAGCCTTAACTTCGGTTCAGGGTCCACTCAATGTGGACATGCTAGTTCGAATTAGCAAAACGCTAATTCGAATTAGTTTTTAGGTCTAGATGCACTAATTCGAATTAGCTTAGTTTGAATTAACTAATTCGAACTAAGTTAGTTTGAATTAGTGCTGTAGTGTAGACATACCCAGGGGGATTCCCAGGAGGAGAGACAAAGGGAGAGAGGCGGAGACCAACACCAGGCTTGGAGGCTTCGGGGAAGGGTCAGTTGCTGGCTGGGGAACATGAAGGAGTGAACCTAAACTGAGGGCTGGAGGTCTAGGGGGGTGATGGACCCCCCCCCAACCCAAGGGATCTGAGGCATCCTGGCCTAGACTCCTGTAGCCACATCACGTTTATGCTGTGCTGTAGCCTGGAGGAGCAATAAACCCTCTCTATTCTCTGGCTGGCGGAGTCTGTTCTTGCTGCTACTGGGTTGCAGGATTTGGGGGAACCCCTGACTTGCTGACACATCACCCCGCCCACAGCACAGCCCTGGCCAGCACCCAGCAGGCAGGGGTGACGCAGGAGGAAGGGGCCGGGCAGTGCGGTGCAACAGAACAGGAGTGCGGGGCAGAGAGGGGAAGTAACATTGCACTGGAGACGAGGGGCGCGTGGCAGTGAGACAGTTGTTAGACAATCATCCAGTCTGGATCGACACATTGTCATTGCAGGAGAATCCACAACCCCCAGTACATTGTTTCTGGGGTTAATTCCTATTCTCACTGCTACAAACCCAGGTCTCATTTCCAGTCTGAATTTGTCTGGCTTCCCTTCCAGCCCCTGGCCCATTAGACCTTTTTCTGATGGGTCACTGGGGTCAGGTCGCTGAAGGGAGGGGCACTGGAGCAGTGCAGGGGTCCAGAACTAGCGCTAAACAAAAGCAGATTAAGCAATTCCTTAGGGCCCAGAGGAGCTCGAAGGAGCCTCCTATTCTCTTTTTAGTATGTGTTGTAGGGAACCCCAAAATATCCATCTTAGGACCCCAGTGGGATGTGGTGGGGTGCAGGGGGAGGGGGTGCAGTGGGGAGAGCTGGGGATGGGGAACTGGGGGCAATGCAAGGGGCGGAGCTGGAGCGGGGTGCAGGGAGAGGGGGTGCAGTGGGGGGAACTGGGGGCAATAGAAGGGAGGGGAGCTGGCGCGGGATGCAGGGGGCGCAGTGGGGAGAGCTGGGGGCTATGCAAGGGAGAGGAGCTGGGGCAGGGTGCAGGGAGAGCTGGGGGCAATACAAGGGGGAGCTGGGGTGGGATGCAGGGGGCAGTGTGGAGCGCTGGGGTGATGCAAAGGAGGGGATGCAGTGGGGGGAGCTGGGGCAGGGGACAGGGGATGCAGTGCGGGAGCTGGGGGTGGGGGACATGGGGAGATGCAAGGCAGGGGAGCTGGAGCAGGGTGCAGGGAGTGGGGTGCAGTGAGGGGAGCTGGGGGCAATGCAAGGGGGAGCTGGAGCGGGGTGCAGGGAGAGGGGATGCAGTGGGGGACGTGGGGGGGATGCAAGGCAGGGGAGCTGGGACAGGTGCAGAGGGTAGGGTGCAAAGGGGGGGAGGCGGGGGCACCGCCCTGTAGATGCAGCCCTTGAAGGGCCGTACCAATGCCCCGGCCGGAGGGGGGGGGCGCAAAGCCCCTTTCGCGCAGGCCGAAAGCAGTTCCCCTTCTGCGGCCCGCTTGGTACGTTCCGGGGCCGAACCAGCCCGGTGGAGGCGGTTAGGCCCCGCCCACGGCTCCTGGGCCGTACCATCCGGCGGCCCGAGTGCCCCGCTGGGCGGCGCGGTGGTGCGGTCCGACATGGCGGCGGTGCGGGGGCGCTAGCGGCGGGCGCGATGCACTTCTCCATCCCCGAGACCGAGAGCCGCGGCGCGGAGGGCGGCGCCGCCTACGTGGTGAGGGGCCCGTCCCGGGGGGGTTTGTCTCCCCGGGGAGCTGGGGGCACGGGGGGGTCTGTCCCCCTGGGGGGCATTGGGGGGGGCCTGTCTCACTGGGGGGCACGGGGGCATTCGGGGGGGGTCTGTCCCCCTGGGGGGCACGGGGGCATTCGGGGGGTCTGTCTCGCTGGGGGGCATTGCGGGGTCTGTCCCCCTGGGGGGCATTGGGGGGGGCCTGTCCCCCTGGGGGGCACGGGGGCATTCGGGGGTCTGTCTCGCTGGGGGCATTGGGGGGTCTGTCCCCCTGGGGGGCACGGGGGCATTCGGGGGGTCTGTCTCACTGGGGGGCACGGGGGCATTGGGGGGGTCTGTCCCCCTGGGGGGCACTGGGGCATTGGGGGGGCCTGTCTCACTGGGGGGGCACGGGGGCATTCGGGGGGTCTGTCTCGCTGGGGGGCATTGGGGGGTTTGTCTCCTTGGGAGGCATTGGGGGGGTCTGTCTCACTGGGGGTGCTGGGGGACATTGGGGGGGTCTGTCTTGCTGGGAGCACGGGGGGTCTGTCTCACTGGGGGTGCTGAGGGACACGGGGGGGTCTGTCTCCCTGGGGAACACGGGGGGGTCTGTCTCACTGGGGGGCATTGAGGGGGGTCTGTCTCACTGGGGGTGCTGGGGGACATTGGGGGGGTCTGTCTTGCTGGGAGCACGGGGGGTCTGTCTCACTGGGGGTGCTGAGGGACACAGGGGGGGTCTGTCTCTCTGGGGAACACGGGGGGGGGTCTGTCTCGCTGGGGGGCATTGGGGGGGGTCTGTCTCACTGGGGTGCTGGGGGACACGGGGTCTGTCCCCCTGGGGGGCACGGGGGCATTCGGGGGTCTGTCTCACTGGGGGGCATTCGGGGGTCTGTCCCCCTGGGGGGCACGGGGGCATTCGGGGGTCTGTCCCCCTGGGGGGCACGGGGGCATTCGGGGGGTCTGTCTCGCTGGGGGGCATTCGGGGGGTCTGTCTCGCTGGGGGGCATTGGGGGGTCTGTCCCCCTGGGGGGCACGGGGGCATTCGGGGGGTCTGTCTCGCTGGGGGGCACGGGGGCATTCGGGAGTCTGTCTCACTGGGGGGCACGGGGGCATTGGGGGGGTCTGTCCCCTTGGGGGGCACGGGGGCATTGGGGGGGCCTGTCTCACTGGGAGGGCACGGGGGCATTCGGGGGGTCTGTCTCGCTGGGGGGCATTGGGGGGTTTGTCTCCTTGGGAGGCATTGGGGGGGTCTGTCTTGCTGGGAGCACGGAGGGTCTGTCTCACTGGGGGTGCTGAGGGACACGAGGGGGGGTCTTTCTCCCTGGGGAACACGGGGGGGGTCTGTCTCGCTGGGGGGCATGGGGGGTCTTTCTCCCTGGGGGGCATTGGGGGGTCTGTCTCACTGGGGGTGCTGAGGGACACGGGGGGGGTCTGTCTCCCTGGGGAACACGGGGGGGTCTGTCTCGCTGGGGGGCATTGGGGGGGGTCTGTCTCACTGGGTTGCTGGGGGACATTGGGGGTCTGTCTCACTGGGGGGTAGGGATGTAATGGTGAAGTCGATAAACCGGTAAGCAAAGGCTTGTAGGTTAATGCCATAGACCAGGGGTTCCCAAACTTTTTGACACAGGGACCAGTAAATCCATTCATGAGCTTTTGGAGGACCAGTAACATTCATTTACATATTTGCATATTCATTAAGCAAATGATGAATATTCAAATAAGTTCGTTCTGGTCCTCCCGAAGCCCCCAGTGCCAGCGTTAGCAAAGCTTTTGATACGGTCACCCACAATATTCTTGCCAGCAGGTTAAGGGAATATGGATTGGATAAATGGACTGTAAGATGGATAGAAAGCTGGCTAGATCAGGGTTTCCCAAACTTTTTACTTTACTTGGAACTCGTTTTTTTTTTTTCAGTACTGTTTTTTGCAGCACAAAAATATAAACGCATATAAAAAAAAAAAAAGAATAAATTTTCAGTGTTTCACCCGGCTGCTTCCTCCACCCAGCCTGGGCCAGGGCTTGGGGGACCTGGCACTGCATGGGCACTCCAGGAGGCGGGAGCAGAAGCAGATTGGGGGTAGGG
Organism: Pelochelys cantorii; assembly: GCA_032595735.1. Classification (NCBI taxonomy): domain Eukaryota; kingdom Metazoa; phylum Chordata; order Testudines; family Trionychidae; genus Pelochelys; species Pelochelys cantorii. Next base: position 346,874 of record CM064328.1, read on the forward strand.
TATCTGTCTAGGAGGGAGGTGCAAGGAGGGGTAGGGTTGCCAGGTGTCCAGTTTTGTACCGGACAGTCCGGTATTTGAGGGTTCTGTCCAGGAAACAAATTGAGAAAATACCAGACTTATAAAATGTCTGGTATTTTCTAATTAGGTAAGTTTTATTATTATTAGGTGTATCAGTCCGTAGCTGCGAACTGCCTGGCTGGTAGATGTGCTCACGCTGCGTGAGCATATCTACCAGGCAGGCAGTTCGCAACTACTCAAGGGAGCGTATGGGGTAGGGGGGGCAAAATGGAATCCCCGGGGCCGGACTCACTCCTGTGCCTGGGTCAGTCCTGCTTCTCGTCAGCCGATTCGCTTCCTCCCGATCTCCCCTATCCAGCCCTGCTGCCCCCGTCCAGCCCTGCTTCCAGCGGCCAGTCCCCCCCCCCCATCTCCCCCGGTCAGTCCCACTCCCCCCAACGACCCACCCGACCAGCCCCGCTGCCCCCGTCCAGCCCTGCTTCTGGCGGCTGGTTCTCCCATTCTCCTCCTCCCAATCTCCCCCGGCTAGCCCCCCTCCCTGCGCCAGCCCTGGTTCCGCTGCCCGCCCCAATCTCCGCTGGACAGCCCCGCTGCCCCCAACCCTGCTTCCGCTGGCCGCCCACTCCCCCTCCCCTGCCCCGATCTCCGCGGGGCAGGCCCGCTGCCCCCAACCCTGCTTCCCGGCGGCAGGTTCCCCCCCTCCCCCCTCCACACACACCTCCTCCCAGCCCACCCTGCCCTGTTCCCCTCCCACAGCCACGCTGAGGCCCGGTATTTTTTTCCCGCGGCCCGGTACCGGGCCGCAGCCCATAGTTTGGGAAATGCTGCCATAGACTACATGCATTTCCACCCCTGCCCCCAGCAAATTCTTTAGCAGGCTGGCCAGCAGCCTGGCTCAGTCCTGGCTCACTGGGTCCGGGACCTACCCCCGCTGCGGCTCTACATTCAGAGTGTATTAGGAGCCAGGCGGGCAGGCAGCCCGGATCAGTTCTGGCTCGTGCCAGGTCCGGGAGCTCAGACACCCTTCCCAGACAGAGTTTATCCGAGGCAGCAGCACAGGGCAACAGGCAATCAGTCCGTGAGGGGAGCTTGTTTTTAAACAGATCAGTTCCCACCTGGCACCCTGAAGCAGAGGCAGCACCGTGGAGTGGAAGGGGGCTCCTCGAGAGTGAACTGGCTGCTGGCCCCACTCCCGGGGGCTATAGAATAGTCGACTAACTGATAAGAATTAATGTGTTACTTGACTAATCAATTAACTGATATTTAACATCCCTACTGGGAGATACTGGAAGGAATCTGTGGTGCTGGGTGTCCTATCTCACTCGGGGTGCTGGGGGGTCTGTCAGACCCAGCTGGTGGCTCTGGGGGCTGTATCCTGGCCCCGGCAGTGGAGTCTGGTCTGGGGCATGGGTGTGGTGCAGAATGCCATGGGGCTGAGGGGCTGCTGATATCTGTGCAGGGCCGGCCCTGAGCAGGGGGGTTGTTGCTGTGCCCATTTGGCTGCCTGTTGGGTCCCAGCTAGCCAGGGTTGTGGTGGGGCTCTCAGTGTGCACCCTGCACTCCCATTACCCCCAAACAGGCACACTGCTACCCCTTCCCGGAAGGGGCTGGATTGTGCTCTCCCCAAACCCCTGGAGCAGGTGAGGTGCTGTGCTGGCTGCTACCCCAATGTCACTTGCACATTCTGACTTAGAAGTGGTCACCATGGTCCTCAGATGTTGGGGGGACCACGACATGGCCACTAAGAAATCTCTCCAGGGAGCCTGAGCCAATGAACAGCCCTGCAAGCAGGCAGAATGCTTGTTCACATGGCTAAATGTACATCTAGGGGTAGCCCTTCCAGAACAAGCCCTTTTTCTCTGGAGGTGGGTGACAGGGGAGGGATTGTGTGAGGATTACGTGTTGTGATCCCTCCCTCTGGGGCACCAGGTATTGGCCAATGTTGGCAGACAGCATACTGGGCTAGGTGGACCTTTGGTCTGACCAAGTCTGGCCGTTCTTATGTTATGTTCAAGGAAGTAGTGATTCTGGAAAGAATTTGGGGTGGACGATGTGGCCGAAAGCGCTACTGCAGATACTGAGATGCTTAAACAGGAATCTCAAGTCGGAGTCAAGTGGTTTTTATCTGTGTTTTTGGAACTATTGTGACGGCTGTTGGAGTATCCTGTGCAGTTCTGATGCCCACAAATTAAGAAGGATGTTGGTGATAAATTGGAGGGGCTTAGCGAAGAGGCACAAGAATTAATATGGGATTAGAAGATATTCCTTGTAGTGACCAAAGCTGTCCAGTCCTTAAGACAGTTTGGGGTGGCCACCCCAGACCCCGCCGTGGATGCCTCAACTGTGCTCAGGACAGGATTGTGTGATGTTAGTCCACAGAGCCAAGGGCAGCCTGAGGGATTAACTGGGGGGCCTGGCCATAGTCTCCCCCTCCCCCCACCGCTCTCTCTGCAGTGGCAGAAAGTGGAGCAACACAGGCTCAGGGGATGAGAGCATAGAAGGCTAGGGCCGGGTTTCTCTGCTTCCAGCCACCACGGTGAGTGTAGGGGGCCAACCCCTGGTGCCGCCCCATGCCAGGCCCCCCAGTAATCCACTGGCTTGCGTTGCTCGGGGGAGGGGGCTTCAGGAAAGGGGTGCAATGGGTGGGAGAGGGGGTGGAGCAGGAGCAGGAAGAGGCAGGGAAAGGAGTGGAGTGGAGGCAGGGTGGGGGCAGAGCAGGGGCAGGAAGAGGCAGAGGTGGGACTTGGGGCAGAAAGGGGGTTGCCCTGGGCCCCACACCCTCCTAGGACAGCCTTGATATAGGGATGTAATAGTATAGTCGATTAACTGATAAGTAAATTAATGCTATAGACTACACACATTTTCCCCCCACCCCTTGCCAGTACATTTTTTAGCAGGCTGGCCAGCAGCCCAGCTCAGTCCTGGCTTGCACTGAGTCCTGGACCTACTCCTGCTGCGGCTCTGCATTTAAAGTGTATTAAGAGCTAGGCGGGCAGGCAGCCTAGCTCATTTCTGGCTCGTGCCAGGTCCGGGAACTCAGACCCCTCCCTCCTTGCAGGGGCTGCCTGGGGACTATAGAATAGTTGACTAACTGATAAGAATTCATGAGGTTAATCGACTATTCAATTAACCAATATTTAACATTCCTACCTTGATAGTGACAAACTCAAGGAGCTCATCTGCTAACTTGACTAAAAGAAGGTAACCAGATGACTTGATCCCAGTCTTAAGTACATACAGGGAAATGCAGGTGTGTAATGTGTAATGGGCTCTTTAGGCTAGCTGAGGAAGGGCTAATATGATTCAGTGGTTGGAAGTTGAAACCAGACAGTCAGACTGGAAATAAGGTGAAAATGTTTAATGGTGAGAGGAATTAACCGCAAGGGCTATGATGGGTTCTCCCCCATTGGTTGCTTTTGGAAAAGAACTGCTCTAGGAACTAGTTTGGGGAGGTTCTCTGACTGTGCTAGGCAGGAGCTCAGACTACAGTCCTGAACATGTAGGATTGGAAGGGACCTTGATTGGTCATGTGGATCTCTAATTAGAACTACCTACTCCGTGCTGCGTGTAGCCGCGGGCACGGAGTTCGAACTAAGGGCATTTAAAAATGGCGCCCGCCTGGCAAGATGCAAATGAAGCCCGGGATATTTAAATCCTGGGCTTCATTTGCAACTTCGAATGACTACATTAGCCACCCTAGTTCGAACTAGGGTGGCAGTGTAGACGTACCCTTACTTTTTAACTATAAATATATAGATGATTGTATATTTATACTAGAAGAGTTACCTGCCATTGCCATGGTCCTTCCAGGCGGAGGGCGATGGGGTGGAGGGTAGAGCCTTGGTGATGTGGAGGGATGGCAGGGCAGAAGTCTGGGGGCATGTGAGAGTGAAGGTTGGGGGTCCCATCTGACAGGGCCCATCTCTCTCCCCCCAGCTTCTCCCATTCAGCAGAGGCCATCTCTCCCCCGTCGTAGTGCTGTAGCCAAGGTCCAGGGGAGAGGGGCTTGGAGCAGAGGGGCTACTTAGCTGGTCTGGTGGCATGTAAGAAGGTGAGCCCCAGTTTGCCACTCCCCCCCCTTGGTGGTGTGGCTGCCCCCCAGTAATCACTCTGCAGTAAAACTTTCCCCTGTGCTCGCTGCCCCCTCTGCAGTATTGCATCCCTCCAAACAGCAGCCCCCTCCTTCCCATGTTCTGGAAAACAGTCCCATTCCTAGCATATCCCATTTTCCTGGCAAAACCAAACCCTGACTGTTAAGGTAGGGTAAGAGGAAGCTGCATTCCAAATTTGGAGGCCCTAGCTTTTACCATTTAGGAGGAGTTCGTGAACAGACAGACGCACTCTAAAATATATATGTATGTTAGGGATGTTAAAAGGGTTTTTTTGTAAATGTGTAACCTTTGAAATTTTCAGTGGTTACACGTTTATATGCGGGGAAGGGGAAGGCAGCTCCAAGGAAGCTGGTATTTGTGGGGAGCTGGCTTTTAAGCAGGCTTTCCATGAGCACCTCCTCCTGGGGAACCACCTGCCCCCCTGTACTGCTGCCTCTGATAGAGAGGCAGCAACATGGGGAGTAGGGGAGCTTGCATGTAACTGTGAAGGTTAACCAATAAGCCCAGGCATCGGTTGCCTGTTTAACCATGTACACTGTCATATCCCTAAGATCATATATATATAGTAGCCCAACGTCTGAGACTCTGTAACGCTGAAATGCTGGCTGTTCCCTCTGGGCGGCGCTGTTGCCTGAGTCATGTCCTTCGCCTCCCGCTGTGGCGCTTAGCTGACTTCTGCGCCACTCAGCCGGGCCGCCGCGGGGGAGCAAGCGGTGCAGGCGGCCATTTGGGCGCCGCAGTCCCCATGCAGCATCCCCATGCTGCATGGGGAGTGCGGGGCCCAAACGGCTGCTTGTGCCGCTTGCTCCCCCGCGGTGGCCCGGCTGAGCAGCGCAGAAGTCAGCCGAGCACCACGGCGGGAGCGGAAGGAGGTGGGGCGGTGATGTACACGGCCAGGGGGCAGGGCCTGGCCGTGAACATCACCGCCCCGCCCCCCCCTTCACCTCCCGCCATGGTGCTCAGCTGACTTCTGCGCCGCTCAGCCAGGTCACCACGCAGGAGCAAGTGGCGCAAGCAGCCGTTTGGGCTCCGCGGTCCCCCAAGTGAGAGTCAGGAGGAGGAGGAGAAGAGAAAGAGAGAGACGGAGAGAGAGGCAGGAGGCAGAGGAGAGCTGAGGGGGGGGGGAGGCAGGAGGAGGAGGGGAGAGAGAGAGACGGATGTGGAGGAGAGACCCGAAAATCCTGTCTTATGATGGGCTATTGGCTAGTAGAGAGAGAGTTAAACAGTGTGATGGGGAAGTGTGTGTGTGTGTGTGTGTGTTTATACAGAAATTCCTCATTTAACTATAGATGCATTTCTGAAAATGTTCGTGCTAAGTGAAAACGTGCTATGCGGGGTCAATTTTCCCATTAAAAATAATGGAAAAGGTGAGGGTTGCATTTCAGGTGGTGGTGGCAAAGTCAGTTTTTTGTTGGTGCTCGGTCATCAATGTTAACATTAGATATCTAGAAACACAAGATATCTAGCAACACAAGTCGCCACGGTTTGTTAAAACACAAAGATAAACACGTGAGTGAGAGGAGGAGCACTGTGACGACGTGTATTCATCTGCTCATGCGTATTACTACTGTTTTCACCAACTTATACCACCTCACGAAGTAGTCCGCCACTTGATTATTTTCGTGTTATTTCGGGGACGGTCGTGTTATTCGAAAAACGTTCCCTAAAAAAAAAATCGTGCTATCACGAAAACGTGTTAAGCGGGCACGTGTTAAACGAGTAATTACTGGATTATAAAAATGCACACACGCTCAGCAAAATGATCAAGTATTATTATTGTATTAACTACGGTTGATTAATAACTTAGTAAAAGCATCCTGATTGGTTAATGACTTAGGTTTATTATGGTGGGCTGACTTATTTAGCAAAGCTTTTGATATTATTATTATTTAAATATTTTTACCCTGCTCCTCTATTTAAAATATTCGAGGCGGCTTACAAAATTTTTTTAAACACAATACAAATATATATAAAAATTTAAAATACGAGACCCCAGAGGGACATAAAACCTGCTAAAAACATATAGAGAAGAGGAACACACACATACAGACTCAAACATTAATAAAAGCACGAGTAAAAAGGGTGGCTTTAGCCTGATGCCGAAACAATGCTAGCATTGGCGCCATGTGAATATCCTGAGGAAGAGAATTCCACAGCCTGGGAGCAAAGGCTGAGAAGGCCCTGTTCCGCGTAGATGTTAATCTTCTCTCTGCAAGTGGGGGAACACAAAGCAAAGCCTCCCCAGCTGACCTCAATCCCCAGGCAGGTTCATATAGGAGAAAACGATCCTTCAGATACCCCGGACCCAACCCATTTAAGGCTTTATAGGTCATAACTAAAACTTTAAATTGTGCCCGGAAACATACCAAAGCACTGGCATGATGTGCTCCATATTAACGAGTATTAGTTAAGACTCGAGCAGCCGCATTCTGAACCAGTTGAAGTTTCCGAAGGCTCTCTAGAGGCAGCCCCACGTAAAGTGCATTACAGTAATCCAGTCGGGATGTAACAAGAGCATGGATCACTGTGGCCAAGTCATGCTTGTTCAGGAAGGGTCGCAGCTGGCGGATCAGATGAAGCTACCCAAAGGCACTCCTGGCCACCGAAGGAATCTGGTTTTCAAATGTTAAAAAAGAGTCCAGGAGGACTCCCAAGCTGCGTACCTGTTCTTTCAGGGGGAGAGTAACCCCATCTAGAACAGGTGCCACTCCACATTCCCGAACAGATGGCCTCCCACAGTATTCTTGCCAGTAAGTTAAGGAAGTCTGGATTGGATAAATGGACTGTAAAGTGGCTGGAAAGCTGGCTTGACTTTTGGGCCCAAAAGCGATCAACAGCTTGATGTCTGGCTGGCAGTTGGTATTATGTGGATAAGTGTAAAGTAATGCACATTGGGAAAAATAACCCCAACTATACGTACAGTATGATGGGGGCTAATTTGGCTATGACAAATCAGGAAAGAGATCTTGGAGTTATCGTGGATAGTTCCCTGAAAACTTCCACACAGTGTGCAGCGGCGGTCAAAAAGGCAAATAGGATGCTAGGAATTATTAAGAAAGGGATAGAAAATAAGACAAAATATATTACTGCCCCTGTATAAAATTATCTTGAATACTGTGTACAGATGTGGTCTCCTCACCTCAAAAAAGATATTTTGGCCTTGGAAAGGGTTCAGAAAAGGGCAACTAAAATGATTAGGGGTTTGGAACGGGTCCCATATGAAGAGAGGTTAAAACGACTGGGACTCTTCAGTTTAGAAAAGAGGAGACTAAGGGGGGAGATGATAGAGTATATAAAATCATGAGTGGTATGGAGAGGGCGAATAAAGAAAAGTTATTTATTAGTTCCCATAATAGAAGAACTAGAGGACACCAAATGAAGTTAATGGGTAGCAGGTTTAAAACTAATAAAAGAAAGTTCTTCTTCACACAGCATGTAGTCAACCTGTGGAACTCCTTGCCAGAGGAGGCTGTGAAGGCTAGGACTATAACAGAGTTTAAAGAGAAGCTAGATAATTTCATGGAGGTTAGGTCCATAAAAGGCTATTAGCCAGGGGATAGAAATGGTGTCCCTGGCCTCTGTTTGTCAGAGGCTGGAGAAGGATGGCAGGAGACTAATCGCTTGATCATTGTCTTCGGTCCACCCTCTCTGGGGCACCTGGTGCTGGCCACTGTTGGCAGACAGGCTACTGGGCTAGATGGACCTTTGGTCTGACCCAGTACGGCCGTTCTTATGTTCTTATGTGGCGTGCGCCAACGGTTGGTTCTGGGGCCAGTTTTCTTCAACATCTTATAATGACGTGGATGAGGGGGTGGATTGCACCCTCAACAAGTTTGCAGATGACACTAAGCTAGTGGGAGAGGTAGATACATTGGAGGGCAGGGAGAGGGTCCAGAGTGACCTGGACAAATTGGAGGATTGGGCCAAAAGAAATCTGATGAGGGTCAACAAGGACAAGTGCAGAGTCCTGCACTTGGGACGGAATCCCAAGCCCTGTTACAGGCTGGGGACCGACTGGCTAAGTAGCAGTTCTGCAGAAAAGGACCTGGGGGTTACAGTGGATCAGAAGCTGGAGATGAGTCAACAGGGCGCCCTTGTAGCCAAGAAGGCTAATGGCATATTTGTTCACCTTGCCCCCTCCCCCGGTCACACCCTGTGGCATGTAGTTGCCTAGTCTCTGGTTTAGTTGTTATTTCGTGGGGAGGGGCTAGGTAGCGGTCGTGACTTGCTATATACCAGAAGTCACAGAAGTCCTTCAGGCCTTAAACTTTGTGTCTTTGCCCTAGACCAGGGTGGGCAATAATTTTTTGCCGGAGGCCACTTCAGAAATTTTTTAAGTGGCTCCGGGCTGCTTCGGGTCCAGGACACTTCCGTGCTTCCCTACCCACAGACCATGATTGGTCTGGGGGTGGGAGAGCACATGAAGTCTTTGCCCCCCCCCTCCCCTCAGAGGTTCCCCCTTGGTGCCCATGCCCCTGGTGGTGGGAGGAGACTTCGCATGCTCCGCCTTTTGCCCCCAGGCCAGTCAGTGCTTGGGGGCGGGGGAACACGTGAAGTCTCCCGTCTTCCAGGAGCGTGTGGCACTTCTAAGTGCTGCGTGCTCCTGGCAGGATAGAGGAAACTTTGTGCGCTTCCCCCCGCCTCCAGGCTCTAATTGGCAGGGCTTCCGCAGGCCGGATCAAACCGCTTCGTAGGCCGGATCCAGCCCGTGGAGGCCCTTTTGCCCACTCTGCATGTGCGCTGTGAGCCGCAGTCTGTTGTTGAAATGGGGGAAGTGTTGGCTTGGCAGCCCTGAGGCTTCTGTCGCCCCTGAAGTGTGGCAGTCCTGGCCGCTAAATGTTGCTTCCACATTGCTCTGGCCACTGTGGTAACTGGGGCATGGGCACTAGTGATGTAAAATCCCATGTCATTGATTAACTGATTAAAATGGGTGAGTGCCCTCCCCCCCCCCGCGGGGTGCTCGGCCCTGCCACAGGCAGGGGCTGCACTGGAGCCCCCATGGGGCTGGAGCAACTCGCTGCCTTTGGCAGGCGGGGAGCTGCTCCAGCCCCACTGGTTAACCTTAACTGGTTAACCCACTGGTTAACCTTAACTGGTCAACCTTCACATTCCTAATGGGCACATGTTCTGGAGAGCAGAGCTGATACCATCCTTGGCCTGCAAGCGCCCACAGAACTGCGTGTTGGCTGGTAGCACTCATGCTGCATCTGACACTCTCTCCTCTGGAAACCATTGCCCCCCCCCCCCATCAGTCCCCGTGTATGGGGATCCCAGGGGCTCCTGTGGGCACTCCCCCTACCCGCTCTGGAGAAGAGATGTCATAGATTCCTAGGCCAAGACTGGAAAACTCAGATGAGGAGCTACTGGGTCCCAGAGCAGGGTTCCTCAGTTGGGGCTTGGGAGCCTGTCTGCATACCCTTGTTTCCTTGAAAATCTTGGCCAGGACCCTTCTGACATCTAGTGTGGGCTGCATGGCCCAGCCTTCCCCAGCAGTGTGTGGTCGAACAGGAACCCATGGTTAGAACACTTCCAGTTTCAGACCCCAAGTGCCAGGGACCACTCCGTAAAAGTGGAGCCTGAATTGTTCTGTCTTTCGCTTCTAGCCACTGGAGAGCATTCTGCCTTTGTCTGCTAGATTAAACAGCTCTCTGCTTTCAGAGCCCTTCTCTGCACTGAGATGTTATGAACTGTGAGCCAATCACCCTTACCGTTCTCTTTTAGGGATGTTAAAATGGTTACGTGGTTCAACAATAGTGGTTAAACTTAGTACCTGGCCCCACTACAGCTATGGGTCTTGCCACTTGTCCCCACCGTGGCCATGGGGTCCTGCTGCCTGGCCAACAGCCCTGTTGGTACTGCTCTAGCTCAGCGTGGCAAGGGCCAGTTAACTGGCAAGTGTACTGGTAAGCCTCATGCTTGCTGCTTAACATCCCTCTTCTCCCGAGTAAGCTAAAGAGACAGCTCTTTCCATCTCTTGCTGTGAGGTGGGGTTCCCAGCCTTCGCCAATCTAGTTCTCTTCGGTGTTCCAGCATCCTAGAACAAGCACGTGAAGCTCAGAGCTGGGTATGATGGTGCAGTCTTACCAATAAGTATCAGATATACCAGCTCCTTGAAATTCTCCTCTCTGCATTTCCCTGTATGGCAGGAAGGTCCCAGTGCTGTGTGACCAAAGCACAGGCAAATGTTTTCTAGCTCCTCTGACACCCCACACAGGCTGAGCTGTGACCAACAGCGTCCCTCCCAGAGCGCCAGCCGCCCCTCCCTCCCCCCGCTGCATCCTTCCTACTCTCGCTGGCTTGCACAATCCATCAGGTCAGGGTGGGATCTTCTGTAGCCTGTTGTGAACAGTACCAAGCTTCTCGCTGGTCCTTTCGGGACTCTTCTCTGGGGGACAAGGATCGCTGTGCCCTGGGAAGTGGATGTGCTGTCGTCCTGGGAGACGGTGAGGAGTCCTGCAATGGGGAATAGTTGGCTTGGCTGTTCCTGCGCCCTTTCCTTTGGGCACTGACCGCACTAGCTTGGCGAGGGCATGCCCTTCCCTAGGCCGAGGAAGGCAGGCTTACAGTAACAGCAGCAAGGTGGCAGGGCTAGTTGGGTTGGTGACCTGTGCATGAGCCCCTGCTACCCCAGAGTGTTGGGGCTTTCTGGTTGTAGGCGCTGCCCTCGGAAAGGCAACCTGGATGGAGTCCCCGTATGGGTGAGGCAACAAGGGCCATGCTCGCTGGGAATGGCGTCTGGCTGGCGTCTGTGCGCTCTCTCCCTAAGGGCTAGTGAGTGGCAGTGGGGGGGTGCGCTATGGCAGCCCACCCAGCTGTCCTGCTGACAGCATGCGCATTGTGGGGAGAGCTTGGGCAGCACCAGCGTTGGGCAGTCCTGTCAGGAGCAAGGGAGCGGCCAGCAGGCCTTGGGTCTGGGATGTTGGGGAGCAGTGGGGGTCTCAGGAAGGGTCCTGTGTGGAGATGGCCATTGGCATGTGCCCCGCCCAGCAGCTCTGCATATGCTGCGGTGTGTTCCTGGCCTGGGGGCAGCGAAGGGCTGTGCTGAGGCCTGGCCCCAGTTAGTTCTTCTTTGATTGGACTCCACTGGGTTTCTCCCTGTTTGGAAAGGGGCTGAGTCCTTCTCCCAGAATTCCCTCCATCCCTCCCTGGACCACTGCGCTGGCTCAGCCCTGGCTGTGTTGTGGGAGGGCAGTGCCCCTGAGAACTTGGCTGGGGTGCCAGAGTTGCCCCACCCGTAGCTTCTAGCCTGGCCCAGCAAAGCAAATCTGCTCGCTCGCTGCAGGCACTGGGCATAGGGCAGCGTGAAGCCAGTCCCTGTGCTGAGCTCCCATTGTGGGGCTTCGGTCCCCAGGCTCCCTGCTACTGCTCCGGCTGGCGCACTCTGCAGGATGCTGCTTCTGCTGCTGTGAGGAGCCGCGTGGGACACTCCAGCACTGCCTGGTCTGCCCGGAGGAGCTGGTTCCCAGGTGATGTCCAGGCAGGGAACCCTGGGCCGCTGCTCCCCACAGCTCCCATTGGCCAGGAATGGTGAACTGCGGCCCGTGGGAGCTGCGAATGGCTGTACCTGCAGAGGTGCCAGTGAATAAGGTGCCTGGCGGCCGGCCAGAGGCTAACCCTGGTGAACCCCATCCTGGCGGCTTGCCACCCACCCCTGCTCTGCCTGACCCAGTGGCTTCTTTGCTGCCTGGAGGAAGGAATTTGTGCTGCCTGTCTCGGAGGGGCTGGAGCACACAGCCTGGCTCAGGAGCTGGCCAGCCATTCCCCAGCTTCCTGTTTTGTTCAGCTGGAGTGTGAACGCCCTTCCAGCTGGGCTGCTGATTGGAGGAGCAGGGCCCTGGAGCATGGGAGCAGACTGAGGCAACGGTTTGGCAGCTTCCTGGGCGTCTAGTGCCCCTCACTGAGGGTTCGCATTGTGCTGCAGTTTGTGCCCTGCTTGCTCTAGACACAGCGTCTCTGTGCTGGCCGGGGAGGGAGGAGGCTGGTTTGGGAGCTCCTGGAGAGAAATCGGCACATGTTCTGCTGCCTCCACCTGGCCCTGGCCTTTCCTGCTGTTTGTTGGGGCTGAAGGGGCGTCGCTGCATGCCTAGCCTCGGACTGTGCGGGGTCACTTGGGCTCCTCCCAGCAGAGCCCTGCTATCTGACCCAGACTCCACTGCACACAACTACGAGGGGCTGGCTTTGGGGTGGGTCGCCGTCTCCTGCCTGTGGGGTCAGCACTGCAGGGCTGCATGCTCTGCTCCTGCCAGCCAGTGCTGCCCGCCTGGCTGCACTGTGCGTGCTGCTGAGTGAATGTGCCGGGGTGGAGCAATCTAGGACGCAGCACAGACCTGCTTCCTCATGGCTGTTTGATCGCCCGTTCTTTTTGTACCAGCAGTGGGCTGGAGCTTCAGCAGCACTTCTCCCTCCCTGGTGTTACTGCCCTGCTGCATGGGGAGGGAGCAGCCCAGTCCCCGCTCCACCTGCCTGTGGCCAGTGTCAGTGCAGAGGCCCGCCAGTCCGCTCTTCTCTGCGCCTAGCCCTGGCGGGGCAGCAGGTGCCCTGAAATGGGGACACCTGAAGACTGCCCGGGGAGCCCTGTGCCGGGGCTGGCATTGGCGTGGGGGAGCTGAATACCTGCCCTGCGGTTTCCTGGGGCTTGTGCCGATGGGCAGTGGGCTGGCCTGGGTGGGTGGCAGGGCAGCTGTGGCCAGGAGCCAGCCAACTGTGCACTGGAAAGCTGTGTCCAAGTGTGGGAAGCAGGCGTGTTCTCACTAGCGTGAGGTGCATCCTGGCGTGGGCTTTTCACATGTTGGGGGGCAAGGTTAGCACAGCCACATGCCCGTGGTAAAACCCTCTTCCTAGTGCAGACGTGGACAGGGGCTCCCTTTCTGCAACTGCACTGGACCATTGCTCCTTGCCTGGCGTTGTGGCTGCTTGCCAGGACTGGAACTGAGGCTGGGTTCCATGGGCTCTGACTTTGGGGATCCCTGCCAGTTTTGTGTTGCTCTGAAGATCTGTCTGAAATCAGCCCAAACTTGGGGGCCTGGGGGGGGCAGGCAGTGGCTGTCAGTGGTGCATAAACTCCCAAGTCCCAGGCAGCTGCTGAGGGGTCATTGTCCTGGCCCTAGAGCTGCCAACCTTGCAGAACTGGCCTGGAGGCTCTGGGAACTGGTATCACTCTCCTGGTGGCTAGTGGTAACAGGAGTCTGGGAGATTTTAAGGGGCTATTTTAAGCAAATGTTAAGTTACATAGTGAAAAAAATCTGAACAGCTTCGGTCAGATTTGGCAGCCCTACCTGGCCCCCTGAGCTCCCCATCTTGTTAGACCGGAAATTAAAAGGAGCAGTCATGATTCAAGTTGATTATGTCCCGTCCATTTTGGTACCACACAAGGAGTTCTCCAAATAAAGGGCCGGTTCTCTGCCCCTCTCTTGAGAAGGAGGGGATTAAGAGTAAAAGTAAAGGCAGTGGTGGTCTCTCTTTGATAGTCTCTTGGATTTGCCCTTTTGTGGCTTGGATTATCGGATGGTACGGTGTCTTTAATTGGCAGAGCTTGACAATTAGGGCAGTCTACTCGCCCGTGGCGAGTAGATTTTAGCGCGGTCAGCGCATGCGCAGCATGCCAAACCACGCGGCTGGCGAGCAGGGCTCGCCGCCGCTTGTCAAGCCCTGTTAATTGGGTTCTACCTTCAGCCCCTCCTCTTGGGGGGCACCCTACTTTAGAGTCTGCTAGCTTCCTTTCGAGTAGTGTGAGGGTGTGCCCTTCATGCAAGGGTTCCATGCTGGCAAGCTGCATAGGAGCTATTATAATGTATATCCCAAAGGAGAGAAGACAACGAGAAGATCAAAATGACGACTCCATGCATTAACAGCTGAGTAGTAGAGGCCACGAGAGGCAAAAAGGCATTCTTTCACATCTAGAAGTCAGATCCTAGCAAGGCCAAGAGGAAGGAAAGCAAACTCCAGCAGGTTAGGTGGGCAAGTACCGCTTGGGAATAGTGACCATAATATAATAACATTCAACATTCCTGTGGTGGGTAGAACACCTCAGCAGTCCAGCACCCTTGCATTTAATTTCAAAAAGGGGAATTACACAAAAATGAGGAGGCTAGTTAAACAGAAATTAAAAGGCACAGTGACCAGAGCCAAATCCCTGCAAGCTGCATGGAAACTTTTTAAAGACACTATAATAGAGGCCCAACTTAAATGTATACCCCAAATTAAAAAACATAGCAAGAGACCGAAAAAAGTGTCACCGTGGCTTAACCACCATGTAAAAGAAGCAGTGAGGGACAAAAAGGCATCTTTTAAGAAGTGGAAGTCCAATCGTAGTGCGATAAATAGAAAGGAACATAAACACTGTCAAATCAAGTGTAAAAATGTAATAAGAAAAGCAAAAAAAGATTGAGGAACAGCTAGCCAAAAACTCAAAAAGAAACAACAAAATGTTTTTTAAATACATTAGAAGCAGGAAGCCTGCTAAAAAACCTGTGGGTCCCCTAGACGATCGAACTATAAAAGGCGCAATCAAGGATGATAAAGCCATTGCGGAGAAACTAAATGATTTCTTTGCTTCAGTCTTCACGGCTGAGGACGTTGGGGAGATTCCCAAATCTGCACCATCCTTTGTGGGTGATGAATCTGAGGAACTGTCCCGGATTGAAGTGTCATTAGAGGAGGTTTTGGAACAAATAGAAAAACTTAATGTTAACCTATCCCTTAAATCGGCTTCCGTACCTAATGACTGGAAGGTAGCCAACGTGACACCAATATTTAAAAAGGGCTCTAGAGGCGATCCGGGCAATTACAGCGCTTGATCATTGTCTTCGGTCCACCCTCTCTGGGGCACCTGGTGCGGCCATTCTTATGTTCTAAGTATAAGGCAGGCCAAGAAAGAATTTGAGAAGCAATATGCCGAAGTAGGGATGTTAATTGCGGTTTTAAAAGCTAACTGGTTAAATTCTAAATGTAACCGGTTAATTCTGGACCAGTCCCCCGCCCACAGTGTGCCACAGCAGGCTGGCTGAGCTGGACCAACCCCCCCCCCCCACACACACCTGCAGTGTGCCGCAGCAGGCTGGCTAAGCTGGACCAGCCCCCCCCGCATGTGCAGTGTGCCACAGCAGGCTGGCTAAGCTGGACCAGCCCCCCCCGCCCGCAGTGTGCCACAGCAGGCTGGCTAAGCTGGACCAACCCCCCCCCCACACACCTGCAGTGTGCCACAGCAGGCTGGCTAAGCTGGACCAGCCCCCCCCCGCATGTGCAGTGTGCCACAGCAGGCTGGCTAAGCTGGACCAGCCCCCCCCGCCCGCAGTGTGCCACAGCAGGCTGGCAATTCCGCAGTGTTGAACTGCAGGCAGGGGGCTACACCAGCCAGGCCAGTACCACCTGTTTACTAGCTGCCCAGTAAGCAAGCCAGTAAGGCTCATGGAAAGGTTAACCCTTCACCTCTCTATGCCAAAGATGGCAAAACTACCAGTAAAGATTTTTTCCAAGTCCATCAGAAGCAGGAAGCCTGCTAAACAGGCCGTGTCAGTAGGAAGTTTTAATACAAATTGGTGAATTAAATAAAGTCACTAGGACCAGCTGGTATTCACCCAAGAGTTCTTAAGGAACTCAGATGTGAAATTGTGGCTCTACTAATTGTGGTATGAATAGAGCTCTGCAAATCCTAGAATCCCAGGGCTGGCCAGAGACCTCAGGAGTCATCGAGTCCAACCCCCTGCCCACAGCAGGACCAACCCCAACTCAATCATCCCAGCCAGGGCTTTGTCAAGCTGGGATTTAAAAACCTCTAGGGATGGAGATTCCTCCCCTCCCTAGGGAACCCAGCCCAGTGCTTCCCCACCCTCTAGGGAAATAGTCTTTCCTAATGTCCAACCTAGATCTCGTGCCCTGCAGCTTGAGCCCATTGCTCCTTGTTCTGCCATCCGTCACCACTGAGAACAGTCTCTCTCCAGCCTCTTTGGAACCTCCCTTCAGGAAGTTGAAGGCTGCTATCAAATCCCTCCTCACTCTTCTCTTCTGCAGACTAAAGAGGCCCAAACCCCTCAGCCTCTCCTCGTAGGTCATGTGCTCCAGCCCCCTCATCATTTTCTTTGCCCTCTGCTGGACCCTCTCCAATGCATCCACAGGCCACCTCAGGCCACACAAGTCTTTGAACCTTTGCCTTCCCCAAGCCCTGCAGCCCACAGAGTGCGCTAGGTACCTGGTCCCTGGATTGAGGGAAAGGTGTCCAAACCCTCCCCCGCCACCACCACGCACCTACAGATGGCATGTGGAGTGGAGCCTAGCACTGGCCAGCCGGCTCTGCACCTCCTGGGACAGCTCCATCACATGACCTTGGAAGGGGCGCTGCCGAAAGCTCACAGCCTCTGGTCTCTGGGAGCCCATCACCTCTGGGCCACACTAGGGATGTTAAGGACTAGCAAATGCTTATCGCATAGTCAGTTGACGAGTCAATTTCCCCCCCCCATCCTCCCCTTGCTGCCTCTATCAGAGGCAGCAAAGGTGGTTGGGGGGGGGGGGAAGAAGGGGTACTTAAAAGTGGCAGCACTGCACAGCTGAGCCCTGGATCAGCTGTGCAGCATTGCCTCACGTGGAGCCCAGGTCACCTTGGGACTCCCCAACTGATCCTGGGCTCCAGCACGGCATTTTCGTGGAACCCGGGATCAGCTGGGAAGTCCCTGGGTTTGGGGGAAATGCTGCATGGAACCCTCAGTCAGCTGGGGAGTCCCCAGCTGATCCCGGGTTCCAACCCCAGGCTCTGCGTGGCATTTCAAATTGGCAGTGCAGCATGGAGCCTGGGGTCAGCGAGAGTCCCCCGCTGACCCCGGGCTCCATGCTGCACTGCCGATTTGAAATGCACAGGAGCCACCACTGGGGACCCTTGTACATTTCAAAGCTGAGTTCCGCATTCCTCCTTTGAAATGTACAGGAGCCCCAGCGGGGCCCCAGCGCAGGCTCTTGCACATTTCAACGGAGGAGTGCAGAGGCGCCTCTCGATTAGTTGAGTAGTCGATGGAAATTCCATCGACTAGTCAGTTAAACGTTACTTAGCATCCTTAGGCCACACTGGCTCCCCAGGGACTGTATGAGGAATCTGCCCCTATCTCTGAGCGCTCCGTGGGGTTGGCCCAAGCTCTCCATGTGAAAGCTGGCACTGTCGCTCTCAGATGAGCAGGGCTATGTCTACACTGGCGGCTTCTTGCGCAAGAACATTTTGCGCAAGGGTTCTTGTGCAAGAAGTCTTGCACAAGAAAACGTTCACACTGCCATGTGCAAGCTGTGTTTTTGTGCAAGAGCGCCCATGGCAGTGTGGACGCTCTCTTGCGCAAGAAAGCTCTGATGGCCATTTTAGCCATAGGGCTTTCTTGCACAAGAAATCCCTGCCGAGTGTCCACACTGCCCTCTTGTGCAAGAGCTCCTGCGCAAGAGGGCTTACACCTGTTAAAAAAGAGTGTAGCTCTTGTGCAAGGAGCCCTCTCTTACCACGCCGTACTGTAAATTTCCTTGCGCAAGAGCGGGCGGGCAGTGTGGACGCTCTGCGGATTCTTGCGCAAGAATGGCTATACTTGCGTAAGAAGCCGCGAGTGTAGACATAGCCCAGGAGGCCAGGTTCTCCCCGACCCGCAGTGTCGGGCCTTGGCCCAGCCTGGGAGCAATCTCTGGGAGGAGCCCTTCTGTGGACCAGCCAGGCAAGAGCCTGTCTTCCTCTAGGGTGAGCTACACGGCTTCATCACCTCCTTAGGCTGAGCCGCTGGGCCTTTGGTCCCCCTGCTGCACTCAGTGAGTCCTGCTGAGACAGAGCCTGTGGGAGCAGCGTCTGTGGGGCCATGGAGCCATGGTAGGCAGACAGGCAAGTGCGTTAGTGGCCTGGCTCGTGGCACATAAGAACATAAGAACGGCCGTACCGGGTCAGACCAAAGGTCCATCTAGCCCAGTATCCTGTCTGCCGACAGTGGCCAGCACCAGGTGCCCCAGAGGGGGTGGACCGAAGACAATGATCAAGCGCTTTGTCTCCTGCCATCCCTCTCCAGCCTCTGTCAAACAGAGGCCAAGGACACCATTTTATCCCCTGGCTAATAGCCTTTTATGGACCTAACCTCCATGAAATTATCTAGCTTCTCTTTAAACTCTGTTATAGTCCTAGCCTTCACAGCCTCCTCTGGCAAGGAGTTCCACATGCTGACTACACGCTGTGTGAAGAAGAACTTTCTTTTATTAGTTTTAAACCTGCTACCCATTAATTTCATTTGGTGTCCTCTAGTTCTTCTATTTAGGGAACTAATAAATAACTTTTCTTTATCGGCCCTCTCCATACCACTCATGATTTTATACACCTCTATCATATCCCCCCTCAGTCTCCTCTTTTCTAAACTGAAAAGTCCCAGTCGCTTTAACCTCTCCTCATATGGGACCCGTTCCAAACCCCTAATCAATTTAGTTGCCCTTTTCTGAACCCTTTCCAAGGCCAAAATATCTTTTTTGAGGTGAGGAGACCACATCTGTACACAGTATTCAAGATGTGGGCGTACCATAGTTTTATACAGGGGCAGTAAGATATTCCGGGTCTTATTTTCTATCCCTTTCTTAATAATACCTAGCATCCTATTTGCCTTTTTGACCGCCGCTGCACACTGTGTGGAAGTTTTCAGAGAACTGTCCACGATAACTCCAAGATCTCTTTCCTGATTTGTCGTAGCCAAATTAGCCCCCATCATACTGTACGTATAGTTGGGGTTATTTTTCCCAATGTGCATTACTTTACACTTATCCACATTAAATTTCATTTGCCATTTCGTTGCCCAATCACTCAGTTTGGTGAGATCTTCTTGGAGTCCCTTACAGTCTGCTTCTGTCTTGACTATCCTAAACAGTTTGGTATCATCCGCAAACTTTACCACCTCACTGCTTACCCCTTTCTCCAGATCATTTATGAATAAGTTGAACAGGATTGGTCCTAGGACTGACCCTTGGGGGACACCACTAGTTACCCCTCTCCACTCTGTAAATTTACCATTTATTCCTACCCTTTGTTTCCTGTCTTTTAACCAGTTCTCAATCCAAGAAAGGACCTTCCCTCTTATCCCATGGCCATGTAATTTACACAAGAGCCTTTGGTGAGGGACCTTGTCAAAGGCTTTCTGGAAATCTAAGTATACTATATCTACTGGATCCCCCTTGTCCGCATGTTTGTTAACCCCTTCAAAGAACTCTAATAGATTAGTAAGACAGGATTTCCCTTTACAAAACCCATGTTGACTTTTGTCCAACAAATTATGTTCTTCTACATGCTTCACAATTTTATTCTTTACTATTGTTTCGACTAATTTGCCTGGTACTGAAGTTAGACTTACCGGTCTGTAATTGCCCGGATCGCCTCTAGAGCCCTTTTTAAATATTGGTGTCACGTTGGCTACCTTCCAGTCATTAGGTACGGAAGCCGATTTAAGGGATAGGTTACAAACCACAGATAAGAGTTCAGCAATTTCCCATTTGAGTTCTTTTAGAACCCTTGGATGAATGCCATCCGGTCCCGGAGATTTGTTAACATTAAGTTTTTCTATTTGTTCCAAAACCTCCTCTAATGACACTTCAATCCGGGACAGTTCCTCAGATTCATTACCCACAAAGGACGGTGCAGATTTGGGAATCTCCCCAACGTCCTCAGCCGTGAAGACTGAAGCAAAGAAATCATTTAGTTTCTCCGCAATGGCTTTATCGTCCTTGATTGCGCCTTTTATAGTTCGATCGTCTAGGGGACCCACAGGTTTTTTAGCAGGCTTCCTGCTTCTAATGTACTTAAAAAACATTTTGTTATTTCTTTTTGAGTTTTTGGCTAGCTGTTCCTCAAAATCTTTTTTTGCTTTTCTTATTACATTTTTACACTTGATTTGACAGTGTTTATGTTCCTTTCTATTTATCTCACTAGGATTGGACTTCCACTTCTTAAAAGATGCCTTTTTGTCCCTCACTGCTTCTTTTACATGGTGGTTAAGCCACGGTGACTCTTTTTTAGGTCTCTTGCTATGTTTTTTAATTTGGGGTATACATTTAAGTTGGGCCTCTATTATGGTGTCTTTAAGAAGTTTCCATGCAGCTTGCAGGGATTTGGCTCTAGTCACTGTGCCTTTTAATTTCTGTTTAACTAACCTCCTCATTTTTGTGTAATTCCCCTTTTTGAAATTAAATGCCAGGGTGCTGGTCTGCTGAGGTGTTCTTCCCACCACAGGAATGTTGAATGTTATTATATTATGGTCACTATTCCCAAGCGGTCCTGTAACGGTTATTTCCTGGACCTGTTCCTGCGCTCCACTCAGGACTAAATCGAGAATTGCCTCTCCCCTTGTGGGTTCCTGCACTAGCTGCTCCAAGAAGCAGTCATTTAAGCCATTGAGAAATTTTATCTCCGCTTCTCTTCCTGAGGTGACATGTATCCAGTCAATATGGGGGTAATTAAAATCCCCCATTATTATAGAGTTCTTTGTTTTGGTAGCCTCTCTAATCTCCCTCAGCATTTCAATGTCAGTATACCTGTCCTGGTCAGGTGGTCGGTAATATATCCCTACTGCTAATTTCTTATTTTTGGAGCATAGAATTACTATCCATAGCGATTCTATTGAACATGTTGATTCATTTAATATTTTTATTTCATTTGATTCTACATTATCTTTCACATACAGTGCCACTCCACCACCCACCCGGCCTGCTCTATCCTTTCGATATATTTTATATCCCGGTATGATTGTGTCCCACAGATTTTCCTCATTCCACCAGGTTTCAGTGATGCCTATTATGTCAACCTCCTCATTTAATACTAGGTACTCTAGTTCACCCATCTTATTAGTCAGACTCCTAGCATTTGTGTAGAAGCACTTTAAAAATTTGCCACTGCTTATTTGTCTGCCCTTCCCTGATGCATTGGATTCCTTTGTACACGGTTGTTTGTCTGCTCTGGCCCATGGTTTGCCCTCTCCCCTCCTCTCTTTCTGACTACAGCTTAGAGAATCTCTATCAATGGATTCTCCTCTAAGAGTAGTCTCCCTCCGATTTACGTGCATCTCCACACCAATCGGCTTTCCCCCATCTCTCAGTTTAAAAACTGCTCTACGGCCTTTTTAATGTTTAGTGCCAGCAGTCTGGTTCCACCCTGGTTTAGGTGGAGCCCATCCTTCCTGTATAGGCTCCCCCTCTCCCAAAAGTGTCCCCAGTTCCTAATAAATCCAAACCCCTCTTCCCTACACCATCGTCTCATCCACGCATTGAGATTCTGAATCTCTGCCTGCCTACCCGGCCCTGCGCGTGGAACCGGAAGCATTTCCGAGAACGCCACCATAGAGGTCCTGGATTTCAGTCTCTTTCCTAGCAGCCTAAATTTGGCCTCCAGGACATCTCTCCTACCCTTCCCTACGTCATTGGTACCTACATGTACCACGACCACCGGCTCCTCCCCAGCACTACACATAAGTCTATCTAGATGCCTCGAGAGATCCGCAACCTTCGCACCAGGCAGGCAAGTGACCATACGGTTCTCCCGGTCATCACAAACCCAACTATCTATGTTTCTAACGATCGAATCACCCACTACTAACACCTGCCTCTTCCGAACTGGCTTTCCCTCCCCCTCAGAGGTATCCTCAGTGCGAGAGGATACCGCAACATCCTCTGGGAGGAGGGTCCCAACTACGGGATGGTTTCCCTCTGCTCCCATTGAATGCTCTGTTCCCTTGAGACTTTCATCCTCCTTAAGAGCACTGGGGCTCTCAGACTGGAGGTGGGACAGTACTACAGTGTCCCAGAAAGTCTCATCCACAAATCTCTCTACCTCCCTTAGCTCCTCCAGTTCAGCCACCCTGGCCTCCAAAGCCCGAACTCGGTCTCTGAGGGTCAGGAGCTCCTTGCAACGGGTGCACACATACGCCACCCGCCCACAGGGCAGGTAATCATACATGTTACACTCGACGCAATAAACAGGATAGCCCCCACTCTGCTGCTGGGCTTCTGTCTCCATTTTTCTAATGAACAAGTTTAAGTATAAACTGGGATTCTTTTTAAACCTCTGGAATATAGATTACGATAAGAGTTATGTTTTAAAGAAGGCCAGAAGTCACTAGTGCCCTCTAACCTCCCCCTCTAAACTCCCTCTCCAAACTCCCTGTTAGCAATTCCTGTTCGCAAGCTCCCTGGTCCCTGAGTCACAGGCTTATATAGCTCTGGTAGCCCCTCCCCCTGACTGAGGCTTAGCCAATTAACAGAGGCTTCTAGATTTCAAACCTTTTAGAAGCTCCTTCAAGCAATCAAACAATCAAACCAACCAACCAAACAGATAAACACAAGCTCTGCACACAGCAAATAACTCCCCCACACACAAACACACACTCCAGACAGCCACTTACCACAAGGGTCCCGTTTTTACTCCTCTTTCACCTGGAGAACTCCCTCTCCAAACTCCCTGTTAGCAATTCCTGTTCGCCAGGAATTGCCCCTTAGCACAGGCAGTCATTGATTAGCACAAAGAAAGTTACTGCAGAGTCCATTCTGGTCAACACAAATCTTTTACCCTCTGACCCCACCGTGTCCCAGATCATGTGTGCCCGACTCCTCCAGCAGCCAAACCTTCCCCCACCCCCAGCGCTTCCCCAGTGGGGCATGCCCAACCTGGCTTCCTGCTGAGAACACCGGGTTCTAGGTATCAAAATCCTGGTGACTGGGTTTGCCGTTCGAAATCTCCGTTAGTAGGGCCAAGCCCCTGGCACCTTGGAGCCATACATCCCTGAGTCGCTGCGGAGGCCCAGAGAGTGAACAACCTTCCCAGCCCTCGCTAATGCTGCAGTACACGGGAAACTGAGGCACACATCCAATCCATATTGCAGAAGTTCCCACTTTGTCACAGAGGTGGAGCACTGGCAGGGCACCTGCAGAGTTGCTGGTGTCATGTCAGCCCCCCAACTCACCCATGCTGGCCCCTGCTGCTCTGGAGCCGCCTGTGCTGGCCCCCTCTCCCATTCCCCTTAGCCACGGTGCCGTGGAGTGAGTGTCTGCTGCAGCCCAGGCCTGGTCTGTGGAGTGCTGCATGGCTGGGACAGGGTGGAGGTTCTCCTAGGCCCCTTTGCAGTCTGGCTGCAGTGTGGCTTTGCTCCACAATGGCCGCTAGCCTTCATGCTGGGGGCAGAAGGGTGCCCTCCCTCCTCCCTATGCTCCCCATGTCTGTGCTGCTACCCTGAGAGTCCCCTGCCGCTGCTGAGAGGGTGGTACTTCTCTGGGGCTGGCAGCAAGGGCTGTACCAGCCAGGCTGAGAGCCCTGCTGGGGAATTGCCCCCTTGCCTGCAGATTGCCTGCCTTGTGGGTGGGCTCCCTGTGCCTTGGGGGTGTGACTAGGGAAAGAGGCTCTGGGGTCTCACGGCTTCACACCACTGCACCATTCCCTGCACTGTGTCTGGCTGGGCTGTGAGCCGAGGCAGCCTCTGGCGCGCTGCCCTCCCTGCACATCCCTCAGCTCCTCATTGGCATTCCAGGCAGGGCCGCCTCTGCCTCTGCATGGCACAGCTCCTTGCTGCCTTGAGGCACTGCCCTTGGCACTGGCAGAGTTAGTTCCCCTGGCTTCTGGGGCATGCCAGTGTAGTAGAGACCAAGCAGGCCTGGCAGGGAGTGAGTGGTCCCTGACCCTGCCCTCCTTGGGCAACTGCCGACCCACAGCGCCCTGCTATCCCACCCTGGGCATGCTCTCCCAGGTCTGCCAGGGAGGGGGTCCTGGATGCCACTCTCACGGCAAAGGGACTACAAGCCTGTCCTATGGTAGCCAAGCACGCTGTCCCTGTGAGCGTGGGAAGGGCTTTGGCACCTCAGGGCCAGCTGTTGGGCTGGCTGCCCCAGGACTGAGGGAAGGAGCCCCTTGAGCTGTTGCAGAGCTGGAGCCCGTGTGGGAGTTCCATGCCAGGCAGGGGTAGAGCACGGCTGGAGATGCTAGACCGATCAGCCCTGGCAAGGTCCTTGGACCCGAGTCAGATCACCTGTCAGGCTTCCTGCTGACTAGCTAGACACGTTCAGATTGGAACTAAGGGGGAAAGGTGTCAGAGTAGTTAACCACTGGAGCAGCTTGTTCAGTTCTTGGGTAAGGATGTTAAAGACGAGTCGACTATCTGATGAGCAGATGCTTATCGGATAGTCAGTCGACTAGTCGATTCCCCTCCCCTTGCTGCCACTATCAGATATGCCGAGGTGGCGTTTCAAAGCGGCAATGCCAGCTGGGGACTCCGCAGCTGATCCCGGGCTCAATGTGGCATTTCCACGGAAGTCAGGATCAGCTGGATACTCCCCAGCTGACCCTGGGTTCTGGGGAAATGCCACGTGGAATCCGCGGTCAGCTGGGGAGTATCCAGCTGATCCTGTGTTCTGCTGAAATGCGGCACGGAGCCCAGGATTCCCAGCTGACCCCGGGCTCTGCGTGGCATTTCAAATCCGCAGCGCAGCATGGAGCCCAGGGTCAGCCTGGTGTCCCCGGGCTCCATGCAGGCACTTCCGCTTTGAAATGCACAAGAGACCCCACTGGAGACTCTTGTACATTTCAAAGCTGGCACCCGCCTGCAGCCCAGAGTGGGCGGGACTTTCCGCTGGCCCCAGGCTGCAGGCAGAGTTCCACATTCCTCCTCTGAAATGTACAAGAGCCCCCCGCTGGGCTCACACTGGGGCTCTTGTACATTTCAGAGGAGGAATGCGGAAGTGCCTATCGACTAGTCGAGTAGTGGATGGAAATTCCATCGACTACTCAAGTCAATTAACCGCAATTTAACATTCTTAGTCTTGGAGGATTCTGCACCCCTGGCCATTTTAAAATCCAGATTGTCTGCTTTTCTATTAGCTCTGCCCTTGGATTTATTGTGGGGCAACCCTGTAGGCTGTGTGATACAGGTGCTCTGACTGGGTGATCACAGGATCCTGTCTTGCCCTGCAGTCTATGACTCTGTATAGCCCAGGCACCCTTCCTTAAACCCCGTTCGGAAGCACCTCCTGGCAGACTGCCCTTCTGCTTGCCCTGCTGAAATCTAGGCACTCATACTAGCACTCTTCCGGGCTGTCTTTGGCATGCCACAAGTTGTCAGCAGCATTTGTGAGCCAGAGGTAGGAACATGGGACGGGAAGGGGCCTCTGCGGGCAGGGCATAGAACATAAACAGGAGCAGTGGTCCAGCTAGCCCTGCATCCTGTAAAGAGAGTCAGTAGCCAATGCCGGGTGTTTCAGAGGGAGTGACCAGAAGTGGGCAGTTTATCAGGTGATCCAGCCCTTGCTGTCTAGTCCCAGTTTCTGGAAGTCAGAGGTAGGGGACACCCAAAGCACAGAGTTGTGTCCTGACCGTCGTGGCCAATGGCCATTGAACTTCTAGCACTCTTTGGTTTCAGCTCAGTTCTACACAGCATCTCCTGGAAGTGAGTTCCACAGCTCCATTGTGCTCTGTTCTGTTTGCTTTGGGAGCAGCTGGACAGGACACTGGGCTGGAGGGACCTTTGGTCTGACCCGGTGCAGTCATTCTGTGATGTGTGAAGAACTACTTCCTTACATTTCTCACACCTGCCACCAGAGCCATCCCTTCGGCAGTGCAAATTGGGGTGGCCACTCTGAGCCCTGCGCTTTGGGGTCCTCGTGGTGCTTGGCTGGCATGGTGTCACTTCCACAGGACTTGCTGTTTTATTGGCAGCGGGGATAGCGCCTGGCCCAGTCACCTGTGCTTTGGTGAAGTGAGTCCCCTGCCCTGGCTGGAGCCCTACGCCACTGTGGCACTATTGCCAACGGTAGGCCAGATCCGTCCCGCTAGCACAGCTGCTGATACAGAGTGGGGACCCCAAACCCATGGGGGCTGATTTGTCCTGGACCCCACATTCTCCTAGGGATGGTCCTGCCTGCTAATGTAATTGAGTGAGACTGGTTCATGTGTTAAGTGAATGGGTAAATTACATTTCCTTATTCACTTATTTCACACCCAGTCACGAGTGTACAGACCTCTGTCATATCCCCAAGGTCATCTCTGAGAAGTCCCAGTCTTATTCATCTCTCTTCCTATAGCGTCACTTCCATACTCCGAATCATTTCCTCAGCCAGGGTCCCTGCCTTCCATGTCCCTGCGCTGGCTGCAGAGGCCATAGGTGGCTGACTCTGAACTGGGCGAGCTTGGGCAGGGGAGGGGTACTTTGCGCGTTGCCTGGAAACTGGGCAGTGGAAGTGGCAAGATTTTGCTGGGGATGGGAGGCGGAGCATGTAAAATCTCTCACCTCCCTCCCTCCTCTGGGGCTTGCAGCGTCCAGAGAGCTCTTCTGAGTGCAAAGGAGGGGAGGGGAGGGGAGGGGCAGGGCAGGCAGAGAGCCTGGCAGAGGCTCTGGTGGCTTGGTGAGCTGGATTTGTCCTGCGGGCCATATTTTGCTCACATGGTCTCTGAGGGCCATGAGTGCATGTATGAGCCACCTGCCCACAAGGCGGCCTGCTGCATTCAGTGCAGTGCAGGGGACAGTCCCCACTCTGCCTGCGTTCCTTTTTTGCCTGCTGGGGAGTTTGCGCCAGCTTTTGCCCTGGGATGGGGAGCAGGGGAATTGGCCTAAGATTAGAGAATGATTCTTAGGTGTATCGGGCTGTCATAGAATCATAGAGCTGGAAGAGACCTCAGGAGGTCATCAAGTCCAGCCCCCTGCCCAAGCAGGACCAATCCCAACTAAATCAAGCCAGCCAGGGCTTTGTCAAGCCGAGACGTAAAAACCTCTAGGGATGGAGATTCCACCCCCTCCCTAGGGAACCCATCCCAGTACTTCACCGTCCTCCTAGGGAAATAGTTTTTCCTAATCTCCAACCTAGACCTCCTCCCCCCCTGCAACTGAGAGCTTTGCTCCTTGTTCTGCCATCTGTCACCACTAAGAACAGCCTTTCTCCATCCTTGTTGGAGCCCCCCTTCAGGAAGTTGAAGGCTGCTCTCAAATCCCCCCTCACTCTTCTCTTCTGCAGACTGAACAAACCCAAATCCCTCAGTCTCTCCTCATAGCTCATGTGCTCCAGCCCCCTAATCTTTTTGGTTGCCCACTTCTGGGCTTCCTGCAATGTGTCCACATCCTTTCTGTAGTGGGGGGCCCAGAACTGGACACAGTACTCCACATGTGGCCTCACCAGAGCCGAATAAAGGGGAATAATCACTTCTCTGGATCTGCTGGCAGTGCTCCTCCTAATGCACCCCAATATGCCATTAGCCTTCTTGGCTACAAGAGCACACTGTTGACTCATCTCCAGCTTCTCATCCACTGTAACCCCCAGGTCCTTTTCTGCTAAACTGCTACTTAGCCAGTTGGTCTCCAGCCTGTAACAGGGCTTGGGATTCTTCTGTCCCAAGTGCAGGACTCTACACTTGTCCTTGTTGAACCTCATCAGATTTCTTTTGGTCCAATCCTCTAATCTGTCCAGGTCACTCTGGACCCTCTCCCTGCCCTCCAGCATATCTACCTCTCCCCCTAGCTTAGTGTCCTCTGTGAACTTGCTGAGGGTGCAATCCATCCCCTCAGCCAGGTCATTAATAAAGATGTTGAACAAAACCGGTCCTAGAACCGATCCTTGGGAGTGCGATCCTTGGGGCACTCTGCTCGAAACCGATCACCAACCTGACATCGAG
Organism: Pelochelys cantorii; assembly: GCA_032595735.1. Taxonomy (NCBI): domain Eukaryota; kingdom Metazoa; phylum Chordata; order Testudines; family Trionychidae; genus Pelochelys; species Pelochelys cantorii. Next base: position 374,624 of record CM064328.1, read on the forward strand.
CCATTAATCACTACCCGTTGGGCACGACAATCTAGCCAGCTTTCTACCCATCTTACAGTCCATTGATCCAATCCAGACTCCCTTAACTTGCTGGCAAGAACATTGTGGGAGACTGTATCATGCTTCCTCCCTAAACTGCCAGGTTTCCTGGTGCTGCTCCTTCCCTGATGGGGTGCCTCAGGGCTCTCTGTGGAAGTGATCCAGGCCTGTGGGTTTGTCAGTCGCAGGCTGGGGGCGCTGAATGAAGTCAGCCTGGGCTGTAGTGCAGTGTCTTTCCCCTCAGCAAGGGTGCAATAAAGTTCTCTCCCCTCACTGGCCTCTGCCTCTACTCCTGCTGCCCCCAAGATCCCAGGCTCTCGCCTGGCCCTGGCTGCAGCAGAGCCAGCCCCGGCTCCTGGAGGCTGCTGGCGGGCTTCCCAAAGCCACTGCCCCTGCAGCAGCAGCCAGGCTGAGCAGGAGCTCCTGCTACATGGCAAAACCCAGGTGGGCTGGGCCTGTGGGGGGCACCCCAACTTGGAACAGGCCTTCTGAGCTCACACCTTGCCCTGGGGCCTGAGCTGTTGCAGGGGGCTAAGCAAGGCAGGGTGAGAGCAGTGCCCAGGCCAGGGCGTGGGTGAGTGCTTACCTGCCCCTGCTTAGCAAGTTCTGGGCTCTCTTCTCTGCCCGGCATTGGCAGTTCCCCAGCTGTGCCCCACACAGGCAGCCTCAGCCCCTCTGACTCTGGGCCTTTCCCTGCAGGCCTATAACATCCACGTGAACGGCGTGCTGCACTGCCGCGTGCGCTACAGCCAGCTGCTGGGCCTGCACGAACAGGTGGGTCGCTCCCTGCCCTGCCGCGGCTGCCCAGCCAGGAACAGACCCTCCCACTGCAGCACTTGGGGCCTTCGCCCACGTCACGGTGCCCAGCACTCCCGGGGCTGGGCAGGGCTGAGATCTCCGGCCCTGCTTCCCATGTGAGAGAGAGGGGCAGAGTCTGGCCCATGGGGGAAAGCTGAGCTGAGCTGAGCTGCTGAATCAGCCCTTCCCAGCTCTGGGCAGGCCAGGTGCTGTGCAGGGTGACTCCTGGGCTGCCCTGGCACAGTCCCGTGCCAGCCCCCCAGCTGCTCCCTGGTGCCTGGAGATAGGGCTTTTGGAGTCCGTGGGGCTGCTCTGGGCAGGACAGGCTGCGGGCATGTTGTGTCCATGCGAAGCCAGCCCAGCGCCCCGGGATGGAGCTCGTGCTGCTCCCCAGAGGGATAATATATGGAGACAGACTTATCTCGTAGAACTGGCAGGGACCTCGAGTGGTCATTGAGTCCAGTCCCCTGCCCTTGCAGCGGGACCACGCACCATTCCACGGCACTTCCTTGGCTTTGAGGCAGTGTGGTCAGACGCCTCCTCACCCCTGCAGGAGGGACCCTGTGCCCTGCAGAGGGTGTGGAAGGTTGGGCCTGGGGTGACCCGTGGGTGGGTCTGTTTGGGCTTTCCCCCGGAGTCTCAAGCTCCTGCGCTCTCCTGCCAGCTACGGAAAGAATACGGAGCCAATGTGGTGCCTGCGTTTCCGCCAAAGAAGCTCTTCACCCTCACCCCGGCAGAGGTGGAGCAGAGGCGAGAGCAGCTGGAGAAGTACATGCAGGCAGGTAAGTGGGGGTGCGGAGAGCCCTTGGGCAGCTGGCAGCAGCTGGAGTGGCCCATGCCCTGGGGCCGCTCCCTCACCCCCCACAGGCCCCGCGGCACATGGCTGGGAGCCCCACAGCTTGGTGGTGACTGCAGTCCCTGCCTGCGAACACCAGGCCCAGAGATGGGCAGGCCTGACCTCTTCAGCTCTGGCTTGAGCCCTGCTGGGTTGGGGGCATTTCTGCAAGTGTGGGGTTGAGAGGGGCCTGTCCCAGAAACCCAGGGGGCAGACGGAGGAGACTGGGGCTTTCCCAGGTATCCGGCTTGTGACAGCTTGCAATGGCTGGGGCTGGGCAGCCTGCCCCGGGCTCTCCCTAGGGGCAGCTCCTGCTGCACCCACCCCAGGTCAGCAGAGGCAGCTGAGCAGTGCAGAAGGTGCCTCCACCCCCTGGAATCCCATCTCCTGTGCGCACCTGTGTGCACCAGCATCCACAGGGCAGGGTCAGTCCCTGGGAGGAGACCATCACTGGGCCAGTCACCCACCTGGGGTGAGCCACACAGCTCCTGGGGCCGGGAGGCGCTGTCTCGGGGGTGGGGTAAAATGGAGAGATGGGGGGGGGTTCCCTGAGGGCTTGGGAGTACTGTCTGTGGTGGGAGAGGGGGTACCATGGGAGAATGGGGGGTTCCCTGAGGAGCTGAGCGTGCTGTCTTGGGGGGCGGGGTACCATGGGAGAATGGGGGATTCCCTGAGAGCGTGGGAGTACTGTCTGGGTGTGTGGGATACCATGGGGTAAATGGGGGGGGGTTCCCTGGGGGTGTAGGAGTACTGTCTGGGGGTGTGGGGTGCCATGGGGCAATGGGGGGTTCCCTGAGGGGTTGATGGTGCTGTCTGGGGGGGCAGGGTACCATGGGGGAATGGGGGGTTTCCTGAGCGTTAGAGGATGGCAGGGTACCCTGAGGGCTGGGTGTATGGGGTACCATGGGAGAGTGGGGGGTTCCCTGAGGGGTTGAGGATGGGGGGGTTCCCTGAGGGCTGAGTGAGTGGGGGGTTCCCTGAGGGGTTGAGGATGGGGGGTTCCCTGAGGGGTTGAGGGTGCTGTCTGAGGGGGTGGGTACCATGCAGGTCGGTTCCATGGCAGGGCGGGGCACTCTCTGGGCCGCAGAGCCGTTCCATGGTGAGGGGGGAGGTGTGCACTCTCTGGATGTGCAGGTACCTTAGGGAGATGGGGGGCATGCTTTTGGGGCTGGATGGGAGGTTCCATGGGTTGGGGAGGGGGCGCTCTCTGGGCCGGGAGATCCGTTCCACAAGGGGCCGGGAGCTCTCTGGGCCACAAGGCGGGGGTTACATGGGGGAGGCTGGGGGGGTCACTTCCACAGGGGGCAGGGCGCAATCTGGGCTTAGGGTTAGGTGCATTCTCAGGGCCAGAACATTGGTTCCCTGGGGGACCTAGGAGTGTTTTTTTGGGGGGTGTCAGTTCCATGGGGGGTGCACTCTCTGGGGGTGGGGCGCTTTCTGGGCTTGGGGGGTCTATGGGGGGGACGGGGCGCTCTCTGGGCTGGGAGTGGAGCTGCCATGAAGGGCTGGGTACTTTCTGGGCTGGGAGGCTCAGTTCAAGGGGGGAACAAAGTGCTCTCTGGGCTGGGGGGACTCCATTGGGGCGGGGCGCTTTCTGGGCTGGGGGCAGTTCCATGGGGAGTGGGGGGGGTGAGGTGCTCTCTGGGCTGGGGGCGGATCCATGGAGGGCGGGAGGTTCTGGGGCGGGGCGCTCTCTGGCCCCGGGGGCAGTTCCATGGGGGGGGCGGGGTGCTCTCTGGGCCTGGGGGTTCCAGGGGGTTCCAGTGATGCTGCCTGACTCGGTGCTTGGTTCCACCTCTAGTGCGGCAGGACCCAGTGCTGGGGGGCAGTGAAACCTTCAACAGCTTCTTGCGTAAAGCCCAGCAGGTGAGCTGGGAGGGGGTAGGGTGGGGCTGGCTGCCAGGGCTGGGGGGCAGGGCTATGTCCTGGCTTGAGAACCGCTCAGGGGTGCCCCCTAGAGACTGGCCAGACCCTGAGCTCTCGCTCTTCCTCTGGGGTCAGCCCTGCAGCCTCAGCACCACCAGCCTCTGGGCTGCCGCACACCGCCCATGGCCACCAGGGTCTCTGCCCGGCGCACAGCACAGACGTCCGTAGGGGAGCGCAGAGAAGTGGGGGCTCGAGGAGCTCCCCAGTCCATCCTGGGGAGCCCAGCGCCCACAGTGTTCGGCCTTCCTCAGTCCGTTCCCGGCTGAGCGTCCTGGGGCTCACCCACCTACCGTTTAGCCTCAAGCCCTGTCACTGGGGGCCTGGGCCTCTCCCTCAGCAGGCTCCATGCTGACTCTGGCCATCCCCAGCCCACCCCGGTGCAAACAGAGCCCCCCTTCTCGGGGCAGGGCACAGAGGCCCCTCACCTTCTCCCCATGTCCCAGGAAACGCAGCAGGTCCCCACCGAGGAGGTGCCACTGGAGGTGCTGCTCTCCAACGGCCAGAAGGTCGTGGTCACCATCCTGACCTCAGACCAGACAGAGGATGTCCTGGAGGTAGGTGTGGCCGGCCTGCCATGGGGGGCCTGAGGCAGGGGCACTGACAGGAGGGCACAGAGGGGGGAAGGGCATGAGCCAGGCTAACAGCAGTCATGCTCTGGTGGTGCCCCCCTGGGCTCCAGGGTCACTTGCTGCTCCCCGCCCCCCCATCTGGCCTTTGTCATCTGGCCTCTCCCTTCCAGGTGAAAGGGGGGCTGTGCCAGCTCCGGAGGGCTTTGCGTGCGGCTGGGGAAGGCTATCCAGGGTGCCCAGGGTCCTTGCTCCTCTGCGGGGGAGGGGGAAAGGTGACTTTCTGCTTGCTTTCCAGGCTGTCGCCTCGAAGCTGGATCTGCCCGAGGACTTAGTTGGCTACTTCAGCCTCTTCCTGGCGAGAGAAGCCAAGGACGGAGCCTTTTCCTGTGAGTAACCTCCCAGCATCCGCCTCCCTCCAGTACTGGGTCTAGGGGAGGGAAAAGGGCAGGGAGGGAACAGCCTGTGGGATGGGTGCCGTGCTTGGGGTAGGGAGGGAACAGCCTGTGGGATGGGTGCCGTGCTTGAGGTAGGGAGGGGAGAATCGTGTGAGGGGAAGGGGAGGGGGAGCTGCACATGGGGCAGGGAGGGAACAGCCTGTGGGATGGGTGCCGTGCTTGAGGTAGGGAGGGGAGAATCGTGTGAGGGGAAGGGGAGGGGGAGCTGCACATGGGGCAGGGAGGGAACAGCCTGTGGGATGGGTGCCGTGCTTGGGGTAGGGAGGGGAGAATCGTGTGAGGGGAAGGGGAGGGGGGGCTGCACATGGGGCAGGGAGGGAACAGCCTGTGGGATGGGTGCCGTGCTTGGGGTAGAGAGGGGAGAATTGTGTGAGGGGAAGGGGAGGGGGGGCTGCACATGGGGCAGGGAGGGAACAGCCTGTGGGATGGGTGCCGTGCTTGGGGTAGGGAGGGGAGAATCGTGTGAGGGGAAGGGGAGGGGGAGCTGCACATGGGGCAGGGAGGGAACAGCCTGTGGGATGGGTGCCGTGCTTGGGGTAGGGAGGGGAGAATCGTGTGAGGGGAAGGGGAGGGGGGGCTGCACATGGGGCAGGGAGGGAACAGCCTGTGGGATGGGTGCCGTGCTTGGGGTAGGGAGGGGAGAATCGTGTGAGGGGAAGGGGAGGGGGAGCTGCACATGGGGCAGGGAGGGAACAGCCTGTGGGATGGGTGCCGTGCTTGGGGTAGGGAGGGGAGAATCGTGTGAGGGGAAGGGGAGGGGGGGCTGCACATGGGGCAGGGAGGGAACAGCCTGTGGGATGGGTGCCGTGCTTGGGGTAGAGAGGGGAGAATCGTGTGAGGGGAAGGGGAGGGGGGGCTGCACATGGGGCAGGGAGGGAACAGCCTGTGGGATGGGTGCCGTGCTTGGGGTAGGGAGGGGAGAATCGTGTGAGGGGAAGGGGAGGGGGGGCTGCACATGGGGCAGGGAGGGAACAGCCTGTGGGATGGGTGCCGTGCTTGGGGTAGGGAGGGGAGAATCGTGTGAGGGGAAGGGGAGGGGGAGCTGCACATGGGGCAGGGAGGGAACAGCCTGTGGGATGGGTGCCGTGCTTGGGGTAGGGAGGGGAGAATCGTGTGAGGGGAAGGGGAGGGGGGGCTGCACATGGGGCAGGGAGGGAACAGCCTGTGGGATGGGTGCCGTGCTTGGGGTAGGGAGGGGAGAATCGTGTGAGGGGAAGGGGAGGGGGGGCTGCACATGGGGCAGGGAGGGAACAGCCTGTGGGATGGGTGCCGTGCTTGGGGTAGGGAGGGGAGAATCGTGTGAGGGGAAGGGGAGGGGGGGCTGCACATGGGGCAGGGAGGGAACAGCCTGTGGGATGGGTGCCGTGCTTGGGGTAGGGAGGGGAGAATCGTGTGAGGGGAAGGGGAGGGGGAGCTGCACATGGGGCAGGGAGGGAACAGCCTGTGGGATGGGTGCCGTGCTTGGGGTAGGGAGGGGAGAATCGTGTGAGGGGAAGGGGAGGGGGGGCTGCACATGGGGCAGGGAGGGAACAGCCTGTGGGATGGGTGCCGTGCTTGGGGTAGAGAGGGGAGAATCGTGTGAGGGGAAGGGGAGGGGGGGCTGCACATGGGGCAGGGAGGGAACAGCCTGTGGGATGGGTGCCGTGCTTGGGGTAGGGAGGGGAGAATCGTGTGAGGGGAAGGGGAGGGGGGGCTGCACATGGGGCAGGGAGGGAACAGCCTGTGGGATGGGTGCCGTGCTTGGGGTAGGGAGGGGAGAATCGTGTGAGGGGAAGGGGAGGGGGAGCTGCACATGGGGCAGGGAGGGAACAGCCTGTGGGATGGGTGCCGTGCTTGGGGTAGGGAGGGGAGAATCGTGTGAGGGGAAGGGGAGGGGGGGCTGCACATGGGGCAGGGAGGGAACAGCCTGTGGGATGGGTGCCGTGCTTGGGGTAGAGAGGGGAGAATCGTGTGAGGGGAAGGGGAGGGGGGGCTGCACATGGGGCAGGGAGGGAACAGCCTGTGGGATGGGTGCCGTGCTTGGGGTAGGGAGGGGAGAATCGTGTGAGGGGAAGGGGAGGGGGGGCTGCACATGGGGCAGGGAGGGAACAGCCTGTGGGATGGGTGCCGTGCTTGGGGTAGGGAGGGGAGAATCGTGTGAGGGGAAGGGGAGGGGGAGCTGCACATGGGGCAGGGAGGGAACAGCCTGTGGGATGGGTGCCGTGCTTGGGGTAGGGAGGGGAGAATCGTGTGAGGGGAAGGGGAGGGGGGGCTGCACATGGGGCAGGGAGGGAACAGCCTGTGGGATGGGTGCCGTGCTTGGGGTAGAGAGGGGAGAATCGTGTGAGGGGAAGGGGAGGGGGAGCTGCACATGGGGCAGGGAGGGAACAGCCTGTGGGATGGGTGCCGTGCTTGGGGTAGGGAGGGGAGAATCGTGTGAGGGGAAGGGGAGGGGGGGCTGCACATGGGGCAGGGAGGGAACAGCCTGTGGGATGGGTGCCGTGCTTGGGGTAGGGAGGGGAGAATCGTGTGAGGGGAAGGGGAGGGGGAGCTGCACATGGGGCAGGGAGGGAACAGCCTGTGGGATGGGTGCCGTGCTTGGGGTAGGGAGGGGAGAATCGTGTGAGGGGAAGGGGAGGGGGGGCTGCACATGGGGCAGGGAGGGAACAGCCTGTGGGATGGGTGCCGTGCTTGGGGTAGAGAGGGGAGAATCGTGTGAGGGGAAGGGGAGGGGGGGCTGCACATGGGGCAGGGAGGGAACAGCCTGTGGGATGGGTGCCGTGCTTGGGGTAGGGAGGGGAGAATCGTGTGAGGGGAAGGGGAGGGGGGGCTGCACATGGGGCAGGGAGGGAACAGCCTGTGGGATGGGTGCCGTGCTTGGGGTAGAGAGGGGAGAATCGTGTGAGGGGAAGGGAAGGGGGGCTGCACATGGGGCAGGGAGGGAACAGCCTGTGGGATGGGTGCCGTGCTTGGGGTAGGGAGGGGAGAATCGTGTGAGGGGAAGGGGAGGGGGAGCTGCACATGGGGCAGGGAGGGAACAGCCTGTGGGATGGGTGCCGTGCTTGGGGTAGAGAGGGGAGAATCGTGTGAGGGGAAGGGGAGGGGGGGCTGCACATGGGGCAGGGAGGGAACAGCCTGTGGGATGGGTGCCGTGCTTGGGGTAGAGAGGGGAGAATCGTGTGAGGGGAAGGGGAGGGGGGGCTGCACATGGGGCAGGGAGGGAACAGCCTGTGGGATGGGTGCCGTGCTTGGGGTAGGGAGGGGAGAATCGTGTGAGGGGAAGGGGAGGGGGAGCTGCACATGGGGCAGGGAGGGAACAGCCTGTGGGATGGGTGCCGTGCTTGGGGCAGGGAGGGAACAGCCTGTGGGATGGGTGCCGTGCTTGGGGTAGGGAGGGGAGAATCGTGTGAGGGGAAGGGGAGGGGGGGCTGCACATGGGGCAAGGAGGGAAGAGCGTGTGGGTTGGGTGCCGTGCTTGGGGTAGGGAGGGGAGAATCGTGTGAGGGGAAGGGGAGGGGGAGCTGCACATGGGGCAGGGAGGGAACAGCCTGTGGGATGGGTGCCGTGCTTGGGGTAGGGAGGGGAGAATCGTGTGAGGGGAAGGGGGGGGGCTGCACATGGGGCAGGGAGGGGAGGGGACAGCCCGTGCAAGGAGGGGGGGGCCATGTGTGGTGTAGGGAGGGGAGAGTCCGTGCGAGGGGTGGGGAGGGGACAGCCCGTACCAAAGGTGGGGGGGGCATGCGAGGGGTGGGGAGGGGACAGCCCGTACCAAAGGTGGGGGAGGCATGCGAGGGGCGGGGAGGGGACAGCCCATGCCAAGGGTGGGGCCATGCGAGAGGTGGGGGGGGCATGCGAGGGGCGGGGAGGGGAGGGGACAGCCCATGCCAAGGGTGGGGCCATGCGAGGGGCGGGGAGGGGACAGCCCGTACCAAAGGTGCGGGGGCCATGCGAGAGGCGGGGAGGGGACAGCCCGTACCAAAGGTGGGGGGGCCATGCGAGAGGCGGGGAGGGGACAGCCTGTGCGAGGGGAGGGGCACAGCTGAGGCTGCAGGCTCTGAATACTGGGTTTCCTTGGCAGTCGTGAGGAAGCTGCAGGAGTTCGAGTTGCCGTACGTGTCTGTCACCAGCCTCCGTAACCCCGAGTACAAGATCATCCTGCGCAAGAGGTGAGTGGCTCAGCCGGCCAGTGTCAGCCGATTGTCCCTGGGGTGTGAGGGCCTCTCGGCTCCAGGGACCTGGCACTCTTCCTGCCCTCTTCTGGGCAGTGCCTGGCCATGTGCTTTCCAGGTGGGGTCACTGACTTGGGCTCAGACTCCTGCAGAGCCCTTCTCTTCTCAGGAGTGTATCATCAGGATGCCCTTGCTTAGCCTGGCCAGCCTAGCGCCAGTTAGGCCATGCCAGTGGGAGCTTTTCTCTTTCCGGGACACCTGGGTGCTCGCTTCCTCTTGCTCCCAGAGCTGCTAATGGCCACCTCCGAAGCAGTCTGGGCTCTGCGCCCCCCTCATCTTCCTGTCTCCACTTGTGCTGATTGCAGCCACTGCTCATTAAACAGCCTGTCCCACCAGGCAGCATGGCCGCGCACCGTGCCTCGTTCCCTGTCACAGTGGGGTGCACAGAGTGGAGCAGCCAGGCGCAGGAACTCTGCCGCACACCGTGCCTCGTTCCCTGTCACAGTCAGGGTGCGTAGACCAGAGCAGCCAGGCGCAGGAACTCTGCCGCGCACCGTGCCTCGTTCCCGGTCACAGTCAGGGTGCTTAGAACGGAGCAGCCAGGCGCAGGAACTCTGCCACGCACCGTGCCTCGTTCCCGGTCACAGTGGGGTGCACAGAGTGGAGCAGCCAGGCGCAGGAACTCTGCCGCGCACCGTGCCTCGTTCCCTGTCACAGTGGGGTGCACAGAGCGGAGCAGCCAGGCGCAGGAACTCTGCCACGCACCGTGCCTCATTCCCGGTCACAGTCAGGGCGCGTAGAACGGAGCAGCCAGGCGCAGGAACTCTGCCGCGCACCGTGCCTCGTTCCCGGTCACAGTCAGGGCGCGTAGAACGGAGCAGCCAGGCGCAGGAACTCTGCCGCGCACCGTGCCTCGTTCCCTGTCACAGTTGGGGTGCATAGACCAGAGCAACCAGGCGCAGGAACTCTGCCGCGCACCGTGCCTCGTTCCTGGTCACAGTCAGGGTGCGTAGAACGGAGCAGCCAGGCGCAGGAACTCTGCCGCACACCGTGCCTCGTTCCCTGTCACAGTTGGGGTGCATAGACCAGAGCAACCAGGCGCAGGAACTCTGCCGCGCACTGTGCCTCATTCCCAGGAACAGGCAGCTGAGAGCTGTTGCGGGGCAGTGTGAAGCATCCCCAGCCTGAGGGACGGAGTTATACTGCCCTAGCCAGCTACGCTAGCGTGCAGTTCAGCTGATGCGAGAGCTCTCTCCTGTTGGCTTAGAGCATCTTCACCAGAAGCCCAGTATGTTTATAGTGTAGACCTGCCCTCCATGCGCTTAGTGAGGGATCAGCAGGGTAAACTGAGGAACGTGCATAGGCCATAATAAATCGCCAGCACTGTCCCTTGTCCCACACTGGCCTGCCCTTCCCACCATGGCCCTTTGCTGTAGCCCAGCACCGTGAGCACCTGGCCTAACTCTGGAAAACCCTGGGCCCCTTAGGCTGGGGTGGGGCTTGCAGGGCTGTGCCTCTCCCCTTGAGATGGCACCTCGCAGCCTGGGCCCTTGGGCCCTTCTCCATGAGCCATGAGAAGACCAGGGCAGCTCCAATTGCCAGGCCATGGACCCTTGGCAACCAGCAGTGTGGGCTGCCCCACCTCTCCATGTGTGCTGAGCCACACAGCCCAGCTCAGGAACAAAGGCCTGGGGGGGGGGGGGTAATGTGGGCTGCGGGGGCAGCCAGGGGCACCCCAGAGTCTGACAAAACAGATCGGACAGACGGGGATAGCACTTGGCCCACGAGGGTTACTACGACTGGGCCGGGCTCTGACTGCCCAGAACAGACTCTGCTGGAACCTTCACATGTCTGGGCTGCCTGGGCCATAGGCCAGGCCACGGATAGACCCAGCTGTCTGCCTGTACTGGCTGGGTGCCCCACAGACAGGGGGGTGTGCATGTGGATGCTCTCCCCAAGATGGTACAAGTCTCCCCCAGGGACTGTCCCAGCTGGATTTGCTGCATGGAGCTCCTGTGGGGAACAGGAGGGTGGCAGGCCCGAGGCCCAGTCGGGAGGTGGTGAAGCCGTGTGGCTTACCTAGGGGAAAGGTGAGACCCAGGGGTCTGGCCCACTGCCAGGAACCTCCCGGAGCTTTTGCGAGGCTGGGGCCAGAGAGCTGTGACCATGTTGGGAGCCCAGGGAAAGCTGTGATTGGTCTGGGGTTGCTCCACAGAGCTGGGCATGGAACCCTCCCCTCTGACTTCCTGCTGTCTCTCCTAGCTACTGGGATTCTGCCTATGACGACGATGTGATGGAGCAGCGGGTGGGGCTGAACTTGCTATATGCACAGGTGAGTGTATCCACCTGGGACCAGGCCAGCACAGCTGCTCTTCAGGATGCACAGAGCCAGCCAGGCCCTTGGACCCCTTGGCTAGCCCCTCACGGCCTCTGCTCTTTTGCAGACGGTGTCGGACATAGAACGTGGCTGGATCCTCGTCACCAAGGAGCAGCACCGGCAGCTCAAGTCCCTGCAGGAAAAGGTCTCCAAGAAGGAGGTGGGTGAGCAGGGACAGCTGGGTTCATGCTGCGCCAGGGGTCTCGGGTAGGTTCTGATGGGGGATGCCAGGCCAGCTTAGGGTCTGCAGCCAGTGGGCCCCCTTTTGCTTCCTGTGGGCAGAGGACTTTGGGGGCATTTCTACCCCCCCTGCCATTCTCCATCAGGGAGCAGCTGAGGAGAGGAGCCAGGCTGGGTGGAGCCTGGCACTGAACTCGTGCCTGGCTCTCCCTGTAGTTCATCCGCCTGGCGCAGACCCTGAAGTACTACGGGTATCTCAAGTTCGAGCCCTGCGTCACCGACTTCCCCGAGAAGGGCTGCCAGGTCGTTGTGAGTGCCGGCAACAATGAGCTCAACTTCCAGGTGCGGCTGCCCAGTGATCAGATCAAAGAGGGCAGCTTCAAGGTGACGCGCATGCGGTGCTGGCGGGTCACGTCCTCGGTGAGTGCGCCTTGCCCGCTGCAGCCCAGCTCACGCTCGCCCACTGTGCCAGCCAACCCTGCGGTGCCCATGGGGACTGCTGGAGATTGTATTAGCTTCCGCCTTGCCTCGGTGTCTGCGTGTGCCTGTTACTGGGGGTGAGGGAGCCCTAGGGCAGGGATGGGGGTCTCTTGCTGTATAGAAAGGCACCTTGGTCTGGGCAGCCGCCTCTGTCCTATCACACAATGGAGAGAAGGGCTCTGCAGCAGCTGAGGAGGGGCTTGGTGCCCTGCTGGCAGGCCTGGGCAGGGGCAGTCCCTGGTGTCACCCTTCTCTTCCTCAGGTTCCCACAAGCAGCGGGCCCCTGGGGAAAGCAGAGGTGAAGCTGGAGCTGGCCTTCGAGTACCTGATGAGCAAGGATCGGCTGCAGTGGGTAACCATCACCAGCCCCCAGGTAGGGCCAGCTCCCAGCCTGATGTGGGGGCCCTCCAAGAATTTGATAAGGGGTCAAGGACCACACTCTTCCATGATATTAATGGAGGTGGTGCGGGGTCTCGGGTGGGACTCCAGCCCCTACCAATTAACCGTAACCAGCAAACCATTAACATCCCTAGCTGAGAGCAGAGGAGGTGTGGTGTCTGGGAGGGGAGTTGTGACCTGCGGCAAGGGGTGCAGGGTCTAGCGGGGGTTTGGGCGCAGGCATGGATTCTGACCTGGCAGGGGGTATAGGATGAGGTGCAGGGGGTTTGGGTTCTGACCTGGGGCAGGAGGTATAGGATGAGGTGCAGGGGGTTGGGTTCTGACCTGGCAGGGGGTATAGGATGAGGTGCAGGGGGTTGGGTTCTGACCTGGCAGGGGGTTATAGGATGAGGTGCAGGGGGTTTGGGTTCTGACCTGGGGCAGGGGTGCAGGTGGTTTAGGTTTTGACCTGGGGCAGGCAGTTGGGGAGCAGAAGCTCTGGCTGGCAGGTGCTTACCAGGTGGCTCCCAGCCGGCAGCCCAGTGGGACCCTCAGGCAGCTGTCTGCTTGCCACACCCCACATGCTGCAAAGTGTGTGGCTGCTGGGACGTGTGCGTCTGTGTACTGCACATCCTGGGGGAAGTAGGGGACTGCGTCCTGCAGGCACAGCTCAGGCAGCGCCTGTTGGTAAGGTTCTGGTCAATGGGAACTGCCAGGAGTGTGCTGGGAGCAGGTGCAGTGTGTGGAGCACCCCCCCTTCCATGGGGTGCACAGCATCAAGACACACACCCACTGGCCCTAGCAGGGAGCTGCTGGAGGGTCCTGCTGCCCCACAGGCCACTGGCAGCCCAGAGGATGGTCGGGGGGGGCCAAATCTGGCTCTGGGCCCTGTCTCCTATGCTGCTCTGTGGCTGGCTGCAGGGAGGGGCTGTGTGGGGCAGGCTCTGACAGGGACTGTCATCTCCCCCCACCCCCCAGGCCATCATGCTGAGCATCTGTCTGCAGTCCATGGTGGACGAGCTGATGGTGAAGAAGTCTGGCGGCAGCATCCGCAAGGTGAGGGGCAGCTGGGAAGGAGGCTGAACGTGTCCCTCTTGCACTGATGCTGCCTCAGCCCTCCCTGGGGCTGGGTCTTCTCCCATGCCCAGGCTCTCCAGCTGGAGCAGAAACGGCCAGGGCCTGTCCACCCCCTCTGGGCCCGGGCCCTGTGCAGCTGCCCAGCTGAGTGAGAACCAGCTGCCCTCTGCTTCCCCCCAGCTGTTCCGCAGGCGAGCGAATGGGGCCCTGCGGCGCTCTGACAGCCAGCAAGCTGTGAAATCCCCCCCACTGCTGGTGAGTGCAGCCCCCCCCCCCCCCCCAAAGCACTGCATACCTGCTCTGATCCCATCCCTCTCCGCAGGACTCGCCCGACAGCAGCCGGGAGCCTGTGCTCAAGCTCTCGGTGAGTAGTCACCTGGGCTGGGGGGGCCCCTACGGCAGGGCAGAAGGGTCTAACCCTGCTCTCTCTTCCTGCAGAGCAAGCTCACCTCTGTCAGCCTGCGGGGGATCAGCCACTCTGGCTCTGCTGGTGAACTGGGTGCCAACGACTTCCACGGCAACTATGCTTTCGAGGGCATCGGGGATGAGGACCTGTAGCTTGCTCACCCTCCCCTGCCACCCAGTGCGGCTCTGGGGAGCATCTAATGTGCCTCTGCCCAGTTACCAGCTGCTTGCCCTGCCCCATCCCCCCCCACCTGCCAGAGGGGGGGAGCCACCTCCCTGAGGGCAGCCCCCACCCAAGGAGCCCTTTCCCGGGGGAAGCAATGCTCCTGTGCGGGGCGACCCAGGGTGCATGCAGCCCCACCCCGGCAGCAGGCTCAGCACTGAGCAGGCTGGGAAGGTGGAGGCTTGGGGTTGTTCCCATGGCAACAGACACCTCCCCAGCTTCCCCCTATGCCAAATGCACATCCAGAACCGGCTGCGGGCTCTAACCTGCCCCTCGCCTAGGCTTGTACCTACTGCACTGCTTCCTGCGGGGCCATGACCCTGTTTCCAGTGATTAAAGTGACTTGTGATTGGTAATGGGCGTGTGGCTGGGGGCCTGGGAGGCAGGGTGCAGAAGCCCCGAGTTGCTGTAACTGCAGCTGGGCCCCAGGTACCACCCACCTACATGCCCACCTTCCTTTTGCCAGGCCTCTGAGCAACCTGGTGCCCCCGCCCCAGCTCTGCGTCCTGACTGCCCAAGCCACAGGGCCCGTGAGCAGGCATGGCCATGGCCTGACCCCAGCTGTCCCGGTGGGGCACAGGGGGGCTCCTAGACTAGGCCTGGCAGGGCAGTCCATGCAGTCAGGCATTACCTACATTGACTGTTCAATGCTTTTATGCACAGTATAAATTACAGAGCCTTGAGGGGCACGCCAGCCACAGGCCAAGCCCACCTCCGTGCTACACCCAAGGCCACTAGAGGAGGAGGAAGGAAGAGGCTGGGCCGGGGGGGGCACGTCTATGTGGCAGGGCTGAGCTATGCCCTAGCCTCCTAAACCCTCATTGCCAAGCTGGGGCTGGCCCAAGGACCAGCTGTGTATGACTGGGGGGAGGGCTAGTTCCTTCCCCAGAACAGCAGCTACACAGCTCTCTGCCTTCCTCAGAAAGGCTGGGGGGGGGGGGGGCGGCTGTGCACTAGGCCCCCACTCAGGGGTCCTTGGAGTAGTAGCCAGGCGTAGCTTGGCCTGAGCCCCAGCTGAAGGAGGGAGGCCCTCTTGTGCCTGCTGGGGCACTGCGGAAGAGACAGGGCTCAGGGCCATGTCCTGTGCACAGCTGGGGCAAGGTCAGCCCAAGTGATCTGGGCCCCACTCAAGGGGCACTCTCCCCCAGTCCTAAGGCAGGGAGGCCCCGGGGGGTGGCATGGCCAGCCGGGCCATGGCACTCGGGGGGCTATGGATCTTCTGGTGGCGCTTGTAGTTGTCCCAGTGCCCGGTGGTGTAGGGGCAGTGGCGGCAGCGGAAGGGCTTCTCCCCAGTGTGGCGCAGCATGTGGCGCTTGAGGTTCATGCTCTGGTTGCAGCGGTAGCTGCACAGACCGCAGCGGAAGGGCTTGTCGCCCGAGTGGATGCGGCCATGGCGCTTCAGGTTGGCCAGGTTGCCGCAGGCGTAGTCACAGAGCTGGCACTTGTAGGGCCGCTCGCCTGTGTGCACGCGCTGGTGCCGCTTGAGGTTGTCCAGGTGGGCGGAGGCATAGGGACAGAGGGGGCAGGCAAAGGGCTTCTCGCCACTGTGCGTCTTCATGTGGCGGGCCAGGTGGTTAGGGTAGTGCGTGGCAAAGGAGCACAGGCTGCAGGAGAAGCCCTTGGCGTCGCTCTCAGGGGGGCTGGCGCTAGGCTCAGCACTTAGCACCGTCAGGTTGCAGCGGCTGCAGATCTGCTCAGCCAGGCTCTCGTCTTGCGCCAAGCCGTCGTCCAGCACCAGCCCGCACGAGCGGCAAGTAAAGGGGAAGAGCAGCTCGGGCAACGTGTCCGCTTCATCGCCCCGCAGCCGGGCACAACCGGGTAGGAGGGGGCTGCCCGCCCCGTTCACGTGCAGGCTCAGCTCCGGCAGCAGCGGCTCTGCAGCACAGGGCAGAGAGCGTAGCTGTGTGTGTGGGGGGGGGGTGGGGGGGGGACGGGACACCGCCACCCTGCCCCCACACAACCTCCCTGCTACTGGCCCCTTGCCCACCATCCCTCTGGCAGCCCTCCCCAGGTCTCCTGCCCATGGCAGAGCTGCTGCTGCCGGCTAGGCTCTCAGGGTAGGGAAGCATCTGAGAAGCTGGCCAGAGACAACTCCACTCCCCCCCCAGGCACCCAGCCCTCCCCGAGCAGGAGCTACTTCCAGAGCCTTGCGGGAGGCGGGCACCCTGCCCTCACTAGCCCAGCCAGGCTGCCCCCTTACCTTGCACCTGCTCCCGGCAGCATGGCCCCTGCTCGGCCGGCCGGTGGCTCAGCATGTGGCGCTTGAGGTTGCGGCTCTGGTTGCAGCGGTAGGCGCAGGTGCTGCACTGGAAGGGCTTGTCCTGGCTGTGGACACGCTCGTGGCGCCGCAGGTTGCCCAGGCTGCTGCAGGCGAAGCTGCAGGCCTGGCAGCGGTAGGGCCGCTCGCCTGTGTGGGTGCGCTTGTGCCGTGTCAGGTTCACCAGCTGGGCCGAGGCGTAGTCGCAGTGTGGGCACTTGAAAGGCTTCTCCCCATTGTGGGTCTTCATGTGGCGCTTGAGGTGGCTTGAGTAGTGGGAGGCGAAGGGGCAGAGCTGGCACGAGTAGACCACCCGCTGGCCCCGGCTCTCAGCTGCTGCACACTGCGGGCAGCTCTGCCCCTGCAGGCCACACTGCTTGCAAGGCGGGGGTGGGGGGCCAGGCTCCCTCCCCTCCTCAGGGTCGCTCTCCACACTCAGCTGCCGGTAGCTGGAGTACTCGTCGTCGCTCAGCGAGTAGGCCGGGAGCGCGATCTTCCCCACCAGGGAGTCCACTGCAAATGCCACAGGGAGAGGGGAGCAGTCAGCCCAGGGCCACACAGGCCCTAACGCGCCCAGCAGCCTCCTCCCCCCAGCTGGGCATGAGAATGGCCACGCTGGGTCCACCCTGAGGGACAGCCAGCTCCGTGTCCTGCCTGATGGTGGCCGGTGCCAGACGGTGCCAAGACAACAATCAGAACAGGGTGACCAGCACATGGTCCATCCGTCCCATTGTCCATTCCCAGCCAGGGGCCACCCAGGGCACATGGTTGGGTCCCCGCCCATCTTGGCTAATAGCCATTCATAGACCTGTCCTCCAGGAAGTCCTCCAGTGCTGCTCAAGCCCTTGGCCATCAGACCATCCCTGGCATGGTTGACTGTGCCTTGTGTGAAGAATTTTGTTTCCTTGGCAACCTGCTGCCTATGAATTTCATTGGGTGACCCCTGGTTCTCATGTCAGGAGTAAGTACCACTTTCTTCGATTTCTCCACCCCAGGTATGCGTCTCTAGGCTCCTGTCGTAGTCCCTCCACCCCATCTCTTGGCCAAGCTGAGCAGCCCCACTCGTAGTCTCGCCTCACCTGGAAACTGCTGCATACCCCTCCTCATTTGTTTCTTTTCTATACATTTGCAGTTCTGTGGTGGCCTTGTCCCCCGCTGCAGGTTACACGCTGGATCCCCAGCATGGGCAGCTGTGCCCTGACAGGCGGGGAACCCCTTGGCAAGTGCACACCACAGGCAAGCACCTGCACTGTCAGAACCACCCCTGCAATATCCCATTGGGACAGGGCAATCAGGAGCAATGCCAATGTGCCCCATGCTGCCCTGCCGGTGCCCAGAGCTCAGGGCTTGCATCCAGGAGCCACTGGAGCAGGAGACAGCCCTCAAGTCCCTGAGAGAGGCTACAGCAGCCCAGACACACACAGTGGGTCAGGTTGATGAGCTATGCAGCAGTGACCACACAGCTACGCCAAAGCCCAGCTGCCTTCTCACTGCCACTGGCTTCTTGAACCCTCCGCAGCTCCCTGCACAAAGGCCTTGCTGCTTGTTCTAGAAAATGGATGACACACCAGGGCCTTCCCCTGCCAGGCTGGCCTCCCTATCACAGCTGCAGAGATTTGTCTGTTCTTCCAATCTCCAACTCCCTTGTGTCCACTCTCACCCCCTGCCAGTAAAAGCAGGCTGAAACTAACATTTAAAAATGGACTCTTAACCCACTGGCTTCTCCAGCTACCACCCCATCTCTGTTCTCTGTGTCGCTGAGTACACAGAGCTGGGGAGGAGGCAGTACCAATGACATGGGGAAGGGTAGGAGAGAGGTCCTGGAGGCCAAAATTAGACTGCTAGGGAAGAGATTAAAGTCCAGGACTTCCATGGGCACATTCTCTGAGATGCTTCCAGTACCACACGCAGGGCCAGTCAGGCAGAAGTGCAAGATCGCGAGGCATGGATGAGATGATGGTGCACAGAGGTGGTCTCTAGATTTATTAGGAACTGGGGAACCTGTACAGGCAGGATGGGCTCCACCTAAACTGAAATGGAGCCAGACTGCTGGCACGTCAAATTAAAAGGTTGTAAAGGGTTTTGGGGGAAAGCCAACAGGTGTGGAGGAGCACATGGTTTGGCCCACAACATCCCATCGCAGAGGCTCTATGAACAGGGGTTCTCTGTGTCCTAGTAAAGGGGAAGGATCGATGTTAAAGCACAGGTAGAAACCGAACAGAAACAATCCAACAAAAAAAGAAGAGTCCCGCTGAATGAGCTCACGTGAAAGATGACAACTGTCGGTATTTAGTTGTCTAAGTGTTTGTGTACAGATGCAAGAAGTCAAAAGATGGGTGAAAAGTGCTTGCTATTACAGGAGGCTATTGAGAGATTAGGAAACACAGACACTTGGTAGAACAATGACAACCAATGGGGCAGGGGAATACTTGTATATTTTGGATGGCAGGACAGGTTGGGTTTGTGGGGGAGTAGCACTATATGGGAAAGAAAGCTCAAATATAATAAAAAATCTTAAAATGACAAATGGTACGATAATCTCTAGGGATAGAAATGCCATGCGTGAATCATTAGAATCTAGCAATAGAGCTGTATTACTGACCACCTGACCAGAGTGACTGTGAAATGCTCAGGGAGATTAGAGAGGCTATAAAAAAACCTCAATAAGAGGGGACTGCAGCGATTCCATATGAACTAGGAACAGGTCACTTCAGGCTGGGACACAAAGCTAACACTTCTAGACACTGTTTCTTGGAGCAGCAAGTCCTGGAACCGAGGGAGGAAAGGGAATTTTCGACTTAGGGCTGGTCTGCATTAACAGTAAGTCACAAAGTGACTCTAGTTCAGGGTATGTACACCAGGTAACCGAAGAGAATGTAACGTAGGTCAACGTATGGTGGTGTTTACACATGCTACGCTGATGGGAGATGCTCTTCCTTTGCCAACGCTACTGCCTGTTGCGGAGATGCAGGACTGACCAAACGCTCTGCCAGCAACTTCGCATGCCTGCACCACGCCAGCCACATTGACACCACTGCACTGAGCGCAGCAGGGCCAAACTGGCTGGTAGTGTAGACGCTACCTTAGTCCTACATGGCACACAGGAACTAGTCAAGAGGTGACTATAGTGACCACAACGTAACTAACTGTAACAGGCTTGTAGGGCAGAAATACCAAAGAAGTCCACCCCACTAGCATTTAACTTCAAAAAGGGGAACTACACACACAAGGAAGCTAGTTAAGTGAAAAGTCAAAGGAGCAGTTACAAGAGTGAAATGCCCACAAGCTGCATGGAAACTTTTTACTACCACCATCAAACCATCGTATACCCCAAATTAAAAACCACACACAACGAAATAGTAAGGCAGCCAGAAGGACACCACCACAGTGGAACAACGGAATAAAAGAATGAGTCAGAGACAAAAACACCCTTTAAATATTACAAGTCAAATCTTACTGAGGAAAACAGAAACAAACTCTGGCAAGTCACCTGAACAGACACTTACCAAGACCAAACAAGAATCTGAAGAGCAACTAGCAAAGGAAAACAAGAATGTTTTGAAGCCTGTTGGAAGCAGGAGGCTGCTAACTAAGCTGCTAACAGAGCATTCAAAGACAAGATCATTGTGGGCATTCGACCTAAATTCTTTGCATTAGCTGTCACCGCAGATCAGGAGGGAGATCCCTGCACCTGAGAGGTTTTTTTTTAGGTGACAAATCTGAGGAACTGTCCTGGATTGAGGTGTCGGTACAGAAGGTTTTAGAACAACTTGATAAAACGAACAGGAATAAATCGCCAGAACCAGATAGTATTGCCGATGGGCTCTGAAGGAACTCAAATACGAAACTGAAGAACTAAGAGGGGTACGTCTCCTATCACTGAAATCAACCTCTGTCCCAGATGACTAGGAGGATAATTAATGTGATGCCAATTTTTAAAAAAGGCTCCAGAGGAGATCCGGGCAATTACAGGTTAGTAGGCTTGGCGTCAATAGCAGACAGATTGGTGGAATGTACAGAAAAGATCAGAATGATCAGACACATAGTGGAATGCAGCATGTTGGGAAAGAGTCAACATGGTTTCTGTAAAGGGCAATCCTGCCATATCAATCTACTCGAATGCTTTCAGGGGGACAACAAAAGCACATGGACAAGAGTGATCCAATGGATGTCATGTACTTGGACTTTCAAAAAGCCTGTGACAAGGTCCCTCACCAGAGGCTCTCAAGCAAAGTAAACAGTCATGGGATAAGACTAGGAGTTAGTATGGCTGGCCTTGTGATTCTATAATTCTATGATAAGAGGGAAGGTTCCATCATGGATCAATAACTAGTTATAAAACAAGAAACAAAGAGTCAGTTTTGAGAGCAGGGAGAGCTAAATAACAGGGTCCAAGGGATCTGTACCGGGGCCAGCGCTACTCAACATATTCATAAAAGATCAGGAAAAGAGTAAATGATGCAAAATTACCTTAAAAAATGTGTTAGTCTTTCAAGTGCCACCAAACTCCTTAAAATTACTCCAGATAGTTAAGTCCAAAACAGACTGCAAGTTTCAGTGGGATCACCTTACAAAACTGGGTGACTGCAACCAAATGGGAAATGAAATTCAGTGTTGATAAATACAAAGTAATGCCCACTGGAAAATCTCAACTCTACATACAACATAATGAGGTTAAAATTAGCTGTAATCACTTAAGAATAATCTTAGAGCACTGTGCACATTTCTCTGTGTATAGCAGCACTCAAAGAGGCTAACAGTGGCAGGAACCAAAAGGATAGATAGGAGGACAATAAATATCACAATGTCACACGTTAAAGCCGTAGAACAGCCACATGTGAATTCTGCCTGCTTAATCCCACAGCCCAACGGGGACATCAGTTGGCAGCTTCTCCACAGAGCTGTGAGCACAGGTGTGTACCCAGTGCGATTCACCCATTCCAGATGCCTGCCCTTTCTGCAACATAAGGGAAAACCTGGCGCACGCCTACCTTGAATGTGCCAGGTTGCAGCCCCTTTTCTGGCTGCTCCTGAACCTCTTGCTGAGGTTCTGGCTGCACTTTTCCTCACACCTGTTCATTTATACACACCCCATCCATGGTGCCAAAGAGTCATGAGAGCTCGTCCACCTCCTCCTGACCCTGGCGAAAGCTGTGGTATAGAACACCAGGAGGAGGATGCTGAATAGGGGGTGCTCTACGACACGACTGTAGGGCCTACTTCCGTTCCTCCCTGGTCTCTTGCATCCAGGCAGAGTTCTGGGTGGTGTCCACTGGCTCCGTGCACAGCTCTGAGGAGCAGCGGGCGCTGTCTGGGGTTCTCTGCTCAGTGTCCCCATCCAGTTCCCTTGTTTTAAACCTTTGCCCTGCACCCCAACCCTGTTTTTCATCATTTGTCCCCCATAATCTGTTGAGTCCTGGGTCCAGTGGTCCCTCCCACAAAGCTAGGGGAGGGGCTCTAGTAGTGGGCGCCCCCCCTTGGATTCAAATAGTGCCTGCAGTTCTGGTTGCCTCATCTCCAAAATCATTGGAATTGGAAAAAAGAGAGAGAAATGCAGCAAAGATGATGAAAGGGTTGAAGCAGCTGCCAATGAGGAAAGATTAGAAAACTGACTGTTCAGCTTGGACTAAGGCCATCAGTGCAAGAGGCAGATAAAATCATGAATTGTACGGAGAAAGCGAGCATGGAAACGTGTTATGCAAAGGGGTAAAGATTTAAGGCCAGGAGTCACAAGTTAATAAATAAGCATCAGGTTTAAAACAAACATTAAGGAAGGCTTTCTACACACAACGCACAGTCAACCTGTGGAACTCCTTGCCAGGGGATGCTGTGAAGGCCAAAAGCATAACTGGGTCCATAAAAGAATGATAAGTTCATGCAGAATAGGTCCATCAACAGCTATTAGCCAAGATGGTCAGGAATGGAGCCACATGTTCTGGGTGTTTTTTGCGCCTCTGCACAGGTGCAGTTTTCATGGCCCCTATTACTCCCACCTTCACCCACAGAAACAGACTCTGCAAGGAGGTGCTGAAGTCACACCTTCTGCCCACCACAGGCTGCTACTGTGCCAGAAGAGAGGGCAGCTGGCTCTGGCTGGAGCAGAGAGGGGTAATGCCTGCCTTTGAGTGTCCTGCCCATGAAGCCAGATGAGGAGACAGACACAGCAGAGCATGTGGGGCTGCTGGGAGTCACAGACTGGGATTCAGAAGGGCTAGTGGTGGGGACAGACTGGTGCAGGGGCACAGAAGTGAGCTAGGATGCAGGAACACATGAGGACAGAGATGCAGGAACAGATGGGGGCAGGAGAAGGAGTTTGCAAGGACGTATGGGCAAGGGCAGAGGTGCCTGACTTGAACAGGAGGGGTTAGGGAATCAGCCAGGATCTACATGGGGTAGGCTCCCCATCTCATAAGTAACCCCCTCCCCCCATCACCAAAAATCCTGTTCCATGTCTCCCATCCACACCCAACAATATTCCAAGATTCACTGCCAGACCCCTCCCCTCCCTCAGCTCCTTGTTATCCCTAGCCTCCCTGCCCCCAAGTCGCTGCACTGCTTCTGGGACAAAGGAAATGTGCCTATTACAGTTTAAATGAATTATTCTTGAAAGGTCTATATTAATATGCTTAGTAAGGAACTGCCAGAAAACATTTCCTGAATCTTTTCAGTTGTCTGTATTGTCACAGACATATTGCTTGCAGATATTCTGAAATAAATAACCAAAGTAAATGCTACTAGCATGCCTTGTTATTTGACAAATAAATATGCAGAACTTTGCAATATTGTATGCAGAATGTGTAATATTTTGGCAGGGGATTCCTCCGGCAGGAGGGTTCCTAACCCTCCAACTTGGGACTGAATGCCAGAGAACGGGTAATTTGATAATTGCTCCAAAGGGAATGAGCAGAACAAGGCTTCTGGCTCTGGCCACGCTCGGGTGATGGTTATTGGGTTAGGTGTATATAGTACACTTAGATTTCCAGAAAGCCTTTGACAAGGTCCCTCACCAAAGGCTCTTACGTAAATTAAGTTGTCATGGGATAAGAGGGAAGATCCTTTCATGGACTGAGAACTGGTTAAAAGACAGGAAACAAAGGGTAGGAACAAATGGTAAATTTTCAGAATGGAGAGGGGTAACTAGTGGTGTTCCCCAAGGGTTAGTCCTAGGACCAATTCTATTCAACTTATTCATAAATGATCTGGAGAAAGGGGTAAACAGTGAGGTGGCAAAGTTTGCAGATGATACTAAACTACTCAAGGTAATTAAGACCAAAGCAGACTGTGAAGAACTTCAAAAAGATCTCACCAAACTAAGTGACTGGGCAACAAAATGGCAAATGAAATTTAATGTGGATAAATGTAAAGTACTGCACATTGGGAAAAATAACCCCAACTATACATATAATATGATGGGGGCTAATTTAGCTACAGCTAATCAGGAAAGAGATCTTGGAGTCATTGTGGATCGTTCTCTGAAGACGTCCACACATTGTGCAGCGGCAGTCAAAAAAGCAAACAGGATATTAGGAATCATTTAAAAAGGGATAGAGAATAAGACAGAGAATATCTTATTGCCCTTATATAAATCCATGATATGCCCACATCTTGAATACTGCGTACAGATGTGGTCCCCTGATCTCAAAAAAGATATACTGGCATTAGAGAAGGTTCAGAGAAGAGCAACTAAAATGATTACGGGTTTGGAACGGGTCCCATATGAAGAGAGATTGAAGAGACAGGGACTTTTCAACTTGGAAAAGAGGAAACTAAGGGGGGATATGATAGAGATATATAAAATCATGAGTGGTGTGGAGAAAGTGAATAAAGAAAAGTTATTTACTTGTTCCCATAATATAAGAACTATGGGCCACCAAATGAAAATAATGGGCAGCAGGTTTAAAACAAATAAAAAGAAGTTCTTCATACAATGCATAGTCAATCTGTGGAACTCCTTGCCTGAGGAGGTTGTGAAGGCTAGGACTATAACAGGGTTTAAAAGAGAACTAGATAAATTCATGGAGGTTAAGTCCATAAATGGCTATTAGCCAGTATGGGTAAGGAATGGTGTCCCTAGCCTCTGTTTGTCAGAGGGTGGAGATGGATGGCAGGAGAGAGATCGCTTGATCATTACCTGTTCGATTCACTCCCTCTGGGGCACCTGGCATTGGTCACTGTCAGAAGACAGGGTACTGGGCTGGATGGACCTTTGGTCTGACCCAGTATGGCCATTCTTATGTTCTTATGTGGGGTTTTTCCAGGATACCTTCAGTATCCCCGAAAAACCCTGCCGCATCCAGGGAACGCTTTTTTTTCCCCCCCCACAGAAGAGCAAACATGCTCTTTCGGGGAGTCCTTTATTCCGCGTTTCATGAGGAATAAGGGCTCCTCGGAAAGAGGAGTCTTTTCCGCCATTTGACCCCATCTCAACAGGGCCAAATGGCGGAAAAGCCTCTTTGGGAAAAAAAAGCGGAAAAAGCTACACAAAATGCGAAGTGCATTTTGTGTAGCTTTTTCCGCAAAAACATTGCAGTCTAGACCTAGCCTATGGAGGGATATGCTAGAGGTCTATAAAATCATGACTGGTGTGGAAAAAGTGAATAAGGAAAAGTGATTTACTTATTCCCACAATATAAGAACTAGGGGTCACCAAATGTAATTAATAGGCAGCAGGTTTAAAACAAAGAAAAGGAAGTTTTTCTTCACTCAGCACACAGTCAACCTGTGGAACTCCTTGCCAGAAGATGTGGTGAAGACTAGAACTTTAACAGGGTTCAAAAAAAAGCTAGATAGATTTATGGAGGTTAGGTCCATCAATGGCTATTAGCAAGGCTCGACGATCACGGCGAAAACCACTCGCCAGCCCCGCACTGAGCATGCGCGAACTGCCGGTAAATGGGGCGACCGGCTGAAATCTACTTGCCACGGGCGAGTAGATAAGTGGATCTGTTGAGCCCTGGCTATTGGCCAGGATGGGTAGGAATGGTGTCCCTGGCCTCTGTTTGTCTGGGAATGGATGGCAGGAGAAGGATCACTTGAGGATTACCGGTTGTGATCCCTCCCTCTGGAGTACCTGGCACTGGCCACTGTCGGCAGACAGGACACTGGGCTGGATGGACCTTTGGTCTGAGCCAGTATGGCCGCTCTTATATTCTTATGTACAAGAGAGGGATCCCTGTTGTGTTTCATCCCTCTGGGGCACCTGGTGCTGGCCGCTGTCGGCAGACAGGACACTGGGCTAGATGGACCTTTGGTCTGACCCAGTCTGGCCGCTCTGATGTTCTTATCACTCTGACCTGGTGTTCACTTCCTACATCAGCAGTCTGGAGTTCCTCTCCTCAGTTCCATCCTAGGCCCTCTCTGACCCTTGCTCTCCACAGAAACTGCTCTTGCTGAAATCTCTGACGACCTATTCCTGGCCAGTACTGTATCTTCCCTTCTCGAGAGCTGGCCGTGCTCCTCCACTCCAAGTCTTGCCTTGGTGTCCATGACTGTCCTCTCCTCCTACACCTCTCCATTTGCTCCTTTAGCATGTCCTTCGGAGGGTCCTTTTTTCTTTCTGTGGGGGTTCCATAGGGGTCTGTCCTTTGTCCCCTTCTCTTCTCCCTCCACATCTTATCTCCGAGTAATCTCATCTGCAAACACAAATTCAACTTCCATCTCCATGTTGATGACTCAGATCTACCTGTACTCCACACGTGTCTTGTTCTGCCAAACTACAAGCTTGGCCTGACTTCTCTTCATGGATGTCTAGCCACCAGCTGAAGTGCAAACTGGCTAAAACAGAGCTGCTTCGTCTGCCCTGCTAGCTCCTCCTGTGGTCACAGAGGACAGCCTCCCCCCCCCCCCAGCCAGCATTCACTCAGGCCTGTCACCTCAGTCACTGCGATACCTTTCTCTCTGGCCTAGACAAAGGCAACCGTGCCCCACTCGGACCCATTCAGAATGCTGCTGCAAAGGCCCCTGCCCTAGGCCAACGCACACTGGACACAGATGCTGCAGGATCCCACTGCTGCCTGATAGGGCCCTGGGAGGATGCCTGGGCTTTCTGCTTGACGGGTGGACATCACAGGTTGTAACAGTTCTTAAATGAAGTAGGTGGGAGAAGTCAGGAATCCACCCACGGTGTAGGGTTTTACATGGCACACATCACACCAGCCCAAGAGCTGCACTCGCCAGGACTCTGTGTGGGGCAGCGGTGGGGTAGGAAGGGAAGGGAGCATTCCACCCATGGTGGACAGACTTTCTGAGAGGGGAAGACTTGGCAGCATCTCCTACATCAGTGTTTCTCAACCAGTGGTACGAGTACCCTTAGGGGTACTCGAGAGAAGTCTGGGGAGTACATCAACACAACTGAAATTTGGAGAAAACTGAATTTTTGTTTTAAGTTTTACAGCATTTTATTATTTTTGTACTTTTTACATCCAAAAATTTCATTGCCCGTCCAGCTACGATTAAGTTGTTTAAACAAATGTGTTGCAATGGTAGAAAAAAATTGTGTCTGAAAACTGTAGGTACTGGGGGTACTTTTTTTTTTTTTTTTAAAGGGGTACTTTATAAAAAAGATTGAGAAACACTGTCCTACATGACTGGAGGTCACATTCCCATGATCTCTTCTGTAATTTTGCTCCTTTGCCAGGTCCCCTCAGCTGCAAATGCTTGGTCCCAGCTTTAAAATGCTCTTCCTGGACTCTGATCTGCACTGGCCCAGAAGAACTCAGCTCTTGGGGCAGCTCAGATACATTTGGTCTGTGATGTGCCATGGGCTTGATCTATTGAAAGTATAGAGCTGGGACTGCCTGGACACCTGACTGCGCGCGAACATGCACATGACCGTAGTCTGCAGTTATAGAAGCAAGTGCTATTTTACCAAGGGCAGACCTGGGCCAAATCCGGCCCGTGGCCCAAATCCAACCTGCCAAGCCACGGGATCTGGCCTGCAGACCACCCTGCCGGGACCCTCAGGCCTGCAGCAGCTGTGGTTTAAAGCGCAGTCAGTGGACTCTGCTCTGCAGGGAAGGGGAGGCTTTGTGTGATCTCCCTACCCCCAGCTCAATCCTCAGCTCCTATTGGCTGGAAACAGGCAGTGATCCAAGGAACAAGGCACACTCCTCCTCCAGCACATTCCCAGCTCTGCCACCAGACTCCACGTAACTGCAGCAGCCTCAGACCCGTTTCCCACCTCCCCCCAGCCCAGTGAACTCTGTGCCAGGCATGCTGAGTGAGGCAAGGCCCTGCAGCAACAAGTAACACAAGACACCACCCCAGCTATGGGCCATCACAGCCCACATGTATGAAGGGTGCCCAGACGACAGTAGTGATCTCATTTCTTGACTTGTCAGCTCTCTTGCATGGTCTCTCTCTGGACTTGCCTGTGCTTTTTACAGCGAGAAACAAAGACCCTGCCAAGGCCAGGCAGCTTGGCCCGTACGCAACCGATTTCCTGAAGAAGCAAGGAGGCCTGCTCCTGGGCCCTGTCTCGCTCAGAAGGTGCCATCACAAGCCTCTGCCTCTCCTCTAAGGAACTCAGCAGGGATGCACTTGTGCAAGAGGAACCCAGCTCACCACCAAGGGTGTGGAATCTCCACCCCAGCTCCACGTGCCGCCAGTGCCAAGCGATGGGAGTGGCCTGCTTTACAGGGTACACTATGGAAGCAGAACGAGGGGCCAGACGCTCCCATCCGCCTCTCAGCTGCGCAAAGCAGGTGTCAGCCCTGCCTCCCCAGGCGTCTGAGGGTTACAGCTAATCAGGTGCCTGCACACCACAATGGCAGATACTATTCAGTGTAGCCAAGGGGGGCGGGGGGGGGGCACGTGCCCTCCCCTGCCTCTCCCACCAAGTGCCTTAGGGAACACACAGGGGCGCAGTGCTCCCCTATGGCCTCAGAGGACAGAGCTCCAGCTGCCCAAAAGTCCTAGCAGAAGCTGTCGGGAAACATGGTCAGAGGCTCCTCATTCCTGCATGGGATGGTGGTGCCTGCAGGGAGGGGCCCTGGGAGCCTGAGCACAGGGCCAGCTCCACACCCCCCCAACTAGGTATGTTAACCGTGTTCACAGATACATGTTAACTGACAAGCCTGAGCTTTTGGTTAACTCTCAGTTACATGCACCGCCCCCACTGCCTCTGATACAGAGGCAGTGGGGGAGACAGGGGAGTTGGGAGTCAGTGCTTGGGGGAGCTGGCTTAAGAGATAAAGGGGCAGCAGTGTGGGGTGGGGGGCGGGGCAGGAGCTGGTGCGTGTGGGGAGCAGCACCAGCTCCCACCTGCCCCCTGTGTATAAACGTTTAATGCTAAGAATTCAGGTTACACATTTACACAAATAAACGTATTTTAACATCCCTGGCCCCAACCAGTCACAGCAGCTGCTGCCTGGCCTCTCAGCGCCTAGCAGAGAGAGCCAGCTGGCCAGCCACTCCTCCTGAGTGTACGCCCTGCACAAGGGTCTGGCAGAGAGCAGCTCTCTCTCAGCTCCAATCAAGGGCTTTCACTGCAGGCCTCCAGGATCCCTCTGGAAAACGCCTGCAGACCATAGACAAACCTTCCGAGTCCTTCTCAAAGCCCATGAGCCTGTCACTGCTGTCCTCAAACTCCAGCTCCTGTCCCAGCAGCAGGTCTCTCTGCAGCACCAGGCCCCCTCCTGTTGTTTCTTCCAGGGCGTCGTCAGTGTCCGCTGCAACACACGGAGCGCCAGCCAGTTACTGCCGGGGCAAGGAAATGTGCTATCACAGGCCGTTGTGCAAGCATGGAACGGGCCTTACCACTAGTGCTGGGAGCCAGGACTGGGCTCCGACACGGCCAGACACTGGCTCCATGGAGAGTCCTCCACATGTTACCAGCTGCCTGGGAAAGGCCGGGGTGAAACCTTTGGTCCCAATGTCCCTGCTCAGGCTGATCCATCAGCCTCATGGATCAGAACTCCCAAGGCATGCAGGGCAAGCCGGCAAGAGAAAGACAAGCTGGGGTCTCAGAGTGACACAAACCCAGGCACCTCCCTTTCCACACCCACTTCCTATATGAAGGGCAAATTATACCCTCCATGATTCAAGAAGCAGTAAGAGCCGGGGTAGGAGCCAGGCCACTTTTCAGGGCAGAAGCACTTCAGCAAAAAGGTCCAGGCAACCCCAGACCTGCCACTATCTACACACAACCCGGCAAGTTCTGGCCCTACACTTGCAGGAGACTCAGGTGACCAGATCAAACTGCTTTTTGGCAGGCAGCTGTTAATGCAGGTCAGGGGTCAGCGAGCACAGCCGGGTGTTAGTGAGTAAGTGTGCTGGCTTGCATGAACACAGGACATGCAGCTGCTGCCCCACTGTACAGCAACTGGACCTGGTCCAATGTCTGTAGCCTCTGAGCCTCGTCAGCCCTGCAGCCTTCACCCTCTTGCTCCCACAGTGCTGGTAGGGAACGGAGACCCAGAGCAACTGGCCCAGGGCCACACAGGGAGTCCTTGGCAGAAACAGACTGGCTCCCAGGACAGCACCTTGCCCGTGTTAGATCTTGGGTTCTGCTGTCTCCACACCTCTTCCACGTGGAGATATTTGGCAGAGAAGCCTAGAGCCACCCCCCTTGTACATTTTGGTGCGAAGGGAAGAACAGCTTCCCCAATGGCTATTCCCCACCTGCTAAGAGTGGAAAGACATCAGAGAGTCTGCTTCCTGAAAGGGATCACTGACACGGCCGCTCTGCCAGTGCCGAGAAGCTGCCCATCATCCCCCCTCAGGCTCTGGCTGCAGCACGAGCTAAGGCTACCAGTCCCACATAGCGCTAGCTCTCAGTGAGCTTGTGCCAATATCCAGAGCTGTGTGGCTGCAGCAGTGGTACGGCTTGGCTGTGCCAAGTACACACCCATCACATTCAGGTGAATTCCTGCTCTGGCTCAGCTGTACCTCTACAACTGCGCTGAGATCCCCACTGAGCACTGGTGCGAGGGGCAGGGGAATCAGCCCTGGCCCACTGCCCCAGGTTCACAGATGCCCAATGCGAGGCATGTGGACAGGACTGAAAGCTGAATCCTAACCTGAGCTACGCATCTGCCCCAGCCTCTCCACCCCAGCACCCTCTGACCGCAGACTCTCCCTCTGCACTTGTCCTGCACGAAGACCCTGGGAGCAAGGGCCTGCGTGAGGGGCTGCCTCCCAGCATCCTACTCTGGAGCCATAGCACCTCTGATGGAGCACTGTTGGGCTGGGACCCTATGACTCCAGCTTCTTCCACCAGAGTGGCAGCCATGCATCCCACGATGCTGTGTCTCCACAGCTGCACCAGCAACACCGGACCTGGCCACCAGGATGTTCCAGCCAGGTCACAGAACTGCTGTCCAGGGCTGCTCCCACACGTTATCCCCTCATCGCTGTAGGGAGGGCCCTCAATTCACTTCCTGGGACCCTAGAACAGCCACACCTGGGTCAGACCAATGGCCCCACCAGCCAGCATCTGGCACAGGCCTTCCAGAGGGAAGGACAGAACAGAACAGGACAGGACAAGCAGCAAGTGATCCAGCCCCTGTTGCCCAGCTGCTCCTGGTCACAGCTTGTGCCCCTGGTTAGCAGTCACTGATGGACCCAGCCGAGCTGTGCGCCGCCCCGGGGTGACACAGTACCCGTGCCACTTAGGGCCCCCCGCCTCGAAAACCCCCACACTGGGGATGCCCCCTCGGTCCCTGCTGGCAGAGGCCCCCACCTCACCCCCCAGGAAGAACAGACATTGTCTCCCCGGCTGGGAGCCCTGCCCCCGCCACAGCGACTCCCAGGGATGCAGCCCCCGTGGCGCCCCCCCCCCAGCCACAGCACCCCCCCAGAGATGCAGCCCCCCCAACAGCCACAGCCCCCCCCCCCCAACAGCCGCAGCGCCCCCCAGGGATGCAGCAGCGCCCCCAGCCACAGCGCCCCCCAGGGATGCAGCAGCGCCCCCCAGGGATGCAGCAGCGCCCCCAGCCACAGCGCCCCCCAGGGATGCAGCCCCCCCCAACAGCCACAGCCCCCCCTCCCCAACAGCCGCAGCGCCCCCCAGGGATGCAGCCCCCCCCCCCAACAGCCGCAGCGCCCCCCAGGGATGCAGCAGCGCCCCCAGCCGCAGCGCCCCCCAGGGATGCAGCAGCGCCCCCAGCCACAGCGCCCCCCAGGGATGCAGCAGCGCCCCTCCCAACAGCCACAGCGCCCCCCAGGGATGCAGCACCGCCCCCCCCGCCACAGCGCCCCCCCCCAGGGATGCAGCACCCCCCGCCGCAGCACCCCCCCAGGGATGCAGCGCCGCCCCCCCCCCGCCACAGCGCCCCCCAGGGATGCAGCGCCGCCCCCCCCGCCACAGCGCCCCCCAGGGATGCAGCGCCGCCCCCCCCGCCACAGCGCCCCCCAGGGATGCAGCGCCGCCCCCCAAGGATGCAGCGCCGCCCCCCCCCCCCCCCACACGCCCCCCCCCGCCCCCCCCAGGGATGCAGCCCCCCCCCACAGCGCCCCCCCCAGGGATGCAGCCCCCCCCCACCCACAGCGCCCCCCAGGGATGCAGCGCCGCCCCCCCCACAGCGCCCCCCAGGGATGCAGCGCCGCCCCCCCCCCCACAGCGCCCCCCAGGGATGCAGCGCCACCCCAGGGATGCAGCGCCACCCCCCCCACAGCGCCCCCCAGGGATGCAGCGCCGCGCCCCCCCCCGCCACAGCGCCCCCCAGGGATGCAGCGCCGCGCCCCCCCCACAGCCCCCCCCCACAGCGCCCCCCAGGGATGCAGCGCCGCCCCCCCCCACAGCGCCCCCCAGGGATGCAGCGCCCCGCCGCCGCCCCCCCCACAGCGCCCCCCAGGGATGCAGCACCCGGGCGCGCCCCCCCCCACAGCGCCCCCCAGGGATGCAGCACCGCGCGCCCCCCCCCCGCCACAGCGCCCCCCAGGGATGCAGGGCCGCCCCCCCCGCCACAGCGCCCCCCAGGGATGCAGGGCCGCCCCCCCCGCCACAGCGCCCCCCAGGGATGCAGCCGCGCGCCCCCCCCCCACAGCGCCCCCCAGGGATGCAGCACCGCGCGCCCCCCCCCCACAGCGCCCCCCAGGGATGCAGCACCGCAGCGCCCCCCAGGGATGCAGCACCGCGCGCCCCCCAGCCACAGCGCCCCCCAGGGATGCAGCCCCCCCCCCAACAGCCACAGCCCCCCCGGCAGCCCCCCAACAGCCGCAGCGCCCCCCAGGGATGCAGCCCCCCCCCCCAACAGCCGCAGCGCCCCCCAGGGATGCAGCACCGCGCCCCCCAGCCGCAGCGCCCCCCAGGGATGCAGCACGCGCCCCCAGCCACAGCGCCCCCCAGGGATGCAGCACGCGCCCCTCCCAACAGCCACAGCGCCCCCCAGGGATGCAGCACCGCCCCCCCCGCCACAGCGCCCCCCCCAGGGATGCAGCACCCCCCGCCGCAGCACCCCCCCAGGGATGCAGCGCCGCCCCCCCCCGCCACAGCGCCCCCCAGGGATGCAGCGCCGCCCCCCCCGCCACAGCGCCCCCCAGGGATGCAGCGCCGCCCCCCCCGCCACAGCGCCCCCCAGGGATCAGCCGCCCCCCCGCCCCGCCCCCCAAGGATGCAGCGCCGCCCCCCCCCCACAGCGCCCCCCCCAGGGATGGCAGCCCCCCCCCACAGCGCCCCCCCCAGGGATGCAGCACCACCCCCCACCCACAGCGCCCCCCAGGGATGCAGCGCCGCCCCCCCCCACAGCGCCCCCCAGGGATGCAGCGCCGCCCCCCCCCCACAGCGCCCCCCAGGGATGCAGGCCCCCCCGCCACCCCCAGGGATGCAGCGCCACCCCCCCCACAGCGCCCCCCAGGGATGCAGCGCCGCGCCCCCCCCCGCCACAGCGCCCCCCAGGGATGCAGCGCCGCCCCCCCCCACAGCGCCCCCCCCCCCCCCCCACCCCCCCCGGCCCCCCCCCCCACAGCGCCCCCCAGGGATGCAGGCCCGCCCCCCCCACAGCGCCCCCCAGGGATGCAGCGCCGCCCCCCCCCACAGCGCCCCCCAGGGATGCAGCGCCGCGCGCCCCCCCCACAGCGCCCCCCAGGGATGCAGCACCGCGCGCCCCCCCCCACAGCGCCCCCCCCAGGGATGCAGCCGCGCGCCCCCCGCCGCCACAGCGCCCCCCAGGGATGCAGGGCCGCCCCCCCCGCCACAGCGCCCCCCAGGGATGCAGGGCGCCGGCCGGGCCCGCCGCCCCCCGCCACAGCGCCCCCCAGGGATGCAGCACCGCGCGCCACGCGCCCCCCAGACGAGCGGCGCCCCCCAGGGATGCAGCACCGCGCGCCCCCCCCCCACAGCGCCCGCCCAGGGATGCAGCACCGCGCCCCTGCGCCGGCCCCCAGGGATGCAGCACCGCGCGCCCCCCCGCCACAGCGCCCCCCAGGGATGCAGCACCGCGCGCCCCCCCGCCACAGCGCCCCCCAGGGATGCAGCACCGCGCGCCCCCCCGCCACAGCGCCCCCCAGGGATGCAGCACCGCGTCGCCCCCCCGCCACAGCGCCCCCCAGGGATGCAGCACCGCGCGCCCCCCCCCACAGCGCCCCCCAGGGATGCAGCACCGCGCGCCCCCCCGCCACAGCGCCCCCCAGGGATGCAGCACCGCGCGCCCCCCCCGCCACAGCGCCCCCCAGGGATGCAGCACCGCGCGCCCCCCCGCCACAGCGCCCCCCAGGGATACAGGGCCGCCCCCCCCGCCACAGCGCCCCCCAGGGATACAGGGCCGCCCCCCCGCCACAGCGCCCCCCAGGGATACAGGGCCGCCCCCCCGCCACAGCGCCCCCCAGGGATGCAAGGCCGCCCCCCCGCCACAGCGCCCCCCAGGGATACAGGGCCGCCCCCCCGCCACAGCGCCCCCCAGGGATGCAAGGCCGCCGCCCCCACAGCGCCCCCCAGGGATACAGGGCCGCCCCCCCCGCCACAGCGCCCCCCAGGGATGCAGCGCCGCCCCCCCCGCCACAGCGCCCCCCAGGGATGCAGCGCCGCCCCCCCCGCCACAGCGCCCCCCAGGGATGCAAGGCCGCCCCCCCCCACAGCGCCCCCCAGGGATACAGGGCCGCCCCCCCCGCCACAGCGCCCCCCAGGGATGCAAGGCCGCCCCCCCCCACAGCGCCCCCCAGGGATGCAGGGCCGCCCCCCCCCACAGCGCCCCCCCCCCACAGCGCCCCCCAGGGATGCAGCGCCGCCCCCCCCCACAGCGCCCCCCAGGGATGCAGGGCCGCCCCCCCCCACAGCGCCCCCCAGGGATGCAGCGCCGCCCCCCCCCACAGCGCCCCCCAGGGATGCAGGGCCGCCCCCCCCCACAGCGCCCCCCAGGGATGCAGGGCCGCCCCCCCCCACAGCGCCCCCCAGGGATGCAAGGCCGCCCCCCCCACAGCGCCCCCCAGGGATGCAGCGCCGCCCCCCCCACAGCGCCCCGCCCACCTTTCACGGGCTGTGGGTGCTGTTGCTTCCGGCGGGGCATCGTGTCCGGTTCCAGCCCGGCGCTGGCCCCGCGCCGCTCATGGGCCCCGCGGCTCCGGGCGGCCGGTGGCTCGGGTCCCGCTTCCGCTTCCGCTTCCGCTTGCAGGGCACGCTGGGAGCTGCGGGGTCCTTCGAGGAGACGCAAGGCGGTGACGTCATCGCGCCACGACCCAGAACGAGGCGGGGCGGGGCGGGGCCCACGCTGCTGCCTCCAGCCAGTCCCGCCGGCGAGGCGGAGTCGGGCCAAAGCGTCTCCCGCCCGAGCGGGCCCGAGGCTCGTTTCGCTCCCGGCCGAGCCGGTGCCTGCGCGCAGGGAGGGCGGGGGCAGCTTGGAGGGGAGGGGCGCGGCGGAGAGCGGGCTAGCGCCGTGGGGTTTGCGCTCAGCCCCTTCACTCGTGTTGGTGGTAAAATGGAAGCGTCGGCGCCCCCTTGCAAGCCTTGCTCTGGGGACGAGCTGCTTAAGGGCCGCTCTAGTAAGACGAAGGCCTCAACTGTAAGCTCGTGTAGGTACAGGCCGGGGGTGAGGCCGAGCTCGCAGACAAAACATGGCTAAGCTAAAGCAAAGCTCACACAACTGGGCTGAGTGTGCAAAACACTAATTGGTAATAGGTCCAAGCGGAGACCAGAAAGCGGTGCTAGGTACCAACTGCACAACAGATAAGTTGAAAGCACGTTACCACCAGCTCATTAAAAAAAAAGGTACACACTCCCCACAAATACAGACACCAGCTCATTAAAAAAAAAAGGTACACGCTCCCCACAAATACAGACACAAGTTCAAGAAAGGGTCTAAAAGGGCAGTATGATGGACAGATGAGCTAATCAAACCAGGAGATACAGGGTGATGGATGGTATCTCAGTAGCATCACAGAGTGGCAACCTGACACATCAGGAGTGTTTGTACCTGTATCTAAAGTGGTGTTTGGGGGTATAGTCTTTGGATGACCTAGGAGGCAGTGGGATCTCCCACTGTTTGAGTCAGCCCATTGTTACAAGTACATATGCATAGGTCTCCAGCAGAGTCTGGGCATCTTAAGAATCAAAGATGCCCAGCCAGGTTTATCTGATTTGTGGTGTTTGGGGGCTGCTGTGGAGACTAAGTGTACACATCAACACAGCACACATCATTTAGGACACACACAAGCAGCCTTCTGGTTATCGTCACCAACAGAGCCAGGGCCCTGGGAAGATGCCTTAGCAGTAAATCCTGACTGACTGTAGCAGGTTAGACAAACACTGGTCAAGGATGGTGCTTGCTGTGAGGGCAGGAGAGTGGAATTGATGATAAATCATGTCAAACCAATCTGATAGCTTTCTTTGATAGGATAACCAGTCTTGTGGATAAGGGAGAAGTGGTGGACATGGTATACCTAGACTTTAGTAAGGCATTTGATATGGTCTCACACGATATTCTTATCAATAAAGTAGGCAAATACAACTTAGATGGGGCTACTATAAGGAGGGTGCATAACTGGCTGGATAACCATTCTCAGAGAGTAGTTATTAACAGTTCACAATCCTGCTGGAAAGGCATAACAAGTGGGGTTCCGCAGGGGTCTGTTTTGGGACCGGTTCTGTTCAATATCTTTATCAATGATTTAGATATTGGCATAAAGAATAGGTTTACTAAGGTTGCAGATGATACGAAGCTGGAAGGGGTTGTAACTGATTTGGAGGAGAGGGTCATAATTCAAAATGATCTGGACAAACTGGAGAAATGGTCTGAAATTTAATAAGGGCAAATGTAAAGTGCTCCACTTAGGAAGGAACAATCAATCAGTCTCACACATACAGAATGGGAAGCAACTGTCTAGGAAGGAGTCCTGCAGAAAGTAGTGCACGACAAGCTAAATATGAGTCAACTGTGTGAAGCTGTTGCAAAAAAAGCAAACATGATTCTGGGATGCATTAACAGTTGTGTTGTGAACAAGACATGAAAATCATTCTTGCACTCTACTCTGCGGTGATTAGGCCTCAGTTGGAGTATTGTGTCCAGTTCTGGGCACCACATGTGGAGAAACTGGAGAAGGTCCAGAGAAGAGCAACAAGAATGATTAAAGGTCTAAAGAACATGACCTATGAAGAAAGACTGAAAGAATTGGGCTTGTTTAGTTTGGAAAGGAGAAGACAGAGGGGACATGATAGCGGTTTTCAGGTATCTAAAAGGGTGTCCCAAGGAGGAGAGAGAAAAATTGTTCTCTTTGGCCTCTGAGGACAGGACAAGAAGCAATGGGCTTAAACTTCAGCAAGGGAGGTTTAGGTTGGACATTAGGAAAAGCTTCCTAACTGTCAGGGTGGTGAAACACTGGAATAAGTTGCCTAGGGAGGTTGTGGAATCTCCATCTCTGGAGATATTTAAGAGCAGGTTAGATAGACATCTATCAGGGATGGTCTAGATGGTACTGGCTTCTGCCATGAGGGCAGGGAACTGGACTCGATGACTTCTCGAGGTCCCTTCCAGTTCTAGTGTTCCGTGAGTCTGATTCAACAAAGAATCCATCACGCAAAAAGAGAAACCACCAAGAACTCTGGTCCCACTAAACTGCTCTTCTGTCAATCTCTGAACCCTTGCATAAAGGCAAGAAATTTCCTGGAGCTGGAATACAGAGGTTTTTCCCTTATCCTTCAATAAACCCCTGTTCTCTTCCCTGGGGTGGGGCCAGTGGGAACAGCCTTTGCAGTGATCTCCTTCCTCTCCCCCACCCCCGGCCCAAGTTCTGCCTCTGAACCATCCCTCCCTGAATTCTAAAAAGCTTCATGTTAGATACAGGGGCTCATTTCCCAGGTAAGCCCTAAAGCACTTCCTGGGCAATCAGTTCTCCTCAAGCTGGCTCACCATTAGTCATGGGGAGACTGGACCCAACTTCCTTCCTGAAAGGGACAGCCACTGAGTTACCCCATGACAGCCTTCAGCAAGATCCCTCTCCAGAGGCTACTAAAGAATTGTGATGGATCAGAAACTGGCTAGGAAACAAAGCACAGTGTAGAGGGCAATGGTCAGATTTCCTTGTGACTAAAGGTAAAACGCAAGGCTTCGGGGTGCTGTTTTAAATCCAACGCTGAATGTGTTTGTTAATGATCAGGAAAGAGGGAAGTGAATGAAGCAGCAACATGTGCAGAAGACACGAAGTGGCTAGTCAGGACAGAGCTGTGAGGAATTTCAAAGCGCAGCTTATAAATGCAAAGTAATGTAGCTTGCGGGAAGCCATTTATACTCATCTTACAAGGTTCTAAACTGTCTGTGTTAACGCAGAAGGCCCTGGGGGAGACCTTAAGCACCCTGGGCAGTAACCTAAAGGCCCCTCAGGTCCTATCACTGCTCCCCTCTCCTGCTGGGAACCCCCAGCTCCACCATCTCCTCTGCCTCTGAATCTCCACTCTGGTGAGACCCAGCTCAGTATGCAACTGCAATCAAAAAAAGCAAATGATCAGGGTGCAGGGGAGGGTTAGTGAATAACACAGAGAAATATCTAATGCCTTGTATCAATCGGCGTGTGGCCTGAACAGATGCAGCATGTGGTATCAATTGCCTGGTCTCAAGCATGGTATTGTAGAGTGCGAGGGCACTCAGAGGCGGGCCATGCCTGGGAAAACTTCTACTGAAAGACTGAGAAGGGTGGGATTGTTACCTTACACAGGTGATGAATGGGAGGTGTCAGAACGATTAACAACACTGAATGGTCTTGAGAATGGACACGGAGTATCTGTTCTCCCTGCTCAGAAGAAAAAGGGGACTTTCAATGATATTAAAAAGATAAGACACTTTTCCATCTTATTTGTATTTCTGGAGTGTCTAGGAGCCAGTCACTGACCAGAGCCTCCAGTGCTACACCCTATGCCAACACAACACAGAATGATAGACCTTCCCCCACCAGTGTTACAGTGTTAACTTGTGGAACACATTGCCACAGGAAGTCATTGGGGCCAAGCATTTGACAAGATTAAATAAAGGACTAAAAGTTCTTGTATTTAACAAGAATGTTCAGTTCTCATAATTAATGGTAACAAATCTGCCAGGGATATTAAACCTCCAGCTTCAGAGCTCAAGCCAGTCTTTGACTACTGGAGAGCAGGGTCAGACCTACTACAGGGAGTAAGTTACCCCTCATCTGCAACTTCTGCTTCCTCTTTCCTTTGGCTGGGGTTGGGTCACTGTGCAAGCCTCTGCCAACTTCGTCTGTCCCACACGGCACTAAGATTCTCCTGCCTTCTTTGATGCAATCCATCCATTGCTCCCTCACATTCTCTGGCATCCTAGGCCAGGCTGAGCCTGCCACACAATGAGCAGAGGGCACCGGTTAACTGATGACCCTAGTAAGCATGCCAGGAAGGCGAATGCTTACTCGGTAACCCTTTACATTCCTATTCCTAATACTCACATTGAAACCTGTCTCTTAGGGTTACTATAACTCTTTTTAATAGCATCTCATCTCACACCCCTACAAAGTTTTGTAGCTGTTGCCTCTTTTCTGCACTGCACAGCACTGCAGGAGCACCATTGTTCTACACAGGTGGGATTTCAGGCTCACTTGCATACACAACCCCCCAGGTTGGCCTCCCCCTCCTACTTCATCACACCTCTCCATAACCCAGCCACTTCCGCCTTTGTCAGGCTCATTCCAGCCTTGCTGCTCAGACCACTGGTTTGCTATTTCCTCTCTGTCATCTTTGAAAAACACCTTTATTGCTACATCATCTGCACAGAACACCTCTGCTTTGGATCCTGGCACAGTCCAGCAGTGACAAACAGTTGACCCTGGAGAATCTGACTCACTTTGAAGGGGCCAACCAATAGTGCAGGTCTCTCTGCTGCCCAGAACCAGGCTTCATTTGGCCCTTGGGTGCAGTCTGAGGTAGGAGTTCTGCTCCTCTTAGGCAGGCTGTGTGCCAGGGCTGAAGACACCCATTTCCCCAGAGCTGTCTGGTTATTTTTAAAGGACATGGGATACTGGCCTACAACACACCTACTCTTGAGGAGAGCCCCTTGGCCCTGTGTAGGCCAGGGGTGGCTATGAGAGACACTGGCCTTTTGCAGGCACTGAGGGGTGTGGGGGAGGAAGAGGGGTGTCCTGGGCACCACTTTGTCCCACATGTCTTGTTCTTATCCAGAGTGATCCTGCCCACAGATCTCCTGTGCCACTGGACTGTGAAAGGGTCTCCTGGGGCTGGGCACAACCTCCAGAGCTCCCATTTCACACTGGGGGCTGGATACACAAAGACACATGGGTATTGCCAGGCTTAGCCTCTAGGTACCTGGCCACCCCATGGGATCCTCATCCCCCAAGCGGCCCACTGGCTTCCTAGGTGCAGTCTGAGCAGAGTTGCACCCCTCCAGAGGCCCAGCAAGCTGAGCAGAGATCCCCTCACCTAGCCTACGCCCTGCACTTCAGAGGTCCTTAGGCCCCCTCTGCCATTGCTAGGGGCCTCCAGTTGGGCTCCCTGGCTGCACCTCTCCTGGCACTGAGCCCCTGAGCCAGGCCAGTTCCACTGAGGGCAAACCAGAGACACCCAGTGACTGAGGCACTTGCTGGAAGGGGAGAGGAGGGTCACAGAGTCAAGTGTCTCAAGGGATTCAGCCCCAGGTCCCGCCTCGGTGGTAGGACCTGGGCAGGCTGCCTCAGGCTTCGGTGGCAGCTGGGCCATTCTGTTAGGCAACCTACTCCTGGGCCAGATGCAGCCCAATGAGGGACACTGCTCCTGGGGGGCTGCTGAGCACTGCCTGGCACAGATGGGAGGAGCCCTCCTGGCCAGGGGATGTTCAGCCTGAGACTAGCTGGGGACTCTGGCTTGCAGCCAACTCTCAGTGCTCTACCTAGGGGCTATGGGGCAGGGAGGACTACATGTCCCAGTGATGTCCTACTGGTAAACATACCCTCCCCCCACCTCAGGGCTTGGTACGTAGGTCCTACCCCAAGGGGAGGGGCTCATGAGTGGCTGCAGATGGTGGCCAGGGCTTCCTGCACCGGGCCCAGTGCTGTTCAACATCCCCAGAAATCGTCTGGAAAAGGGGTGAATAGTGAGCTGGCAAAGTTCACACAGGATATCAAATTAATCCAGACAGTTAGGTCTAAAGCAGACTGCAAAGAGCTACAAAGGGGTCTCACAAAACTGGGCAACAGGGCAAGAAAATGGCAGATGAAATTCAATGTTGATAAACACAAAGTTACACACATTGGAAAACACAATCTCAGCTCTACACACAAAATGAGGGGGTATAATTGAGCCAGCACCACTCAAAAGTTCTTGGAGTCATTGTGGTTAGTCCTCTGAAAAGAACTGCTCACTGTGCAGCGGCCATCAAAAAAGCAAAGTTGACATGGGATAAGAGGGAAGGTCCTTTCGTGGACTGATAACTGGTTAAAAGACCAGAAAGGGTGGGAATAAATGGTCAGTTTTCAGAGTGGAGAGAGGTAACTAGTGGGGTCCCCCAAGGGTCTGTCGTGGGACCCATTCTATTCAACTTATTTATAAACGATCTGGAAAAGGGGGTAAACAGTGAAGTGGCAAAATTTGCAGATGATTCCAAACTGCTCAAGATAGTTAAGACCAAAGCAGACTGTGAAGAACTTCAAAAAGATCTCACCAAACTAAGTAAGTGGGCAACAAAATGGCAAATGAAATTTAATGTTGATAAATGTAAAGTAATGCACATTGGAAAACATACTCCCAACTATATGTACGATATGATGGGGACTAATTTAGCTACAGCTACTCAAGAAAGAGACCTTGGAGTCATTGTGGATAGTTCTCTGAAAACATCCACTCAGTGTACAGTGGCAGTCAAAAAAGCAAATAGAGTGTTAGGAATCATTAAAAAAGGGATAGAGAATAAGATAGAAAATATCTTAATGCCTCTATATAAATTCATGGCACGCCCATATCTTGAATACTGCGCACAGATGTGGTCGCCTCATCTCAAAAAAGATATATTGGCATTAGAAAAAGTTCAGAAAAGGGCAACAAAAATGATTAGGTGTTTGGGACGGGTTCCATATGAAGTGAGATTAAAAAGACGTGGACTTTTCATCTTAGAAAAGAGGAGACTAAGGGGGGATATGATAGGTCTATAAAATCATGACTGGTGTGGAGAAAGTGAATAAGGAAAAGTTTATTTACTTATTCCCACAATATAAGAACTAGGGATCACCAAATGAAATAGACAGCAGGTTTAAAACAAACAAAAGGAAGTTTTTCTTCACTCAGTGCACAGTCAACCTGTGGAA
This sequence comes from Pelochelys cantorii, assembly GCA_032595735.1. Taxonomy (NCBI): domain Eukaryota; kingdom Metazoa; phylum Chordata; order Testudines; family Trionychidae; genus Pelochelys; species Pelochelys cantorii. The sequence goes on from CM064328.1 coordinate 416,436, forward strand.
CTCCTTGCCAGAAGATGTGGTGAAGATTAGGACTTTAACAGGACTCAAAAAAGAGCTAGATAGATTCATGGAGGTTAGGTTCATCAACGGCTATTAGCCAGGATGGGTAAGAATGGTGTCCCTAGCCTCTGTTTGTCTGCAAAAAGGTGACAGGAGAGGGATCATGTGAAGATTACCTTTTATGTTCCCTCCCTTTGGGACATCTGGTATTGGCCAATGTCGGCAGACAGGGTACTGGGCTAGATGGACCTTTGGCCTAACCCAGTATGGCCGTTCTTAAGTAGGTACCCTTAAGAAAAAGACCGACGATAAGACTGTAAAAACCATAACACCACTATGTAGATTGATGGTATGACTTCATCTTGAATACCGCATGCAGTTCTGTTTGCCCCATCTCAAAAATAGTACATGGGGAAAAGGAGCAGAGAAGATGACAAAACGGAGTGGAAGTTTGGATCAGCTTCCCTACGAGGAGAGATTAAAAAGAAACTATTCAGCTTGGAAAAGAGGCAACTAAGAAGAGATTTGAGAGAGGTCTACAAAAATCATGCCCGGTGTGGAACAAGTGACTCAGGAAGTGTTATTTTCCCCTGCACATAACACAAGAACTAGGGGTCCCCCAATGAAATTAACAGGTGGCAGGTTTCAAACAAGAAGCAATTCTTCACACAGGGAAGCCATCCTGTGGAACTCACTGCCAGGAGAGACGATCACAACAGCCTTTTCCGTCTGTACAGACCTGTGGATCTGAGACAGCTGCAAAAAGACCAGTGGAATTTTCAGCTGCAAGTTCAGAGGCCTCCTGTCCAGGCCGAGCAAGAGACCTCACATTCCATATCCACTGCCACACTTGGAACAAGGCCTGTTCTGGTCCCTTCATGGGCAGATAGGCCTGGAGCAGCTGGAGGGAGCTGAGACCCAGAAACACCTTTCAAGGGTGGGAGGGAGGGATTGCTCAGGAACCAAGTAATCTGGACAGTTTGGCTCAGTGGTGAGTGGAGGACAGCAGGAGACCTCAGGAGGGGGCACATCCACATCAGGCATGTGGGCAATGCAGGCACCAGCTGAGCAGTCAATGTCTCCCCAAGAGATGGGAATAATCCAACATCTTCACAGACCCTCTGTCATTATTGTCCTGCATGAAACTCCTCCCTCAGTCCCTCCCCTTGCTCTGCCCCGCACTGGCCAATTGACGAGGGGGAGAGGAAGAAGGGCACAGAGAAGGAACATGGAGCTGCTGAGTTTTCAGTAGACTGTTTCCAGTCCAGGGGCTTTGCTTCTCCAGGCCCCTCAGTGCAAACCACATGCTGCCAGAGATGGGTGCAGCATGGACAGATGCCGGTTGGCATCACCCTGCAGCGGAAGAGGAGAGCTGGGTGGGGCCTGAGCTGTTTGGCTCCCAGTCTTGCCTCTTGGGCCCAGAGTTCAAATCAGCAACTCAGCAAAGACAAATGAGCTCAGGAGGTTTGTTCCTACTGCCCATGCTACATATCCCGTCCCTGCCTGGCCAGCTCTCTGCTCAAACACTACAGGGCCGGGGCTCAGTGGTGGCCCCAAGCCAAAGAGCAGGAGGAAGTCCAAAAGTGGAGCCTGCAAAGCTGCAGCAGGAAAGGCAGCACTGGACAGGGCACCCGCTATGTGACCAGCTCCTTGCATTCTTCTCAGGTAACCTGTAAAGGGTTAAAAGATTAACTGGATGAGCTTGGTTCTCCCCACTTCCCACCCCGCCTCCTGGGAAAGAACCAAGGACAAAGGTGCAGCCAGGTTTTCTGGGGCTTTAGTTTGAAAAAGTATTGGTTGAAAGTGTACAACAGAACGAGGTGCAAGGGTGGCACCCGAGCCAGATTGTTCCACAAATAAAAACAGAAGGGCCTTAAATAAAGGGGGCGCAGATTAAAAAACCTCAACAGTGAAAAAATTCCCCCCCCAAACAGAATAGTCACAGGCACAAAAATGGCGACACCCACATGGAGACAACGCTGGGATGTCCACCCTCTAACCACTACCGTGCCACTCACCTGGGCTGGGCCTCCCATGTCCACGCATCTGCAGCCAGCCCCACTGGGCAGCTCTTTGGAATGGTTACAAATGAGCAATGTTACATGCCCTGGCTGGCCCACCCCATCACCCTGTCCAGGACACAGACAAACGAGGCCTCTGCTAAGGCTAAAAAAGAACAAGACGTTGGAGTCTTGAGCTCAGCTTGTTTAAGAAACGAGTCTGGGGAGTGCACGCCGAGTCTCTGTGCCAGGCCCGCTAGTCCCGCTTGGCCTTCTTGCTGCTGTCACTGCCATTCTCCTCCACGACTGCCTGTGCGTCAGCCGCCACTAATTTCCGTTTGCCACTGTCGGCATGGGCTTGCATGGAGCGTGGTTTGAAGCAGATAACGATGCAGGTCATGTTGTCACAGCCCGTGCCATCCCCAGAGGTGTCGGGAGCCAGGCACTGATCCAGGAGCTGGGGGAGGAAAGGGACAAGGCAGGTTAGCAGCACACAAGGAGCAACCACGAGGATGATAACCTCATGTGCAGCCAAGGCAGTACGAGAGAGCTGCTCGCCTGGCTCCTCCCAGAGGAGGGAGCAGGACAGCTCCAGGCAGTGCTCAGTGTCTTGGGGTCTGACAAGCTAACCCAAGAAGCCCCTCATTATTAGTATATGTTGGGGGGCCCCCCAATACAATAGCACTGCCTCTGCTTAGGGATGTTAAATATCTGTTAACCTCAAGAATTCTTATCTGTTAGTCGACTATTCTATAGTCCCCGGAGGGGGTGGGGGTAGGGCAAGAAGGGGGGAGCTGGCTGCCAGTGTGCTCCGGCCTCACTTCTGAGGAGTCCCCTGCCACTCCGCACTGCTGCCACTGTATCAGAGGCAGCAGTGCAGAGTGCCAGGCAGGAGCTGATCCGCAAAGAGAGCCAGTTTAAAAACCAGCTCCCCTCACAGACCGGTTGCCTGTCGTCCTGTGCTGCTGTCTCTGATAAAGAGGCAGCAGTGCGGGGCAGCAGCAGCCCCTCTCTAGGGTGGGTCTGAGCTCCCAAACCTGGCGGGAGCCAGAACTGAGCTGGGCTGCCTGCCCGCCCGGCTCCTAATACACTTTAAATGCAGAGCTGCACAGGGGTAGGTCCTGGACCTGTTTCAAGCCAGGACTGAGCCGGGCTGCTGGCCAACCTGCTAAAAAATTTACTGGCAAGTCGGGGGGAGGGAAGGGGGGGGAGGGGAGGAGTAGTCTATAGCATTAACTGATGGATCGACTACACTATTACACCCCAATCTCTGCTGGCCAGTCAGGAGAATGCTAGGAAAGCATACGAAGCAATTGGGTCTGTATGGATGTGATCACCGTCAAGCCAGGGGCAGGCCCCAAATTCCGGCCCCCAATCTCTCTGCCTGCAGGGAGTCATAGAACCACACCCAGCGAGTGTGCAGATTGCTGGCTGGGTTTCCTCAGCTCATAGGCCAAGAGGAGCAAGAGTCGGGCTGCTTACCTCTTCTACTATGGAGGAGAGAGGCCTCAGGTCTCCATTCTCATCTTTCTGGGTGATCTTGGCCTGGATGAAATCCACCACTTCCTGGCTGCTCATCACGTTCCTGCCAGCAGAGTGGTGACAGTTCAGAGCAGCTGGCAGGGAAACCTGGCTTTGTTAGCGCACTCCTCCCCACCCCCCAGGCTGGGGGCTCACAGAATGGGAGGGGCAGGGCATGCACCAAGGCAGAGAGTAAGGGGAGTAAGGGAGAGCCCCTTGCTCTGGAGCCGCTGGCAGCATGGAGCTGGAGGGACTGGGCTCTCAGCATGCCAGCCCTCCTCCGTCCCACGGGGGCAGCCTGCCTGGGACTCATGGATGAGCTATCCAGAGACCTGCCGGGGACAGAGCCCATATGAAGGCTGGGACAGGCTCCTGCCCCTCTGGCGCTCACCAGATTCCGTCGCACGCAATGACCATGAAGTCGTGCTCCTCATTTATCGTCAGCACCTTGATGTCAGGTAAGGCTGAGATCATCTGCTCCTCCGGGGGCAGGTTCTTGTTCCGCTTGTAGAAGTGGTCGCCTGGCAAGAGGGAAGGTCTCCTTTAGCTACGCTGCCCAGACTGCCTGGTCAGGGGCCATCCAAGCCCAAGCGGCACTCCCGCAGGCGGGAGGGGACAGCCCCCTCCCTCGCAGATCAAGGTCTGGGCTGGAGTTGGAGCATGGGGCCAGCTCAGCAAATCCTGGCACTGAAGCCGCCTCTCCAGCCCAAGCAACATGCCACCCACTGTCTGTGCTTTTACCAGGCACATGGACCAGACCAGGGTCCATCTAGTCCAGTGACCCATCTCCAACAGGGGCCAGCACCAGCTGCTTCAGGCGAAGGTGCAGTGACCAAGTGGCCTGCCCCAGGGGATGTTTCTCTCACCCCAGTATAGGGATGTAAGCGACTAATCGACTATCCAATAAGCAAAAAGGGGGTGGGGTGCGGGGAAGAGCACAACGGCCGCCAACTTTGAAATGTACAAGAGTCTCCACTGGGAGTCCCAGTGCTGGCTCCAGGCTCCACACAGGCACTTCCACTTTGAAATGCGCAAGAGCCCCCACTGGGACTCCTGAACATTTCAAAGGTGGAACGCGGAAGTTCTTATTGACTAATTGAATAGTTGAAGGAAATCCCATCAACTAGTCGATTAGTTAATTAATCGAAATTTAACATCCCTACCCCAGTACTTAAGAGGCTCATGCCCTGCAACCTGAGAGTTCATGGCCAGTCCTGAGCTCTAGTTTGGGAATCTTTCCTCTGACAATTCTGGTTATTCTCCATACCCACAGAAACAGCTAACGTCTCTCTGAATCCTGCCAGGCTCAGCCTCAGTTACGTGGCAGGGAGTTTCATAGGCCCTTTGTGGGAAAATATTTCCTTGGATCCATTTTACTTTGCTGCCTTTCAGTCCCAGCAAGTGTCCCCACATTTGAATAGACACTTCTGATCTCCATTCTCTTGGCCAGTCATTGTTTTAGAAGCTTCAATGTCTTCTCATTCTCTGTTTCCAAGGGGACCATCCTGCTCTTTTCACCTCTCTGGACAAAAGTCTTCCCTAAGCCCTTCTTGCTGCCCTTCTCTAACCCCCTCTAGTTGTACCATAAGAAAGGGGAGCAAGCACTTCACATGACGCCCAAATGAGCCCACATCCCTGATTAGGGAATTCACTGACCCTTGTCTTATGCATCCCAATAGCTTGTTTGCTGGTCTGACCCCAGCTGCGTACGGAGCTGAGGTCTCATGGAGCTGCCCGTGGCCCTCTTCACAGGTCAAGTAGCTCATGTCATTTCTGCCAACATGCACCACCTTCCATCTCTCAGCAGCAACTGCCACCAGGCTCTTTGGCACCTAGCCCTACGTGACCCAGTCCTGGCTGATGCCCCTAATGTGCGGTGGACCCCATCTAACTCCATTGCTCCCAAACTGCCGAGAACCAGAGATCAGCGCACGGGGGCCCTGCCGGCCTCCTGCAGTCGCTCACCAATTGCCCGGGAGAGGTTTAACCCGCCATTCACTCTCCCATCCATGGTGACCTTGCCGCCGGCGTTCTTTATCCTGGCTAACTCCAGCTCATCCTCCGGCTTGTGGTCATAGGACATGTCCACGGCTTTGCCGCCCTCCGACACCACGCAGCGAGAGTCCCCTGCATTGGCTACGATCAGCTGTTTACCTCGGATAAGGGCTACCACGGCAGTCGTCCCGCTGTCAGAGCCAGGCTGAGACACAAGGGGTCGGTGAGACTCCTTCCAAACACACAATGCCCTGAGCCTCACAGGAGCCCTTCGGGGGCAGAGGCTACAAACCAGCCCAAGAGCTCTCAGCACACCAGATGTACCAGACCTCTCCTCCCCAAAGGTGCCGGGCCCAAAGACGGGGCCACCACAGGAAGCGGAGGAGGGGTGGGGTTGAGAGCTGGTGTGAAAGGAACAGAGGAAGTGTATGTTTCCCCAGAAGTGGGGTATCTCCCTGCAGAGAAAAAACATCATCCTAGGAACACGAGGAAGCTCAATAGCATGGCTTGCGCTGTTCCCTCCTTTCCTACGGAGGAACAAGCTGCAGTGATGCCAACCTCAGCCTGACAGTCCAGGCAGCCTGCACTTTGGTAAAGGATGGAGGCTTCTGCACTCTCCATTTGCACTGCAGCCTCCCATCCAGCTGCCAAGACCGTTCTCAGCTGGCTGTCTCGACAGCCGCTACATACCAGCATCTGCTGTGTGCAGATGAGACGCAGCCGGGCTGGCTGCTCCTGCAGGAAGAGCTTTGCTGTTGTGCAGGATGCTCTGCTAAGCTCAGGTTCTGGGCAGAGCTCTGCCCAGATAAGCTAGCAAGGGATTCTACCTTTGCAGCTGCCCTCTTGCTGCCCCATAGCCCATGTCCCATTCCAGCCCCCCACCAGACTCCATGTGGGAAGATGCTTCCTTTAGGCCCCATGCTCTGGCATAGGAAAGCTGTCTAGGAAATGCAGAGGCTGCACAGAGCAGAGAGTCCCCTTGGCCATGGGGCATGCTCTGGCTCCCAAGTCACCCAAGGCTGCTTCCTGGGGCAGAACAAACATAGAATGCTAAAGGTGGCAAAATAGCATGTGCACCTCCTCTTTCCCCTCCATGCCTGGTAACATCATCTCTTCCTCTTCATCCTCATCCTCCTCAGCCTCTTCCGTGTCATCTTCATCCTCTTCATTCTCTGCCTCGTCACTGCTGTAGCCATCCTCATCCTCACTGCACTCCTACAGACAGAGATGCCATCAGACAGCAGAATGCCCTGGCCCTTCCAGGGAGATGGACAAGATGAGCTCAGCAGGACAGAGCATATGACCCGGCAGGTCTGTTCTCTCTCTGGTGCAGTGATCAGGGCAGGAGGTAGTAGCTCCCAGCTCATGCACTGGCCACACTGCAGTGTCTGTGGCACCCTCACTCTACAGGCCCCTGCAGACAGTGCTCACAGTGAGGCACTGCTGATGCAGGCCCTGGCCTGTAAATCCCACCTCTATAGCAAGCTGGGGATGGCTCATGCTCTCATGACCCGGCCTGTAAAGAACATGGAGACAACTCCACTCCATCCCCAGGACAGGCAGCTGCGCAGTGCTCCGGTGCTTACCTCACTGTCCTCCTCCTCTTCAGCCTCATCTGACTCATCCTCACTGTCTTCAAAGAATTTGGACTTTGTTGCGCGCTGGGGCTTTCCCATAGAGGAGCAGGAAGGCCCTGCCTCCCCTGTGGAGGAGGTGACGGTCTCTTCACCCCTGCCCACTTCAGCCTTCTTTGCAGCACAGCTGTTGTCCCCAGCATCGGATCCATCCGACGTGGAGGAAATGCCCAAGGCCTCATCATCTGGCTTCCCATTTTTCCTCTCCCTGTGCTCGGACAGCTCCCCCGGACTGGCCTCCCCATTCACACCCCACTCCCCATCATGCTCCTTTCCCATCTCCCCGGCTTGGGGAAGTGGCTTGTTTCGGAGGTTCTTGATGCAGTTCTGTCCATAGCGGGTTAGCAGCTCCTCTATGGTCATTGTGGCTTCTTCGTGCAGCAGGGCTGCTTCCTCGTTGTCAACTGCAAGAAAGAGAGAAAGTCAGAGCAGGACACACTGCAGCAGCAGAGCCCCCGTAGGACGGGTTTGGCCCCAGGCTGCATTTCCAGCAATGCCCAGAGGCAGAGCTGCCCCCGCAGAGCTCTCAGACCCAGCCAACAGGGGAGGGAGAAGCATCACGCTCCAACAGCTCGTGCACATGGCTCCTATGGACCCGCAGCAGCCAGCTCTAAGCTGTTGAGCCTGGCCGATGCTTGCCGGCTCGCACTTTGTAGGCATCGTGGACACCAAGAAGGGCTGTGATGGTCGGCCAGTGCAAGCTTAGCCCGAGGTGCCGGGGGCATTTGTAAGTGGGAACAGCTGATGTTGGCCAAGCAGCTGGGTTCTGGGTGCCTGTGCCTGCTGGGTCATCTGGGTGTGCCGAGCCCTGGGACACTGGCTGGTCTGTTTTCTTGCACAGCTCTACCCAGATGCTGTCAGATGCAGAGCTCAAACTAAGGGGTCTTTCCCACCAGGTTTCGGAACCTGGGTGTCCCCGCATGTGCAGAGAAATGCCATGGTCTGGTCTAGTGGCGGGTGCTCTCTGTAATTCTCTCTAAGCTCGTTTCCTGGTTGGGGCTCTGCTCCGTGCCCTGACAGACATGCCTAGGTGGGAGAGCACATTTGCTTCTTTGAATGAACACGGCAGGCTTGGGTAGGGATGTCCAGGTTTAACCGGTAAGTCTCACCCTTAACCAGCGGGGCTGGAGCAGTCCCTGCCTGTGTGTGTGTGGTGGAGATATGTTCCCTCACTCGCTTCCCTTTAATCAGTTAGCCAGTTCATGTGCTGAAGCAGTTATCCAATTAAATGGCATTTTACATCTCTACTCTTGGCCAGAGTCACTTAGGATGGGGGGTTCCAGTCCACCTTCATCCCACCATTTGTCCCCCCACACCCACAGGGGATCAGCAAGCTTGGGACACTGCTGCCCATTGCACTCACACAACATCTCCACGGGCCAGAAAGCTCGAGCCCTGGCTGGCACAGACACACCGGAAGAAGGGGCCCAAAGCGGTGTGTGTCAGTTAAAGGACAAATTTGCCAAAACAAGTCCAGCTCCGCCATGCCAGCCTGGAGCACAGGAAGGGGCTGAGCTGCCCTAGAGGAGAGGGCTAAGCTAGCTCCAGCCATGCTGTGTGTAACCGGCTCCTTTCACCAGCAAACCCTTCCTAACAAAGCCACTGCCCTGCCCCTCCCAGGGCTGGGCCAGCACCACAGTCCTCAGCCTCTGCTACCAGCACTTACCATCATCCTCGTCAGCCACTTTCTCCTTCTCGTCGTCCTCATCCTGGGGCCGTCCAGCAATCTGGGCAAGCTCCTTAATCACCTCCTCTGTGGTCAGCTTGGCATCAATGGCCAGGAACGCATCCTCAAGGGCCTGCGGACAAGCACACAGCACAGGGCTGCACACAGCTCAGGGGGGCACCCGCCCCTCTCTCTGCCATACCAAGATCCCATCACAACCCCAACCCCGAGGTGACCGGCACGGCCTAGGATGACACTTGGGGAGGGTCGGCGTGAGAAACAACCCCTCAGTCCTATAAGTGAGTGACTTGGTGCACCCAGGACATGCTGCCTATCGCTGCGTTCCTGAGCCCCACTGCGCCATGGCTGCATTTCTTTCACCTACACTGATCCAGGAGCCAGCCCCATGGTGATGTGGAGGCAGAGTGGGGGACTCCCTGCAGGGACACAAGGCATGGGGCAGACACAAGCACTGTCTCTCAGTAACTTCAAGGGAACTAAAAGGAGGGAGGAAGAACAACTCAACATGGAGGACACCAGCTAGTAAGCAGAAGAGAGGGTGGAGAAGGGAAGAAGCTTTTCTGGGAGACCTCAAAAGCGAGGGGCTGGGCAATCCCAGAAGCAGCCAGGAGCTGGTTGGAACTAGATGCAGAGAGGCCTGTTCTCTTGCCTTGGCATCTACACATCTCCCACAGCAGCCCAGGCTCTTACCTTCTGTAGTTTGCCTTCTTTGTAGGCCTTCTGGTCCTTGATGATCTCTGGCAAGTACTTGGCACAGTACAAAGCAACCTCTTCCCCTGAAAAGAGAGCAGAGGCCACTTGAAAAGCCTGCTCCTCCCAGTGTGCAGAGTTACGGCCAGAGGGAAATCCGTGGCCTCTGGCAGCATGCAGATCAGTGCAGGAAGAGGAGACAGTAACAGGCTGCAGAGCAGAGGTTGCTAGTGGGATGTCGGGGCTCAGCACAACGGCCTTTGCTTTCCAAGGAGCTGCCTCTCTGAGATGGCAGGACTTGCTGATGATGCTGACACAGGAGACACCATCCACACACCCACCCTTGGGACCCCAGCAAACTGTCAAGGTTTTTCACTCCCAGTCCAGGTTCCAAGGGACTCCGCTGTTCTCAGGCCACTCCCACCTGGAGAGCAGAGCTTTGCGATTGCAGGAGGGGAAAGGGGGCTTCAGTGTAATGCAGATAGCCTGAGAGGTTTTGTGTTTCCTCACACAGACTGCAGCCAGTGAGTGTTCACACACCAAAGTGCCCACCCCAACACAAGAGGAGATGCCACAACTAGCAAGGGAGAGTGCAGTTCTAATGGGCAGAGCAGAGTCCTACTGCAAGAGGAAGGAAAGAAATGCAGGAGGCGGCAATAGGAGAAGCAGCTACAGGGCCAGATGCCAAAGGAGGAGAAATTCTGTGAGTTAAGTATAAGAGAGCCATGGCATGCACCTAAGCATACAGATCAGTTCACTCCTAAACCACATGTAGGCTACTTGAAATCACAATGCTTCTTTGTGGGTGCCTGGATAACTGACAGACAGACTGACCACAGGTCCAGGGTGCACAGAGGACACCTTCATGGTCCCAAAAGGGCAGACTCCAACCAAAGGTGAAGGCCCATGAGAGGGAAGTAATGACACAGCAACAGTCATACAGGGACTCAGAACGCAGCACAGTGGCAGGGAAGCAGTCCAGTGGAAAAGCTCTGATGGGAGAGGCGAGAAGCAGTGACTCTTGTTTGGAAGGGACTGGCCTGACAGCTGAGTGGGAGAAAGAATCATACTAGGAATGGAGAAGAGGGAGGCGGCCAAGAGCACAGGGAAAAGAGAAAGGTAGCCAGGATGCAAGCAAAGGGTTCCCCCTGAGATGGCTGTGCTGCGAGGGGGAAGCTCAGAATGGCTGTGTCTAGATTACATCCCTCTTTCAACAGAGGGATGTAAATTAGGCACTTCGAAATTGCAAATGAAGCTGGGATTTGAATTTCCCGCGCTTCATTTGCATAATCATATAATGGCGCTCTCTCGAAAACACGCTATTTCAAAGGTAAAACTGAGGTCTAGACACGGTTCTTTCAAAAAGGATCTTTTGAAAAAGCCTTCCCTTTTGAAAAGAACCGCGTCTAGACCACGGTTTTACTTTCGAAATAGCGCGTTTGAGAGAGCGCCATTACATGATTATGCAAATGAAGCACGGGAAATTCAAATCCCGGCTTCATTTGCAATTTCGACGTGCCTAATTTACATCCCTCTGTTGAAAGAGGGATGTAACCTAGACATACCCTATGAGTAGACAAAGCAGCAGGACCTAGATCCAAGCTCACCCCCATCATAAGCTGTTTTTCTCTTCCCTCCCTGATCCTGCTGCATCCCCGAATTACTGTGGGAAATGCTCCTACATCAGGGCTGCACGCTCAAACACTCTCTGGTCAGCCTAAGCAGTTCTGTTCACGTGGCTCCCATACCACCCCCTGCCAAATTGTCATGTTCCAGCAGGTGAAGAAACAAGGGGCGCTGAAAATGACCCACAGTGGGCAGGGAAGAAGAACCACTAACACACAAGAATCCGAAATCCCCACAAAGATGGGGGAGAAGGGCATGGGGTTTTCACCAGCCCAGGGGCCAGGCTGGGGGAACATGAGAGCTCGTAAGGAAGGAGGCAAGCCATGGAACTAAGGATCGAAGGGCACACACACAGCTCTGTTACACCTGCTGGGAGGCAGAGGAGACCTGGGCCATTGGCAAGGAATGGAAACCCTATGCAAACTGGTGTTGATCAAGGGGCTCCACTGGAAGTTGTATAACGCAAACTCGCCCGGTCAGACCATAGTCACCCAGTGCCGCAGTGAGGGCTGGGACACCCAATTCAGCTCTTCTCCAGATTAATCATGTGAACACGGGTCTCACACATCCCCAGTGCACACTGTCATAACTGGGCTATCGAAGTGGCGGCAGCAGAAGTGAGCACAGGGAAACAGGAGCTGCAACAGTGACGCAAGCAGTTACCATCTTGGGACACCGATTTTTAAAGGGGGAACAGGATGTCTGGATAACCATGGGCCCATCAGACTGACATCAAGCCTGGCCAGAACAACGGAACAGCTGATCTAGGACTCAATCCAAAATCCCTCTAAGCCACCGAACAAACCCCGCACGGGAGTTTGTGCTAGGAGACAGACATCACTTCCCTGGTCCCCAGCCAGTCTCGCCCAGAACTACTTCAGCTGGGGTACAGGCTCCTGGCTATGCCTGCTGAAGCTGCAGCAGTCCTGGAAAGGCACCTCCACCTGGCCCGGAGGTGCTGTGGTGAGAGGGGGCTAGGGTAGTCATCTCTCCCTGGAGCAGCCTGCATCCTGTACCCCTCATCCCTGGTCCCACTCTAGAACCTGCACCTCCAGCCACAGCCCTTACTGCACCCCAAATCCTTGGCCCCACCCCTCCCACACACTGCTTATGTGTGCAATGACTTTTGTTAGGTGATAAATCCCCTCCATACTGGTGCACATAAGAAATGTCATTCCACACCTGGACATGAAAAGTTAGAGGGAACACTGGCCTCAACTGATCAAGCACTGTCCACAGCCGCCTAAGACACAGCACTTAGGACAGTGGCTAATTCACACACCTGAGCAACATAACTGAGGTTAACTTCAATTGAAGTGTCACCAGAACCTAAGCACTTATGGCAGGGATGAGGAACCTTTTTTGGGTCAGGGACCGCTGACCCACAGAAAAATCAGTCGGGGTCACACACAAGTGAGAAACAAAAACAGAAAAACAAACCCTCACTGATGTGGCCCCTGACTAAGAAGGAAAAAGACATTCCCCACATTTTCCTCGCACATCAGACCCTAGTGGGGCCCAGGCTAGTCGATTTTGTGTGCTCCAGCCCCACAGTGGAGAGCCAGTGAGGACTCCCCAATACAGAGGGGTGAGCCCTGAGCCTCGGGGGCCAGACCTAGGCAAGCCAACGGCTGCATCTGGCCCCTGGGTCGTAGGTTCGGATCAGAGGGAAGGTGTCTCATGGATCAGTGACTGGCTAAAAGACAAAGAGTAGGAATAAACAGTTTTCACAATGGACAGAGATATCCCCAAGGATCTGTATGGAGACCTGTGCTGTTGCACATATTCACTGCCCATCTGGAAGAAGGAATGAATAGTGAAAAGGCAATGTCTGATACAAAGCTATTTAAGATGGAGTGGAGAAAGGGACTAGAGAAGTGTTATTTATCCTTTTTCATAATACAGAAACCAGGAATTACCCAATGAAATTAACAGACTGAATACAAACAAGAGGGAGTACCTTTTCACACAACACACAATTTACCTGTGGAACTCATTGCCAGGATCATGGAGGGTAGAGCCATAATGGTTATTAGTCAAGATGATCAGGGATGCAACTCAACCCTTGGGGCAACCCTAAAGCTCTGACTGTCAGAAGCCAACAGGGGAAGAGAGGGTGACTCACCAACTGCCCTTTGCACGCACTCCCCCCAAAGCTGCAATATGGACAGCTGTCAGAGAAGGCTACCAGGGTAGAGGGACCATGGTCTGACCCCGCATGGCTGCTCTTACGTACTATAATTGATGCAAATCAACATGGGTTTATGGAAAATAGATCCAGTCACACAAACATGGAATCTGTGTTTGATGAGAATACAAATTTGCCTGATTAAGGTAACAGTGTTGATGTAACAGACATCTTTTTGTAAGGTGTTTGACTTGGTACTGCATGACTTTAAAAACAAAACAAAACTAGAATACCACATCAAATGTATTAAAAACAGGTTGACTGAGAAGTTTAGGAATCACCACTGAGCAGATGTGTTTCTGGTAAGGTTCCACCAGGATGGGTTCTCGGCCCTACGCTATTGAACATTTTCTGAGTTGCTAGGGGCATAATCATCAGTGATAACATGTAGCTGACAGAAAGGCTGAGAGAGAGGTAAACAACAGGGAAGACACATCACTGACCCAGAGAGAAATGCATCACTAGGCTGACTGGGACAAGCAAACAAGGCCAAATATAAACGTAGACATCTAGGAACAAAGGCCATAGGTAAAGGACAGGAACTCTACTGTGGGAAGCAGACATGCTAAAAAAAGATGTGAGGGTCATGGTGGATAATCAGATGAAAATGAGTTCCCTGTATAATACTGGGACCAAAAGAGCTCCTGCCATTCTAGGATGCATAAACAGGGAATCTCAAGTATGGATAGAAAGGTTATTTTTCTTCTGTACTTGGCCCTGGTACAACCACTGCTGCAGTCCTGTGTCCAGTTCTGGTGCCCACATTTCAGCAAGAACGTTGATAAATTGGAGAGGGTTCAGAGAAGAGTCCAGAGAAGGACGAAAGGATAAGAAAACCCACATTACAGTGACAAACTGAAGGACCTCATTCTATTAGCTTCATAAAAGGAGGGTGAAGGAGTGACTTGATCCCAGTCTATACCTACATAGAAGAGGCGCAGTTATTTAATAACAGAAGGAATCATCAATCTAGAAAGCAAATGTGTAACAAGCCAATGTCTGAAGCTAAACTAATTCAACCCATACATAAGATGCAACAAAACTCACAGCAAGTAACTAACCATCAGAACAGCTTATCCAGGGTTGTGGTGGATCCTCCATCACTGACAATTTTTTAATCGAGTCTGGATAGCTTCCTAAAAGATCTGCTCCCATTCAAATAGGAATTAATACAAGGGTTAATATGGCATCCGCAAGAGGTCAGAGATATGGTCACAGAGATTCCTCCTGGCTTTCTGGTCTATAAATTTCTGGTTCCTAGCCTAGAAGAACAGTTAGAGCAACTTTCTCCTCCAAACACCCTGGTAGAATCTAGAAAGACAAAGAGGCAGAGCACAGAGAACTGGATGTACAACAAAGATTTGGCCAAGCAAACTCAATTTTTTTTTTGAACAGGTGGCATTACAAACATTGGGGAAAGGAACACGACAAATACATTTTTATTTAGATTTAAAATAACTTAAGAAACTGCCCTCCAAGGTTCTCCGCATCCTAACGTCAGAACAGAAGAATGACTTCTCATGTCTTGCTCACAACACTCCTGTTAATGCATCCCAGAATGTTTGCTTTTTTTTTTGCAACAGTGTCACACTGTTGACTCATGTTTAGCTTGTGGTCCACTATGACCTCCCAGGTCCCTTATTGCAGTACTCCTTCCTAGACAGTCACTTCCCATGTTATGTGTTTGTAATGGATTGTTTCTCCCTAAGTGGAGCACTTTGCATTTGTCCTTATGGAATTTTATCCTATTTATCTCAGATCATTTCTCCAGTTTGTTCAGATCATTTTGAATTATGACCCTCTCCTCCAAAGCACTTGCAACCCCTCCCAGCTTAGTATCATCCATACACTTTATAAGCGTACTCTATGCCAATATCTCTTTCCAGTGTGCTGTTTCTAGTGCCGCGGTGTCCAACCAGTTCTGAAGTAGTAGCCACTATAGTGGCCACTGCTTTAGTGAACTAGCCACACTCAACCAGCTAAATAGCCACATATGGCTAGCATGTTGGACACCATGGATCAGTGTATGATAAGACATGGCTTCTTATTGAAGCTTTTCCCACAGTCATTTCCCTGTTCCAAGCCTAGCGAAACATTCCCCTCAGCTCTTCTCAAAACCTCTCCCGTGTTTCCCATTTCCTAGGACCTTCCTGCTGCTGATTCTCCTCCTTATTCTCACTCACTGTCCTCTCAGAGATTCTCAGACCTTTCCTCACACATGGAGATCTGGGACCCACAGCTCTTGCCCTTGTTACAGGTGGGCAATCAGCTCAGATTTGGGTATGGGGAATCCCAGCAAGGTCACCATCTTGTAGTTCTCCTGCATGAGGTCCCTGTAGAGGTCTCTCTGAGCAGGGTTCAGCAGCTCCCCCTGCCCTTGGGTGAAATACACAAACACCTCATTGAAGATCACCAGCATCTGAGCTGGCTCCATCACAGCCATTTTCCTGCCCCATCTCCTGGAAGGCGGGATGATCTGGAGCGAAACATGGATGAGACTTTTCAACCTTCCTCCCAAGTGCTGCCCATCCTGGGACAGAAGCTGAGCCAGGCAGGGGCCCTGGCCAGGCTGAAGGCACTGCCCTAAGGAGGCTCCTGGGGAGCAACGGGTCTGGCTCTGCTGGAGATTCCCCTCTCTTGGCTGCAGCCAGAGCTCCAGGAGTCCAACAGCAACCCCTGCCAGAGCTTAGGGATCTGGCCTGGGCTTGGATCTAAATCACTGATGAAATATTGAACAGAAATGGACTCGGAATTGATCCCTGAAGAACCCCACTCATTATGCCCTTCCAGCATAACTGTGAATCACTGATAACTACTGTCTGGGAACGGTTGTCCAATCAGTTATGCACCCGCCTTACAGTAGCTCCATCTAAGTTGTATTTCCCTAGTTTGTTAATGAGACAATATGAAAAGCTTAACTAAAGTCTAGATATACTACATCTACCATTTCCATCATCCACAAGCCTTCCCTGTCAAAGAAAGCGATCTGGTTGTTTTGATAAAATTTGTTCTTGACAAAGCCATGTTATTATTCATCACATTATTATTTTCTAGATGTTGGCAAACTGATTCCTTAATTATCTGCTCCATTATCTTCCCTGGCACAGAAGTTAAATTGCCTGGTCTGTAATTCCCTGGGTTGTCCTTATTTCCCTTTTTATAGATAGGCACTAGAATTGCCCTTTTCCAGTCTTCTGGAATCTCTCCCATCTTCCATGACCTTTCAAAGAGACTACAATTGGACTGCCCCTCTGCTGATGGACTCCAGGGCTCTCCTGGGGTTCATCAGCTGACCCAGCTGGGCTCCCCTCTGGGCATTGCACCCCCACCCAGTTCCACTGCCAGCCTGGCTGCTGGTCCTGGCAGGGCTTCAATGCTAGGTCCAACCCCAGCCGCCAGGCTCCGTGTCCCCAGCTGGGCTGCAATGCTGGGTCTGACCCTGACCGCCAGGCTCTGCGCCCCTGGCCAGGCTGTGCTGCTGGGTCCAGCCACCAGGCTCCCTGCACCTCAGGCTGGCTCCTCTGCCAGCCCCGACCACTGTCCCCCCATCCCACTCCTGGTTGCTGGACTCCCAGCTGGGGACTCTCAGGTCCAGCAACATCCAAGATCCGGCAGTTACACCAAAGAGTTCCAGATCAGAGAGGTTCAACCTGTGTCTAATGGCTCAGATATCTCCTCAGTCAGCTACTTGAGTATTTTAGGAAGCATTTCATCAGGCTCTGGTGACATGAAGCCATCTAAATAATTTTTTAACTTATTTTTTTCCGATTTTAACCTCTAAACCTACCCTATTTTCACTGACATTCACTGTGCTAGGCATCCGCCCACCACTGAAACAAAACAGTCATTATGCTCCTCTGCCATTTCCACATTATTGTTTCTCATCTTTATTGAGTAATAGCCCAACTCTGTGATTGGTCTTCCTCCTGCTTCCAATGTATTTGTAGAATGTTTTCTTCTTACCCTGTATGTCTCTAGCTAGACTGAACTCATTTTCTGCCTTTGCCTCTCTCATTTTGCTCCTACATACTTGTATTTGTTTATATTCATCCTTTGTACTTTGACCCAGCTTCCAATTTTTATAGGACACCTTTTTGATTTTTAGAAAACTGAGGATCTCCTGGTTAAGCCTCTTGCTGTACTTCCTAACTTTTCTACACTCTGGAATAGTGTGATCTTGTGCCCTTAAATAACATCTCTTTGAAAAACAGCCAGCAGTCTTCAACTGTTTTACCTCAGACTTACTTTCCATGGGTTCTTCCCTTCCAACCCCCTGATGAACTGTACCTCCTTGAAATCTATTGTTTTATTTTGTTCTTCTACCATTCTTAAGGCTCACGAACACTAACATTTCATGATCACTTTCAACCAAGGTGCCTTCCACTTTCAAATTCTCAACCAGTTCCTCCCGATTTGTCATAATCAAATGTAGAACAACCTCTCCCCTAGTAGCTTTCTTGACCTGAAATTAAAAAAAAAAATGTCTCCAACATATTCCAAGATCTTGCTGGATACTCTGTGTCCTGTTTTACTTTCCCAACCTATGTCTAGGTAGTTGAAGTCCCCTGTCACCACCAAATCCTGTGGTTTGGATGATTTTGTGGTTAGATGGACTATAGTAGACACCCTAACATGACATCAGCCTTGGATTTTTTTATCCTTACCCAGAGATTTTCAACAAGTCTGTCTCTTATGTCCAACTCAACCGCAGTCCAAGTAGACACATTTTAATATATAAGGCAACACCTCTGCCCTTTTTTCCCCTGTATGTCCTTCCTGAGCAAGCTGTATACTTCTATAGCAATATTAGTGATGCAAGCGACTAGTCAACTACCAGATAAGCCTAGGCTTATCAGGTAGTTGAGTCACTACTTGACTGCTCACTTCCATTCCTCCCGCCCCCCCGTACCCCTCCCCCGCCCCACTGTCTCTGTATCAGAGGCAGCAAGGGAGTGGGGGGGGGGGGGAGAGAGCAGGAGCCAGTGCATTTAAAAGGCGGAGACTCAGCAGGGACAGTAAGCACCCCACCCCTCATTATTGACTAATTGAGTAGTCGATGGAAATTCCATCGACTACTCGATTAGCTGATTAACTGAAATTTAGCATCCTTAATCAATATTCCAATTATGTGTATTCTCTCACCAAGCCTCTGTGATGCCAGCTAAGAAGCTGTTCCTTTGCCCTTCATTACATTTGCTGCCCTTCCCAAGAAGTGAGGGTATGTCTACACTACAGCACTAATTCGAACTAACTTAATTTGAATTAGTTAATTCGAACTAAGCTAATTCAAACTAGTGCATCTAGACCTAAACACTAATTCGAATTAGCGTTTTGCTAATTCGAACTAGCATGTCCACATTGAGTGGACCCTGAACCGAAGTTAAGGCTGGCCAGAACCAGGACTTAGAGTGTGGAGCTGCTGCCTCAGGCTAGCCAAGGGCTGTGCTTAAAGGGACCTGAGCCCCCACCCCGGACAGACAGTTCTCAGGGTTCCCCGCTTGCTTGTCTACCTCGATGAGGGACAGCAAAGCAGTCCTGTCTTGGAGTGCCCTGAGTGCCCACACTCGGCACATCACAGCACTCGGCCATCAGCCCGGCTGCACTTGCCACAGGCTGCCATCCGGGGGTGTCAATCGGAGGGCTGTCAGGATCTAGGAGGCCCTGCAGGAGAGCTTCCACCCTGAGGAGCCTGCAGAGCCACCCCAGTCCTCCCCATCAGGGGCTCGTGCCCCATTCTTCCCTCACCTCCTTCCACTTACCCTTCCCTAGCCCCCCTTCCTGATGTAAAAAATAAAGGACACGTATTCAAAAATAGAAACTCTCTTTATTTAACAAAACTGGGGGTGGAGGGATTAACCTCTGGGGAGACTGGGAAAAGGAGGTGGGAGAGGGGAGGTGGAAACCTGGGAGGAGGGAGCTGGAAGGAGGAAGCCAGGGGAAGAAGGAGGAGGGGAAGTATAAAACTATGGTACACCATATCTTCAGTATTGTGAAGAGATGTGGTCTCCTCACCTCAAAAAAGATATTTTGGCCTTGGAAAGGGTTCAGAAAAGGGCAACTAAAATGATTAGGGGTTTGGAACAGGTCCCATATGAAGAGAGGCTAAAAGAGACTGGGACTTTTCAGGTTAGAAAAGAGGAGACTGAGGGGGGATATGATAGAGGTCTATAAAATCATGAGTGGTGTGGAGAGGGTGAATAAAGAGAAGTTCTGCATTAGTTCCCATAATATAAGGACTAGAGGACACCAAATGAAATGAATGGGTAGCAGGCTTCAAACTAATAAAAGAAAGTTCTTCTTCACAAAGCAAATAGTCAACCTGTGGAACTCTTTGCCACAGGAGGCTGTGAAGGCTAGAACTAGAACAGAGTTTAAAGAGAAGTTAGATAAATTCATGGAGGTTGGGTCCATGGAGTGCTATTAGCCAGGGGGTAGGAACGGTGTCCCTGGCCTCTGTTTGTGGAAGGCTGAAGATGGATGGCACGAGACAAATCGCTTGGTCATTGTCTTCGGTCCATCCCCTCCGGGGTACCTGGTGTTGGCCACTGTCAGCAGACAGGCTACTGGGCTAGATGGACCTTTGGTCTGACCCAGTACAGCCGTTCTTATGTTCTAAGCTCAGGTCTCAGGGTCGGGGGTCTCACTGGAGCAACTTGATTTTTATGCAAACCTGCTCCTGGGTTCGCATGTGGCCTTTGGTGGCCAGGCTGGCAGCTATCCTGCCCTAGACGGCTGCATTCCCGTGCCTAGTGTGGAGGTCGTGGACGTTGGAGGCCTTCCCCCAAACCTCGATGAGGTCCATGATCTCCGCGCTAGACCAGACGGGCGCCCGCCTCTTGCGGCCTCGGGCAGGCTCCTGGGAGCCACCAGCCTGGTCCTGGGAAGAGGCGGAGGGCTGGGTGGCAGGCTCATGCCGTGCCAGGTGCAGGGTCTGCTGGCTGGGTGCTGGCAGGCTTGCACCTGGCATGGGCACTGTAGCCAGACCGTGCCCCTTTAAGGGCTCTGGGGCTGGGAGGGGGGCAGAAGAGTTTCCCTGGCTTGGCCCAGAGTTGCCACCAGGGCAAGCTGGGAAGAGCTAGCCTCCAACTAGTTCGAATTAAGTGGCTACACAGCCCTTAATTCGAACTACTTAATTCGAACTAGGCGTTAGTCCTCGTAGAATGAGGTTTACCTAGTTCAAATTAAGCGCTCTGCTAGTTCGAATTAAGTTCGAACCAGCGGTTTTTATGTATAGATGCTATGAAAGTTAATTCGAACTAATGGCTGTTCGTTCGAATTAACTTTGTAGTGTAGACATACCCTGAGAGACTGCATTCTGCACCAGCCAGTGAATCACTGCCAGGGGCAGCCCCACAGACTGCACTGCCATTGTGGGATCTGGAGGTGACAACACCTGGATCATCACAGAGTTCTGCTCTCAGAAAGGAAAGCTTGCAGCTGTGGAGCCAGCTGGGTGGTAAAAGCAGAGTGGCTCAATGTGAGTGTCTCAAATCACCCTAAGTTGTGAACATCAGTAACTGTTAGTGGCTGTACCTCACCAAACCAAGAGGCTGCAGCTAACTCCACCATCTCTTCTGGTTGCTTCCTGCAACCCACCGGCATCACCTCCGACTGCTCTAGGACACACTCCAATCCCAACTACTGCACACCCTTCGCTTTGGCCTTGACAAATGCAGCCTTGTCTTGCTCAGAACCATTCAGTATGCTACTGCAAAAGCACCCAGTCCCAGCCCAGGGCAATCTGACCCAATTACCCCTCTCCTCCCGTTCCTCCACTGCCCCCTCTTTACTATATCAAACAAACTAATGGTCTTCACTCTCAAGGCCTCTATCCCCTATCCTGTCCTCCCTCATTCCCACCTGTCCTTCCTCATTCTCTAGCGAAAGGCTGATTCCTGCCTCTGACTGGCCCACGGTGCCAGCCTCCACTGCTCACTTGGTAGGTTTTCAAGCTTTCTGCCCTGTCACCCACATGCTTGGGAGGAGCTCCCTGCAAACATCTACAAAGCTGCCTCACTCTCCTCCAACACCTTCAGCTGTCACGAACCTGCAAAAACCTGACAAGCACTAGGCTGCGGGTGTACAGTGACCTCTACCTCTCATGCTGCCCAGTGCTCTCTGTGCTCCCTTGCACCCCCATCTGGCTGGACCCTTCTTGTCCTTACTGCCACTTAAGGATCTGGAGGCAGGAATCATCTTTTAGATTCACATATGTAAAGCACCTAGTACACGGGGTTCCGACCCATGACAGAGGCCTGTAGCTGCTATGGTAACCCAGACCAATACTACTAACAGTGTGAAATGCAATGGCAATACACAGGGGAGCTGAGAACTCCAGCGTTTGGTTTCAAAGTGAGCATTCTGCTGGACGCAGCATCAGGAGACAGGGAAGGTCTTGCAGTTACCATAGGGACTCCATGTTGACCTTGGACCAAGCAGACAGCACATGACTTTGAACATATGTGTCCAGCACCCAAACACCACTTGAAGTAACCGCACTTCCAAAAAGTCCTTGGCCACCTGCCAGCCAGAGGATAACAACCCTCTCCTTCCTGGCAGGGCTGTTGTCCTAAATTCATTCATGTCTGCGAACTCCTCAGATACCATCAGGGTGGGGCTGCAAATAAATAAATGCTCTTGTCTGCAGGCTCGTGAATGTCCCTATACTGGTTACACTGCAAGCAGAGATGTAAGACCAGCTTTCTGCACCGAGATGGAGTCCACAGCCACAGAAAAGGGACATTCAGATTGTAAAATGACTCTGGATAAAATCCATCTGCCTGCACATGTATAGAAAGTGTAGTTCTGTGGAACCTGTGACCCACTTCTCTAGTACTGGCTTAGCTGGGGGTGCGGTGGGTGACTCCTTTAATACAGCAAGCCTGAGTGTAACCCCCCCCCATTACAAATTAAAAGCACTTTAAAAAATATTTAATACTATTACATAAATGCTGGAGCAAAGTGGGGTTTAAGGTTGGAGGCAAACAGCTCGGACCCCCCATGTAACACTCGACTCACGACTCCAGGAGGGTCACAATCCCCACTTTGCGAACCCTTGGATGAGCTGGAACCTAACAGGGCTTTTCCATCTCTTGGTCTCTATGAACACAGGCTTCAGTCTGATGTGTGAAGTGGGGCATAGGCAGCAGCATCAAGGCAAAGACATTCAGCTACAGTCTAGAAACTAAAGCAGGACCAAGGCCCACCAACATACAGAGCCACCCAAAGCAACTCTTCTCAGAACAGATGGCAACCACCAAGTCATCCCCTCACTGCAGAACTGGAACTGCACCTCCCTCTAGGACCTGCTCTATGTATGCCTGCACACATATCTCCACACGGCGGCCTCAAACCACTCCCTGCCTGGCTGCGCAGCTCAGCATTAGTTCTGAAAAGCTTCCTGCAGACCCCTCAAGCCGAACTCCCACCAAAGAGAGGGAGGTTGCTCATGTCCCATTGTGCCAACCCAATGCCATTCCTCCCACACAGCTGTCAGCAGCCTCTGTCTGCCCCAGAGACCAGAGCTTCTGCTGCCAGAGGAGTTTGCCCCAGAGGGACAGGCACGGCAGCAGCCCAGAGCAATCCCATTACAGAAGCTGCCCCCATACAGGTCCCGGAAAGAGCGAGAGCAGCAGTTACCTCCATGTCCATCGTAGACTGAGAACATGGCCGTCTCACTGTCCAGATCAGGAATACAATTGTGCGCGTCCTGCCAAAGAAAGCACTGTGTCAGAAGACTTGGGTCTGCACTGGCGCCCACCAGATGACCTGGCATGCATAGAACTCAGAAGCAGGGCAGAATGGCAATGACAGACACATTCACATTTCACACATGGATCTCACGGAATCAGAGGCAGGCAGGAGCAGTAAGCAGCAGCAATGCACATTGGGAACAGACTCCCAACCCTCCATACAATATGATGGGGACTAATTTAGCTACAACAACTCGAGAGAGAGATCTTGGAGTTATTGTGGATAGTTCTCTGTAAACATCTACTCAGTGTGCAGCGGCAGTCAAAAAAGCACAGGATGTTAGGATTCATTAAAAAAGGGATAGAGAATAAGACAGAAAGCATCTTATTGCCTCTAAATAAATCCATAGTATGCCCACATCTTGACTACTGCATGAAGATTAGGGATGTTAATGGGTAATGAGTTAAGAGTACCCATGAGCAGCTCCCTGCCCATGCTCCAGCCCTGCGAGGACCCTCATGTGGGGTTGCTAGCTCCCAGCCCCCATGGAAGGGAGGGGAGTGTGCGTCATGGTGGCAACCCCCACGGGGGGGGGGAGGGGAGAAAGGGGGGCCCTGCCATTCTAACCTGACAACAGCAGGTGGGGGCACTGCTCCAGCCCTACTGGAGTAGTCTCCCCAACTCCCTTTAATCAGTTAAATGTAGTGTCAGCACTACATTTAATCAATTAAACTTGATTTTACATCCCTAGTACAGATGTGGTTGCCTCATCTCAAAAAAGATATTTTGACATTGGAAAAGGTTCAGTAAAGGGCAACAAAAATGATTAGGGGTATGGAACAATTGCCAATATGAGGAGAGAGTAATAAAACTGGGACTTTTCAGCTTGGAAAAGAGACGACTAAGGGGAGATATGATAGAGGGCTATAAAATCATGACTGGTGTAGAGAAAGCAAATGAAGAATTATTTACTCTCTCATATAAACACAAGAACTAGGTTCACCAAATGAAATGAATAAATAGCAGATTTAAAACAAGCAAAAGGAAGTGTTTCTTCACACGATGCAGTCAACCTGTGGAACTC
Organism: Pelochelys cantorii; assembly: GCA_032595735.1. NCBI lineage: Eukaryota > Metazoa > Chordata > Testudines > Trionychidae > Pelochelys > Pelochelys cantorii. The sequence goes on from CM064328.1 coordinate 440,554, forward strand.
CTTGCCAGAGGAAGTTGTGAAGCCAAAGACTGTAACAGGGTTCAAAAGAGAGCTAGATAGATTCATGGAGGTTAGGTCCATCAATGGCTGTTAGCCAGGATGGGCAGGAATAGTGTCTCTAGTCTCTGTTTGACAGACGCTGGGAAGGGGCAATAAGGGAATGATCACTGATTCCCTGTTCTGTTTAATCCCTCTGGGACACCTGGCATTTGGCGGGGGGGGGGGGAGAGGGGGAGGACTGTTTGAGTCAATTTCATGCTGACACTGAGACGTACCTCATCAGGAAAATTCACTAGCCACAATGTTCACCGATTCCTCTTTCTCTATTATACAGCCTAATTTAACACTTTCAAAAAGGCTAAAAATCAAAACAGAACCTCCACAGCCAAGATGAGAGGTGGCACCAAGCTAGTGCCAGAGGCAAGTGTAAATAACCAGCAACAGCACCAGCGACCTGCACGTCCCATGTAATAACAGTAGGCCATGGAGGAGGAGTGAGCTGCCAGGCAAGGCAGAAGCCTAGGAAGAGGACACTGGCAGGAAACCAAACAATGTTTAGTTTAATTTAATATGGAGATATACCTATCTCATAGAACTGGAAGGGACCTTGAGAGGTCATTGAGTTGAGTCCAGTCCCCTGCCCTCACAGCAGGACCAAGTACCATCCCTGACAGATTTGCCCCAGATCCCTAAATGGCCCCCTCAAGGATTGAACTCACAACCCTGGGTTTAGCAGGCCAATGCTCAAACCACTAAGCTATCCCTTCCCCAATGAGGAAGATAAGGTATCAGAGAGAACACCACCCAGGGTTCATGAGCAAAGGTCAAGCTTCTAAGGAGGGAACCCGCCTGCCCGCTGTGGCCAAGTCCCAGCCTAGGGGATAATTTGAGTTCACAGCCTGGGGGAAAGGAAGGTTGAGTGGGCAGCAACTGGAGCAGAGGCTGAGAGAGACAGAGCACATCCCCCATCCCAATGTGGTTGCTGACATAGCTGTGTTTGTGAGGAGTGCAAAAAATCTCCCCCAAGCAACACAGCCCCTCCCCGCCTCCCCAGCTTACACTGACAAGAGTGCAGTTACTGGGATTCCTCCTCCTCTCTGGGGAGGTGGCTTGAGCAGACCAATCAAATAACTACTTTCACCCAGGTGTTTCCTGGAGGCCAATGTTACTTCAGGTAAACAGAGACCTCGGAAACGCTGCACTTAGCATTGCAAGTGTGCAGTAGGGATGTTAAAATATGTTTGGAAACGTGTAACCGCTGAAATTTACAGGAGTTGCATGTTTACATGCTGGGGGGGGGGGGGAAGCAGGGAGTGGGGGCAGGCAGCTGTGTGTAACAGGATTAACCGACAAGCCCATGCTCACGGTTTTCATGTACATGGTAGGGATGTCCATGTGCAGTCGATTATACGATCAACCGACAAATCTAGGCTTATTGGTTAACCTTGTTAACTCCTCATTTCCCCCTCCTTGCTGCGCCTCTGTATCAGAGGCAACAAAGGGGGGGAGTAGGAGCTGGGGACAGCTGGCTGAAAAACCAGTTCCCACCAGCACCAGCTGAGCAGTGCCACCTGTGCCCCCCCACGCTGCTGCCTCTATCAGAGGCACTGGGGGCGGGGGAGAAAACGGGACAGGGGAGGCTGATGCAAAGCAGCCTCTGTCTGAGGCAGGCCCGAGCTCCCTGTGGACAGAGGCTGCTCCGCCTCTCACGGAGCAGCCCCTGTCCATGGGGAAGGACTGTCCCTGGGGTCCCCATGCGCTGCTGCTTTGAAACGCAGTGTGCAGCCTGACACCGGGCTCCCCATGGCATTTCAAAGTGGCAGCACTGCATGGAGCTCGGGGTCAGCAGGGGAGTCCTGGGCTCCACGCGGCACTACTGCTTTGAAACACCATCTGCAGCCTGGGAACACCCCAGCTGCCTCGGGCTGCACATGGCATTTCAAAGCAGCAGCGCCATGTGGAGCTTGGGGTCTGGCCCCAGGGTCCACATGGCACTGCCGCATGAAGAATCCCCTCCACTCCCCCCTCTTTGCTGCCTCTTTCTGATAGAGGCAGCACAGGGGGAGGGGTCGACCAGTCAACTATCCAATAAGCATTTGCTTGTCGGAGAGTTGACTAGTCGTTCACATCCCTATTGCTGACGAGGCTTACCAACCCAATACACCTCAGTCAACCTCCACCAGCAACTACAAGCACTAACGAGATCACAGTGTGCATCGCCTCTTAGTGCTAATGCCATCCTTGTGCCACTATTACATCCATACAGAGCTTGTCAATGCAATCGAACTGAGATACCACAATTCAGTCACCTGGGCACAAGTGCATACTGCATTCACCTGAAGGGAGCAGATCACATCTTCGTGGAGTTTTCTCCCATACATGCTCAGCAGAACCAGAATTATTTAAGGGAGAACAATTTTTACAGCCCTGTCATCTCCCAGCATAGTTCAATGAGAAACCTTAAAAAAGCTTGTGATATATTTTCACTCTCACATACAAAAAGACTAAACGGATTTTACTCATATTTTTTAAGTACCACCCCCAAAAACTTTTGAAAATTTCAACCGAAAGGTGAAGGATTCATAATCACACGCATGTGACATGTTGTTGTATCTTTTACTGGATCAGCTTCTGTTGGTGGAAGAGACAAGCTCTTCATTTTTGTTACCAATGAGATGGCTACAGTATTTAAAAAGCCATTTGATACAGTGGCTTGCAAAACCCTCCTTGGAAAATAAACACCAATGTGCTTGAATGCAACAGTTATAGGGACCGTAAACTAGCCAAAGGCTGAGTGTAGAGAAAAGCCTATAATCCCGGGGCGTCAAACACACTAGCCACATGTGGTTATTTGGCTGGTTGAGTGTGGCTAGTTCACTACAGCAGTAGCCACTATAGTGGCTGCTGTTTCAGAACTGGTTGGATACCACAGCTATAATCAAACACCACTCTATTAGGGATGTGAATGGTTAACCGGTTAACGGCAGTGCAGTAGGCCCAGCCCATGTCAAAGGGGGGCTGTTCCAGCCCATCCCACCCTGTTTAAGCAGTTAACCAATTAATCAAAGTTTAACCAATTCATTGATTAAATGAGATTTCACATCCCTACATTCTATTAAGTTGAGAGGTATACAGTGCCTAATTTAACACCTCTCAATACTCTGGAAGATGGGCATAAACAGCACATTAATAACATTCATGGAGGGACCTAAATAAAGGGGAGCTGTACACAATACTGAGGATGAGAAAAAATGAAAAGGGATGTGTGCTGCCTACCTAATGTGATCCCAATATTTTAAAAGGGCTCTAGAGGCGATCTTGGCAATAACAGACTGGGAAGTCTAATGTCAATACCGGGCAAATTAACTGAAATTATAGTAAAGAATAACACTGACAGACACATAGATGAACACACACTGTTGGGGGAAAGTCAGCATGGTTTCTGTAAAAGGAAATTATGCCTTACTAATCTACTAGAAAAACTTAAACAAATAGTCTTTAAGCTGCTGCAAGACTAACAAAACATGTAGATGATATCATGAGCTTTCATAGGCACAATCCACTTCTTAAGATCATGATACCATCTACATGTTTTATTAGTCTTTAAGGTGCTGCAAGACTATTTAAGGTTTTTAAGTTTTTCCAGTTACTAACTTGGCTATACCTCCTAATCTACTAGAGTTCTTTGAGGAGGGTCAACATGCGGACAAGGGGGATCCAGTGGATATAGTGTACTTAGATTTCCAGAGAGCTTTTGACAAGGTCCCTCACCAAAAGTTCTTAAGTAAGTTGTCATGAGATAAGACAGAAGGTCCTCTCATGGACTGATAACTGGTTAAAAGACAGGAAACAAAGGGTAGGGATAAATGGTCAGTTTTCAGAATGGAGAGAGGTAACTAGTGGTATTACCCAAGGGTCCGTACTGGGACCAACCCTATTCAATGTATTTATAAATGATCTAGAGAAAGGGTTAAACAGTGAAGTGGCAAAATTGGCAGATGATACCAAACTGCTCAAGATAGTTAAGACCAAAGCAGACTGTGAAGAGCTTCAAAAAGATCTCACCAAACCAAGTGATTGGGCAACAAAATGGCAAGTGAAATTGAATGTTGATAAATATAAAGTAATGCACATTGGAAAAATAATCCCAACTATACATACAATATGATGGGTACTAATTTAGTTACAACTACTCAGGAGAGAGATCTTGGAGTCATTATGGACAGTTCTCTGAAAACATCCACTCAGTGTGCAGTGGCAGCCAAAAAAGCAAACAGAATGTTGGGAATCATTTAAAAAAGGGATAGAGAATAAAACAGAGAACATCTTATTGCCTCAATATAAAACCAGGCTATGCCCACATCTTGAATACTGTGTACAGATGTGGTCGCCTCATCTCAAAAAAGACATATTGGCATTGGAAAAGGTTCAGAAAAGGGCAACTCAAATGATTAGGGGTTTGGAATGGGTCCCATATGAAGAGAGATTAAAAAGATTTGGACTTTTCAGCTTAGAAAAGAGGAGACTAAGGGGAGATATGATACAGTACTATAAAACCATGACTGGTGTGGAAAAAGTGAATAAGGAAAAGTTATTTCCCATCACATAAGAACTAGGGGTCACCATATGACGTTAATAGGTAGCAAACAAACAAAAACAAAAGGAAGTTTTTCTTCACATAGTGCATAGTTGGCCTGTGGAACTCCATGCCAGAAGAGGTTGTAAAGACTAGGACTTCAACAGGGTTCAAGAAAGAATTAGATAAATCCATGGAGGTTATGTCCATCAATGGCTATTAGCCAGAACGGGTAGGAATAGTGTCCCTAACATCTATCAGCAGCTGGGAACTGGTGACTGAAGAAGGATCTCTTGAGGGTTACCTGTTGTGTTCCCTCCCTCTGTGGCATCTGGCATTGGCCACTGTCAGCAGACAGGATACTGGGCTAGGTGGACCTTTGCTCTGACCCAGTATAGCCGTTCTTATGTACCTAAGAGGGAGTGTTACTAAGAAATTCCAGGTGGTAGTGAGAGCCTTGCTTTGTTCATGACCCTGGGCAGCCAGACCCATTTTTACCATGGTTATAGTTCAGCCTGTGGACTGCAAATCTAACTTGTAGGCTATGTCTACACTCGCGGCTTCTTGCGCAAGTATGGCTGTTCTTGCGCAAGAATCCGCAGAGTGTCCACACTGCCCGCCCGCTCTTGCGCAAGGAAATTTACAGTACGGCGTGGTAAGAGAGGGCTTCTTGCGCAAGAGCTACACTCTTTTTTAACAGGTGTAAGCCCTCTTGCTCAGGAGCTCTTGCACAAGAGGGCAGTGTGGACGCTGGGCAGGGATTTCTTGCGCAAGAAAGCCCTATGGATAAAACGGCCATCAGAGCTTTCTTGCGCAAGAGAGCGTCCACACTGCCATGGGCGCTCTTATGCAAAAGCACAGCTCGCACATGGCAGTGTGGATGTTTTCTTGCGCAAGAACCCTTGCGCAAGATGTTCTTGTGCGAGAAGCCGCCAGTGTAGACATAGCCGTATGGTGGTAAAACCCCAACTGGATCCAAAAGCCTTCCATACACCCGGTGAGCCGGGAATTTTGTAATGTAAGCAAGACTCTTGAGATTTTAGATACACCGACACAGAATAATAGGAGATTTCATCTTAATATGTGTAGCTAGTCCAGCTGGTGACAAAGACTATAAAGCCCAGCTCCTCATTGATTTATAGATTTTTAAGGCCAGAAAGGACTATTAGATCCTCTAGTCAGACTTTCAGCATGACACAGGCTATGGAGTCCAACACAGTTACCCCTGTACTGAGTCCAATAATTTACCTTTGACTAAATAATGTTCCAGAAAAGCAACCAATCTGGATATGAACACATCAAGGGATGGAGAATTCATTCTTGTCTTTGGCAGTTTGTCCCAATGGTGATTCCTTACTCCCATGTTAAAAATGAGCAAAGGTGGGTAAAAGAGAGTAGCAGGAATGGGTAAGACATTTGCAATGGGGAGAGCAAAGAGAAAGCTAGTTAGGAGGCAGTAGTGTGAAACCACACAGTACAGTTTAGGGCTACACTACTAATACATCACATTCATTACCAGCAGAATATTGAGAGCTTGGCAGGGAGTTCAGGGTGAGCTATAAATATGCCCCAGCCTTGAGAAAGTATGCTAGGGGGAGCAAATATAATGCACACAGGTGCAACCGAACCTGGGACTTTTGCAGCTTAGGGCAAGAGCTTCTACAGCTTGAGCAAAAAGCCAGCTAAGGCTGTAGAGCAGATTCACTTTTCTCTCTGTAAGTGGTCTCAATGCCACTACACGGCTCTGCAAAAGGACAAGTGAGGGAACGGCAAGAGCAGCCTGGGGGGCTCGTGGGAGGCAGAGAGAAGGACATGTACAAAGAAGCACTTAAAGGTGAATCTGAGGACAGAAGCGCCAGGCTCGAAACGGGCCCTGCGGTGCTCAGCGCCAAACCCCCGCGTCCCGCCTCTGGTGTCCTGCGGGCCCCAGGGTCCCCTCTTCTCCTCAGCGCGATCCGCCGCCTCCCCCCGGTCCCGGGGCCCCCGCGGCCGCTCACCTCCATGGAGACCCGCCAGCCCTGCATGGCGCTGAAGCCGAAGTGCAGCGGGCGCGGCCCGGCCCCGGCGCCGTCCCCCGAGCTCTTCACCGTGTTGGGCTGGGACAGGTAGGCGCCCATGGTGCGCGGGCTGCCCCGGGGGCCCGGGCCCTGCGGGCCGCGCGGGACTGGCGGGAGCGGGAGGGGCGCGAGCCGAGCCGAGCCGAGCGCGGGCGGCGAGAGAGGGAGGCGGAACCAGCCACCACAGAGCTACCGGCCGGAACCAGAGCGGCAGGAAACGAAGGCCATAGAGTCTCGGGGGAGCGCGAGCGGCCGGAAGGACCCGCCATAGAGTCTCGGGGGAGCGCGAGCGGCCGGAAGGACCCGCCATAGAGTCTCGGGGGAGCGCGAGCGGCCGGAAGGACCCGCCATAGAGTCTCGGGGGAGCGCGAGCGGCCGGAAGGACCCGCCATAGAGTCTCGAGGGAGCGCGAGCGGCCGGAAGGACCCGCCATGGAGACGCTCAGAGAACAGAGCGGCCAAGGCGTAGGCTAGAGGCCCGGGCTCCGGGAGAGCTGCCTCTAGAGGGAGGCTGGTTGCCGAGAGGGGCTGCTCCGAATCCGCCCGGTTGTCCACCCCTCCCCCCCCGCCCCGGGGACCCTGTGCCTCTCTCCCCCCCCCCCCCGTCCTGCGTCCCCCGGGGACCCTGTGCCTCTCTCCCCCCCCCCCGTCCTGCGTCCCCCGGGGACCCTGTGCCTGTCTCCCCCCCCCGCGTCCCCCGGGGACCCTGTGCCTCTCTCCCCCCCACCCCCCGTCCTGCGTCCCCCGGGGACCCTGTGCCTCTCTCCCCGCCCCGTCCTGCGTCCCCCGGGACCCTGTGCCTGTCTCCCCCCCCCGCGTCCCCCGGGGACCCTGTGCCCTCTCCTCCCCCCCCCCCCCCCCCGTCCTGCGTCCCCCGGGGACCCTGTGCCTGTCTTCCCCCCCCCCGCGTCCCCCGGGGACCCTGTGCCTCTCTCCCCCCCCCCGTCCTGCGTCCCCCGGGGACCCTGTGCCTCTCTCCCCCCCCCGCGTCCCCCGGGGACCCTGTGCCTCTCTCCCCCCCACCCCCCCGTCCTGCGTCCCCCGGGGACCCTGTGCCTCTCTCCCCGCCCCGTCCTGCGTCCCCCGGGGACCCTGTGCCTGTCTCCCCCCCCCGCGTCCCCCGGGGACCCTGTGCCTCTCTCTCCCCCCCCCCCCCCCGTCCTGCGTCCCCCGGGGACCCTGTGCCTGTCTTCCCCCCCCCCCCCGCGTCCCCCGGGGACCCTGTGCCTCTCTCCCCCCCCCCGTCCTGCGTCCCCCGGGGACCCTGTGCCTCTCTCCCCCCCCCCGTCCTGCGTCCCCCGGGGACCCTGTGCCTGTCTCCCCCCCCGCTTCCCCCGGGGACCCTGTGCCTGTCTCCCCCCCCCCCGCCTGCGTCCCCCGGGGACCCTGTGCCTCTCTCCCCCCCACCCCCCGTCCTGCGTCCCCCGGGGACCCTGTGCCTTCTCCTCCCCGCCCCCCCGTCCTGCGTCCCCCGGGGACCCTGTGCCTGTCTCCCCCCCCCCGCGTCCCCCGGGGACCCTGTGCCTCTCTCCCCCCCCCCCCCCCGTCCTGCGTCCCCCGGGGACCCTGTGCCTGTCTTCCCCCCCCCCCCCGCGTCCCCCGGGGACCCTGTGCCTTCTCCCCCCCCCCGTCCTGCGTCCCCCGGGGACCCTGTGCCTCTCTCCCCCCCCCGCGTCCCCCGGGGACCCTGTGCCTCTCTCCCCCCCCCACCCCCCGTCCTGCGTCCCCCGGGGACCCTGTGCCTCTCTCCCCGCCCCGTCCTGCGTCCCCCGGGGACCCTGTGCCTGTCTCCCCCCCCCCGCGTCCCCCGGGGACCCTGTGCCTCTCTCCCCCCCCCCCCCCCCGTCCTGCGTCCCCCGGGGACCCTGTGCCTGTCTTCCCCCCCCCCGCGTCCCCCGGGGACCCTGTGCCTCTCTCCCCCCCCCCGTCCTGCGTCCCCCGGGGACCCTGTGCCTCTCTCCCCCCCCCCCCCCCGTCCTGCGTCCCCCGGGGACCCTGTGCCTGTCTCCCCCCCCCCCCGCTTCCCCCGGGGACCCTGTGCCTCTCCTCCCCCCCCCCCCGTCCTGCGTCCCCCGGGGACCCTGTGCCTGTCTCCCCCCCCCCCCCGTCCTGCGTCCCCCGGGGACCCTGTGCCTGTCTCCCCCCCCCCCCCCTCCTGCGTCCCCCGGGGACCCTGTGCCTGTCTCCCCCCCCCCCCCCGCGTCCCCGGGGACCCTGTGCCTCTCTCCCCCCCCCCCCGGGCCCCCCCCCCCCCCTGCGTCCCCCGGGGACCCTGTGCCTGTCTCCCCCCCCCCTGCGTCCCCCGGGGACCCTGTGCCTGTCTCCCCCCCCCCCCGTCCTGCGTCCCCCGGGGACCCTGTGCCTCTCTCCCCCCCCCCCCGTCCTGAGTCCCCCGGGGACCCTGTGCCTGTCTCCCCCCCCCCCCCCCGTCCTGGTCCCCCGGGGACCCTGTGCCTCTCCCCCCCCCCCCGTCCTGCGTCCCCCGGGGACCCTGTGCCTGTCTCCCCCCCCCGCGTCCCCCGGGGACCCTGTGCCTGTCTCCCCCCCCCCCCCCCCGTCCTGCGTCCCCCGGGGACCCTGTGCCTGTCTCCCCCCCCCCCCCCGTCCTGAGTCCCCCGGGGACCCTGTGCCTCCCCCCCCCCCCGTCCTGTGTCCCCCGGGGACCCTGTGCCTGTCTTCCCCCCCCCCCCCCCGTCCTGCGTCCCCCGGGGACCCTGTGCCTGTCTCCCCCCCCCCCCCGTCCTGCGTCCCCCGGGGACCCTGTGCCTGTCTCCCCCCCCCCCCCCCCGTCCTGCGTCCCCCGGGGACCCTGTGCCTGTCTCCCCCCCCCCCCCCCCGTCCTGCGTCCCCCGGGGACCCTGTGCCTGTCTCCCCCCCCTGCGTCCCCCGGGGACCCTGTGCCTCTCTCCCCCCCCCCCCCCCGGGGACCCTGTGCCTCTCTCCCCCCCCCCCTGCGTCCCCCGGGGACCCTGTGCCTGTCTCCCCCCCTGCGTCCCCCGGGGACCCTGTGCCTGTCTCCCCCCCCCCCCCCGCGTCCCCTGGGGACCCTGTGCCTGTCTTCCCCCCCCCCTCCCGTCCTGCGTCCCCCGGGGACCCTGTGCCTGTCCCCCCCCCCCCGCCTGTCTCCCCCCCCCCCCCCCCCGTCCTGCATCCCCCGGGAACCCTGTGCCTGTCTTCCCCCTGCCCCGTGTCACCCGGGGACCCTGTGCCTCTGTCGTCCCCCTCCCTCCCATCCTGCGTGCCCCGGGGACCCTCTGCCTGTCTCTCCTCCCCCCCTCCCCGCGTCCCCCGGGGACCCTGTGCCTGTCTCCTCCCCGCCCCGCGTCCCCCGGGGACCCTGTGCCAGTGTCTGCCCCGCGTTCCCCGGGGACCCTGTGCCTGTCTCTCTTCCCCCCCCCCCCCGTCCTGCATCCCCTGGGGACCCTGTGTCTGTCTCCCCCCTCCCCCTCCCATCCTGCATCCCCTGGGGACACTGTGCCTGTCTGCCCCCCCCCCGTCCTGTGTCCCCCGGGGACCCTGTGCCTGTCTCTCTTCCCCCCCCCCCCCCCCGTCCTGCATCCCCTGGGGACCCTGTGTCTGTCTCCCCCCTCCCCCTCCCATCCTGCATCCCCTGGGGACACTGTGCCTGTCTGCCCCCCCCCCGTCCTGTGTCCCCCGGGGACCCTGTGCCTGTCTCTTCCCCCTCCCCCCATCCTTTGTCCCCTGGGGACCCTGTGTCTGTCCCTTCCCCCCCCCCTTCCGCTCTGCTTCCCCTGGGGACCCTGTGTCTGTCCCTTGCCTCACGTTCATGCCTCTCGCTCTCAAGGACAGAGTGTGCTTCTACGCCCTGCGGTGCCAAAGGATGAGGACATTGGTTCCTCTTTGCCTGTTGCCAGAGCCCATGGGCTGGTTTTGCATTCAAGACACTTCATCTGTAGAAGCTTCAGGGGGTAGCCCAGTTAGTCTATACAGGAAAAAACAATAAATGGTCTGGTAGCACTTTATAGACTAACAAAACATGTAGACAGGATCATGAGCATTGGTGGGCACAGCCCACTTCTTCAGATGACCGGAGTTTTGAGTTTAGGATGTGCAGACCCAAAATAAATAGGGGAGAAGGGAAGGGAAAAAAGGAAGGGGGCAGGAAACAAGGAGCAGAGGGTATGCAGCCCCTCCATAAATCACAGTCCATCACCATTTAATCAGTTAACTGGTTCCACTTAGGCTACGTCTACACTGGCATGATCTTGCACAAGAACTCTTTTGCGGAAGAGTTCTTGTGCAAAAACTCTTTCAGAAGAGAGCGTCTACACTGGCATGTGCTTTTGCGCAAGAGCATCCATGCCAGTGTAGACGCTCTCTTGCGCAAGAAAGCTCTGATGGCCATTTTAACCATAGGGCTTTCTTGCGCAAGAAATTCATGTTGCCTGTCTACACTGGCCTCTTGCGCAAGAACAGTTGCACAAGAGGGCTTATTCCTGAGCGGGAGCATCAGAGTTCTTGCACAAGAAGCCCTGATTTCATACATTAGAATGTCAGTGTGCTTGCGCAAGAACAAGGGGCCAGTGTAGACAGGCAGTAAGTTTTTGCGCAAAAGCAGGTGTTTTTGCGCAAGATCGCACCAATGTAGACACAGCCTTAATGTTTAACCAATTAACTAATTAAATGGGATTTTACAACTCTATTTACAATGTGTCATGGCAACCTGGCTCCCAGTCTCCCAATGAGCCCTCAGAGGCTACGTCTACACTAAAGGGTTTTTGTGCAAAAATGACTGCTTTTGCACAAAAACCTGCAGTGTCCACACCTCAAGCATGTTTTTGCACAAGTAAATTTACAGTAAACCAAAAGAACAAAGGGGTTTTTGCGGCATAGGTATTCCTCTTTCTGTGAGGAATAACTCCTTTTTGCCAAGAGTTCTTGTGCAAAAATGTGTGTGTGGATAGGCAACAGGGGGTTTTTGCGCAAAAAGAGCCAATCGAAAAAAGCACAGGTGCTCTGGTGGCTATTCTTTGAATAGCAATCAGAGCTTACTTTTGAGAGAGCATCCATGCAGTCTGGACATTCTCTTGCGCAAAAGATCTCTTCTGCAAAAAGCTTCTTGCACAAGAAGCCTATAGTGTAGACGTAGCCTGAGTGTGAGATACTCTAGGCAGCACAGAACTCTGCATATTTGGAAAATGCCCAGCATTTTGTAGGTGCAGCTGGAAACAAATATACCAGAGAGGGGACATTTCACAATCCAGAGAGCATTAATCTGTGTTTGATTTAAACTTGGTTAATTCTGGCACTTGGGAGAAAATCCTAGTCCAGGGCTTTAGTGAAAGGCTGATAAACTTCCCAAATCAGAGAGATTTGCAAAAGAGTGGACAGGAGACCTGATGTGTTAGAGATTTCTCATGGAAGGAGGAAAGCTGTTGTGTGTCGCCAGACACTTCTAGGCTTTCATGTATAAGAAAAAAAGGAAAGGGCATGTGCCATGCCACAATGTTTTATCAACAGGTCACTTTTAAGATGAAAGACTAAAGGTTTCTTGATACCACTGAAGCAACTGGACACTGTCAAGGGCAGGATAGACTCATAGAGCTGGAAGAGATCTCAGGAGGTCATCAAGTCCAGCCTCCTGTCCAAAGCAGGACCATCCCAACTAAATCAACCCAGCTAGGGCTTTGTCAAGCTGAGACTTAAAAACCTCTAGGGGACTTAAAAACCTCTAGAGATTCCACCACCTCCCTAGGTAACCCATTCCAGTACTTCACCATACTCCTAGGGAAATATTTTTTCCTAATATCCAACCTAGACCTCCCCCACTGTAACTTGAGCCCATTGCTCCTTGTTCTGCCATCCATCACTACTGTGAACAGCCTTTCTCCATCCTCTTTGGAACCCCCCTTCAGGAAGTTGTCAGGCTGCTATCAAATCACCCCTCCCTCTTCTGCAAACTAAAGAAACTCAAATCCCTCAGCCTCTCCAAATAGCTCATGTGCTCCAGCCCCCTAATCTTTTTAGTTGCCCACTTTTGGGCTTCCTGCAATACGTCCACATCCTTTCTATAGTGGGGGGCCCAGAACTGGACACAGTACTCCAGGGGTATGTCTACACTGGCACGATCTTGCACCAGAAATATGCAAATGAGCCTAAGCGTGGAATATCGCCAAGCCTCATTTGCATATCTAATGAGCCGCCATTTTTTTCAGAAGAGGCTCTTGCGCAAGAAGGAGCGTCTACACTGCCCCTTCTTGCGCAAGAAAAACCCTCTTGCGCAATACCATTACACCTATTTTCAGGAAGAACGGTATTGCGCAAGAGGGTTTTTCTTGCGCAAGAAGGGGCAGTGTAGACGCTCCTTCTTGTGCAAGAGCCTCTTCTGAAAAAAATGGCGGCTCATTAGATATGCAAATGAGGCTCGGCGATATTCCACGCTTAGCCTCATTTGCATATTTCTGGCGCAAGATCGCGCCAGTGTAAACATAGCCTAGATGTGGCCTCACCAGAACTAAACAAATGTGAATAATCACTTCTCTAGATCTGCTGGCAATGCTCCTCCTAATGCACCCTATTATGCCATTTGCCTTCTTGGCTACAAGGGCGCACTGTTGACTTATCTCCAGCTTCTCATCCACTGTAACCCCCAGGTCCTTTTCTGCAGAACTGCTACTTAGCCAGTCGGTCCCCAGCCTGAAGCAATGCTTGGGATTCTTCTGTCCCAAGTGCAGGACTCTGCACTCGTCCTTGTTGAACCTCATCAGATTTCTTTTGGCCCAGTCCTCTAATCTGTCCCTGCCCTCCAGCGTATCTACCTCTCCCCCTAGCTTAGTGTCATCTGCAAACTTGTTGAGGGTACAATCCATCCCCTCATCCAGGTCGTCATAAGATGTTGAAGAAAACTGGCTCTAGAACGGACCCTTGGGGCACTCCGCTTAATACCGACTTCCAGCTAGACATCAAGCTGTTGATTGCTACCCATTGAGCCTGACAATCTAGCCAGCTTTCCAGCAACCTTACAGTCCATTTAGCCAATCCAGACTTCTTTAACTTGCTGGCACAGGATCCCAGCCTGTGTTTGCTTTCAGATGGCCCCACTTCATTGGCACGTCCAGCAATTGCTAAGGTGGGAAAGTCCCCCAAGAGGGACATGTTTATGAGCTTGTAACTCTGTTTAACATGATGAATGTTTTGTATGTGTTGTAAAGAGTTAATCACATCTTTTCATTTTCTTCTTGATCCTCAATTATGTTCCTTTCTGTGGGCCCAGTCCTCCTCTTCTGTATATGTAAGGGCATGGAGACTGACACAGTAAGGCTGTGTCTAGACTGGCGCGATCTTGCGCCAGAGCTATGCAAATGAGGCTCAGCGTGGAATATTGCCGAGCCTCATTTGCATAACTAATGAGCCGCCATTTTTGCGGAAGAGGCTCTTGTGCAAGACGGAGCTGTCTACACTGCCCCGTCTTGCGCAGGAAAAACCCTCTTGCGCAAAGCCGTTATGCCTGAAAATAATCAGCATAACGGCTTTGCGCAAGATGGGGCAGTGTAGACAGCTCCGTCTTGCGCAAGAGCCTCTTCCGCAAAAATGGCGGCTCATTAGTTATGCAAATGAGGCTCGGCGATACTCCACGCTGAGCCTCATTTGCATCGCTCTGGCACAAGATCGCGCCAGTCTAGACACAGCCTAGAGGTTTTGGTGAACTGGAAAGGTAGGAGGACATTGGGTTTCCATCACAGGGAGTTGCTCAGGATGCACCTGTGGATACCAGCTGACTTCCTCTCCTTGGAGTATTTTCTAGGAAGGAGCAGGCCCGATGGGGTGGGCAAGAGAGCCTCCGCAGGCTGGATATTGCCCACCAAGCAGGTTGATCCAATCTGCTTCCACTCCCAAGCTAATTGAGACCTGGGGATGGGAGCATGTGAGGTCTCCACCCCATGCCCCCCAGGGGCATGTGGCACCAGAGGGAACCACCAGTTGTTTTTAATAGCTGGCAGTTAACTTTAGGCACTGCACGCCCCTTGCAGGGTAGAAGCGAGGGAAGGGAGGAGACCTCACATGCTCCCCAGGCCCTGATTGCCTTGAGGGTAGGGGGAGCACACAAAGTGTCCCACCGCCAGGGGTGCGTGTCGCCTAGCAGGAAACACCAGGGCTGTGTCTAGACTGGCCACTTTTTCCGGAAAATCAGCCGCTTTTCCGGAAAAACTTGCCAGCTGTCTACACTGGCCGCTTGAATTTCTGCAAGAACACTGACGATCTCATGTATGATCGTCAGTGTTCTTGCGGAAAAACTATGCTGCTCCTGTTCGGGCAAAAGCCCTCTTGCGCAAATGCTTTTGCGCAAGAGGGCCAGTGTAGACAACGTGGTATTGTTTTGCGCAAAAAAGCCCCAATGGCTAAAATGGCGATCGGGGCTTTCTTGCGCAAAAGCGCGTCTAGATTGGCCAGGGACGCTTTTCCGCAAAAGGTGCTTTTGCAGAAAAGCGTTCGTGCCAGTCTAGACACTCTGTTCTGAAAATGCTTTTAACGGAAAACTTTTCCATTAAAAGCATTTCCGGAAAATCATGCCACTCTAGACGCAGCCCAGTTGTTCAAAACAGCTAGCAATTCTCTCTAGGCATCAGGGACATGGGGGGCAAAGACTTCAGGCATTCCCCCACCCCCAGGCCAATCAGGGATGGGGCGAGGGAGAAAGTACAGGAAGTGTCCTGGCCCCACCCCTTCAGCCAGAGGCCTCACCCCTTCCGGGGCAGCCCAGGGCCACTTCAGAAATTTGTAAAGTGGCCCCCCCTTCAAAAATTATTGCCCACCCCTGGTCTGAGTACATTCCTGGGTGAGATCCTTCTTACATTGTTCAGAATCCTCACCATCTGTCACCAACCATACATTATCATATTTTCCATTGTTACAGACGTAACAATATGTTCCATTGTTACTGGCGTGCGTGGGGGGAGGAGGCATCAAAGGGGGGCGGGCACACCCCAAGGGCCCATGTACCTACCGCGTCTCATTCTGTGCATCCCCTGTGCTCCCATGTGCCCCTCTGCAGGTCGTCCGCGCTGTCAATGACGTGCTGCTCCAGAGGGTCATCCGCCCCCGTGACCTGGACACCACCCTCTCCGGCTTTGCTGCCCTGGGGTTCCCGAACTGCAGGGGAGCCATGGACGGGACCCACAACCCCATCCAGGCACCGGGCGGCCCGGTTCATCAACCAGAAGGGCTACTGCTCAGTGGTGCTCCAGGTCCTTGTGGACCACCAGGGCCAGTTCCAAGACTTTTATGTGGGGTGGTCTAGCCGAGCCCACGATGCCCGCATCTTCTGGCACTCAGACCTGTGCCACAGGCTGGGGGCGGGGACCTACTTCCCCCAGCAGGACCTCACTGTTGGGGTCGTCAGCATGCTGGTCTGCATTGTGGGGGACGTGGCCTACCCCCTGATGGCTGGCTCATGTGGCTGTACACGGGCCGACTGGACTGCAGCCAAGCTACCTTCAATGCCCACCTGGACCGGGCCCGCAACTCTGTGGAGTGCGCCTTCGGGCATCTGAAGGCACGCGTCAGGTGCCTCCTGACCCGCCTGGACATGGGGGTGTAGCACGTCCCGGAGGTCATCGCAGCGTGCTGCTTTCTGCACAGTATCATTGAGGGGAAGGGAGAGGCCTTCCTCCCGGGGTGGATGGCAGGTGAGAGCCAGGCCTACCAGCAGCCTCAGACGGCTGCCACCTGGCAGGCCAACCGCAACGGGGTGCGGATCCAGGAAGCCCTCTGGGTGCTGCTCGACCAGGCCCCACAGTAGGTTGCACCTATGCCTCCGACTGTGGGGCTCCCCCCGTGCACCCACTTCCCGCTCCCATCACCACCCCTTCCCCCCACCCTTCCCTCACCTCCCAATAAATATCATGCACTTGGTTAACAGGTAATACAGGTTTATTTACAAGGGGAGGAGGGGGACTCTTAACTGGGAGGGCCTCATGGGTGGGAGGGGTGGCCTCTCCCGCCCCCACGGTTGCGGGGGGCCCCAGTGCCTCTCATGCTGGGGTGGGGCGGGCTGCACCAAGAGGTGCAGCGGTCGGGGGGGCATGGGCACAGCGGGGGGCTGTGGGGAGGGGGCATGGGCACGGCAGGAGGGAAGCAGGGAGAGAGCTGGGCATGGGGGGGGGCCCGGCCGCACTGTGCTGCGGCACAGGGCCCATGCGCTCCGCAATTGTGCTCAGGAGGGCGCACACATGGTCACAGCGCTCCACGTACTGGCCCCAAACCCACTCCCGCCACTCCTCGTCTGCGTGGATCTTGGTAGTGAGTGAGTGCTCAATGGCGCAGACATGGCAACGGAGCAGGTGGTGGCGGTCCCGGGAGCGCTGCAACGGGTCCTGGCTCCTTGGCGCCAGCAGGATGGAGCTAGAGGGTCCCTCGTTGGCAGGGGCTCCCGCTGTGGGGGAAGCAGACGACAGTGGTCAGTGAGCCCTGCCCCTTGGTGTTCTGGGCACCCCATGCCCTCCCCCCTGCACCACACGTGCCACGATGCCTGGGGACGGGTGTGGCTGGTGTGGGGGGATTCCCCTGGGAGTAGCGGGGGGGGGGCCGTGGGTGCTGTGGGGGGCCTGTTGTGCCTTCCCCTGGGGCAGCAACTGTGTCCCATGGGCGGCCGTGGTTGCGTGCTGTGGGCAGCACCCTTCGGGCTGTGTGGGGTCAGGGCTGTGCCCTTGGGGCTGGGCTGCTCCCGGCCCCCCCCAGGGTGGGCGTGCGTGACCCCTGGGGTCCTAGGCATGTGCTGGGGCTGGCTACCGCGTCTGTGTGCCACTCGGTCTGGCTGCACGAGGTTCCACATGCTGCGTGCCGCTGCGCAGCACGTGGCCAGGCGGAGCCGTGTGCCGCTCCCTCTCCGTGGCCCCCCTGCACCCTTGCAAGTGGCAGCCACAACACTCACCGGAGGAACCCTTGCTGGCCTCCGAGGAGGCCCAGGATGCATCCTGGCTGCTGGGCCAGGCCGGTGCGGTCTGGCTGCCGTCCTCTGCCGCCGCCTCCTCCTCAGTGGACCGGTCGCCCTCCTCCTCCTATGGTTCCGGCAGCTGGACCACGGGGGTGGCAACCAATAAGTCCACCCATGCCTGCAGGGCCTCGGTCCCCGTGTCCCCCAGGATGCTGTGCAGGAGTTGGTAGTGGGGGCAAGCAGTGGCTCTGCCACCCCCATGCTCGCTGGCCCACACATAGCTGAGCCGCAGTTCTGTTCCAGGGTCCGGGCTGGGTGTCCTCCTGCGGCCAGCGCCCGGGCCATCCGGGCAAAAGATATCCGCATTGCGCCTCCTGGACTTGGGGTCCCGGAGGGCCTCCTCCTGGCCCCAGGGGTCCTGGAGGGCCTTGACCTCAGCAGTGCCCGAGTAAGGTCTGTGGGAAGTTGCGGTGGCTGGGCAGCTGTCATCGCTCCCCCTGGCTGCTACTCAGGCTGCGTGTGCCACGCGGCTCTGCAGGGTGCTTGTGCCTTTAAGGGGAGGCCGGCTAGGGGGAACCAGCTAGTGGTGATTGCGTGTATGGAGTGTCGGAGAGGCCACCTGTGTTTTTTCCTGGAGGCCAGTTCTTGCGCAAGAAGCCCCTGCCTCGCGTCCACACTGCCCTCTTGCGCAAGAGGGCTTACACTTGTTAGAAAAGAGTGTAGCTCTTGCGCAAGAAGCCCTCTCTTCCGATGCCATACTGTAAATCTTCTTGCGCAAGAGCGGGCGGGCAGTGTGGATGCTCTGCAGGTTCTTGCTCAAGAACCTGCCAGTGTAGACATAGCCCAGTTGGTTTGTGACCCAAGAAGGGGTCTCAAGGCAAGGGGCCTGGGTGAGGGCCTTGCCATACCATATTAAAAAATAAATTAGAAAACTGATAAATATTGATTAAATGCAAAGCAGTGCACATTGGAAAACATAATCCCAATTATACTTATACAATAACTAGAAGATTTATCTGGCATTCCTTGGGTCCTTAACTCAAATTTTTGTTTTTCTTCATTTCAATCATAGCTCTGGGGTGGGGATGAGGAGAAGGGGTTCAGTATGCAGACTAGGAAAGAGGACCCCAGCCTCCTCTCACTGCAGCAGCTTGGGGCCAGTGAAAAGCGCCTCTCCATGGCTGCTGCTGCTCCAGCAGGCACAGCTCAGGGAGGGGGTGCATGTACCCCAGCTGGGGTAGGTCCAAGTTCATCTGCCCCCTTTGCTCCACAGCCAGAGTGAGGAATGCAACAAATTGTGCACTTTCCGTTTGTTCCTTGATGAAGGGGAACAGCCAGAAATGTTCCTGTACAATTTGGGTCGGGAAGGGGGGACTGCCCCCTGGCCTCCTTAAAGGGTACTTGGGCGGTGGAAGGTTTGGAGCTGGGGCAGTCCCAGATGAGGGGTGGGTGCAGCCCCAGCCAGCCCCTTTCACGTGCCTGGTGATTCTCTTTTCTGTATGGTTTGATGGGAAGCAATCCCAGTCATAGCAGATCTCATTTTCCTGGCAGAACCAAACCCTCACCATGGTTATGATAGGAGGAAGCTGTATACCCAGTTTGGTGGCCCTAGCTCTTAGGCTGTGTCTAGACTGGCCAGTTTTTCCGCAAAAGCGGCTGCTTGCTTGCCAGCTGTCTACACTGGCCACTTGAATTTGCGCAAGTGCACTGACATTCTAATGTAAGAAATCAGTGCTTCTTGCACAAATACTTTGACGCTCCCGTTCGGGCAAAAGTCCTTTTGCGCAAAAGGGCCAGTGTAGACAGCTCAGTTTTGTTTTGCGCAAAAAAGCCCCGATGGCTAAAATGGCGATCGGGGCTTTCTGGCGCAAAAGCGCGTCTAGATTGGCCACGGACGCTTTTGTGCAAAAAGTGCTTTTGTACAAAAGCGTCCGTGCCAATCTAGACGCGCTCTTGCACAAATACTTTTAACGGAAAACTTTTCCGTTAAAAGCATTTGCGCAAATTCATGCCAGTCTAGACGCAGCCTTACCGTTTAGTTCTTGAACAAACATGACAGACACATTGATAAACTCTCTCAAATATATAGTAGCTGGTGGTTTAAATTAGTTGTTAGCATTCAAGAGAGAGATCTTGGAATCATTGTGGCTAGTTCTCAGAAAACATCCACTCAGGCTACGTCTACACTGCAGGTATTTGTTGGCAGAGAGTATGCTAATTAAGTGCTCATTTGCATATCTGCAGATGGTTTTTGCGCAAAAACAAGCAGCGTAGACGGGTCCATTTTGCGCAAAAACTCCCTTTTGCGCAAGATCCCTTATGCCTCAAAAAAAGAGGTATACAGGATCTTGAGCAAAAGGGGGTTTTTTTGCACAAAACAGACCCGTCTACACTGCTTGTTTTTGCACAAAAACCTCTTGTGCAAAAAGCATCGGCAGAGATATGCAAATGACAGCGTGACAAATGCTAATGAGCACTTCATTAGCATACTCTCTGCCAGCAAATACTCTCTGCAGTGTAGATGTAGCCTCAGTGTGCAGTAGCAGCCAAAAAGGCTAGTGGGGATCATTAGGAAAGGGGTAGCTAAAAAGACAGAAAACATCATATGGCCTATATAAATCTATGGTAAGCCCACATCTTAAATACTGCATATAAATTTGATAGCCCTATCTCAGAAAAGATACATTTTTGTTTGAAAAGGTACAGAGAAGGGCAGCAAAAATAATTGGGGGTATGAAACAGTTTCTGTACAAGGAGAGACTACATTTGGGATTTCAGCTTGGAAACTAAAGGGGTATAAAGTGGGCACAACCCACTTCTTCAAATGAGTGGAGCAAGAGGCACAGAGGCAGCGCAGAAATGTTCCTGTGCAAATCGGGTCGGGGGGAGCTTCAACCCCCTTCCCCCAGCCTCCTTAAAGGGTATCTGGGGATGGGAGGCTCTGAGCTGGGGCAGTCCTGAGCAGCGAGGGGTGTTTCTGTGCTGCCTCTCTCTGCCTCTTGCTCCACTCATCTGAAGAGCTGGGTTGTGCCCATGAAAGCTCATGATACTGTATATTTTTTGTTTGTCCCTAAGGTGCTACAAGACCTCTTGTTATTTTTTTTCAAAAACTAGGGGTTACCAAATGAAATTAATAGGTAGCAGGTTTTAAAAAACAAATGGTGTTTTTCTCACACAACACACAGTCAACCTGTGGAATGCTGCCAGAGGATGTTGTGAAAACCAAGATTATACCAGGATTCAAAAAAGCACTCGATAAGTTCATGGAGGGCAGGTCCATCAATGGCTATTAGCCAGGCTGGGCAGGAATGGTGTCCCTGGCCTCTGTTTGTCAGAAGCTGAGAATGGGCAACAGGTGCATCAGGTGACCCATTCATGCCTTCTGGGGCATGTGGCACTGGTCATTGTCAGAAGACAGGATACTGAGCCACAGGAACATTTCTGACCCAATATGGCCATTCGAATGATCCCAGGGTGCTTTGCCCACTTAAGGCAGTGCTTGCACTCCCAGCCCTGAATTTTTTGGTATAGAGGCTCACTAGAGAACCTATAGAGGAGAAGTAATGGAGAATAATAGAATGATGTTTCCTTTCATTAGCTTGGAACAGTAGCCACACTAGGCTGTTTGTGTCTCTGAATTGTAAAAGTTGTTGGAAAAAAACTGTAAATTTCAACAACTGTGTAGGGGGAAGGGCTCTTGTCACCTGGTGAGGTAGGGCACACAGTTTGGGATAGACAGTGTTAATTTTGCAATCATCAGAACATAAGAATGGCCATACTGGGTCGGACCAAAGGTCCATCTGTCTTCCAACAATGGCCAAAGCCAGATGCCTCAGAGGGAGTGAACAGAACAGATCCCTCTCCTGTCACCCTTTTCCAGCCTCTTACAAACAGAGGCTAGGGACACCATTCCTACCCAGCCTGGCTAATAGCCATCAATGGACCCAACCTCCATGAATTTATCTAGCACTTTTTTGAACCCTGTTAAAGTTCTGGTCTTCACAATATCCTCTGGCAAAGAGTTTCACAAGTTGACTGTGTGCTGAGTGAAGAAAATATTCCTTTTATTTGTTTTAAACCTGCTGCCTATTCATTTCATTTGGTGACCCCTAGTTCTTATATTGTGGGAATAAGTAAATAACTTTTCCTTATTCACTTTTTCCACATCAGTCATGATTTTATAGACCTCTAGCATATCCCCCCTTAGTCTCCTCTTTTCTAAGATGAAAAGTCCCAGGCTTTTTAATCTCACTTCATATGGGACCTGTCCCAAATCCCTAATAATTTTTGTTGCCCTTTTCTGAACCTTTTCCAATGCCAATATATCTTTTCTGAGATGAGGCGACCACATCTGTACACGGTATTCAAGATATGAGTGTACCATGGTTTTATATCGAGGCAATAAGATATTTTCTGTCTCCTTCTCTATCCCTTTTCTAATGATTCCTAACTTTCTATTTGTTTTTTTGACTGCCGCTGCAAACTGAGTGGATGTTTTCAGAGAACTATCCACGAGTCCATGACCTCTCCCTTGAGTAGTTGTAGCTAAATTAGTCCCCATCCTATTGTATGTATAGTTGGGATTATTTTTTCCCATGTGCATTACTTTACATTTATCCACATTAAATTTCATTTGCCATTTTGTTGCCCACTTACTTAGTTTGGTGAGATCTTTCTGAAGCTCTTCACAGTCTGCTTTGCTCTTAACTATCTTGAGCAGCTTAGTATCATCTGCAAATTTTGCCACCTCAGGCTACGTCTGGACTGCAGGCTTCTTGCGCAAGCAGCTTTTATCGGAAGAGAGCTTCTGCAAAAATGTCTTGCACAAGAGCGTGTCCACATTGCGAAAGCGCATTGAAAAAGCGATGCGCTTTTACGAAAGAGAGCGTCCAAACTGCATGGATGCTCTCTTGAAAGTAAGCTCTGATTGCTATGCACAAAATGGCCAACAGGGCACCTGTGCTTTTTCGTCTTTCTGCACAAAAAAAACTCTCTTCCCCGTCCCCACACACACCTTTTTGCGAAAGAGCTCTTTTGCAAAAAGGTGTTCTTCCTCATAGAATGAGGAATACCTATGCCGGAAAAACCCCTCTGTTCTTTCGATTTTTTTTGTGCAAAAATGCACTTGAGGTGTGGATGCTCTGCGAGGTTTTTTTTGAAAAACATACGTTTTTCCAAAAAAACCCTGTAGTGTAGACATAACCTCATTGTTTACCCCTTGCTCCAGATCATTTATAAATAGGTTGAATAGGATTGGTCCCAGTACGGACCCTTTGGGGACACCACTAGTTACCTCTCTCCATTCTGAAAACTAACCATTTATTCCTACCCTTTGTTTACTGTCTTCTAACCAGTTATCAAACCATGAGAGGACTTTCCTTCTTATCCCATGTCAACTAACTTTACTTAAGAGCCTTTGGTGAGGGACCTTGTCAAAAGCTTTTTGGAAATCTACGTACACTATATCCACTGGCTCCCCCTTGTCCACATGCTTGTTGACCTTCTCAAAGAACTCTAGTAGATTAGTAAAGTATGATTTCCCTTTACAGAAACCATGTTGATGTTGCCCCAAGAAATTATGTTAATCTATGTGTCTGACAATTTTATTCTTTACAGTAGTTTCAACTAATTTGCCTGGTACTGACATTAGACTTACCGGTCTCTAACTGCCAGGATCACCTCTAGAGCCCTTTTTAAATATTGGCATCACATTAGCTATCTTCCAGTTATTAGGTTCAGAAGCTGATTTAAAGGATAGGTTATAAACCACAGTTAATAGTGCTGCAATTTTACATTGAGTTCTTTCAGAACTCTTGAATGAATGCCATCTGGTCCCGGAGACTTGTTACTGTTAAGTTTATCAATTTGTTCCAAAACTTCCTCTAATGACACCTCAGTTTGGGACAATTCCTCAGATTTGTCTCCTAAAAATAATGGTTCAGGTTTGGGAATCTCCCTAAGATCCTCACCCATGAAAACTGAAGCTAAGAATTCATTTAGCTTTTCTGCAGTGACTATCATCTTTGATGGCTCGTTTAGCATCTTGATCATCCAGGGGCTCCACTGGTTGTTTAGAAGGTTTCCTGCTTCTGATGTACTTAAAAACATGTTGCTATTACCTTTTGAGTTTCTGACTAGCTGCTCTTCAAACTCCTTTTTGGCTTTTCTTATTACATTTTTACACTTAATTTGACAAAGTTTATGCTCCTTTCTATTTTCCTCACTAGGATTTAATTTCCACATTTTCAACTATGCCTTTTTATCTCTCACTGCTTCTTTTACTTGGATGTTAAGCCACAGTGGCACTTTTTTGGTTTTCTTACTGTGTTTTTTAATTTGGGGTATCCATTTATATTGGGCCTGTATTATGGTGTCTTTGAACAGCTTCCATGTAGGTTGCAGAGATTTTACTTTAGTCACTGTAGCTTTTAATTTCTGTTTAACTAACCTCATTTTTGTGCAGTTTCCCTTTCTGAAATTAAATGCCACAGTGTTGGGCTGCTGAGGTGTTTTTCCCACCACAGGGATGTTACATTTTATTACATTATGGTCATTATTTCCAAGCGGTCCATTTATATTTACCTCTTGGACCAGATCCTGTGTGCCACTTAGAACTAAATCAGGAATTGCCTCTCCCCTTATGGGTTCCAGAACCAGCTGCTCCAAGAAGCAGTCATTTAACGTATCAAGAAATTTTCATCTCTGCATCCCATCCTGAGGTGATGTGTACCCAGTCAATATGGGGATAGCTGAAATCCCCCACTATTACTGAGTTCTTTATTTTGATAGCCTCTCTAATCTCCCTCAGCATTTCATAGTCACTATCACTGTCCTGATCAGGTGGTCGATAATATATCCCTACAGCTATATTCTTATTATTGGAACATGCAGTTACTATCCATAGAAATTCAATGGAACACTTTAGCTCATTTAGGATTTTTACTTCATTTGCTTCTACATTTTCTTTCACGTATAGTACCACTCCCCCACCAGCACAACCTGTTCTGTCCTTCTGATATATTTTGCATCCTGGTATGACTGTGTCCCATTGATTGTCCTCATACCACCAAGTTTCTGTGATGCCTATTATATCAATATCCTCCTTTAATACAAGGCACTCTAATTCACTCATCTTATTATCTAAACTTCTAGTGTTTGTGTATAAGCATTTTAAAAAATTGTCACTATTTATCTGCCTGCCATTTCCTGATGTGTTAAGACTCTTTTTCATTTGATTGTTTCTCATCTGATCTTAGCCATACTTTATCATCTTCCATCATCTCCTCCTGACTAGAATGTAGAGATTCTCTATTAATAGACCCTCCCCTAAGAGATGTCTCTGTCTGATCCATGTGCTCCTCCGCACCTGTCGGCTTTCCCCCAGCCCTTACTTTAAAAACCCCTCTACGAGCTTTTTAATGTGAAGTGCCAGCAGTCTGGTTCCATTTTGGTTAAGATGGAGCCCACCGTTCCTGTATAGAATCCCCCATTCCCAAAATTTCCCCAGTTGCTAATAAATCTAACTCCCTCCTCTTTACACCATCATCTCATCGATGCATTAAGACTCTGAAGCGCTGCCTGCCTACCTGGCCCTGTGCGTGGAACTGGAAGCATTTCTGAGAATGCTACCATAGAGGTTCTGGATTTCAGTCTTTCCTAGCAGTCTAAATTTGGCCTCCAGAACCTTTCTCCTACCTTTCCCAATGTCATTGGTACCTACATGTACCACGACCACCAGCTCCTTCCCAGAACTACACATAAGTTTAATTAGATGCCTCGAGAGATCCACAACCTTTGCACCAGGCAGGCAAGTCACTATACGGTTCTCCCTGTTATCACAAACCCAGCTATCTATGTTTCTAATGATTAAATCCCCCATTACTAACACCTGCCTTTTCCTAATGACTGGAGTACCCTCCCTCAAAGAGGTATCCTCAGTGCAAGAGGATACCACACCACCATCTGGAAGGAGGGTCCTAACTATGGGATCATTTCCCTTGTGCTCCAGTTGACTGCTCTCCTTCCCTGAGCCTTTCATCCTCCTTAACAGCACAGGGGCTGTCTGACTGGAGGTTTCCTAAAAAGCCTCATCTACGTACCACTCAGCCTCCCTTATCTCCTCCAGTTCAGCCACCCTGGCCTCCAAAGCCCATTTGTGTCTCTGAGGGCCAGGAGCTTGCACCGAATGCACACATACGCCACCCGCCCACAGGGCAGGTCATCATACGTGCTGCATTGGGTGCAATAAACAAGATAGCCCCCCTCTGCTGCTGGGCTTCTGCCTGCATTCTCTCCTACTGAGAATTCGATTATTGAGAGGGTTATTATTTAAATCAGTAGGTTTCATTTTAGTTTAGGTTAGTTTAAAAATTTTAAAGAATGCCAAGTGTATCTAGGCCCCCTTCCAGCTCCCTCATGAAACTCCCTGTTAGCTGTCCCCATTCACTAAGTTCCCTAGTCACTTACTAGCAGGCTTTATATAGCTCTGGCCTTCCTCATAGCCCCCGCCCGGGTTAAGGCTTCACCAATGAACAGCGGGTTCTAGATTTCAAATCCTCGTTAAGAAGCTCACAGCTTCCAACTGCTGGCCACACCACATGGTCCTTCAAACAAACAGCTCAGCACTTTAATCAACAGACAAACACAAGCTCTGCACACATTATCTTTCAGGCAACCAGCAAATAACCCACAAACACCTCCCCCAAAAATAATCAGGTTTAAAAGTGAAACCTTTGATTCCGAAGCCTGGCCCTGAAGTGATGAAAGCTGTTCTGTGATGTGCACAGCTAGTACCAGGTTAGTCCGGCTTGGAGCTGACTATAGTGGGCCCACACTAGATATGGATGAACTATGTTTTTAAATTTCATTGGGATTTGGGGATGACCAATAGGCCCAAAGCATGTGACCAAAAAAAAGGTCACGAGAAAGAAGAGTTGCTGTGTTAAACTTGTTGTCACCCTTTGAAATACAAGTGTTCTCTTTTTAAAGGCTTAAACTAAAGTAATAGAAATAAAATATGGTTAATTGCAGTAAATGCTCATTTGTATAAAAATCTCCTTCACCCGACTTCAGCCAAGGTCCAATCATTGGTAATGACATCACTTCATGTTAAAGGTATAAAAATAAGCTCTGAACAGGCTCATTGCTAGTAGCCGCTTACCCAAATTAGAACTGACCAATATGACTCAAAGGCTATGTCTACACTGGCCAGTTCTTGCACAAGAATGGCCAGTCTTCCACAGAGCGTCCACACTGCCCGCCCGCTCTTGCGCAAGAGATTTACAGTACGGCGTCGGAAGAGAGGGCTTCTTGCACAAGAGCTACTCTCTTCTCTAACAGGTGTAAGCCCTCTTGTGCAGGAGCTCTTGCGCAAGAAGGCAGTGTGGACGCGTGGCTGGGGTTCTTGCGCAAGAAAGCCCTATGGCTAAAATGGCCATCAGAGCTTTCTTGCGCAAGAGAGTGTCAGCACTGCCATGGATACTCTTGTGCAAAAGCACATGGCCGTGTGGACGTGTTCTTCTGTAAGAGTTCTTGCGCAAGAACCCGCCAGTGTAGACATAGCCAAAGGGTCCCCAGCTTTAGCCTATTTGTAAGCAACTTGATCAAACATAAGAACATACATAAGGCCAGCCATTCTGGGTCAGACCGAAGGTCCATCTAGCCCAGTGTCCTGTCTGCTGACAGTAGTCAATACCAGATGCCCCAGAGGGAGGGAACACAATAGGTAATCCTCACGTGATCCTTCCCCTGTCATCCATCTCCAGACAAACAGGCTAGGGACACCATTCCTACCCAGCCTGGCTAATAGCCATTGCTGGACCTAACCTCCATGAATGTATCTAGTTCTTTTTTGAACCCTGTTAAAGTCCTAGCCTTGACCGCATCCTCTGGCAAGGAGTTCCACAGGTTTACTGTGTGCTGAGTGAAGAAAAACTTCCTTTAGTTTGTTTTAAACCTGCTGTTTATCATTTTTTGTTCTGTTTGGCCATGGTTTAGCTCAATTGCATAAACACCATTTGCCCTTTGGATTTAATAAAGGAATTTATGGCTAAATTAGTGCCATGGAATACTTTGCATAAACAACTACAGCTCCAGCACTCAGGCAGGAGCTCCAAAGAGCAGAAGGAAGGAGAGGAAAGGCCAGGTAGTAAAGTTTTTTCCAGTCTCATGTAGAGAAAACAAAAGCCTGCTGCGTACACGAGCAGTCAGAATGAGATCACTACATTGTAAAGCAGGGCCATCCCTAGGGGGAGCGGGGTCTGTAGCAAGCCCCTGTCCACACCCCGCCTCTTCCTGCCTTACCCTTCCCCCACGCCCACCCCCACTTCTTTACATCCCTGCTCCACCACACAATGCACCTCTTGCCCAAACCCCCCTCTCACAAGCTACGTGACCTGAGGGGCCTGGCATGAGGCAGCAGGGGTTGGGCCTCCCATACTCACCATGGCAGCAGCAGTCAGAGCGAACCAGCCGCCTGCTCCTCACCTCACAATGGCAGTGGGAAGCGGAGTGCCTTGGCCCCGCCTGCTCCCCTGAGCCCTGCATCATTTGGGGGAGTGGAGCAGGCTGGGGCTAGGGCCGGGGCCAGGTCATTCCCCTTGCTGCTGCCACAGTGAAGCAGAGCACAGTGGGCTGGGAAACAGGTGGGGGATTGTTTCACTTCTGGCAGCTCCTGCTACTGCAGTGTGTACAGGGGCCCCTGACCCCTTCAGCCTCCTTGTCCCAGATCCCCGAGGTAATCTCCCAGGCTGCCCTGAGCCCCACAGCTCCTATCTTAGGACTGTTCAGGAGGCTGACATGGCACCCCCAAAGCACAGAGCCTGGGGCAGCTGCCCCAAACTATCCTACAGATGGGCCAGCTCTGTCCTAAAGCCACACGGGACCATTGTAATCATCTAGTCTGACCTCCTGTATAAAACGGGCAGAGAACATCCTATCGTTATTCCTGGAGAAGATCTCTTATACCAGCTTTCAGTCTTGACTGAAAAATTGTCAGTCATGGAGAATCCACCATGACCCTAGGCAAGTATTGATTTAAATCACCAAAGAAAAATCGCTGATTTAAATCAAGTTTCCCACTTAGGGTATGTCTACACTAGCCCCCTAGTTCAAACTAGGGAGGCTAATGTAGGCATTCGAAGTTGCAAATGAAGCCCAGGATTTAAATATCCCAGGCTTCATTTGCATCTTCCCGGGCGCCGCCATTTTTAAATGTCCCCTAGTCCGAACTCCGTGCCGTTCCACAAGGAGTAACGGTAGTTCGAATTAGAGAACCTAATTCGAACGACCTACTCCGTGCCGCGTGTAGCCGCGGGCACGGAGTTCGGACTAGGGGACATTTAAAAATGGCGGCACCTGGGAAGATACAAATGAAGCCCGGGATATTTAAATCCCAGGCTTCATTTGCAACTTTGAATGCCTACATTAGCCTCCCTAGTTCGAACTAGGGGGCTAGTGTAGACATACCCTTATACTTCTTCATATATTACTTCTAACAGTCGTGCTAAACCATGTTTTTTTGTCTCCTGTAGAGAAAAGAAAATCCTGCTGCGTCCCTGAGGCAACGCAGTATGGGAAGGAGGTGGGCAGCCCTCGGTGGAGAAAGAACAGGTTAAGAACTGTTTAGAAACGCTAGATATACACAAATCCATGGGTCCGGATTTAATGCATCCGAGGGTTCTGAGGGAGTTGGCAAATGTCATTGCAGAGCCTTTGGCCATTATCTTTGAAAACTCATGGAGACTGGGGGAGGTCCCAGATGATTGGAAAAAGGCAAATGTAGTGCTCATCTTTTAAAAAGAGAAGAAGGACAATCCAGGGAACTACAGACCTGTCAGCCTTATCTCAGTCCCCGGAAAAATCATGGGGGGGGAGCCTCAAGGAATCCATTTTGAAGCACTTGGAAGAGGGGAAAGTGATCAGGAATAGTCAACATGGATTCACAAAGGGCAAGTCATGCCTGACCAATCTGATTAACTTCTATGATGAGGTAACTGGCTCTGTGGACATGTGGAAGTCGGTGGACATGATATACCTTGACTTTAACAAAGCTTTTGATACGGTCTCCCACAATATTCTTGCCAGCAAGTTAATGAAGTATGGATTGGATAAATGGACTGTAAGGTGGATAGAAAGCTGGCTAGATTGTTGGGCTCCATGGGTAGTGATCAATGGCTCTATATCAGGTTGGCAGTCGGTATCAAGCGGTGTACCCTAAGGATCAGTTCTAAGGCTGGTTTTGGTCAACATTTTTATTAATGATCTGGATGAGAGGATGGATTGTACCTTCAGCAAATTTGCGGATGACACTAAGCTAGGGGGAGAGGTAGATACATTTGAGGGCAGGGATAGGATCCAGTGTGACCTAGACAAGATTAGAGGATTGGGCCAAAAGAAATCTGATGAGATTCAACAAGGACAAGTGCAGAGTCCTGCACTTGGGATGGAAGAATCCTAAGCATCGTTACAGGTAGGGGATAAGGATGTTAACTAGCAATTAATTTACTAGTCAAGTAGTCAATGGAATTTCCATTGACTAGTGGATAAACACTTCTGCGTTCCACCTTTGAAATGTACAACAGCCTCAGCAGAGGCTCTTGTACATTTCAAAGTTGAAACGCTACGTGGAGCCCAGCGCCAGCGGGAAATCCCACTGACTCCGGGCTCCATGCGGGCGCTTCCTCTTTGAAATGCACAAGAGCCCCCGCTGGGGACTCTTGTACATTTCAAAGCTGGCACCTGCATGTAGCCCATGGTCAGCTGGGGAGTCTCCAGCTGATCCCAGGCTCCCTGGCTCCATGCGGCATTTCAATGTGGCTTGGAGCCCAGGATCAGCTGGAGACTCCCCAGCTGACCCCGGGCTCCATGCAGTGCTGCTGCTTTGAAGTAGCTCTCTCTTCTCCCCCTCCCTGCTGCCTCTGATAGCAGCAGCAAGGGGTGGGGGGAAATGACTAGTCGTGTATCCGGTAAGCATTTGCTTATCAGATAATCAGCTAGTCAAATAGTCCTTAACATCCCTAGTTGGGGACTGACTAGCTAAGTAGCAGTTCAGCAGAAAAGGACCTGGGGATTCCAGTGGATGAGAAGCTGGAGATGAGTCAGCAGTGTGCCCTTGTAGTGCCCCTTGGTGTCTGAGGGGAGTCTTGTAGTCTCTCTACTCGGCTGTCTGTGGGATAGGAAGTATCCGGTATGCGGCCTGGGACCAGTCTTCTTATTACCCCCCCTATTGTGGCTGCTGGGAATGGTCGGGGGAAACTCAGGCCCGCCCACTCCTCTGGGTCCCAGCCCAGGGACCATATAAGTAGCAGTTACCTGCTGAGTCTCAAAGTGTTGGTTGCTGTCATGTCCCTGGGCCACTTCCCTGGGAAGCTGCTCTGTCCAGCCCTTTCTCTTGGGCCTTGTGGTCAAGTCCTCCCTATCCAGGGTTCTGCAAGGGTTGCAGATGGTTTACCGGCTAGTCTTTATCCACTGGACCTGATTCAATTTCTGACCAGGTCTGAAGTCCTGCTCCCACTCACAGCTGTCCAGAGTGCTGCTGTTTTCCCAGTCAGCCCTTAGGTCTGCCTGGATGGAGCTCCAGGAAGAAACTGCCAACGCCTCACACAGCAACTTCTTTTATATTGGCCTGCTGCACCCTGATTGGCTGCAGCAGAGGCTGCCACTCTAGTCTGCTTGGAGGACCTCTCTTCTGTTCCTGTTGCTGGGCAGGGTGTGGAAAGGCCTCCAGCTGGGATATTGGGGCCTTGTCCATCCCATCACAGGCATAATAAGGTATATTAGGAGAAGCATTTCCCCCAGATCTAGAGAAGTGATTATTCCCCTTTATCCGGCTCTGATGAGGCCACATCTGGAGTACTGTGTCCAGTCCTGGGCCCCCCACTATAGAAAGGATGTGGACACATTGGAGAGGGTCCAGTGGAGGGCAACCAAAATGATTAGGGGGCTGGAGCACATGACCTATGAGGAGAGACTGAGGGATTTGCGTTTGTTTAGTCTACAGAAGAGAAGAGTGAGGGGGGATTTGATAGCAGCCTTCAACATCCTGAAGGGAGGTTCCAGAGAGGCTGTTTTCAGTAGTGACGGGTGGCAGAATAAGGAGCAATGGTCTCAAGTTACAGTGGGGGAGGTCTTGGTTGTATATTGGGAAAAACTTTTTCCCTGGAAGGGTGGGGAAGCACTGGGATGGGTTCCCTAGGGAGGGGGTGGAATCTCCATCCCTAGAGGTGTTTAAGTCCCGGCTTGACAAAGCCCTGGCTGGGATGATTGAGCTGGGTTTGGTCCGGCTTTGGGCAGGGGGCTGGACTCAATGACCTCCTGAGGTCTCTTCTAGCACTATGATTCTATGTTGATCCTCAGCTCAGCTGTGCGGCACTGCCCTTTTGAAATGCTGCCATGGCATTTCAAAGGGGCAGCGCCTTGTGGTGTCTGGGGTCAGCTAGGGACTCAGCTTATCCCAGGTTCTAGCGCAGCATTTCAAACTGCAGAGAGCCCGGGGTCATCTGGTGAAATGCCCCAGGATCAGCTGGGGAGTCAAAGGAGGAGTGTGGAAGTGCCTATCGACTACTCGACTAGTAAATTACTCAATACTTAACATCCTTGGTACATTAGGAACGGCAATAATTAAATCACACTCATAAACACAATAGCACTGATATGTTATTAAATTAATCTTAAATGTTACATCAATGTTTCACATTTGCAACTGCAGCAGACTCCTGAATTGCAGGCTGATGGCTGTCCTTACACTTTTTTTTTTAAATTTTCAAATTTGATTAACTCTAACAAGTCTTCAGAATGCTCAGTGTATGGTGTCCTTAAAAACATATATAATTAGCTCTCCTCTGCCCCACTCCCATTGTCATTTTGATGCATAGACTAAAAGAAATATGGGTTTTCCTGCTTTTGCAACTCCTAGTCGATTTCGTAGATTTGTATGAATAATACTAAATAATGACAATATTCTCTTTCTGCCTGCAGAGGAAGGAACTGCTGGGAAAAGTTTGTTTAACAACTGAGGGAACTCCGTTTCAAGGTGCCTGCTAATGATTCCCACCAATATCAATGAAGGTGTTTACTGTTAACAATACAAATGGTGTGTTGTTGGTATTTGCTGGTCCTTACTACAAACCCATTCATGGAGGTGGTTTTACAGGATGATTGAAATCTTTTGTTTGCTACAGATACTTTGTTGCCTGAAATATGTTTAGTTAATTGTTAAAAGTACCCATGGATGACTCTGAAGTTGTTCCAGATAGACAGTCTAAGTGTCTCATGCTTAAATGGAATCCTGAAACAAAAATAAAAAATAATTTTGAATAGTCATTCTTCTCAGTTCTTCCCACTTTCTTCTTATTCAGTTAATCATTTACATTTTTTTTTCAGCAAGGATGCAAATCAAATTCCAAGTTACCCAAAAAGCGAAGACTGATTGCACTTAGAGTGCATTTAATTTTGGTACAAGCCCCATTGTTGGCACTTCTTTTTGAGAAAATAAGTATGACTTACTGCAGCTTTCTGTACTAGATACCTGTGTGACAGATTCTAAACATAGTTACTAATTAAACATACCATAAGGATTAGCTAAACTAAATTTTTTTTCTAGCAACATCCAACATAGCCATCAGCTTGGGAATTTACTTGTTAAATCACATATATTAAAAAGCATAGAAAGAATCTTGAAAAATGATGAACTGCAAAGTGAGTTATTTAAGTTACTAATCAGTTGATCCATATTGTTCTTCAGAAATATCCACAAATTCATCCACATCATTTTCTCCCATTAGGAAGTTTTCCTTATGATGTTTCATTCTTGCAACAAGGCCATGCATCATCTTCTTGCACTGCTTACACTTGACATGTTTTCCTTTTTTACTGAGGGAATGAATGTCTTCAACATATTCCCAGATAGGGTGTCTCTTACACCCAGGGTATGTCTACATTGCATTCCTCTTTCGAGAGTGGAATGCAAATGCAGCTGAGCGAAATTGCAAATGAAGCGCGGATTTGAATTTCCCGTGCTTCATTTGCAGAATGGCGTCCGGGCGCTTTTTTGAAATATCCTACTTCGAAAGAAAAAACGCAGTGTAGATGGGGTTATTTCAAGAAAAAAAAACCCTTCTTTCGAAATACCCCTTACTCCTTAAAAAATGAGGTTTAAGGGTTATTTAGAAATAAGAGGTTTTTTTCAAAATAACTCCATCTAGACTGTGTTTTTTCTTTCAAAATAGAGTATTTCAAAAAAGTGCCAGGACGTCATTCTGCAAATGAAGCGTGGGAAATTCAAATCTGTGCTTCATTTGCAATTTCGCTCAGCTGTATTTGCATTCCTGTTTTGAAAGAGAAATGCAGTGTAGACATACCCCCAGAAACCATGACAGTTTTTCTATGGCAAAAGTGTTGGGGGATAGAGGAAGCTATGTCTTCCAATTTTTCTTTCCAGTTCACTCCACTGTTCCTTTCTGCTCTGTCGTAACTAGGGATGTTAAATTCATTTATTCAAGTAAATGTGCAACCGCTGAAAATTTCAGTGGTTTCCCCTAGGAGTGTAGGGGAGGAGGCTTCCTGTGTGTTCCTACGAGCTCCTGCCTGTCCCCTCTCCCCACACTACTGTCTCTGTATGGGATGCAGCAGCATAGCCGTGCGCAGCACATTTCATTAGGGTGCACACCCAAAGAATTTTTTTAAAGTGTACTTTGACCCCCATTAGCCACACCGCTGACCCCTGTTAATCACGCCCCTGATCCCCATTGGCCACACCTCTGGAGGTAATACTCTCAGGGCAAGATGGACACATGACCAGAAGGTGTCATGTGACCCCTCCCCCCAAGGACTTTTCCCACCATCCTCACTTTGGTGGGGGATTAGTTTGGCCCCCTCCAAACCCCCTCATGCAACTATCCTGCAATTGCATTAACACAATGTGTGTGACAATAACTCGGGGGCGGAGAGGCTGGGGGAAGTGTTCCCTCTAAGAGTTTCCTCCCATGAGCAGAATGAATTTTGTCTTGTGCACCAGTACTGAGTTCATGTGGCTTGTTTGGATGTGCCACTATGGCACCCAAGTTATTAATAAATATCTTATAAACCTCGACCTTTTCCCTCTGCTGCCATGTCTCCTCCCCTTGCTCCATCAGCTCCCCTGGTGCCTGCTGCCCCCCAACTCCTCACCCTCCTCTGCTGTCCTGTCTCCTGCCCTTCTCACTGCCCTCAGCCCTCCTGAGACCTGTCCCCCTCCACCAGCCCTTCTCTCCCTCCTGTGCCCATTCCTCCAGTAGTCCCACTTTGATCATGTGAGCTACCCCTCCTCATCCCCTCTCCTAACACCTCCCTCTACACACCTGCCCTGCCTCTCTCCTCTGGTGCTGGTCCCTCCCCTGCAGGTGTCTGCCCTTCTGCTTCACCCCCAGAATCCCCTGGCACCTGCACCTTCCCTTAGCCCTGCACCCTCCTGGTGCCTCCCCCTTCCCTCACTGCCCCTGCCCCCTTGGCCCTCTTTTTCCCTGATGCCCACCCCCTCACCACCCTCTGC
Organism: Pelochelys cantorii; assembly: GCA_032595735.1. Taxonomy (NCBI): domain Eukaryota; kingdom Metazoa; phylum Chordata; order Testudines; family Trionychidae; genus Pelochelys; species Pelochelys cantorii. The sequence continues at coordinate 475,607 of CM064328.1, forward strand.
CCCCGTTCCCCTCATGCCTGTGCCCTCACACGTCTTGCTCCATCCCTGCCTTCCTCATGCCCACCCCTTCTTTCAAGCCTTCTCCCAGTACCTCTCCCTCCCCCCTCTAGCCCCCAATGCTCTTACTCTCTCCTCTCCCAGCATCACCCTGTCCCTCTTCCCACTGACACCTCCCCTCCTGCCCTTTTCCTCATTGTCTGCTCTTGGCCCCCTGGCATTTGTCTCTCCTCCACCCTGTCCCTTGGTGCCTTCCCCTTTCTTCTCCTGCCCTGCCCCCCCCCCAACACAAGCCCCTTCCTCTCCCACCCCTGCCCCCTATGTTTCCCCCTCCCCTCCCCTCCCCTCCTCTTTGGCTAAGCCAGCTTCTGCCTTCCAGTTTGCGGGTCTGGAGTCAGAGCCGGCCCAAGCTACAGGCCAGCCGGGCCCTAGCCCAGGGCACCTCACTTTAAGGGGCGCCGTGCGGTGCTGCCGGGCCAGGGCCGAGGACGGGGCCGGGGCCCCGGGCGCAGAAGGGGCGCCGCGAGGTGCTGCCAGGATGGGGCCGAGAACGGGGCCAGAGCCAGGGCCCCGGGCGCAGAAGGGGCGCTGTGCAGTGCTGCCGGGATGGGCGGGGCCGGGGCCGAGGACGGGGTCCCAGGCACAGAAGGGGTGTTGCGTGATGCTGCTGGGCCGGGCGGGGGTGCCCCCGGGCGCAGAAGGGGTGCCACGCAGTGCTGCCAGGCTGGGCGGGGCCCGGGGTAAAAAAATGGCTCGGGCTGGCATCTGTGGTCGGGCCCCAGCTGCTTCCGCCACACGCGCACTCTCTCTCTGCCCCAAAGTGCCCTGTAGATGGCCGCGGGGAAAGTGAGGGGCTGCGGCTCCCCATCTCAAATCCCCCTCCTCCTCCAGCAGCCGCTAACCAGCCCGAGACATTAGGGTGTGCCTGGGCACACCCGGCACACCCCGTGCGCACGCCTATGTGCAGCAATGTGGGAGTGAAGGCAGCCAGCTCCCCACACATACCGGAAATCTGCATGTAACCGTGAAAGTTAACTATGTACACGTGTATTCTTTCACATCCCTAGTCTTAACTAACTCTGCCATGCTTGGTCCAAGGCCATTGCCACATAAGCACAGAACACAAACAATCCGATTCAGCCTGTGTCTGGGTTTGTGCATGTTACTTTTTAATCTGCTGAGAAACAGACATCTCAAGCCCCGTACTTTCAAAGAGCAAGAGCTGGTTATTAGACTGGACGGACTAGAGCCATTACTTCATTTTTATGAAACTGTACGTGTGATGAAATTTAATTGTAACTTATTTTTCAATGAGAAATTTAGTATTTTATTGATGATTTTAAAAATCTGATTTAAATAAAAAAAAATAAAAAATCATTGAATTTTATCCACCCTGATTGTTCCAGTGGCTAATTACTCTCACATTAAAAAACATGTTGTCTTATTTTCCGGTCTGAATTTCTCTAGTTTCACCTCCCAGCCACTGAATTGCCTGAAACTTGTATCAAACCTTTGTTGCCCATGTCAGCCTTTATGGTCATGTTTTCCAACACACGATCCACGTCTGGCTGGCTGAGTGTGGCTAGTTCACTATCGATTCAGAACTGTTTGATTCCAATGTTTTATGGGTTGTGATCCCTGGATTAGCCCTCTTTGGGGCCAGCCCATCAGCCTTAGCAGTCCTATAAGGCCAACTCTCTGATCATGGGGCATTTTAAGCCCCATACTGGGTGTCATGGATTTGAGGGATGGCCAGCAGCCTGGGGACTATAGGGATTTTCAAACCGAGATAAAGGAATTTTGGGGTTTTCCCTCCTTTGTCTCTGGCCAGTTTGCTCTAGATACTGAGGGAGACAGAAGACATGTCTCTCTCCAAGAAAAAGCCTCTTCATAATGTGTAAGTAGGGTAAAGTTGAGATACATCCGTTAGGTTTTATTGTTTTCTGATGTCAGACTTTGGACCTGATGTCTGTGCTGTTAGAAATGGGTTTCCCGCCCTTTTGTAAATAAGTCCTGAGCCCATGGGCGTCCCCATGAGTATATTAATTGATGACTTTTTCCATCTAGTCATTATGCTTGCAACAGGAGGATTGTTTTGATAATAAAAGTTCTTCTTTTTTATTAACCTGGTATTGGGTCAGTTCTGTGTCCTGGAAAATCGACTGTGGGATCTGCAGGCCTCTGACTAGGGGACAGCACCCACAGACTGCAGTTTATATTTTCTCTTTTCTTTTTCAAGCTCTTTGGAGAAAAAAGCTTGAGGTGCCCTGGGGTTGGTTTCAAGTCTCCACTCCTGTTTGTGGGTTCAAAAGCACTTGATGGTGGCAGCAGATTTTTATCCCCGAAATCTAGGTTTTTAGGGTTTTGGGGGGAAGTTTTATACCAAAGCCTGGGAAGATACAGTTTTGGGGTACTTTTGTGGGCCCCCACTTCTGCATTCATCGTGCCAGAGTGGGGAATTAGCCATGATGCTGGGCAAAACCCTTTTTTCTAAAAGGGGTCAAAAACAAGAGTGATGTCATCCTAGGGATCTACTACAGACCACCTACCCAGGCAGAAGAGGTGGATGACGCTTTTTTTAAACAACTCACAAAATCATCCAAAGCGCAGGACTTGGTGGTGATAGGGGACTTCAACTATCCAGACATCTGTAGGGAAATTAACTCAGCAGGGAACAGATTATCCAATAAGTTCTTGGACTGCATTGGAGACAATTTTTTTTCCCAGAAGGTTGAGAAAGCTACTGGGGGGAAGCTGTTTTAGATTTGATTTTAACAAATAGGGAGGAACTGGTTTAAAATTTAAAAGTGGAAGGCAGCTTGGGTGAAAGTGATCATGAAATCATAAAGTTCATGATCCTAAGGAATGGTATAAGGGAGAACAGCAAAATAAAGACAATGGATTTCAAGAAGGCAGATTTTAGTAAGCTCAGAGAGCTGGTAGGTAACGTCCCATGGGAAGTAAGACTAAGGGGAAAAACAACTGGAGAGAGCTGGCAGTTTTTCAAAGGGACATTATTAAGGGACCAAAAGCAAACTATTCCACTGCATAGAAAAGATAGAAAGTATGGGAAGAAATCGCCATGGCTTAGCCAGGAGATCTTGCATGATCTAAAAATCGAAGAGGAGTAGTATAAAAGTGGAAACTAGATCAAATTACAAAGGATGAATACAGGGCCGGCTTTAGGAAGTGTGGGGCCCAATTTGAACAATTTTGACGGGGCCCAGCAGCAATTTTGGTTGAGCAAAAAAAAAAAACACGGCACAAAAAAATCCCCTGCCAACACACACACACACACACACACACACACACACCCCCCTTCCCGCAACACAGGAAAACCCTGTGCTAAACTCACACCTCCTGCGGCACAGGCAGCCGACGCACTCCTCCTCTGAGGCCAGCAGATTTGTATAATTTTTGGTGGTGCCCCATTAGCCACACCCCCGACCCCTGTTAACCACGCCCCGACCCCCATTAGCCACATCCTCTGACCCCCGTTAACCAGGCCTCTGGAGGTAACATGCTCGGGGCAAGATGGACACATGACCAGAAGTAAAAGGTGTCATGTCAGCCCTCTCGAAGGACTTTTTCCACCATCCTCCTACCAACAGGGATTAGTTTGGCCCCCACCAAACCCCCTCATGCAACTATCCTGCAATTGCATTAACCCAACGTGTGTGACATTAACTCGGGGGCGGAGAGGCTGGGGGAAGTGTTCCCTCTAAGGCTATGTCTACACTCGCAGCTTCTTGCGCAAGTACAGCCGTTCTTGTGCAAGAACCCACAGAGCATCCACACTGCCTGCCTGCTCTTGTGCAAGGAAATTTACAGCACGGCGTGGGAAGAGAGGGTGTCTTGTGCAAGAGCTACACTCTTTTCTAACAGGTGTAAGCTCTCTTGCACAAGAGGGTAGTGTGGATGCTCGGCAGGGATTTCTTGCGCAAGAAACCCCTATGGCTAAAATGGCCATCGGAGCTTTCTTGCGCAAGAGAGCGTCCACACTGCCATGGGCGCTCTTGTGCAAAAGCACAGCTCGCACATGGCAGTGTGGATGTGTTCTTGCTCAAGACTTCTTGCACAAGAACCCTTGCTCAAGATGTTCTTGTGCGAGAAGCCGCCAGTGTAGACATAGCCTAAGAGTTTCCTCCCATGAGCAGAGTGGATTTTGTGTTGTGCACCTGTACTGAGTTCATGTGGCTTGTTTGGATGTGCCACTGTGGCACCCAAGTTATTAATAAATATTTTATAAACCTTTACCTTTTCTCTCTGCTGCCATGTCTCCTCCCCTTGCTCCATCAGCTCCCCTGGTGCCTGCTGCCCCCCAACTCCTCACCTTCCTCTGCTGTCCTGACTCCTGCCCGTCTCACTGCCCTCAGCCCTCCTGTGACCTGCCTCCCTCCACCAGCCCTTCTCTCCCCCCCGTGCCCACTCCTCCAGTAGCCCCACTCTGATCATGTGAGCTACCCCTCCTCATCCCCTCTTCTAACACCTCCCTCTACACACGTGCCCTGCCTCTCTCCTCTGGTGCTGGTCCCTCCCCTGCAGGTGTCTGCCCTTCTGCTTCACCCCAGAATCCCCTGGCACCTGCACCTTCCCTTAGCCCTGCACCCTCCTGGTGCCTCCCCCTTCCCTTACTGCCCCTGCTCCCTTTGCCCCTGATGCCCACCCCCTCACCACTCTCTGCCCCAGTTCCCCTCCTGCCCCTCTGTGCCTTCACACATGACTTGCTCCATCCACACCTTAGTCATGCCCACCCCTTCTTTCAAGCCTTCTCCCAGCACCTCCCCCTCCCCCTCTAGCCCCCAATGCCCTTCCCCTCTCCTCTCCTCTCCCAGCATCACCCTGTCCCCCCTCCCACTGACACCTCCCCTCCTGCCCTTTCCCTCATTGTCTGCACTTGGCCCCCTGGCATTTGTCTCTCCTCCACACTGTCCCTTGGTGCCTCCCCTTTTTTCCCCCTCTCCCTCCGCACAAACCCCTTCTTTTCCCTCCCCTTTCTTCCCCCTCCCCCTCCGCACAAGCCTCTTCTTCTCCCACCCCTTCCCTTCCCCCTCCGCACAAGCCCCTCCCTATCCTACCCCTTCCCCTCCCCTCCGCACAAGCCACTCCCCCTCTTCACAAGCCCGTTCCTCTCCCCCTCCCCTACCTTCTGCCTTCCATTTTGCGGGGCCGGAGCCGGCGCTCGGGCCCTGGACTCCGAACCCAGAGCTAGGCTGAGTGGCGCAACGCAGCGCCAAGCAGTTTTAAAGTCCCAGGTTGTGATGTCATGTCACCCCTGGGCGTCCTCCCCGCTCACCTGGGAACGCTGCGCATGGCAGCAGCAGCCGGGAAGAGGGAGCCGCACTGAGAGCTGCGCACCACAGGGACAGGATGGGGCCGAGGGGGACACTCTGGGGACGGGGTGGGAGGATGCGCGGGGGGGGGCCGGCAGGTGGGGGCCGGGGACTGCTCCAGGCAGAGCCGAGGGAGAGACCCAGCTCCAAATATTGCTGGAGCAGGGTCCCCGGCTCTGAATATTAACTTGCCGCCTATGGCACCCAGCACACTTCCGGGTTCAGGGTATGGGGCCCCTTTAGGCGCAGGGCCCCATTCGGGGGAATCGGGCGAATCGGCCTAAGGCCGGCCCTGGATGAATATAAACAAATGTAAGTGTGTAGGAGCAAAATGAGAAAGGCAAAGGCACAAAACGAGCTCAATCTAGCTAGAGACATAAAGGCTGTATCTAGACTGGCGCGATCTTGCGCCAGAGCTATGCAAATGAGGCTCAGTGTGGAATATCGCCAAGCCTCATTTGCATAACTAATGAGCTGCCATTTTTGCGGAAGAGGCTCTTGTGCAAGACGGAGCTGTCTACGCTGCCCCTTCTTGCGCAAGAAAAACCCTCTTGCGCAAAGCCATTATGCCTGAAAATAATCAGCATAACGGCTTTGCGCAAGAGGGTTTTTCTTGCGCAAGAAGGGGCAGTGTAGACAGCTCCATCTTGCGCAAGAGCCTCTTCCGCAAAAATGGCAGCTCATTAGTTATGCAAATGAGGCTCGGCGATATTCTACGCTGAGCCTCATTTGCATAGCTCTGGCGCAAGATCACGCCAGTCTAGACACAGCCAAAGGGTAATAAGACGACATTCTACAAATATATTAGAAGCAAGAGCAACAAGAGTCCCCACTGGTACTCAATGTGGTGGGAGGGGCCAAGCAGTGGCACGGCCCCTGAGAGCGCCATGAAATGGCCACCTGCGGGACCTCATCCCGTGCAGGGCTAGACACCCCAGGATCACCTGCCCACTCACCCCCGCCTTTTTGTGCTGCACCCAGCCTCCTTGCCCCTCCATTTCCCTGACCTCTCACAGCCCTATTCCCAAGGGCACCCTGCCCCCCATCTCCCTGAACCCTAAGAGATGGGGGAAAGCCGATTGGTGCGGAGATGCACGTAAATCGGAGGGAGACTTCTCTTAGAGGAGAATCCATTGATAGAGAGTCTCTAAGCTGTAGTCAGAAAGAGAGGAGGGGAGAGGGCAAACCATGGGCCAGAGCAGACAAACAACCGCATACAAAGGAATCCAATGCACCAGGGAAGGGCAGACAAATAAGCAGTGGCAAATTTTTAAAGTGCTTCTACACAAATGCTAGGAGTCTGACTAATAAGATGGGTGAACTAGAGTACCTAGTATTAAATGAGATTGACATAATAGGCATCACTGAAACCTGGTGGAATGAGGAAAATCTGTGGGACACAATCATACCGGGATATAAAATATATCGAAAGGATAGAGCAGGCCGTGTGGGTGGTGGAGTGGCACTGTATGTGAAAGATAATGTAGAATCAAATGAAATAAAAATATTAAGTGAATCAACATGCTCAATAGAATCGCTATGGATAGTAATTACATGCTCCAATAATAAGAAATTAGCAGTAGGGATATATTACCGACCACCTGACCAGGACAGCGATACTGACATTGAAATGCTGAGGGAGATTAGAGAGGCTACCAAAATAAAGAACTCTATAATAATGGGGGATTTTAATTATCCCCATATTGACTGGGTACATGTCACCTCAGGAAGAGAAGCAGAGATAAAATTTCTCAATGGCCTAAATGACTGCTTCTTGGAGCAACTGGTGCAGGAACCCACAAGGGGAGAGGCAATTCTCGATTTAGTCCTGAGTGGAGTGCAGGATCAGGTCCAGGAAATAACCGTTACAGGACTGCTTGGGAATAGTGACCATAATATAATAACATTCAACATTCCTGTGGTGGGTAGAACACCTCAGCAGTCCAGCACCCTGGCATTTAATTTCAAAAAGGGGAATTACACAAAAATGAGGAGGCTAGTTAAACAGAAATTAAAAGGCACAGTGACTAGAGCCAAATCCCTGCAAGCTGCATGGAAACTTTTTAAAGACACCTTAATAGAGGCCCAACTTAAATGTATACCCCAAATAAAAAAACATAGCAAGAGACCTAAAAAAGTGTCACCGTGGCTTAACCACCATGTAAAAGAAGCAGTGAGGGACAAAAAGGCATCTTTTAAGAAGTGGAAGTCCAATCCTAGTGAGATAAATAGAAAGGAACATAAACACTGTCAAATCAAGTGTAAAAATGTAATAAGAAAAGCAAAAAAAGATTTTGAGGAACAGCTAGCCAAAAACTCAAAAAGAAGTAACAAAATGTTTTTTAAGTACATTAGAAGCAGGAAGCCTGCTAAAAAGCCTGTGGGTCCCCTAGACAATCGAGATATAAAAGGCGCAATCAAGGACGATAAAGCCATTGCAGAAAAACTAAATGATTTCTTTGCTTCAGTCTTCACGGCTGAGGACGTTGGGGAGATTCCCAAATCTGCACCGTCCTTTGTGGGTGATGAATCTGAGGAACTGTCCCGGATTGAAGTGTCATTAGAGGAGGTTTTGGAACAAATAGAAAAACTTAATGTTAACAAATCTCCGGGACCGGATGGCATTCATCCAAGGGTTCTAAAAGAACTCAAATGGGAAATTACTGAACTATTATCTGTGGTTTGTAACCTATCCCTTAAATCGGCTTCCGTACCTAATGACTGGAAGGTAGCCAACGTGACACCAATATTTAAAAAGGGCTCCAGAGGCGATCCGGGCAATTACAGACCGGTAAGTCTAACTTCAGTACCAGGCAAATTAGTCGAAACAATAGTAAAGAATAAAATTGTGAAGCATGTAGAAGAACATAATTTGTTGGACAAAAGTCAACATGGTTTCTATAAAGGGAAATCCTGTCTTACTAATCTATTAGAGTTCTTTGAAGGGGTTAACAAACATGCAGACAAGGGGGATCCAGGAGATATAGTATACTTAGATTTTCAGAAAGCCTTTGACAAGGTCTCTCACCAAAGGCTCTTGTGTAAATTACATGGCCATGGGATAAGAGGGAAGGTCCTTTCTTGGATTGAGAACTGGTTAAAAGACAGGAAACAAAGGGTAGGAATAAATGGTAAATTTTCAGAATGGAGAGGGGTAACTAGTGGTGTCCCCCAAGGGTCGGTCCTGGGACCAATCCTGTTCAACTTATTCATAAATGATCTGGAGAAAGGGGTAAGCAGTGAGGTGGTAAAGTTTGCAGATGATACCAAACTGTTTAGGATAGTCAAGACAGAAGCAGACTGTGAGGGACTCCAAGAAGATCTCACCAAACTGAGTGATTGGGCAACAAAATGGCAAATGAAATTTAATGTGGATAAGTGTAAAGTAATGCACATTGGGAAAAATAACCCCAACTATACGTACAGTATGATGGGGGCTAATTTGGCTATGACAAATCAGGAAAGAGATCTTGGAGTTATCGTGGACAGTTCTCTGAAAACTTCCACACAGTGTGCAGCGGCGGTCAAAAAGGCAAATAGGATGCTAGGAATTATTAAGAAAGGGATAGAAAATAAGACACAGAATATCTTACTGCCCCTGTATAAAACTATGGTACGCCCACATCTTGAATACTGTGTATAGATGTGGTCTCCTCACCTCAAAGAAGATATTTTGGCCTTGGAAAGGGTTCAGAAAAGGGCAACTAAAATGATTAGGGGTTTGGAACGGGTCCCATATGAGGAGAGGTTAAAGCGACTGGGACTTTTCAGTTTAGAAAAGAGGAGACTGAGGGGGGATATGATAGAGGTCTATAAAATCATGAGTGGTGTGGAGAGGGCCGATAAAGAAAAGTTATTTATTAGTTCCCTAAATAGAAGAACTAGAGGACACCAAATGAAATTAATGGGTAGCAGGTTTAAAACTGATAAAAGAAAGTTCTTCTTCACACAGCGTGTAGTCAGCCTGTGGAACTCCTTGCCAGAGGAGGCTGTGAAGGCTAGGACTATAATAGAGTTTAAAGAGAAGCTAGATAATTTCATGGAGGTTAGGTCCATAAAAGGCTATTAGCCAGGGGGTAAGGAATGGTGCCCCTGGCCTCTGTTTGTCAGAGGCTGGAGAAGGATGGCAGGAGACAAATCGCTTGATCATTGTCTTTGGTCCACCCTCTCTGGGGCACCTGGTGCTGGCCACTGTCGGCAGACAGGATACTGGGCTAGATGGACCTTTGGTCTGACCCAGTACGGCCGTTCTTATGTTCTAACCCACTCAGCCCCCCAGGTTTAGCCCCAGGCACTCCCTGTCCCTGGCCAGACTCCCTACCCTGAGACTACTTCTGCATCCTCTCCTGGCCAGACACCCTACACCCAGCCTGTTCTTGTACCCTCTCTTGCTCCTGAACTTGCCCTCCCAACCAGATACCCACCCCCACCCTGCTCCTGCATCCATGGCTGCTTCTTACACCCTCCCTCGCTCCTGCTCACTTCCCCTGGACAGACACCCTACACCCAGACTGCTTCTGCACCTACCTCCCACCCAGACCTTGCACCCTCACACCCTGCTGCACCCCACCTTCCTCCCAGATCCTGCATCCCGTCCCTATCCCATTCACTGGCAGCCCTGTCCTGCACATTGAACCCCTCATTTTTGTCCCCACCCTAAAGTCTAAGGGGGTCCATAAAATCCACTAACTCCGGAACCCCAGAAAAGTACATCTGGCCTATGGGAAGCCCTGAACCCCAGCCCTCCCTGTCCCTTCCCTTCACCCTGTGGGGCTGGAGTGCCACAGCAGTGAGATGTCTCCGTTGGGGGCACATCAGTGAGGGCTGAGGGTTTTCTGGATAAGGTTTTTGCTTCTCAATTGCGTGGTCTCCAATTGATTTTTCTGTGGGTCAGTGGCTCCTGACACAAAAAAGGTTCCCCACACCTGCCATAAAGAAAGAAAACATTGAAACCTTTTGTTTTGGACATGAATTAATATTTTATTAGATTTAAAATGAAGTTTGATAAACTAACATGAGAATGTTAAAGCTCTTAATCTGTTTACTAATGTATTAAATTAAACCAGTTTCCCCAGTTGTAGCACTTACAAAATGGTTTGGGCATAACTATCTTATTAATGGTGAGTTTCCATTAGCAACTGATGGTCCACGCAAACGTTTACATTGAGCTAAGTGGTCCAGGTTGGGCCAAAAATTTGAAGAGCACTGGTCTAGACCATCCCTGAGAGCTGTCTGTCCAGCCTGCTCTTAAAACTCTCCACTGATGGAGACTCCCCCCCCCCCCCGTAACTTATTCTGGCATTTCACCACCCTGGAAGTTCTTCCTAACCTCCAGCCGAAACCTCCCTCGCTGCAGTTCAAGCCCATTGCTTCCGGCCCTGTGCTCAGAGGCCAAGGAGAACAATTTTTCTCCTTCCCCCCCCCCCCCCCATCCCAACGGTGCAAAGCCCCAAAGGGCCCCAATCCCCCACTGGCCTCCTATGTGTGCAGGGGCCTCAGTCGCCTCCTTTTGCGGCTGCCGGAGGGGGGCGGGCGCCGCCCCTGCATCACCCAACCTGCCGCCTGCCCCCCAGACCAACCGAGGGACACGCCGCTACCCCACGGGCGGCTCCGGCGGGGCGGGGCGGGGTTCTGTCTGCACCCCCCGCCGCATGGGGGAGGGGCGAGCTCCCCCCGCCCGGGACCACCCGGGAGCGCCCCTGCTCTCGCCAGGCCGGGCCCTGCCAGGGGCGGGGCGGGGCGGGGCCCGACGGCCGCTCGCGCTCCCTGGGACCGCCCCCGCCGCAGCGATGACGCGGCTTCTCGCCGGGGCCGCCCTGGCCTCACGTCACACGGTGCCCAGGCCCCGCCCCCGCGCCGCACGTCACACCGTGCCCAGGCCCCGCCCCCGCCTTCTGCCGGCCAAGGGGCGGGACTGCGCGGCTGCCGTCCAATCGGGAGGCGGCGGCGGCGGCCCGGGCGTGCGCTATTGGCCCGGGCGGCCGGCCTCGAGCAGCAGGGTGCGTTGCGCCGCGCGGCGGTTAGTGCCGCGGCTGTCGGCGACGCAGGGAGCGGTCCCGGGCGGCGGCGAGAGCGTGAGGCGCCGGGCCCAGCCCGGTGAGTGTCAGCGCCCGGGACGCCCGCGCGGGCCTCGTCCGGCCCGGGGCCTCAGCCCGCGAGGGGCGGGGGTGACGACGGGCCCGCGGCTGCTGAGAGCCGAGGAGGGTGGCGAGGGCCCGGCGGGGGGCGCGGCTGCAGGCTGGGTTGTGTCTGGCGCTCCCCGTTCCGCGGCTGGGACGAAGAGGACACGTTGTGGTAGCTGGCTCGTAAATGAGGAAGGAGCGGCCGGTGCGTGGGTCTGCCCCGCCCTGTGGGCCTGCGTGGGGTCTGCCCCGGCCTGTGGGTCTGCCCCGCCCTGTGGGCCTGCGTGGGGTCTGCCCCGGCCTGTGGGTCTGCCCCGCCCTGTGGGCCTGCGTGGGGTCTGCCCCGGCCTGTGGGTCTGTCCCGGCCTGCGGGTCTGCGTGGGTCTGCCCCGGCCTGTGGGTCTGCGTGGGTCTGCCCCGGCCCCGGCCTGTGGGTCTGCCCCGGCCTGTGGGTCTGCGTGGGTCTGCCCCGGCCTGTGGGTCTGCCCCGGCCTGCGGGCCTGCGTGGGGTCTGCCCCGGCCTGTGGGTCTGCCCCGGCCTGCGGGCCTGCGTGGGTCTGCCCCGGCCTGTGGGTCTGCCCCGCCCTGTGGGCCTGCGTGGGGTCTGCCCCGGCCTGTGGGTCTGTCCCGCCCTGTGGGCCTGCGTGGGGTCTGCCCCGGCCTGTGGGTCTGTCCCGCCCTGTGGGCCTGCGTGGGTCTGCCCCGGCCTGTGGGTCTGCCCCGCCCTGTGGGCCTGCGTGGGGTCTGCCCCGGCCTGTGGGTCTGTCCCGCCCTGTGGGCCTGCGTGGGGTCTGCCCCGGCCTGTGGGTCTGTCCCGCCCTGTGGGCCTGCGTGGGGTCTGCCCCGGCCTGTGGGTCTGTCCCGCCCTGTGGGCCTGCGTGGGGTCTGCCCCGGCCTGTGGGTCTGCCCCGCCCTGTGGGCCTGCATGGGGTCTGCCCCGGCCTGTGGGTCTGTCCCGCCCTGTGGGCCTGCGTGGGGTCTGCCCCGGCCTGTGGGTCTGCCCCGCCCTGTGGGCCTGCGTGGGTCTGCCCCGGCCTGTGGGTCTGCCCCGCCCTGCGGGCCTGCGTGGGGTCTGCCCCGGCCTGCGGGCCTGCGTGGGGTCTGTCCCGCCCTGTGGGCCTGCGTGGGTCTGCCCCGGCCTGTGGGTCTGCCCGGGCCTGCGGGCCTGCGTGGGGTCTGCCCCGCCCTGTGGGCCTGCGTGGGTCTGCCCCGGCCTGTGGGTCTGCCCCGGCCTGCGGGCCTGCGTGGGGTCTGCCCCGGCCTGCGGGCCTGCGTGGGGTCTGTCCCCCCAGCCATGGCCTCGCTTGGGCACTTGCTGTGCACGCCCTCCGCCTCACTGGTGGGCCGTGCTCGCATTCCCTGTAGCGCACTCAGCCCCCATCCCTCTTCGTTCAGGTCTGCGTGGGGTCTGCCCCGGCCTGCGGGTCTGCGTGGGGTCTGCCCGTCTGCCCCGGCCTGCGGGTCTGCGTGGGTCTGCCCCGGCCTGCGGGCCTGCCCCGGCCTGCGGGTCTGCGTGCGTCTGCCCATGGTGCTGTTGGCTGGGTCCCAACCGACTTGTGCCAATGTGCAATATTAACTTTTTGTACATCTGGTAATGTGTAGAATAATGCAACTCTGCCTCTCTCAGCAACTAGATTTCTCCCTCTTAACCAGCTGCTTGCTGTTTAGCCTTCCCAGAAAGGAAGGTATGTGGAATAAATGGGAGAGAAGCGGGTCCCCCACACCGAATGATCCAACATTATCTATAGGAGAATGGGAAATAAACAAAATTGTTTGCACTCCAGTGGACTGATCAGTTTTCAGAAAGAATGTTCTCACCAAGCTCTTGGGGTGCCTGCAATACCTAGGAACATGTGGGGTGAGCTCACTAGTTGGGTCCAAAGCAGATAGGTGTTCAGCAGTTACACTGTTACGTGTGTCAGCAGTGCAGGGCGGCATTCGGTTTCCCGGGAGCCAGTGTGCCCCAGGAACCGGCTTTTAAACTGGCTCCCACCCACCACCCTGTTCCTGGAGAGCCGGCCCGGGCAGCTCCCTCTGGTACAAGGTGAAGCAGGAGCCGCATGTAACTGTTTGGGTAATCGATTATCGGTTGAAATGGCTACACTTTTACATCCTTAGTCAAGTCAAACTCTTCTTCCTGAGGGAGTTGACCTGAGCTGGAGTGGCTGTTCTTGGGAAATACCAGCTCAGCTCTGGGTGCTTAACTAGAGGTGGTATGTGAGTGTTGTCATGGTTTCCAGGTATTAGAATTGCATCTCACCATGTCTGAAGGAGAAGCCAAGCAGGTTCCCAGTAGTGGCTCAGACACAAAGCCAGAATCCACATCTTCTGGCCCAGGAATGACCTCCGTGTCCCCACCAGTGACTTCTACAGCTCCACCAGCACCCCAGGAAGAGGAAGAGGAGGAGAGTGAAGATGAGTCTGAAATCCTTGAAGAATCTCCCTGTGGCCGGTGGCAAAAGAGACGTGAAGAGGTCAGTTCACAGCAAATGACAGTGGGGCAGGAACTTGTAATGATCTCTGTTGAGGGAATCAGACCTGAAAAATAGGGGGTCTGATGAGGATTAGAGGTGTGTGAGCTGGTGAAATTCTGTGCTTTTCATGTGGGTATAGGCAGAGTTTGGTGCTGGTGTAGAGTTAGCTACCCTGGAAGAAAAATGGGGGCATGAGGAAGCGTGGCCTTGATATGAGGAACTGCTCTGTGGTCGTCTATCTAGACATGAACTAATCTGAGTAGCCCAGGGCATCCTGTCCTGTGTAGGATGTAAAATTTTGATTAATTGGCTAATTGAATAGTGACTATTCGATTAGTTGATAAGGGTGCCTCCGCCTTTGAAGTGTACCAACAGCTCCATGGCAGTTGCTACACTTCCAGGGCGAAAGCGCTGACCCCAGGCTCCATGCAGCACTGCCGCTTTGAAGTACCCCTTCCTCTGATAGAGGCATCAAGGAGGGGGGAAGCAACTAGTTGATTAGTGTGTTGACTGTCCGATAAGCATTTACTTATTGGATAGTTGATTAGTTGTTCACATCGCTAGTCTTGTGGGTGGCGTGTCTACTTCAAAGTGAGAGAGACAGATCGTTGCCCAGGTATCTCTAAATGATAACTTTGAGCATTTGTCTGTCATAAGTTTGTTTTATTAGTAAGTTGTCCAGTCACAGAGCCTGGCTTCCTTCCTGAGCTGAACTGTTCCCTACCTCTCCCGAAGTAGCTTTCTCCTGTTAGTTCCTTGTGTCCTCCTATCCCTCACCCCATCATTTCCATATGGTAGTTTGCTAGTTTGCTTTGCCCTTGTTGTGAGAGAGAGACACACAACATACACAATGTACCCAGGTGGTGGAGTTATCTCTTACCTAACCCCCCAATAAGCTAATGAGAAATTCACAAGCCCCATTTGAAGATGGTTTTTCTCAGTCTACGAACTATAGAGTCCACAGGCCTATCTGTGGCCATTGCTTGTTAGGTGTGTGTTTTTCTTTTATCCAAGATGGGTTAGTGTTGGTACAGTGTACGTCTGTATGGGCAAATGGGCAATAGAAAAGTGAGGGATGGGAATTGTGGCAACATTCTCATTAGTTCCTTTGTTGTTGGATTTCTAGAGCAGTGGCCAATTTGTATTTTGCTATCTTGGCTTTGGTAGTTGAATCAACAGTCACTCATCCCTCTGTCAGCTGGTAGCTGGACTCCTGGGGTATGTCTACACAGCAGCATTATTTTGGAATAACTGACATTATTCCAAAATAACAAAGAGCATGTCTATACTTCAAGCCTTTGTTTCAGAGTAATGGTGAGCTGGAAGACTTACTCCGACTCCTGTGTTCTTCCTTCGACTTTCTGCTGTGTAAGCAATTTTGACTTAAGTTTTGCAATTGATGTATCTGAAGTTGTGTAGCTTAATTTGACTTTAGCCCTGCTGTGTAGACATGCCCTTGCAGTTGTGGCTGTGCTTTGGGCTTGAATTGGTGCTTCAGATGGTGCAAAATATACTGCCTTTTAAACAGGAGTAGGCCATGTGAACTTGACTCATGTGCTGCTTGCTCTGCACCAAGTTCTTAGTGTATAGCGTGGTTTTGTGGGCCTTCTGTAAAGCCCCCAGTGGGCTGTCACAGACTCCAGTTTCCTTCCATTCTCCACAATGACCCTTTAATTTCAGGCAGTCCTAGTTGTCTGTTCCCAGAGCTGACCTCCAGGTGCCTGGACTTGTCTGTGAGGAGTCCTTGGGTCTAGGGTTGGCTTCCTTATCCAGACTGCTAAAACAAGGTTTAAGCAAGACACAACCTGTTTTCCCTTCTCAGAGCTTGGCCTTACTAGGGCCAAAGAGTGCAGTTACCTAGTACGTAGCACGAAGTAACTTCTCAGTGAAGTTGAGGCAGTTCTCGTTTTCACACCTCAGAGGGTGAAGGTGAGTGTGAGGCTTGCTCACGGTGTTTATTTGGGCCTGCTAATACGTCTGAAATGACGTGATGCCTTGTCTTCCCTTTCGTGTATTAGTTAGACTTGTTTCCTAGTGAGGGCATCTCCTTGGTGGGAGCACCAAGGAGGATATGTGCATGCAGTCCTAACTAGGGATGTTAGCGTATGGGCGAGTAAATGATTAACCGATAAGGCTGGATATATTGGTTAATCCTATCGACTATATGCACACACCCTGCTGCCGGGAAGGGAGAAGGTGGGAGCCAGCTTTTAAGCTGGCTCCCTATGAGCACTGTATCCCATGGAGCCCCTTCCCACCCCCAGTGCGGGTGGGGAGGCAGGAGCCAGTATATGTGAGGAATGTGCAGGCAGGAACTGGTGCTTGAAGGGGGGAGGGGCTGGCTTAAAAGTTGGCTCCCTGCAAGCACTGGCTTTGCAGAGCCACCTCTCCTCTCCCCCTCTGCGCTGCTGCCTCTGTATCAGAGGCAGCAGCGCGGGGGGGTGGGTGGGCAGGTGGGATGCTGGCGCAGGCTCGGCAGGCCTGGGCTCGCTGCAGACAGAGGCTGCTGTTGCCCTGTATCAGAGGCAGCAGTGTGGAGTGGCTGGGAGTGCACTGGCCCCTGGGAATCATCGAATAATCAGGAAACCCCTAAGATCTTGTGTGGTTACACAATGATTACATTAATCGATATCTAACATCCCCAGTCCTAATTTTGCCCACTCATCTGTGTGTGGTGATAGTCTGCAGTTACGTAAACGCATGCTGTTTTCTTCATAGGACCCTGTCTTACTAAGCACCCAGGTTGGATGGTGTTTAAGGAACAAGGAGGCTGTTCAATATTTCTGTTTATCCTCTTACTTCACTATGTGGCTCCGTGCCTCGCTGACTGAACACGCACATCTCCACACATGGAATGGTCTCATATGCTTTCCATTGGCATATTGGAGCCTAGCAAAGGTTAAATAATGTCTCTGCAGCGTGCTTGTATGGTAGAGAGGGCTTTTGCTGATATGGAAACTGAGAAACAGACAGATTAAGGTCAAATCTTGCAAACCTCTCCAACTGTGTTTTTTTTCAGAATACTAGGTATTTCTGTGAAGTTAGAGGGGTAAATATTGCTCCATTTTATGATGGAAAACGTGAAACAAAAGCGCAAAGGGACCTGCCCAGGTCCACAGTGGGCTTGTGGCTGAGCCAGGATTAGAACTTGGGGCTTCCTGTCTCCTCATTACTCCACATCAAACTGCCTTCCTGCTAGAGATGCTGAGCACCTGCACCTCCCTTTGATTTCAGCTGAAGTTGTGAGTGTGTTCAGCACTTCTGAAAGTCAGACTCCCTGTGTATCAAGTGGGGCACCCGGAAAATGAGGAACACACAGCTAGTGGCTATTTATGCAAATTTTGGCTTGAGATGCCCGGTGTGGCGGGTTTGTCTGGGGCGCGAGCGTGCAGCCCCGAATCTCGGGGCGCAGCCCTGCGAGCCCACTTCCTCAGGCTTTCCGCGAGTCCTTGCCGCGGGCGCGAGCTCCCAGGGCACCCGCCGAGGTGCCACGGGGCCCTGCGAGCCCTTATTGTCCCGGTGCCTCCCTTGGAAGCCCTCCAGCCTTTAATGTCCGCACCCAGCAGTTTGTTTCCTAGTGCTCCGGTCCTTTGCCCTTGTCGGAGTGTGGCGAGTATCCCCGCACGGGGAGGGAGTGGCTAGGGGGACCCAGGCCCACCCTCTCCACCGGGTCCCAGCCCGGGGCCCTAGGGGTTTTGGGTCACGACCCTTACCCGGCTGACGGGGTCCCACCCCGTAACGCGTCAGCCCACGGGCGCCACAAAGGCCCTGCCCCGGGCTGCTTCCTAAACGCTCCGTGGTTCTGCGTCCCACGGCCCTGGATCTCACCTCCTGGTCGGAGTTGCTCCTGTGGATTGCTCCCGGAGTCCGATGTGGAGCCTCCGCCGCCTGTCTCCAGCGGGGGGGGGGGGGGGGGGGCAGGAGGAATCGCCTCCCCGGAGTCCTCCCCCTGGTTCTGGCATGGAGGTCATTTTTAAACCTCCCGCCGGGGGTCACGCCGTCTTCTGACGCCCCGCCACCAGCGTTGCTGCCCTCCCGCTGCCGGGACGTTGGGGGCAGAGTCACGTCCCGACGCCCCTGGCTTGGGGTGCCTATTGCTGCCGTGGCGCACCCGGTGGCCCCGCTTGCCGCGACTTCCCCGTCCCCGCTGGGCTCGGCGGGGGTCGTGTCCCGCCCGGGGGCCGTCCGGGTAACTCTGCCCAGCCTTCCCCCCCCAGGGCCGGTGCGGCGTCCTCCCTGGTCCTAGTGCGGGCCGGTACCGGCCTGTCACACACCTCCCCCCCCGGGGTCCTCAGGCACTCCCCTTCGTCACCTCCC
This sequence comes from Pelochelys cantorii, assembly GCA_032595735.1. Taxonomy (NCBI): domain Eukaryota; kingdom Metazoa; phylum Chordata; order Testudines; family Trionychidae; genus Pelochelys; species Pelochelys cantorii. The sequence goes on from CM064328.1 coordinate 493,850, forward strand.
ATATTCTGGAAAAGAAATCAGCGTTTTGGTGCCTCTCCCCTGGGCGATGGCTTATTTCGAAACTATATGGCCGTAAAGCCAAGTACCACCGCATAACCCGTGCGTTTGTATCCTTCATTGAATTAAGCCATACTAGGGGGGGCGTGATCGGTTTTTAGATGGAATTTATTTCCCCATAAATAATATCTTAAGTATTCTACCACCCACTTTACCGCCAATGCTTCTTTCTCCACCGTGGCATAATTTTGTTCTCTGGGTAGGAGTTTCCGGCTTGGATATAGGATCGGGTGTTCCGCCCCTTGGTGCTCTTGCGCCAGAACTGCTCCTAGGCCCACCTGGGAGGCGTCTGTGTAAAGAAAAAATGGTTTCTCAAAGTCTGGCTGTGCCAGCACGGGGGCCCTTGACAAACACCCTTTCAATGTCTCAAAGGCCCGTCTGGCCTGCAAGGTCCACTGCACTTGTGTGGGTTTGGAGTTCTTAGTGAGCTCTGTCAGGGGGGTGGCTATTGTAGCAAAGTTCGGAATGAATCTCCGATAATAGCTCGCCAGCCCCAGGAATTGTCTCACCTGTTTCTTCGTCCTAGGGGCGACATAATTCTCCATAGCTTGTACCTTGCTTGCCAGGGGTTTCAGCTTTCCCCCTCCCACCGTGTATCCCAGATACGATACCTCGGCCTTGGCGAAATGACATTTCTTGGGGTTCGCCATTAGGCCCGCCTTTTCCAAAGCCGTCAACACGGATTCAACATGGTGTAAGGTGTTCCTCCCAGCTGCGGCTATAGATGACGATGTTGTCTATATAGGCCGCGGCGAAGGTCTGGTACAGGGTTAACAGCTGGTCCATTATCCTCTGGAACATGGCCGCTGCTCCGTGAAGACCAAAGGGCATCGTTTTAAATTGAAAGAGGCCGAACGGGCTGGAAAATGCCGTCTTCTCCCTGGCTCCGGGTTCCAGGGGAATTTGCCAGTATCCCTTCGTCAAGTCCAGCGTGGACAGGTACTTGGTGTGCCCCAATCTCTCTAGGAGCTCGTCCACTCGGGGCATGGGGTACGCGTTGAACCACGATAGGGCATTGACCCGTTGGAAGTCTATGCAGAACCTGGTCGTTCTGTCAGATTTTGGGACTAGGACAATCAGACTACGCCATTCGCTGCGGGACTCCTCAATCACATCCCACTGCCGCATCAACTGTATTTCCTCCCAGACTGTCTTCCACATCTTACGGGGTAAGGGTCGGAGGGGTTCCCGGATGGTCTTACCGGCCTCGGTGATGATCCGATGGCAGCCCAACAACGTGCAGCCTGACCTGGCTGTGAGCACAGTCCTGTATCGGGACAACAAGTCTCGGAGTTGCTGCCGTTGAAGAGTTGTTAAATCCATGTTCAGGTTGGCTTCTGCTGCTTCTTGGCAGTTGCCACCCCAGGGTCCTAGGTCGTCTTCTGTAGGTACTGGCGTTGCTAACAGGCCCTCAGTGGTGGTCCACTTTTTTAGGAGGTTCACATGAAATATTTGTTTATCCCTCCTTCGCCCAGACAGGCAGATTTCATAGTCCACGGCCCCGACCCACCGGACCACTTCATAGGGTCCCTGCCACTGGGCTGTTAGTTTGGACCCCGGTGTGGGGAGGAGTAATAGCACTTGGTCTCCCGGCTGAAATTCCCGGAGGCGCACCGTCCGGTCGTAGTATCTCTTCTGGCATTCCTGGCCGCGCGCCAGGTTCGCCCGGGCGTACTCACCCACCCGCTTCAGCTTCCTCCGCAGCTGCAAGATATATTGGGCGGTCCCTTGACAGGCCGTGGCCTGTTCTTCCCAATCCTCCTTCAGGATGTCGAGGATCCCTCGAGGTTGCCGGCTGTACAGCAGTTCAAATGGTGAGAACCCCTTTGTGGCTTGTGGGACCTCGCGAACTGCAAATAAGAGAGCAGGGAGCAGGCCCTCCCAGCCTCGAGGGTCCTCCTGCACGAACCTGCGGAGCATCTCTTTCAGTGTCTTGTTGAAGCGCTCCACCAACCTGTCGGTTTGAGGGTGGTAAACTGAAGTCCGAATCTGCCTAATCTTTAGCATCCTACGCAATTCTTTCATTACTCGAGACATAACGTTCGGCCCTTGATCTGTCAAGATTTCCTTTGGTAATCCCACCCGCGAGAAGATTTTCACTAGCTCTTTCACCAGGGTGGGTGCCCTGGTGTTCCTCAGGGCCACTGCCTCGGGGTACCTGGTTGTATAGTCCAGCACCGCCATGATATATCGGTGGCCTGTGCTGGTGGTCTCTAGCGGACCGACCAGGTCGAACGCTATCCGCTCGAAAGGGGTTGCTATGACGGGGAGGGGCACTATGGGGGCCTGTGCGACACCCCCCCCCTCCCCCCCCTGCCGGGGCTGCCCTCTGGCACTCTGGGCAAGAGGCACAAAAGTCCTGGACCGCCTTATAAACTCCCGGCCAAAAAACCTCTGGGCCACTCTATCTTGGGTTTTCTCCTGCCCCAGGTGCCCCGCCCAGGGGTTGGCGTGAGCCAGGCGGAGTACTGTCTGTTGGAGCCGGGAGGGCACCAGCAGTTGATGGGGGGCCCCCCCCCCCCCCCGGTTCCGGTCATTCTGTACCTGGAAGTATGGTTCTTGGTGCCAGCTTTGGGGGTCCCCTCCTTCCTCGTCCTCCACCACTGCCTGGTCCCAGGCGTGCTGTAACGTCGGTGCAGGGTGCAGTCCATCAAGGGGCAGTCCCTTTTATAGTGTTCCCTGACGAAGTCGGCGCTTTGCGCTATGGCCGTGTCTTCATCTTCTGGGGGCGCCTCGCCTTGCGGGGTTCGATCGGCGGCAACCCTCGATCTGCTTTCCACCAGGGCCATGAGTCCCTCGGCGACTGGGGGTTCCCGGTTCTCCCCTTCCACCGAGGCTATCCCCCCTTTGCGCAGCAGTCGGATGAAGCCTGGCCAGTCTCTCCCCAGTAGCACGGGGTAGGGCAAGGTGGGGACTTTCCCTACCCTCCACTGCTTCTCCGTCCACCCGTCGGTCAGTTGTACCTGCACCGGGGGTAAGCACGAACCTCCCCGTGGACGCAGCGCATCCGCACTGGGCTTCCTTCCCTCCGCCCGTGGGGAATGAGGTCTCCCCGTACCAGCGTGACCGCGGAGCCTGAGTCCACGAGGGCGCTCACTGCCTCTCCTTCGACCTTAACCGTAGCCATCACGGGGGTTCCTGCCCCGGCCGTTGCCTGGGTCACTCCAGGCCTATCCTCCTGACCTAGGGTGCAGTCCATCAAGGGGCAGTCCCTTTTATAGTGGCCCTCTTTACCGCATTGAAAGCATGCGCCCCTGACCAGGGGCCTCTTTTCTTCCGCTCCCTCTTCCCGGGCTACCTCGGCTCCTACCCTTTCGGCTGGTCTTTCGGGCCAAATGGGGGCCAACCTGCGTCTGGCTCCCAGGCCACCTCGGGGCCCTCCAACTCGCCCCTTTCCTTCGCCCCCTCCGCTCGCCCGGGGTCCCCCTACCTTGGGTCCTTGGCGGGCGGTCCTGAGGGCTCCATCCTCGCCCTCCCCCGTTGCCATGTATGGTTCCATGAGGGTCACCGCCTCATTTACCATTGTCTGTTGGTGCTTCTTGACCCACCTCTGGCCATCCCGGGGCAAGATGTTAACAAATTGTTCAAGGACTACCAATTCCATCACTTGCCCGGCTGTCTTTTGGTCGGGCTCGATCCACTTCCTCGCCCATTCCCGGAGCCGCTGAGCCACTGCCTGGGGTCTTTCCTTGGGTCCGAACCGTTCTTGGTGGAAGCGTTGTCAACAGGTATCTGGGGTGACCCCAGCTGGTCCAGCATGGCCTCCTTCACTTTAAAGTAGCGCAAAGCATCCTTCACCGATAAACCCCGGTATGTGAGTTGCGCCGGTCCAGTCAGATACGGGACAAGGAGGGTTGCCCACTGGTTCTCGGGCCACCGGGCTGCAGTGGCCACCCTTTCGAAAGTGGTGAGAAAAGCCTCCGGGTCATCCTGGGGGCTCATCTTCGTCAGCCGAAGGGGGAGTGTTCCCGGGCCCGAGCCCTCGGGGCCTCCGGCGAGAGACATTGGGCCGACTTGCCACGTGGCCTTGACCCAGCGTTCTTGCTGCGCGCTTAATTCTTGGACCAGCTGTCACTGCTGGTCTTGAAACTGCGTAGCTAATTGTTGGAAGAGCTGCGCCTGCTGCTGCTGCTGTTGCTTTTGGGTTTCCCCCAGCCAGTCGAGCAGTTGCCTCGGCTCCATCGCGTGGTCTGTCCTCTTTTCCTCTCCTCCTCCTGTGGTTGGTACACCTCTGTCTTAGTTCCCAATGTACCTTGTTAGCGTGGTGTCCCCCGACACCTCACTGCCCACGTTCTCCATCAGGTATGGCGGGTTTGTCCCGGGCGCGAGCGTGCAGCCCCGAATCTCGGGGCGCAGCCCTGCGAGCCCACCGCCTCAAAGTCTTTCTGCGAGTCCTTGCCGCGGGCACGAGCTCCCGGGGCACCCGCCGAGGTGCCACGGGGCCCTGCGAGCCCTTATTGTCCCGGTGCCTCCCTTGGGAGCCCTCCAGCCTTTAATGTCCGCACCCAGCGGTTTGGTTCCTAGTGCTCTGGTCCTTTGCCCTTGTCGGAGCGTGGTGAGTATCCCCGCATGGGGAGGGAGTGGCTAGGGGGACCCGGGCCCGCCCTCTCCACCGGGTCCCAGCCCGGGGCCCTAGGGGTTTTGGGTCACGACCCTTACCCGGCTGACGGGGTCCCACCCCGTAACGCGTCAGCCCACGGGCGCCACAAAGGCCCTGCCCCGGGCTGCTTCCTAAACGCTCCGTGGTTCTGCGTCCCATGGCCCTGGATCTCACCACCTGGTTGGAATTGCTCCCGTGGATTGCTCCCAGAGTCTGATGAGGAGCCTCCGCTGCCTGTCTCCAGCGAGGGGGGGGAGGAATCGCCTCCCTGGAGTCCTCCCCCTGGCTCTGGTGTGGAGGTCATTTTTAAACCTCCCGCCGGGGGTCATGCCGTCTTCTGACACCCCGCCCCCAGCGTTGCTGCCATCCCGCCGTTGGGGGCGGGGTCACATCCCGATGCCCCTGGCTTGGGGTGCCTATTGCTGCCGTGGCACGCCCGGCGGCCCCGCTGGCCGCGGCTTCCCCGTCCCCACCGGGTTCGGCGGGGGTCGTGTCCCGCCCGGGGGCCGTCCAGGTAACTCCGCCTGGCCTTCCCCCCAGGGCCGATGCGGCGGCCTCCCCGGTCCTAGTGCGGGCCGGTGCCGGCCCGTGACACCCAGTCATCACACAGAAAGTGTATGGGTTCGACAGAATAGCGTTTTTGTTGTGTGGTTGTCATTAGCCGTAGAATCAGCCTTACTTTTCCTGCAGAAAAGCCTTCCTTAAGGCTTGTCTATATTGAGAAATTAACTGGAATAGCAGTAGCAAAATAAATTTATTCCCAAATAGCTCCTTGTGTGCACACTGTTCTGGGAAAAAGTCATTTTATTCCAGAAAAATTGCTATGGAAGTGCAGCAGTTATTCTGGAATTAATGTGACTTTGATTCTGAGATACCTTTCACAGAAGGAGCTATTGTAAAACTGTTTTGCCAGTTTCTCTGTGCAGACAAACTCCACCACCACCTCCTAATTTTTGCAGCAATCAGGCAGTGATCCTGTTGAAAACACTCAAGTCATCCCACAGCTGATTCATTCCCTGAACATCATCTGTCCTGTGCCCTTGAAAGAGGCAGAAGCCCATGGAACAAAAAAGTGTGTGACCAAAATATCCTGATGTAGATGCACAGGGGACCAGAATTAGTTATACAGGCAACCTTCATTCTATTGCCTTTCATTTGAATTGTTGTCTTTGGGACCTAACTAGCATTCTCTTAATGTATATTGGTGTAAGTAACAGCCTAGATTTCTTTTAACGCTCCCCCCCCTCCCCCCCCCATTCTGTGTAATTACTTGCTTCCTACTGAGAAAGTATGTAGCAGTCGGAGAACATTGGGTCTCTGGCAAGGTACCAAGAGGTGGGTGGGTCTTCAGAGGGTTTGCTAAAAGAACGATAGCTCTTAGGTGCTTATCTTTTTTTACTGTACACTTCTTTGAGTACCAGTAGAATGTGTTCGGAAATGGTGGGGTTTTTGTGCTGTGCGCTCTCAACTAGTCTTGCTACAGGACAGTCCTGCAAAGTAAATAGTTTGTCGCAACTGAGCAAAAAGTCTTCCGTGTTTCTCAGCTACTGTGTTCTCTCTCTCTCTCTCTCTCTCTCAAAAAGAATTTTTCAGAAAGTGCTGAGTAAATGGTGACATCCCACATTCACAGCTAGAGAGTTGGAAAAATTCTACATGCCAGAGAACAACTCAAATTCTTACTTACAATTCTTAATGCAGGTCAATGAAGGACAACACTTTGAATCAGTGAAATGCGGGATAGAACATTACAAGTTTTAAAATGGGAATGTGTACATCTAGGAGTAAAGACTGGAAGCCATACTTACCTGACAGAGGGAGGTTGTGTCCTGGAAAGCAGTGACTCTGGAAGAGATTTGGGTTTATGGTGGATAGTCAGTTGAAGGTGAGCTCCCAGTGTGATGCTGTGGCCAAAATACTAATGCAGTCTATAGATGCATAAGCATACTGGTACTCTCTAAGTACCTGGATGGTGGACTCTTCATTCTGTCACGAGAAGTAATAACACAATGCAATGGCTGGAAGCTGAAGCTAGCCCCGCAGAGGTCCTGCCACTCTGCTGCCCCCAGGCCAATTAGGGCCTAGGGACAGGGGTGCAGCATGCAAAGTCTCCTCCTGCCTCTGCCCTGCAAGGATTGCACGATGCTTAGAAGTGCCTCACGCTATTTGCAAGTACGGGGGCAGGGCAGGAGGAGACTTCATTTGCTCCCCTTGTCCCCAATCCCTAATTGGCCTGGGAAGGAGAGAGCGTGTGAAATCTCCTCCCACCCTGCAAGGGCTGGCACTTGAGTCAACCGTCAGCTGCTGCTCAGCTGATGGGTGACTCTAAGTGTGGTGCTCCCTTGCAGGGCAGGCTTTGTGTGCTCCCCCCCCCCCCCAGGCCCTAATTGTGCTGAGGGTGGGGGAGCGTGTGAAGTCTCCTCCCACTGCCATGGGTGCATGCACCTAGAGGGAACCACCAGAAGTTCAGAACAGCTGGCAGTTCTCTCAGGAGGGAGGGAGAAGACATCACACACTCCTCCACCCGCAGACCAATCAGGGTCTGTGGGCAGGGAAGCACAGAAGAGTCCTGGCCCTGCCCCGTCTGCCTGGATTCTCGACCCCTCTAGGGCTGCCTGGGGCCACTTCAGAAATGTTTGAAGTGGGCCCCCGGTCAAAAATTATTACCCATCCCTGAGCTAGACAAATTCATTTTAAAAATTTAGACCTCATTTCCAGTCTGAGTAATTAACCATGGGAACTATTTACCAAGGGTCATGGCGTATTCTCCCTCAGGGATAATTCTTAAATCAAGACTGGATGCTTTTCTAAAAGATCTGCTCTAGGAATTATGCTAGAGAACTTCCCCCCAGATGTTCTGGCCTTAGAATCTAGGAATTAGTAACACACATTCATGGGCTGCTTGTTGATCCTAAGCATGTAATATGGTTACCTAGCAGGTTAGTATCGAATTACGCGTTTGAAAGTTGCTTCAGATTCCCACCACAAGTTTTGTGTGCTTCTGGTGGTGGGTTTGGGGATGGAGTTTGGTGTTCTAGATGGGGATACCCGTGTCAGCAATGCACTTGGATATCTCCAAGATCTATCTTGAGTGGCAACAGCAGATTTAGACCCCATCATTTTGTATGTATAGTTGAGATGTTTTCAGATGTGCATTACTTTGCGTTTATGAACATAGTTTCATTTGCTGTTTCCTGGTCCAGAGAAATAAGGTGGATAATGTTGTCCAGAAACTTGTCTGCATCCCAGTCTGAAGTGACCTATTCCTAGTCAATACAGGGATAGTTGAAATTAGGGATGTTAATGTGTAACTGGTTAACCAGTTACCCGGTAAGTATCACCCTTAATGGATGATGCTAACTGGGTAACAGTTAACCAGTACCTGGAGAGCAGCCCCCTGCTTGTGGCCTGCCGTGGGTGGAGGGCTGCTTCCGGGCCCTTGTGTGGGGCAGCTGGGCTGGAGCAGTTCCTGCCCATGGCAGGGGGCTGCTCCAACCTGGGCGGGGGGGGGAGGGGGGCATTTCAGCCCAGTTGGAGCAGCTCCCCGACCACCTGTGCTTAATCAGTTAACTGGTTAAACTTAATATTTATTAAACAGGATTTTACATCCCTAGTTGAAATTCTCCCTTATTGTTGGGTTTTCTGTTTTTGTGTCCCCATCCTGACCAGATCGTTGGTAATATGTTCCTGCTTCTGCACTCATTATTTAAGCAAAGAATTTCTGTCCATAGAGATTCAGTGGTAAAGTTTGAATTGCTTCAGATTTTTATATTTGACTTTTTCACATACACTAGTGGGGAAGTGTCACTGATTTATTCTTTCATTTCTGTATGTAGTTTACTCAGGTATTACTGTGTAAATGATCATTATTCTACCAAGTTTCTGTGGTATCTATATCAATAACTTGATTTTTCATCAGTCCGTCAGGTTCACCCATCCTAGTACTTTGGCTTCTAGTATTTGTATGCAAGCACTTATAACATTTGTGAACACTTAGTTGTCTGCCTTCATGTGGTGTAATTCAGTGGGACTGTTTTGTTTGACTGTTTCTCTTCAGCTCTGGGGTGCTAGAGGCAGACTTTGGCTGGGAGGTGCTTACCTAGGGGCTCCCAGCCAGCAGCGCTACAGGAACCTGAGCCTCCATGCCTGTGTACTGGGCGGGCTGCTCCACGTGGCTCTGCTCCAGAACAGGGAGGGAAAAGGGAGTGAGGAGGCTTCATTTGCTGCCCCTGCCTTCTGCAAAATTTCTCAGCTGCTATTGGCAGGAAAATGGCCAATGGGAACTGAGGGATTTCGGTAGGGGATAGGGACATTGCGTGACACTTTTTTTTCCTTTCCTGCCCAGACTGCATAGTAATTAGCAGCCATAAGAATGGCCATACCGGGTCAGATCAAAGGTCCATCTAGCCCAGTATCTGGTCTGCTGACAGTGGCTAATTTGCAGATGCCCCAGAGGGAGGAAACTGTCAAGCAATCCCTCTCCCATCACCCATTCCCAGTCTCTGACCGAAGCTAGGGACACCATTCCTACCCATCCTCGCTAATAGCCATTGATGTACCTAACCTCCGTGAGTCTATCTAGTTCTCTTTTTGAACCCTGTTAAAGTCCTGGTCTTCACAACATCCTCTGGCAAGGAGTTCCAGAGGTTGACTGTGCGCTAAGTGAAGAAAAAATTCCTTTTGTTTGTTTTAAATCTGCTGCCTATTAATTTAATTTGGTGACCCCCCAAGTTCTTATATTGTGGGAATAAGTAAATAACTTTTCCTTATTCACTGTTTCCACAACAGTGATGATTTTATAGACCTCTATCATATCCCCCCTTTTGTCTCCTCTTTTCTAAACTGAAAAGTACAAGTCTTTTTAATCTCTCTTCATATGGGACCTGTCCCAAACCCCTAATAATTTTTGTTGCCCTTTTCTGAACCTTTTCCAATGCCAGTATATCTTTTGAGATGAGGCAACCACATGTGTATGAAGTATTCAAGATGTGGGCGTACCATGGTTTTATATAGAGGCAATAAGATATTCTCTGTCTTATTTTCTATCCCTTTTTTAATGATTCCTAACATACTATTTGCTTTTTTGACTGCCGCTGCACACTGAGTGGATGTTTTTAGAGAACTATCCACAATGACTCCAAAATCTCTCTTGAGTAGTTGTAGTGAAATTAGTCCCCATCATATTGTATGTATAGTTGGGATTATTTTTTCCAGTGTGCTTATTTTACATTTATCAGCATTCAATTTCATTTGCCATTTTGTTGCCCAATCACTTAGTTTGGTGAGATCTTGTTGAAGCGCTTCACAGTCTGCTTTGGTCTTAACTACCTTGCTTAGTTTGGTATCATCTGCAAATTTTGCCACCGCACTGTTTACCCTCTTTCTCCAGATCATTTATAAATAAATTGAATAGGGTTGGTCTTAGGACAGACCCTTGGATGACCCCAGTAGTTACCTCTCTCCACTTGGAAAACTGACCATTTATTCCTACCCTTTGTTTCCTGTCTTTTAACCAGTTATCAGTCCACGAAAGGACCTTCCCTCATATCCCATGAAAGTTAGCAGGCTGCAGCAGCTTTCTAGTAAGTGTGCCAGCGAGGCGGCTGTGGGCCGGTTTTGGCGGCTTGGCTGGTCGGATCCGGTCCGCTAGCCACCTCTTGCCCACCCCTGCTCTAAGGGATGTCTGTCTGAATTGTATACGTCTCTGTACCTTTTGTCTTTCTCTCAGCCCTTAACTTAAAAATTCCTCTGTGGTATTTTAATTTGACATACAAGCAGTCTGGGTCCTTTTAGGTTTAGGTGGAACCTGTCCTGCCTGTACAGGCTCCTCTTTTCCCAGTAAGTCCCTCAGTTCCTAATAAATGTAACCCTCTCCTTCCTGCACCACTGTCTCATCCATGCCTCGAGACCCTGCAGGTCTTGCAGGTGGAACTGGTAGCATTTCAGCGAGTGCTCTTGTGGTGAACTAGACTTCAGTCACTTACCTCTAGCAGTCTAAATTTGGCCTCCCGAACCCCTCTCCTGCTTTTCTGTATTGCTCGTCCCCATGCCTTGTGGGCTGCACAACCTTTGCACTCAGCAGGCAATGTACCATGTAATTTTCCTGCCCATCACAAATCCAACTATCTGTAGTTCTAATCCCTGATTATTATGTTTTTCCTAATTATAGGGGTCCTCTCTCCTTGAGAGAGAGACTCTGTGCAAGAGGATACCATGACATCTGTAAGAAGGGTTCAGACTAGGGATGTTAAATATCGGTTAATTGAATAGTCGATTAACCTCATGGATTCTTATCGGTTTGTCTACTATTTTATAGTCCCTGGTCAGCCCCTGTCTGGAGGCAGGGTCTGAGCTCCCGGACCTGGCATGAGCCAGGACTGAGCCGGGCTGCCTGCTCATCTAGCTCCTAATACAGTTTAAATGCAGAGCTGCAGTGTGGGGGTAGGTCCAGGACCCTGCGCAAGCTGGGACTGAGCCAGGCTGCTGGCCAGCCTGATAAATATTTACTGGCAAGGTGAGGGGAAATGCGTGTAGCCTATAGCATTAACCGATAAGCTTTTGCTTATTGGTTAATCGACTATACTATTACATCTCTAGTTTAAACTAGGGCATGGTTTCTTAACCCCTCTTCCTGGTGAAGGAATTGTACTGGTTGTTGATTTCCACAAGTGGAAATGTGCCGAGGCCACTGGAAGAAGAAAGGTTGCTTACCAGTAACTTCAGACTACAGGGTCAGAAAGACTAGATGCTCACAATGGTCCTGACCTCCTATATAACACAAACCAGAGAAATTCCCCCAATTAATTCCTGAAGCAGATTTTAAAAAAAATCATACCATCTGGATTTAAACATGATCAGCAATAGAGAATCTATCATGATCCTGGAAACATTCTTCCAATGGCTAATTACCTTTGCTGTTAAAAAAGGTGTGCCTTATTTCCAGTCTGAGTTTGTCTAGCTTCAGCTTTCTCTGAAGAGCTCATTATCAAATATTCATTCCCCATGTAGGTACAGAGATCTTTGTTCAGCTAAATACATAGGCTCAAGGACTATAGTGCTATAAAGCAGGTTTTCTAATCCTTTAATCATTATTGGAGCTCTTCTCTGAACTCTTTCCAATGTATCAGTCTCCTTGACTTGTGGGCTGGCGCCAGATCTGATCCCAGTATTCCACCAGAGAGCGGGGGATGTGAGCAAGCTCTGCACATTTGCACATCGGACCACTTTCCTCAACTGGAGTCTCAGGTCAAAAGTTCGAAAAGCAAAGAAGGAATTGGGAGGCGATTGATGCCACTGTTCCTTATTCCCTCAGAGCTGTTAGCAAGATGGGGGGGCGGGGGGGGAAGAGACGTGGTCCCCAAGGACAGTAATCTCTAGACCAGGGGTTCCCAACCTGGGGTACGCATACCCCCAGGGGGTATGAGAAGCTTGTCAAGGGGGTACGGGGAATATTTGGTAAATAACTAGATTATCCTAATTGAAATATTCCAAAAGTAGTAGTGTTAGTGAAAAAAGTTGTGGATTCTAGAGTCTAGAATTTATTTCCTTTCATATTGAATAGGGGGTACGGGAAGGTTTACTAAAAGCCAAGGAGGTACAGGGACCGAAAAAGGTTAGGAACCCCTGCTCTAGACGATACCACAGTCCAGTGCTGAGAGGTGCCAATCCCACAAGTGTGCATATGCAGAGGACACACGCTGACTGCTGGTCAGTAACTTCTCCATCAGTGATAGGATGGAAAGAGCAAGCATTCTGTTGGGCTGGGTTAGATTTTTAGCTGATGCTGAGACATCTAGGTCAGGCTGTGATTTGGCATTGGATGGAGGGAACTGGCGGAGTGAGCAAATATGTAGTGGAACAAGTCCCGGGACAGCAGACTTTCACAGGCTAAGCAATGTCTGATGTTTGGCCACCTCTTGGAGGCCCCACTAGTGACAGAAAGCCTGTTTTGACACTTCAGGTGATTTCCCTCTCAATCTTGTTAGTGCTGTCCTGAACCCCACTACTGTGCTGCAGTGATCAGTGTGGACTGATTGAAATTAAGTAGAAAGCCTTCCTTCAAATGATTTTTATATGTGGTAGGGATGTTAGAAATCATTCCATTTCGTAATTGTGTAACTGCAACAATTCTTAGCGGTTACACAATTATTCGGTGACTCTTGGGGGCAGGACTGGCAGCCAGTGTGCTCCCAGCCCCACTACCAGGGAACCCCGTGGCACTCTGTGCTGCTGCCTCTGTATCAGAGGCAGCAGCACGGGGTGGCAGGCGGGAGCCGTTTTTTAAATCTGCTCCCTGCATGGATGAGATCCTGCCTGCCACCCTGAGCTGCTACCTCTGTATCAGATGGCTCCCCTGTGTGCTCTTCATTTGAAACTCAGACCCGCCACTCCGTGTTTTAAATGTGGAGAACGTTGGGGGAGGGGAGCAGGAGTTTGTTGCAATTAACCCAGACCGCTAACCGATAAGCAATAGTGTATCGGTTAAACCAGGGATTGTCAATCTCTTTTCAAACCAAAGAACCAAACTCCATCAAAATTCAGAACAAGTGGTCAGCAAAGAGCTGTATAAGAATGCCCACTTGCATGACTGAAAATATACAATGTATATTATTGATAATTGACATGATTAATAATAGCACAAATGAAACGTACTCAGACTTTATTTAATGAGACATTTGCTGCTGTGTCTTTTTGTACATTTCTTTGAAGTTTACATCATATCTGGTCAAATCCAGCTTTGTGCATGCATTCAGGTTATCTTCTGTCAATCTTGTGACAGAGGGCTGGTGATGTGGGGGTGCAGGAGTCTGGTTTGGGGTATACAAGGGGTTCAGGGCAGGAGATTGAGGTGTATGATGGATTCAGGGCAGAAGGGTGGGGGGCGTGGGGGTGTAGGAGTGTTATGGCAGGGACTGGGAATGTGGGGGTGCATGAGTTTGGTGATGTGGGGCTATGAGGGGGTTCAGGTGTATGATGGGCTCAGGTTTGGTGTGTGGGGGCGTGCAGGAGTGTTATAATGCTGCAGCCAGATGAGGGCTGACCCCCAATTGGGGGCTTGTTGACCAGGCTTCATTTTTAAATCAAGTAAAATACTATGTCCAACACACACGATTTCAACGTTGTGTTTATTTATGGCAGGGTGGGGAACCTTTATTGGGTTGGGGGCTAGTGACCCACAGAACAATCAGTTGGGGACTACACAAGTGAGAAGAAAAAAAATCCCCAACTCTCACTGATGTGACCCCCAACTGAAACACCTTACTCTTCTGGTGCTCTGGCCCCATAGTGGGGGAAAGGGCATGGAGGACTGAGGTTCAAGGCTTCAGGACAGGTTTACTCTTCTGGGATTCCAGGGTTAGTGGATTTTGTGCCCTTCCCAGGCTTTGGGTTGGGGCTAAAAATGAGGCATTAAGTGTGCAGGACAGGGCTGCCAGTGAATGGGATAGGGATAGGGTTAGGGTTGCCAGATGGTTTCAGAAAAAATACCAAACAACACCACCACAAACACACCAGGAAAAAGTTTGTTGGGGGGGGTGCACCCCAAGAGTTAAGCAAAAAAACCCAAACAAACAAACCCCACCGTGGCCCCTTTAAAAACCTCGTGGTGAGGCTTTTTGGCCCTAACAGGGTGCCGGTGGCCGCCCACCATCTTGCCTCCCTGCGCCAGGCCAGACAGCTCCCCTGCAGAACCCGGTAAGCACGAGAGTTGCTAGGCTGCCTCCGTATTGAGCCGGAGAGCCTGGGATTTTCGCCTCCTGGCCAGGAAAAAATCAGAAAGTACCAGACATTTTAGGTGTCCGGTATTCTCTGAATTTTTTCTGGACAGGAGGTGAAAATAACGGACTATCCGGTTCAATACCGGACACTTGGCAGCCCTAGATGGGAGTGCAGGATCTGGGTGGGAGGTGGATTCTAAGAGGGGGTGAGAGTGCAAGGTCTGGGCTGGGGGCAGAGGGTGCCTGGCCAGGCAGCAGGGGGGATTTTGGCCAGGGAGCAGAGGACAGGGGGTGTCTGGCCAGGAGGCAGGGGGGAGGGATTTTGGCCAGGGAGCAGAGGACAGGGGGTGTCTGGCCAGGTGGCAGGGGAGATTTTGGCCAGCGGGCTGGGGGCAGGCTATCTGGCAGGGGGTATGAGTGGTGGAGGGGTCTGGGCATGAGGAGGTGGGGGACACTTGTTTTCGCATGGAAACTACAGACCAGTCAGTTTAACTTCTGTGCCAGGTAAAATAATGGAGCAGGTAATTAAGGAAATCATCTGCAAACACCTGGAAGATAATAAGGTGATAGGGAACAGCCAGCATGGATTTGTAAAGAACAAATCATGTCAAACCAATCTGATAGCTTTCTTTGATAGGATAAAGAGTCTTGTGGATAAGGGAGAAGTGGTGGATGTGGAATACCTAGAGTTTAGTAAGGCATTTGATAGGGTCTCGCATGACCTTATCAATAAACTAGGCAAATACAACCTAGATGGAGCTACTCTAAAGTGGGTGCATAACTGGCTGGATAACACTTCTCAGGGTATGTCTACACTACAGCGTTATTTCGAAATAGGTTATTTTGAAATAACACGTCTACACACACAATGCATTTTGAAATAGCGCGTCCACACTGAGTGGACGCTGAATCGCATTTAAGGCCGGCCGGAACCAGGTCTGGCAGGGCATCAAGTCAGGAGTTACTTTGTGTGGCTGCTGCCTGAGGCTGAGGCCTGTGCTTAAAGGGACCCCCCGGACAGCCAGTTCTCAGGTTTCCCTGCTTGCTTGCCTACTTCGATGAGGGACAGCAAAGCATTTTGTCTCTGCGTGTTCTGGTTGCCCTCACTTGGGACACCACAGCACTCTGCAACATGGAGCCAGAGCTGCGACGCGTTGCTGCGAGCCTGGCTGCACTGTCTGCAGGCTGCCATCCAGGAGGTCCATCGGGGGGCTGTCAGGATCCAGGAGGCCCTGTGGGAGAGCTTCCACCCTGAGGAGCACTAAGAGCCTCCCTGGTCTGCCCCAGTGTGGGCTTGTGCCTCGTTCCTCCCTCACGTCCTTCCACTTACCCTTCCCTAACCCCCCCCCCGATGTAAAATAAAATATACGTATTTTCATGAACACAAACTCTCTTTATTTAACAAAACTGGGGGGAGGGGAGAATGAAACTCCGGTGAGACTGGGGAAAGGAGGCAGGAGAGGAGAAGAGAGGGTGGGAGAGGGGAGGGGGAAACCTGGAAGAAGGGGGAGGGGAAGCTCAGGGTTGGGGGGTCTCGCCGAACCAACTTGATTTTCATGCAAACCTGCTCCTGGGTTCGCATGTGGCCTTTGGTGGCTAGGCTGGCAGCTATCCTGCCATAGATGGCCGTGTTCCTCTGTCTAGTGCGGAGATCATGGATGTTGGGGGCATCCCTCCCAAACCTGAATAAGGTCCATGATCTCCACCCTCAACCAGGAAGGCACTCTCCTGGCAGACTGCTCCTGGGGAGTGGTGGAGAGCTGGCTGCCAGTGACTTGCTGGCTCATGTTTTGGGGCCACTAGGTCAGGGGCAGTGACTGCTGGCTCTGGGCTGGCAGGCTTGGAACTGGCTCAGGCACTGTGGCCAGAATTAACCCCTTTAAGGGCTCCGGGGAGGCGGGAGGGAGAGGAGTGTTCTTGGTTGAGGCTGGAGTGGCCACCAGGGCACCCTGGGAAAGCTGGAGGCCCCCTATTTCGAAATAAGTGTCTACACAGCACTTATTTCGAAATAGCTATTTAGAATTTGGCGTTACTCCTTGTGGAATGAGGTTACCAAATTCGAAATAAGCGCTTTGCTATTTCAAATTAATTTTGAAATAGCGGTTTGGCTATGTAGATGCTAGTAAAGTTATTTCGAAATAACTTTGCTGTGTAGACATATCCTTAGAGAATAGTTATTAATGGTTCACAATCCTGCTGGAAGGGTGTAACAAGTGGTGTTCTGCAGGGGTCTGTTCTAGGACTGATTCGGTTCAATATCTTCATCCACAATTTAGATGATGGCATAGAGTGTACAATTATTAAGTAATTATTCTGTACACATACAGAATGGGAAGCGACTGTCTAGGAAGGAGTACTGCAGAAAGGGATCTAGGGTCGTAGTGGACCACAAGCAAAATATGAGTCAACAGTATGATGCTGTTGCAAAAAAAGCAAACCTGATTCTGCGATGCATTAGCAGGAGTGTTGTGAGCAAGACATGAAAAGTCATTCTTCCACTCTAATCTGCGCTGATTAGGCCTCAGTTGGAGAATTGTGTCTAGTTCTGGGCACCACATTTCAAGAAAGATGTGGATTAATTGGAGAAGGTCCAGAGAAGAGCAACAAGAATGATGAAAGGTCTAGAGAACATGAGCTATAAGGGAAGACTGAAAGAATTGGGCTTGTTTAGGTTAGAAAAGAGAAGACTGAGAGGGGACATGATAGTGGTTTTCAGGTACCTAAAAGAGGGTTACACGGGGGAGGGAGACAAATTGTTCTCCTTGGCCTCTGATTACAGGACAAGAAGCAATGAACTTAAATTGCAGCAAGGGAGGTTTAGGTTGGACATTAGGAAAAAGTTCCTAACTGTCAGGGTGGTGAAACACTGGCATAAATTGCCTAGGGAGGTTGTTGAATCTCCATCACTGGAGATATTTAAGAGCAGATTAGATAGACATCTATTAGGGATGGTCTAGACCAATGTTTGTCAACCAGTGGTATGAGTACTCTTAGGGGTACTCAAGAGAAGTCTGGAAGGTACATCAACACAACTGAAATCGAATTTTTGTTTCAAGTTTTACAACGCTTTATTATTTTTGTACTTATTACACCCAAAGATTTCATTGCCCCACCAGCTATGATTATGTTGTTTAAACAAATGAGTTGCAATGGTAGAAAAAAAATGTCAGAAAACTGTAGGTACTGGGGGTACTTAACTTTTTTTTGTTGAAAAAGGGTACTTTATTTAAAAAAAAAAAAAAAAAAAAAAAGGTTGAGAAACACTGGTCTAGATGTGCTTGGTCCTGCTGTGAGGGCAGGGGACTGGACTTGATGACCTCTTGAGGTCCCTTCCAGTTCTATTGTGCTATGATTCTATGGTTGTAAATGTATTAAGACATTGCAGCCATTTATAAATGGCTGTGCTCATCTTCCTCACTTGCTGTCTAAATTGGCCCTGTCCCAAAGTGCTTCCAATCTCCGATGCATTTGAACAGTGCTTAATACAACAGGACGTAAGCCTGATTGGAGCCTCTGGGTTTGTGCGGTACACTGCGAAGTGGGGAAACCTCCCAAAACACACCAATGAGTCTGAGTTTGGATCAGTTGACTTGGGTTCTTGGAGCACAGGACTTGGAGTTATAAAACTGCAGTTTTGAGGCTTGGGCTGGGGCACTGAGACCTTCCCATCTTGCAATTTTATAATTCTGTGAGCCCAAGTCAGCTGACTTGAGCCAGCTGTTTATATAGTGCAGGCCTTTTACTGCAGTGTAGACATACTGAGTGCTTCATAGTACCAAGATTTTGTATGTCAGTAAAGCATTACTAGTCATAGTAGAGGATGGTCTAGAAATTACAGGTGCTGATGTAGGGTAATGGTATGACCAAGTCATTGGGATGTTGAAATAAGAGAAATAGAGGTGTAGGACTGGAAGAAATCTCAGAGATAGAGTCTAAGCTCGGAATGTGAAACCCCATTTAATCAGTTAACTAGTTAAATGTTATGCTAGCCACACTCCACTTCCACGTATACTGTTGACTCATGTTTAGCTTGTGGTCTGCTATGACCCCGAGATCCTTTCTGCAGTACTCTTTCCTAGATATTCATTTCCCATTCTGTATGCGTGAAACTGATTGTTCCTTCGTAAGTGGAGCACTTTGCATTTGTCCTTATTAAACTTCATCCTGTTGACCTCAGACCATTTCTCCAGTTTGTCCAGATCATTTTGAATTATGACCCTCTCTCCAAAGCACTTGCTACTCCTCCCAGCTTGGTATCACCTGCAGACTTAATAATCGTACTCTCTATGCCAATATCTAAATCGTTGATGAAGATATTGAACAGAACCAGTCCCAAAACAGACCCCTGCGGAACCCCACTTGTTATGGCCTTCCAGAATGACTGGAACCACCTTATAGAAGCCCCATCTAAGTTGTATTTCCCTAGTTAATTGATATTAGGGATGTTAAATATCGGTTAATTGAATAGTTGATTAACCTCATTAATTTTTATTGGTTAGTCATCTATTCTGTAGTCCCAGGGAATCAGTGCACTACATCCTCACTCCTGAGGAGCCTCCTACCACTCCGTGCTGCTGCTGCCTCTCTATCAGAGGCAGCAGTATGGGGTGCCAGGCGGGAGCTGGTCTATGAAGGGAGACAGTTTAAAAACCAGCTCCCCTTGTGGACTGGCTGCCTGTCATCCTGAGCTACTGTATAGTGTGGGGTGGCAGCAGCCCCTGTCTGGGGGAAAGGCGGGGCTTGGCTACCAGACCCTGCATGAGCCGGAACTGAGGTGGGCTGCCTGTTCGCCTGGCTCTTAATACACTTTAAATGCAGAGCCGCAGCAGGGATAGGTCCCAGACCTGGCACAAGCCAGAACTGAGTCGGGCTGGCGGTCAGCCTGCTAAAAAAATTTCCTGGCAAAGGGAGGTGGGGAAGGAAATGCGAATAGTCTATAGCATTAACCGATAAGCTTTTGCTTATCAGTTAATCCGTTAATCAACTACACTATTAGGGTATGTCTACACTGCCGCCCTAGTTCAAACTAGGGTGGCTAATGTAGGCATTCGAACTTGCAAATGAAGCCCGGGATTTAAATATCCCGGGCTTTATTTGCATGTTCCCGGGCGCCGCCATTTTTAAATGCCCCGTAGTTCGAACTCCCTGCCCGCGGCTACACGCGGCACGGACTAGGTAGTTCGAATTAAAGATCCTAATTCGAACTACTGTTACTCCTCCTGCAATGAGGAGTTACTCCTCCTGCAATGAGGAGTTACTCCTCCTGCAATGAGGAGTAACGGTACTCCTCCTGCAATGAGGAGTAACGGTACTCCTCCTGCAATGAGGAGTAACGGTAGTTCGAATTAGGATCTTTAATTCGAACTACCTAGTCCGTGCCGCGTGTAGCCGCGGGCAGGGAGTTCGAACTACGGGGCATTTAAAAATGGCGGCGCCCGGGAACATGCAAATAAAGCCCGGGATATTTAAATCCCGGGCTTCATTTGCAACTTCGAATGTCTACATTAGCCATCCTAGTTTGAACTAGGGCAGCAGTGTAGACATACCCTTGCATCCCTAATAGATATAAAGATCATGCAAGACCATATCAAATACTTTACTGAGATTGCCCCCCTGTGATTAGATGTGGTTGAAACTCTTAAATTTAGCATGGAAGGAAGCTGTAGATGAGTGATTGGTGGTGTTTTCCTGCCTTACACTTCACATCTATCCCCACCTTTTTCTCCAGGTGAATCAGCGCAATGTCCCAGGGATCGATAGTGCCTACCTGGCCATGGATACAGAGGAGGGTGTGGAAGTTGTTTGGAATGAGGTTCAGTTTTCTGAGCGCAAGAACTTTAAGCTTCAGGAGGTAAGAGTGGAGGCTGTCCTGCAGCTTGTGCCAAGAATGTGGCTAGACCGTGGTGGCTGAGTATAGTCACATAGCACAGAGTTACAAACTCAGCTGATCTGACAGGAGCACTGAATTGCTCTGTTCTCCAATTGCATGTGCAGGCCTCTGGGCATGATTGGAACTAAACTCTCTTGTGCTCCCAGTGCAGAAAGTATGACAGGCTGGGTCTGTCAGGGTCTTCTCATTAGCTGTGGAACACAGTTTGAATCTGTCAGTATCAGTGGCCAAGTACTCCCCTAACCGTGGCTGGAGATGAAGTTGTGCATGTGTATCTCACATCAGGGTCAGATGCTGCTGGAGTCAAGTACACCATGGGTAGTGCATAGCATTGGAATGTCTGGCACCTCAGACGTAGGAGAAGAGGAGGTTGGGGAATGAATGGGGACGTTTCCAGGCTTAAAATGGTAATGTGGCTCTGCTTTTCTGGGTGTCCCAGGAGAAGGTTAAAGCGGTTTTTGACAACCTGATCCAGCTGGAACACCTGAATATTGTGAAATTCCATAAGTACTGGGCTGATGTAAAGGAGAACAAGGCCAGGGTAAGTAGTGTGAGAAGCTCTTCTTACCTGCTACTTCCCCTCTACCCTGCAGTGGCTAATACCTCATCTTGTCCCTGCAGGTAATCTTCATCACTGAGTACATGTCCTCAGGGAGCTTGAAACAGTTCTTGAAGAAGACGAAGAAGAACCACAAGACAATGAATGAAAAGGTAGTCTCTCCTCCTGCATGTGAGCCCTATTTTGATTGGGCCCTTTCCCCTCAGAAGAGCTGAGCCCCTTGCTGCAGATTGAGGATTGCACTGTCCCTGCCTGAGGTAGAAGTTCCATTCAGCTACCATTCCTGGGAAAGTCAGCTAGCATAACCAGGGGTAGCTCTCCAGGAAAGTACCCAGCAGTTGGATGTAACTCTGCAGAGGGGGTGTGAGTTTTGGGAGGGCACAGATTGTGCCCACCTCTCTTCCACTCAGGTACATGTAAGAGGGGCTCTGCAGTCATCCTAGAGTACAGAAAGGAGGAGGGGGATTTCTTGGTCACTACATGAATGTGGGAAGTTAAGTTGAGCATGGGAGTGAGATCCCATGGTTACCGTTCACCATAGAGCTGGAATGGGATGGAGCTTAGGTCAGGTCTACGCTGGGGGAGAAATTTAATTGAAGATATGCAATTCCAGCTACGAGAATTCCATAGCTGGAGTTGACATAAATCCGAATTTCTGTGGCAGTCCCACTGTGGGAGGTCGACGGGAGACTTTTCTTACTCTTCGTGACCCTGTGGAGTACAGGGGCCCATGGATGCGCCCTCAGTATTTGATTTAGTGGGTCCTTACTAGACCCATTAAATGGAACCCCAGAAGATCAATCTGAAGCCACAGTCTTCCTGTAAGTGTAGACAAGGCCTTAACGTAACCTAGGCTGCAGCAGGAGAGGCGCATTCATTCAGATGAGCTGAATGGGCAGCAATTAGTCCTGATTGTGACTTGTACTTTGCCTTGTGTTTGTAGGCCTGGAAGCGCTGGTGCACCCAGATCCTTTCTGCTCTCAGGTAGGTGAAATAGGAAGATGCCCTTTGTATGAATGTCCAGCTGTGCAGCGTTTGGGTGCCTGAGCCAGCTGGCCTGATTAGCTGTGTGACAGAAGAATGCCCAATTAGGCAGCTGCAGTCTAGACAAAACTCTTACCAGTAGACTTGGTTTCAAATATGATCCCCTCCCCCTCCCAAGGAGCAGAGGCAGCTTCAGACTGGTCCTACAGGCAGCTGGGGGCTCTGTTCCTGTGAGCCTCAGGTGACTTTTAAAGTTGTATACTCATTCACCACATCACTAGCAAGTTACAAAACTGGAGTGGAATATTCAGTTGGGCAAAGAGGAAGCCCTCTTTCACCCTAGCCATGTCCCCACATGTGTGGGGGGAGGTCACTACCATTTTATCAAGCACAGATATCCAGAAATAGTTGGGGATCTGGTGAGCCCCTTAGGCTGCTAACTTGACTAACAAAAGGTGCAGGGTGGATATAATCTCTACTTCTGGCTCCATAAAGAGCCTGGTCGAAGGACTGGGGAATAAAACCTTCTCCATACTGAGAGAGAGAGTCAAATAATTAAGATTGATTTTGTAAAGTTGAAGGTGCATGTCCTGACTGTATGCGAGAATTTGATGCAGTGTGTCCCCAGTAGGGTGACTACAGTTGACTTTGAGAGCGATACACTGTGGGTACCTATCCCACTGTTCCTGCTGCCCTTTTGCATTCTGGGTTAGGTTCCCAGTGCCCGCTGGGACCAGCACAGTGCAGCGGATGGTTCTGGGTATGTGTTGTAAGTGTCCCATAATGCACTCCTCTCCTTCTTCCCCTCCTGCTTGAAAGCACCAGCAAACGGTCTTTTTGCCCTCTTTTTTTTCCCCCTGGTTATCCATGCAGATGCCATATCAGGGTAAGCATGGAATCCAGCCTGGAACCTGCTCAGCAGCAAAGTACTATGGCAATGAAACTATCTCGCACCTTATGCTACGTTATGTCCAGGGCCTGCCAGAATGAGGAAGAATCTCGGGAGGCCATTGAACGTTACTCTTTGGTGAAGCACTTAAGCTGAGCGAGTGGCAAATGCTGCCGGCATTCAATTCTATTCCTGCAGTGGAGCGCTGGCTCTGGTGCAGTGAGACGAGCACAGGCTGGTGGGATCGCTTAGTTATGCAGCTGTGGGATGGTCAGTAGTGGCTGCAAAACTTACTGCGTAAAGCTACTTCTATGGAAGTTTGTGAATGGCTTTCCCCACCCTGAAGCGCAGCAATACTAGAGTGAGACCCGCTCTGACAGTGGAGAAATGTGGCAGTTGCCCTGTGGAAGCTTGCAGTGCCAGCTATCTACCATCCAGTTGGGAATCCATTCAGAGTAGGGCAATCTTCAGTGGGGTGGTTGTGATCTAGGTAGCAAGGCAATCAATACCTTGCTGCTGCAAAGGTTAGTGTCATTGGGTGACATACGTGACGTGGTAGAAGGCTTTGCTGCGATAGGGTTCTTAACTGTGGGGTGAGAGATGGAATGCACATCCCTATCTTGGCACCCAGCCACCTTGCAAAGGAGTACATAACCGCAAGGGGCACTTCTTGATGGTGCTGGTGGAGCACAGGGGCCATCTCACCGACATCAGCATGGGATGGTCGGGAAAGGTTTGTGATGTGCACGTTTAGGAATGCCTGTCTCCTAAGAAAGCTGCAAGCTGGTGCTGAAACTTTCTTCCCAGACTGCAAAATTACTTTCGGCAATGTTGAAATACCAATAGTGATTCTCAGAGGCCCAACCTACTCCTTGCTTCCGTGGCCCATGAAGTCAACACGGGCAGCCGGGACCCCAGTAAGGAGCAGTTCTACAGGCTGAGCAAGTGCAGAAATGTGGTAGAATGCGCTTTTAGATGTTTAAAGGGAAAGTTTTGTAGTTTGACTAGGTTAGATCTCAGCAAAAGCAACATTCCCATTGTTGTGGTGGCCTGCTATGTGATCATGATATCTGTAAAAGTAAGGGGGAAAGTTTTATGCCAGGGTGGATGGCTGAAGCACAGTACTTAGCCAGACACCAGGGCTATAAGGAGAGTACAGCGAAGGGCACTAGAAATCAGAGGGGCTTTGAAAAACAGCTTTGTGAATGGCCAGTGAGATGAGTCGTGCATGTTGCTCTTAACGAGATGCATTCTGCATTAAGTGTCTTTGCCAGTAAACCCTGTAAACCTCCCACCTCCCTTCAGCACAAGCAATAAACACAATGGTTGAGAGAGCATGCATTTTTACTTAGGGAAGTAGGGATAGAAAAAGAGCCCAAGGCAGGAGCTTTGGGGGCGAGGGGGAAGAGAAGGGAAAGTGGCGTATTACAGTCACAGGTGTGAGAAGAACAGCCTTTTGCTCCTGGATGCATCCCTGGGGGTTAGCGTAAGGCTGCTCATGACTTCCCAGCTTCCCTGTGCACCTTTTCCTCCACATGCTAGATCCTCTGGGGGAGGAAGCTATGGAACTTGGGAATGTGGGTCCCCATGGGCTGGTGGGGGTGCCTTGCATATAGCTGTCCTGGAGGTCCTCCATTGTGCATCATCACCGCCACCATGACTGTCAAGACTCTCTCCTAGGTCCTGGGTCTTCACGCTGTCCTGTCTTCATGCTCTGCTTCTGTAGCAGCGTATTCCTCCATGTGTTTAAGCGCTCCCTGTCTAAGTAGGCATTTGCTCTTTGAACATGTTTTCCCTAGTATGTTTTCACTTTCAGATTTGTGCTAGCCAGACAGCTGGGGGAGTGTGCTGCGTGCTTGCTGCTGCACCCTCTAACGAAAAGTGAAAGGCAGACATTCCTTCCTGCCTCTCAGGGTGGTTAAACACTGGAATAAGTTGCCTAGAGAGCTTGTGGAATCTCCATCCCTGGAGATATTTAAGAGCAGGTTAGACAGACACCTGTCAGGGATGGTCTAGATGGGGCTTGGTCCTCCCATGATGGCAGGGGACTGGACTTGATGACGTTTTGAGGTCCTTTTCAGTTCTAGCATCCTAGGATTCCCTAGGATGTTGCCAGACATATTAACAAGCTGTTCCAGAGAGCCCCTGCTGTGTAGGCAGAGTGGCTGCCACAGATCGCACTCAGTTGCCTTAACCCACTTGTAATGTGATAAAAGCTTGTCAGAAGTGCCCTCCCTGCCATCAGGGCCTGGCAGTGAGACGTCCTGGAAGGATGGGATTGTCTCCCAAGTTATAAAAAGGGTTCTAGCTGTCGGTGAGATTGGATGCTCCGCTCGCCTGCTGCCTGTTCTCCGCCTACTCTACCTCATTCACACTGTCTTCCACGCTGCTGCCTGAGGGGTGTCTTGGGGGGAATCCATGGGCTGGCTTTGGAAACTGGTCTGGTCCGGTCCAACCCTAGAATCCCATACTAGTCATAGAAGCAGCATGTTTGTGGCGATGATCCTGACTGTCCGTTTGCCTCCTTTGTTTTCTAGTATGCCTGCCTGAGCGTCTTTATTTTCACGTGGCACTGCTGGGCATCCCCAGCGTATCCTTTCTATACCATGCTCTCCACGATCTTGGCATAGATATCAGCATTTCTTTTGCTGCTTCATACTTCTGCCTGAACAGATTCCTCTCCCCACATAGCAATCTCCTGCACACTCCATGCTGGGGCTTGTTTGCGACCCTCGGCATTCATGGTCAGGTGTGCTGCCTGCTGAGAGATCTGCTTGCCATGCTGGCCATACAGGAAATGAAATGAAAATTTTCCCAGGGCTTTTCCTGTTCACCTGGACAGTAGCAGAGTTGAAAGTCCTGGCCAGAGCGGACAGCAAGGCACTGTGGGGCCCCTCCTGGAGGCCAATAATATTGACTTTTACAGCGCTGCATCTGCACTACCCTAAAGTTGACCATTACTCACAAGCAGGAGTACCAAAATCAACTTTAATGGGATGGGCTCTGTAGTGTAGACTCATTGTTCAGAAAATCAACATAATGTGGCTACGTTGGACCTAAACTCCCAGTGTAGACCAGGCCTGAGACCTGTGTGAACTGTGAGTGTGTTAGTGTGCTCTCTGGGACAAAGGCGAAGCCTAATGTCTGTATGGTACTGTATACTTTCTTGGTTTGCAGTAAATAAGATCAGAATGGTGTCCCTTTTGAGGCGGACTCTGCTGTCAGACTGTGGCTTGCCTCAGTATACTGTCTGAATGTCTTTGAAACCCCTGTGGCCAGTTTTCTACTCATGAGAAATTGGGACAAATAATCCTTCCTTTTCCCCATTCTGGGCTTTTGGGGTCTCTCTTGTTTGCATCTCTTAGCAGGAGCCCAATTTTTTGTTTTCTGTCTCCTATCCCAAAGACTGTCCACACCCAGTTCCCGAATTGTAATGCCCTGGTATTGTAAATATTCTTGGCATGTTTTGTAATATCACCTTTCCCGCAGGTCGAGGAGTTGTGGTTTTCCCCTTCCCAAAATAATCTTCACCAGTATTTTGTTCTAAATTTCCAGCTACCTCCACTCTTGTGATCCCCCGATCATCCACGGTAACCTGACCTGTGACACTATCTTCATTCAGCACAATGGACTGATCAAGATTGGGTCAGGTAAGACGCTTCAGAGATGACCTGCAACAACAAAGCCATTAACGTGGTCAATCAGCAGTGGGTGCTTGGTTCCTGAGTTTCCGTAAAGCCATGGGAAGGGATATCTGGGGTATGACACTGCCAGTCAGACTGGGGAGAGGGCTGGGCAGGAGTGGGGTCTGCCCTGCCTCTTCTCTTTTGGGGGCACTGAGGTGTTTGGTGGCACAAACTGCTTTCCTTTTGTCAGTTAGGTCTGGGTTTAGTTTGTCCCCCCGTTGGGAGGGATTGAAACCAAAACTGGCATTGGAAATTCCCTGAGTCTCGTCTGTGAGCAGAGTCTTCAGGTGCTTAAACCGCTCCTCAGAATCAGACCTTCCCCAGGGACTACACGTGCCTCTGCCTATTCACACTTAGTCATCCACAGTGCTGTTGATTTTTGGGAACTGCCTAGAGAATTGTTCACTAAGGCCACATGAGTGCCCTCTTGGGGGCACCATCTGTTGAGAGCCCGTTATGGAAGGATTCTGTGACCTGCACTCCCATGGCTAGTTGCTTGCAGTGGGCCACAGTTCATCTCAGTGATGGCATTGGCCTGTGCCTCCTTCATCAGTGTTCAGACCTCATGCCTCACCATGCACGCCAACCTAGAGTCACTCCATCTGGTCTGGGCCACAGGACGTTGTGTGATGCAAAGATGCAGAAATTTGGCTTCCTGTTTAGGAAGTCACTTGAACTAACCTTCTTGGATCAAGAAGGGCCTGTCTGAACTTGAGTGTGTGCTAGAGTGCATGCTCTCTAGGACAAGGGCTACGTCTAATGTCTGTGCAATACTGGCTGCCTTCATGGTTCCTAGTAAATAAGATCAGAATCATGTTCCTTTGGGGTGGACTCTTCACTTGCTGAAATATGAATGTCAGAAGTTGGAGAGACTTTTCTTAGGGCAGTGAAGAGCAGTATGCCTCTCTCTGCCTCTGTCTGTCTCATTTGTGTTGCTCTTCTCAAGGCCACTAGGACTTTGTAGCCAAGGCGGGCTCTCTGCCATCCTGGCATACCATTCTCCAGCTGATAGTTCTGCTGTCTTTGAGCATTCCATGCCTAGTGGAACTAGCCAAAGGCCTAGCGACTGTATTGAGGCTGACTAGAGACTTGTACCAGTTTGGTGCTGCCAGTGTTTATGGACTTGCCACTGGAACCAGTTGGTTTTACCTGCTGCCTGAAGAGAATGTGCAAACACGATCATGCCTGTAGTTCTTGTGGCTGATCCTCCTTCCCTATGCTCCAAGGAGACACTGGTGTCTTCATCTCAAATGTATGCCATGTGTGATATCTGTATGTCTTCTAACTCCGAACACAAAACTCTGGTTCCTCAGGGATCCATACAGCAGGTGTCTGGCTCAAAGCTTGCATGGGAGGAAAAATCCACTGCAGGCGTGATATCCCTTAGGGATCCCTGCAGAGGAATGTCACCTCCACGCCAGTGGCCCAGGCTTTGCAGTGAGCCCTAAAGCCAGAGTTGGGGAATCTTAGGGCTCTGGGCTTACTCCAGTCTTCTGATAAGATTGACGTTTAGGAACACTTCCCAGGATTCTCCCCTTGATGGGGGGCAAGGGGTTTGCCATCATTTCCCCAGGGTCAGCCCATACTACAGAAAGGATTGGATCCCCGAAAGGAGACTTGACTAGGGCTGTGAACTAGGCCTCCTTCCGTTCTTCGTTTGTTAGGTAAGAATCTCACACAGCGGCAGGCTTTCTGACTGAGAGCACTTCATTCAGAGAAGGGGTCGACTCTTGATTTGGAGTCTTCAGTACTCCTCGTACGCCTTCCTGGAGACGTACTGCTTGCTGGACTCTCTCAAGAGGCACTATGCAGAGGCTGCCTTAAAGGAGATCACTATGGGCCTTTGAGTGCCACCTCTGCATGTCTTGCTGCCTGCTTGCCTCTGCCTGGGTTCTGGTTCTTGAGTGGGCCTTGAAGGAAGTGAGGCAGTTGGAGTCCTTCAGCCTTTCTAAGAGCCATGAAGGGAGAAGGTGCACAAGTGGTCTAACAGGTTGTGCTTCCTAAAAGATCTCCTCCCAGCACTGGGGAGGGTGTATCCCGTAAGCGTGAATATGCAGAGGCCACACTTAGAATTAGCTACTAGTAGGCAGCCACTCCCTGCTCACAGCTAGATTGTGCTGGCTGGGACCTTTTTCCTTTTCCCTTAGTACAGGAGGCAGATTGGAAGCATTTATTTTAAGTAAAGGAGATGAGCATTAAAATGGGGCTATGGTGATGGAAGTTCCCGCTTTGTGGTCGCTCTAATCCCTGCGTGCCCTTGAGTCAGAGCTGCTCACTCAGCAGGGCCCACGTAGCTATAGGAGAGGGAGCTGGAGTCCATGCTGAATAGTGAAGTGCATGATCTGTGTTCTCTCTGACTCTGGGAACCAGCCAAACAGCGTGACGCTCACATCGTAGGGGGTTAAGGGACTGTAGAATTCTTCAGGCTATAAAGCATGGAGCCTGTGTTGCCATTTCGTCACTTTTCAGATGTTAGCCAAACTCGGAGAACCCTTGCTGTCCTGGGTGTAACTGGAAGGAGCCGGTTCTGACTGTGAGAGTGGGCAGTGGTTGGCAATGCACAGAAAAGCAGCAGTCATGCCATCTGTACGCGCCCTGCTGTCCCTCACTGCACTGCTGTTAGAATAGCAGGGCATGGAAGTGAAAGCAGGTTCATTTCTCTTTGGGCTGGAGCAGTGGGTGATGCTGGCACCCAGGAGTAGTGAAGCAGGAGGATGAGGAAAGCTGCCACGTTGCCCTGTTTAAAGGAGGAACACACAGACCCCGCTGGGTTGGAAGTGTTAAAGGTGGCTGGTGCTTTGGGGGCAGCCGACTCTTTTAAATAACAGAACACTTGCATAGCAATTGGGTGCTGCAGCCGCAGGAGCTTGGCACCTGGCTCTGCCATGCTCCCCCTCGCTATCTGGAGTTTGGGATGGCACGTGCAGTGGCAGGACAGGTGGCGCTCTACATTCCATCTTGGAGCACGACAGTCCCTTCTCTCCACCCATTCTTCCTGGGCATTCCAGTGGGTGTGGAGACTCGCAAGGGGTGAGTCCCATCAGGAATCCACCTGGGGGTACCCATGTCTCAAACTGGTGGTTGGAGGGTGTGGGTGAGAGAGAAGCAGCTAACCAGGAAGTAGAGCTGTGGGTGTAGGTAGGGTGTGTGGGACAGAGGGGTTGGGATGGACAAAGGGTGTGGGATAGTAATACGTGGAGTGCAAAGGCCATACAACACTGGGGCCACAGTCCATCTGTTCCTGAAACCACATGGCCATTTTCTATGAGAGTGCATGGGGGAAGTCATCAAGGCAGAGGGAGTAAGGGGCCGGGGAAGCAAGGGAGAAACCTGCACCTTTTTCTCCCTGTCAGTAGGCTGGGAAAGAAGGAATGTTTTGAGCTACTCTGTGCAATTTGTGTGTTCAGTTAAGTCCCCTAGAAATAAAAGCTGCCTGCTTCCCTGTGCATTTCACTAGGTGATGTTATATGTTACTGTCGGGAGGGTACTGCGTTAGGGTAGCAGTTGCCTTTTCTCTAGCACTGGCAACTGTGATTATAGCCTCTCAGAGGGTGCAGGGAGCTTTCTTTGGAAAATGCAACTTGCTTCTGGAGGGTTCAGTGCCCTGCAGATCCTTTGGGTGGGTGGGGAGAGAAAGGAGCCATGATGGTGGGGAGGGGTGCTGTTTAGCAGGATGGAAGTTGCAGGGACCTGCAAGGTTGGCCCTAAGGGGCTGCCAGGCATGGCCCTTTAGGGCAGAAGAGGACAGAAGAATGTGATGTGAACTGGAGCTCCAGTGTGGAGTATGGCTGAGGGCTTTTCTCTCTAGGTTCACAGACCACAGACTTCTTGGGAGTTGCTTCTTGGGTATTAGCAGAGGCCTGAGCCCTGCCAGCTTCTCTTATGGAGGAGTTCTGCATCATTAGGAAGTGTTTGCACTGGTTGAGCAGTGCCTTGAATAGGGCAGCTTTTAAATGCACAGCAGAGCTGCAAGTCCTTAAACTGAAGCCTTGGTCTGGTGATGAATTCTGGGAGATCCCTTTGTGGAAACTGACCAGATGGTGTAGTGTGCTCCTTCAAAGTGTTAAGAGCCATTTCTCCGGTGGCTGGGTGTGGGTGGCTTTGGAACATGTGGGTTTCAAGAGTTGTAGGGGTAGCTTTGTAGGAGTCACGAATATATTCATAGCAGGTGCCTTAGGCCATTCACCAATTGCCACAAGCACCTAAGTGTGCTTGGGTTGGATGCATCCAGCCGGGCTTTGTGTAACTTGGGAAACATGGGACTTGTCCTGAAGTTTGTGTTCATCCAGACAGCAAAACCAATTGAGTGCCCAGGCACATGGTGTGGGTGTGGCTGCTAAAATCCATGTAGTGTAATAAGCTGCCCCTATCTGCTCATTGAGCAGGGATATGGGCTGGTCACTGAACTCTAGTGGCTGAATGATGTGGGAATTCCAGAGCCCTGACTAGAACGCCCTGGTTGGTAGAAGAGGCCCCTCTCCCTTGACAGTTCTTGGTGTGTGACGCCACTGTGCTCCTGTTGGAGTCAGCAGGTTTGAGGGTTGTTGAAAGGGTGGCCAGCCTCTTCCTTTTGTCCCTGTTTTGCTGTGGATCTACCCAGCTGTCTGTATTGATGTAAAGTGCTTGCTGTTTCATCAACTCATCGACTTCTATCTTGTTTTACTTCCCGCTTACGGGCTGCTCTGTTACCAACAGTCTTTCATAGGATTTTTGCTAATGGTGAGCAAACTTCTCCGCTCCTGTGATGTGACTGTGTCACATATATATATATAATGCACACTTTATATATATGATAACTTATCTATATGGTGTTCCCTTGCTATAAGGCTGGTGTATAAAACTGTCCAGCGTAGGCCCCCCTGCCAGCAATAGCTCTGTTCTGTGCTGGGAGAGAACCTATTCCTTGTGCTCCCAGTCAAAGCCTTACAGAGAGGGACACTGCCTTGTGTGAAGTCTTCTCAGTGTTAGTTCCGTTCCTTCTCCTTGTTCTTAGACTGCACTAGTCTGTGGCCCCATTGCATGCCAGCTCCTGCATGTCAAGTGAGATAAATGCATTATTCTGACTGCTCAAAGCCAAGCTCTCCATGTACATCAGGCTCTTGCCTCCTGCTGCTGCTGCTGCTTTGTGGGGCTTGGCTGAGGGCTGGACTTAGAACAGATTTTGCTTCTTGCTCGGACACCCTGCCGCTTGCTTGTAGCTTTGTTACCCCTGTAGACATTTTGTTTTCAATCTGAATTTTTCAATGAAATGTTTTCTGCCCCTGGTCACTAGACAGATCTTCCACTCGAGGGAACCCATGGCTGTGAAATGAAGCCTGTCTCTCCCTTGCCAGGCCTTTGACTTCCAGTGAGCTCACCCAAACTCATGTGTTTCAGGGCAGGGAGTTCGCTGAAGCTTGGGTGGAACAATGGTAGAGGCCACTGGGTTGTGTACTTGGTTTGCTTAGTTCATAACCATGTTGGGTTTGACTTGAGGAACCAAATGAGAAGTCCATGCTTAGTGATCCTGTCCCAACTTCTGTCAAATAGGAATGATATGGGGCAATGCTCCGCATTCCCCAAACCCTAGTTGCCACCACCCAAGGACCTGTCAGAAGAAACGCTGTGGGTTCCCCATGTCTGAGGATTAATGGTGACGTTTTTGAGTCACGTGTCTTAACAGTAGAACAGATCTAACTTTTGTCTGGAAAAAGGAGGTGGCAGCACATTGTGCTGAGAATCTGGTTCTGAAGGGTCAAGTGAGTGGAAAAATCCCCCTCCCCAGCAAGCTGCTCTGGAGTGGGGAGGCAAAGGCGGGACATAGGAAGTGAAGTCTCATAAGCATTAGGGATGTGAAAGTATAACCTTGTACATGGGTAACCGATGAGCCTGGCCTCTTCGGTTAACGTCCATGGTTACATGCAGACTCCTGGTACAAGCCGGCTCCTGAGGAATCTCCTGCTTTCCTCCTCCCTCCCCCCCCCCCCCCGCCCTGGCTGCTGCTTCTGATAAAGGCGGTATTGAGCCGGCTTAAAAGTGAGCTCCCCACACACACTGGCTCTCAGGTAGCTGACTGCCACCCTGCGTGTAGCTGCTGAAATTTTCAACGGCTACGTGATTACTTAATTAAATGCATTTTAACATCCCTAATATCATTCTATGGTGCTGCAGTGGGGACATATGTTGGGACAAAATGCAATCTGTTGGGAGCAGCTTCCGTGCTATTACCCAGAAAATCTTTCTGTGCTGGGCACTAATAGGCCACCTAGTGGCTGCAGGGCTTGGAGCCTTCTGGAAGTTACTGGTAATGCTTCCTAGTTATTACACCATCCTGCCTGTAAACAAACAAAAACTCAGCTAATAACGTAAGGCAATGCCTCCTGGGAAATGCTCTGCCAGATACTCATTGGTCTTGGAGACACCTGCAGAGGGGAAAAAACTCCTGGGATCTCAGATTTGCTGCGGAACAGTGAGACCTTCTTCGAACCTCGGGCTTTCTCAGCCAGTCTCTTGAGAGTTAGACTAGAAGGCTAGAATGAGTTTTACAGCATCATCCCTTCACGCTTTGGCTTGAGAGCGCCAGGAATTAGGCTTCTCAGTCACTTGGCTGCACTCAGAAATGTTAGCTAGCTATGCAGCTGTTCTTCATGCATCTAGGGGTTAGAATTTGTCAGATATAAAAATGACAGTGTGGCACGTGGTGTATGTAGCATTTGTCTCTTCATAGTGTACGTGTTCAGTATTGCAGGAGCTGTGACAGCTATTACTTGGGTATCTTGGACTCTTGAGCATTAAGGGGAGAAAGTCATTCTCTATCTTCTTTGCCTGAAGCTGCAATGAATTGGCTGTAAACACTGAAATGTTCTGTCAACTGCTGGCAATATTAACACCCAAATGACTTAATGTGGATGCTGACTGCTGTACAGAGGTTCAAAGTCTGTGGCATCTTTGGCGCAGTAGACTGCATGTAGTGGAAGACAGGCAATCCTTGCATTCTGGGAAAGGCCTAAAAACTAATTGTAGAGACTGCACAAATTAAATACCCTGTTTTGACGCATTGTTCCTCAAAATAGCACCATGGAATCCCTATATTAACTGCTGCAATATGATTAGGATACTTCTATGTGGCGTCCTGCCTGCATGCAACATAAATCCCTTGATCCTAATGGTAATGCATGTTATACAGTAGAATTTGGGAAGTGTTGACAGGATATGTGTCTTGGGGAGAGATGTTATCACCAGAATCCTTTTTCATGAATACCTTGTTGGAGGTGATGCTGCTGTGTTGACTTAAATCACTCCAACTTTGTACACTCAACACCAACATTAACACCCACACAATAGTGTGCAGGTTCTGTAGATTGTTGCATAAATCGTAGTTAAACTTACTCAGATTAATAGATTTTTATCTTTAAGACCAGAGGAGAGAAATAAATCATCTGGTCTGTCCTTGTGTATATTAAATCATAGAACTTCATCGTGTTGCCCCTGTATGGAGCCCAATGACTTGCTTGACATATCTTCCAGAAAAGTGTGTCATTCATTTGATGTGTGTCTCACGTATTTCTTCGAGTGGTTGCTCATGTCCATTCGAATCAGGTGTGCACACCGTGTGCACCGTGTCTTCCGGAGCGTTTTCCCCAGCGGTACCCGTAGCGCCGGCAGGGTGCCCCCTGGAGTGGCGCCGCCGTGGCGGAGCATAAGTACCCCTACCGGCGCTCCCCCACCTCAGTTCCTTCTTACCGCCCGTGACGGTCGTTGGAGCGTCTCTTTGTTAAAGTAGTTAATGGTTCCCGTTCTCTTAGTGTTGTAGATGGTTGTAAATAGTTCAAATTAGTTAGATAGTTAGTAGTTTGTTTTTTCTTCTCCCCCTTCGGGGGTGAGGAATGCCTGGGCCGCAAGGCTTTAAGGCTTGCGCTGTATGCGCAAAGTTTATGCCTAAGGGGGACCCTCACGATAGCTGTTTAAAGTGTTTGGGTGAGGGCCACCTAGCAGACGCCTGTAAGATCTGCAGGTCGTTCAAGCCGCGCTCGAAAAGGGAGCGGGACTCCCGTTTGAAGCTTCTCCTCATGGAGGCGGCTCTACAACTGGCACCGACTGGACACTCCACGGTGCGCAGTGCACCAGCATCGACGCACGATGCTCTGTCCCGTGCACGGGCTTTGGTACCGAGGGCTCGGCACCGTTCTCACTCCCCGGCACCAAAGAAGCCAAAGACTTCGCGGGGTAGGTCTCCGAGCCGGAGTCCAAGTCGGGCCTGCACCATCGCTTCGAGTCCCCGGTGCAGGCATCTCCGAGTGCAGCTGTGCGGCGTAAGCGAGCAGGACGACCATCCAGTCCAGGTCAGCTACCCTCGCATCGTCCCTCAACGCCGGACACTTTTGAGGCGGTACAGGACCTGATTAGCCTCACTAATTAGCCTCACTAACACTCGGTTGAGGCGGAGAAGTCGAGGTCTTCTACGCCAGGTGCCATGTTGGCACCGGCTTCTCCTCTGCACCGGTTGGATCGACTGGCACCGGTCGCATGTGCAGTGGAACCGTCCCCTGTGGGACCAGTACTGCTTGCTTCTACCTTGGTGCCAGTCTCGGCACAGGCTGCCAGGCCTCACCCGGCGCTTGACTGGACTCGACCTCCATTGGTGCTGGGACCTCTCCCGGAACCGGTCTTGGCTGCGCCGGTGCCGTATTATTCAGGCCTTGTGGCACCATCAACGGCACTGTCAAGCCTCTTCCCCGGGGTGTCGCTTCAGTCTTCGGCACTGGGCTCTTCGGCACCGATGCAAGTTTCGGCACCGCTGCAAGTACAGGCACCGCTGCAGGTACCAGCATCAGCCCCGTGGGCCATACCGGTACCACCATCGCCAGTAACGCCGGTCCCTTCGAGGGCGGCCACTGCGGCCCCAGCGCCTTTGGTCCTGCCCGCTGTGGTATCCACGGGGGCAACGATGGGGGCGCCACCTGTGGGACAGTTGGATTTGGGAGTTCCGCGTCCTCAGCCGGCACCGACTTCGGCACCACAGTCATGCACCGTGTCGGCGCCACACGCAGCCCCAAGGCCTGCCTTCCCGGCACCGGCACGCCCTCACCGTGCACACGCGGGCAAGCCAGAATCTATGGCCAGGTTCGCCCCACCGATGGTGCCAGGGCACTCATCATCGGCGCCACCCTGGCCTGAGTCTGATTACTTGTCAGATTCTGATGTGGGCTCTTTCAGGTCGGAGTCCTCGGGAGCTTCGTCACATCATAGATCCCGTTCCCAGCACCGGCGTGATCATTTGAGCATGCAACAGACTTGGCCGCCTCAACCTCAATAGCCCTTTTGGACCCTGTGGGCATACCACTAGTGGCAAGGGCCTGTGCCCCCCTCCGCGGTGTCCAGTGTCTCCAGGCACCGAACGCCCCCGTCGGCGTCACTGTCACGACCCCCTCCCTCGCCCCAGAGGACTGCTACTGCCAATGCCGCTAGAGACCCGCAGGCTTCGGTGCTGGAGCCGCTTCTGCACACGGTGCCACCTGTCCACCCGCCCCCTCAACCGGGCCCTACGCTGGATCTGGTGCCACTTCAGGAGTCGTCGTCGTCCTCGTCTCCTGATGAAGCTTTAGTGGATCCTGCACCGTCATTGCCAACTATGGATGCTCGGTCGCATCAGGAGCTGCTCTGGCGTCTGGCCTCCAGCCTGGGTGTCCCAGTGGAGCCAGTCGTGGAGGACATGGATCCCATGATAGACATCCTGTCCTCCGATGCGCCCGCCTGTTTGGCTTTGCCACTCAACAAAACTGTGGCTAAGATCACTAACGCCCTGTGGCAGACTCCGGCTTCCTTAACCCCTACCTTAAAGGGAGTCGAGAGGCGCTATTATGTCCCGCAGTCGGGGCACGAGCACCTACATTCCCAGCCTGTCCCGGGGTCCTTGGTCATCCAAGCCGCGGCCCAGAAGGAGAGGCTTCCGCAGCCGGGGCCGTCCCCGAAGGCTAGGGAGCCCAAACGCCTTGACCTGATGGGGCGTAAGGTGTATGCCACTGATGGGGTGCAGCTCCGCATTGCTAACCAGCAAGCGATGCTGAGTCGTTATGCTTATAACACATGGCAGGCGACGGATAAGTTTAAGGATAGGCTCCCTGCTGAGGCGCATCAGGAGTTTGCGGCTATGACCACGGAGGGCAGAACCATCGCCCGTACAGCTCTTCAGGCTTCCCTGGACGCTGTTGACTCTGCAGCCCATAGCATGGCGTCAGGTGTAGTTATGTGCCGTGGTGCCTGGCTGCAGGTGTCTGGGATACCTTCGGATGTCCAGACTACGATTCAGGACCTGCCTTTTGACGGCAAGGCGTTGTTCTCGGAGCATACTGACTCGAGGCTCCATATGCTTAAGGACACGAGGTCCACTCTCCGGTCTTTGGGGATCCACACGCCAGCCCCGCAGCGTCGTCAGCTGCCCTACAGACAGCTGGGGAGAACGCAGTCCCAGGTCCCCCGTGGGGATTACTGGAGACGCCGCCCTCGTGCTCCCAGTGGGAGTGCGGGGGTGGCTGCGGCCCCATCGTCGGCCAGAGGTCGTTGTCGCCACCCGAGAGGGGACAACCCCCGTGGGGTTGGACAGGGCCCCTCTCAACAGTCCAAACACCAGTTCTGACGGTCCTCTAGAGGGTTGCGCACCAGTTTTCCCCCCCCCCCCCCCCGGCTCCCTGTTTGGGGCCAGGTTATCCCGTTTTGCCCACGCCTGGGCGGAAATCACCATTGATGCCTGGGTTCTGAGAATAGTCAGAGATGGCTATACTGTCCCCTTCGTGGGCTCGCCTCCTTCCACCCCGTCCCTTTTCAGGGACACCTCTCATGAAGGCATTCTCTGTCAGGAGGTGTTAGCGCTCCTCCAAAAGGGAGCGGTAGAGAGGGTCCCTTCACACCTAAGGGGCAAGGGATTTTATTCCCAGTATTTTATTGTTCCAAAACCCAAGGGCGGGGTTCGTCCCATCTTAGACCTCAGGGACCTCAACAAGACGGTGGTAAAATCCAAATTCAGAATGGTAACCCTGGCTTCTGTTAGCCCAGTATTACAGTTAGGAGACTGGTACGCAACTCTCGATCTCAAGGACACTTACATCCATGTGGCAGTAAGACCCAGCCACAGAGGGTTTCTCCGCTTTATTGTATCCCGTTGTCATTTCCAATTTACGGTGCTCCCATTTTGTCTCTCAACAGCACCCAGGGTCTTCACGAAATGCATGTCGGTCGTAGTGGCGTTCCTCCGCAAAAAAGGGGTACACGTCTTTCCATATCTAGACGACTGGCTAATTCGTGGTCGATCCTACGAACAAGTGGAGGCTCATGTTTCCCTCACAAGGACTCTCTTCGTAAGACTAGGCCTCATGCTGAACGAGGAAAAGTCATTGTTGACTCCCTGTCAGCACCTCGAATTTGTAGGGGCTCTCTTGGATGCCAGGATGACGAGAGCATTCCTCCCCAGAAATAGGTTCCTAGCTATAGTGGAGCTGGTCTCCGAATTAACCCGTTTCCCCATTACGACCGCCCGAGTCTGCTCGAGACTGCTGGGCCACATGGTGGCATGTACATATGTGGTACGCCATGCTCGAATGAGGCTCAGACCGCTGCACGCCTGGTTAGCAAAGGCATTCAACCAGTCCAGGGGTCTCTGGGACATGGTTCTCACGGTACCCCCAGAGGTGATTGCCTCCTTACAGTGGTGGACTCAGGAGGCTGTGGTGTGCAGCGGGGTCTCGTTCACCGTACTTGCCCCCCCTTGCTCACACTGATCACAAACTCCTTGGACCTGGGTTGGGGAGCACACCTGGGGTGTCACAGGACCCAGGGCTTGTGGTCTCCTGCAGAGCAGACCCTGCACATAAATGTCTGGGAGCTCAGGGCAGTCAGGAGAGCCTGCGAGACCTTCCTGTCAAAGCTGTCGCGCCGCTCTGTCTTGGTACGCCTGGACAACACGGCAGCTGTGTTTTACCTCAACAGGCAGAGGGGAGCCCGGTCACCTCCCCTGTGCCGCAAGGCTTTGGAGCTGTGGGACCTGTGTGTCGCGCACGATATAGTTTTGCAGGCAGAGTACCTACCGGGGTGCAAAAATTTGCTAGCCAATGCTCTGAGCAGGTCCTTCGGAGCCCACGAATGGTCTCTCAAGGATTCGGCCCTTCGTCCGATCTTCCACAGGTCTAGTAGGGGACAACCCCACCTGTTTGCCTTGGCATGCAACACCAAGTACCGGAGTTACTGCTCCCTGTTGGGGCTGGGGGAACACTCCAGGGGGGATGCCATGACCGTGCCATGGCTGGCGGGCATCCTCTATGCTTTCCCTCCGTTTCCCCTAATTCCCAGGGTTCTGACCAGGGTCAAGACCTTCAGGTCCACGGTCATCCTGATAGCCCCTCGGTGGCCCAGGCAGTTCTGGTTCCCTATCCTGGTGGACATGCTCAGCAAGGAGCCTATAACACTCCCACCAGTTCGGGATCTCCTCACCCAACCCTTGGACGGGGGGGGGGGGGGGGGGGACCATGGTTCACCCGAATCTCAGCTCTCTCCACCTGACGGCCTGGTTTATCTGTGGCTGACCCAACCAGAAAGGGAATGTTCCCAGGAGGTACAGATGGTGCTCCTAAGTAGCAGGAAGCCATCCACCAGGCGGTCGTACGCAGCCAAGTGGCAGCGGTTCTCGTCTTGGGCGTCCAGAAGGGGAGCGCACCCGTCCTGTGCACCTGTCCCGTCCATTCTGGACTACCTCTTTGAACTTAGGTCCAGTGGGCTCTCTACCTCCTCTATCAAAGTCCATGTGGCCTCTCTCCGCCTTCCATGTTGGATCAGCAGGAGTCTCTCTGTTCTCTGACCCTGTGTTCAAAAGGTTCCTTAAGGGTTTGGATAAGTTGTATCCCTCGGTTAGACCCCCTCTCCCCACTTGGGACCTTAACCTTGTGTTGTCTAGACTTGTCGCCCCCCTTTGAGCCACTGGCCATGTGCTCCTTGAAGCACCTCTCTTTGAAGGTTGCGTTCCTTGTAGCCATTACGTCGGCTCGCAGGGTCTCTGAGTTGAGGACACTAACTGTAAACCCGCCCTACCTAGTGTTCTCGGAGAATAATGTGAGGCTCCGTCCTCACCCGGCATTTCTCCCTAAGGTGGTGTCACCGTTCCATCTGTCCCAAGAAATTTACCTCCTGGTTTTCTTTCCAAAGCCCCACGCCTCACCTAAAGAGCATGTGCTCCATTCCCTGGACGCTTGACGTGCGCTAGCTTTTTACATTGATAGGACTAAACCCTTTTGCAAATCCACGTAATTGTTTATTGCTTTCACTGACAGAATGAAAGGGCTCTCCATATCGACCCAAAGGTTGTCCAATTGGGTCGCGGGGTGTATCAGGGAGTGTTATGCCCTGGCTGGGAAGGCCCCGCCCCGGGTTACAGCACATTCCACCAGGGCGCAGGCGTCCTCTGTAGCTTTTGGGGCGCAGGTTCCAATCACTGAAATCTGCAGGGCGGCCACGTGGTCGTTGCTCCATACCTTTACGGCGCACTGTGTGCTGACACATCAGGCCAGGGAGGACGCAGGACTGAGCTCTGCGGTCCTCAGCTCTGTTGTAAATATGTTTGCTTTTATCTGTACCACGTTGCACTTTTCTACAGTTCTCTGTGTTCTGTTACTTGAATAAATATGTTTGGGTTTGTTCAACTTTCGTGGACTTCTCTTTCTGGGTGCTCCGACCCTTCCTCCGTGAAGTGGGGTTGGCTTGGAAGTCACCTGATTTGAATGGACATGAGCAACCACTTGAAGAAGAAAAGAACGGTTACTTACCTGTAACTGTTGTTCTTCGAGATGTGTTGCTCATGTCCATTCGATTCCCCCCCTACCTTCCCTTCGTCAGAGCGTCCGGCAAGAAGGAACTGAGGTGGGGGAGCGCCGGCGGGGTACTTATGCTTCACCATGGCAGCGCCACTCCAGGGGGTGCCCTGCCGCCGCTATGGGTACCGCTGAGGAAAATGCTCTGGAAGACACGGTGCATGCGGTGCGCACGCCTGATTCGAATGGACATGAGCAACACATCTCGAAGAACAACAGTTACAGGTAAGTAACCGTTTTTTTATTGCACGCTATCCCAACCCTGAACTGAATACATTACTTATTTCATGTTTTTTTCAATGGCATTCTTTAGTAGAATCTTAGTGTTTTACAAAGTTTAATCAATCAACTCTTCACAGCACCCCGAGTGCTCAGTTTTTAGAAGTGATGGGCCTCAGTTATCAGATGAAGCATTTCATTAGCTCTCCTCTGAACATATAAAGTCTCCCAATGTCTTCAGTTGCAACTGTGAGCATTAGCACATCTGTACATCAGATCCTGAGTGACTAAGTTTAGTACCCAGAAAATGGGGGCCACAGTCACAGCTGTGAAAAGCTTGTGTGAGGTTTGTCTAGTTTCACGTAGTTTCTCTGCTTGGCAGAGGTAGGGTTAGAATCCAGTTTTCAGTTGCTTTGACTGTGAGACTGTCTTTTCTCTTTCTGCAACCCCTGTCTCATTCAGTATGCATCTTGTAATTCCTACAAATAACAAGGCACTGGTCCTATAGGCAACAGCCTTATTCACTGCGCATCCCTGACTATTTCCCAGAGCAGGTCTGTCCAGTGTGTGTGGTTTGGTGGTTGCGAATCAGAAGAATGCCATCAGATCATTAAAGACATAAAGCATGCACACAAAGGAGATGCATTTGAGTTGCACAAGCAACTTTATATTGTCATTCACTGATTTCCTAACATTCAAGTTAGAGGGTTTCTTTTAAAACAAGCAACCCCTTAAATTGAAAAAAAAACAAATCCCATTGAACCATTCACATCAAGTCCAACATGGGTCATTAGCAGGTTTGGGATCTCATATACTCAGCACAGCATTGCCATTTGGGTTCCTGGTAAGAATAGGAGACTTATGTTTGGCATGGACCTACAGCTAGAGAGGGGAAGAGCCTAGACAGCCAAGGAATGCCTAGGCTCAGTGACAAGTCCAGTTCCAAGGTTTGTACGAAAGCTAGCATGTTACAGTGGTCAGACCCTTCTCCTTTGGAGCAATCCCCCTCCAGCTTCTGCAGATGTTCTCTGCTCCTGTCCTGCCCCCACTTTCTCTACCCATCCCTGGTTTCTGTTCCCTCTCCCTCTGTTCTTCTGCCCCTTCGTGCTCTGGCTCTTGCCCTATGCCAGTGGTCTCCAAGCTTTTTAAGCATGAGATCACTTTTTGAATTGAAGTGCAATCCAGGATCTACCTCACACCCAAATATCCTTGCCTTGCCTCCTTTGTGCTTCGCCTCTGAGGCCCCGCCCCCTGCTCACTCCATCCTCCCTCACTTTCAGCGGGCTGGGGCATGCTCAGGACTGAATTGGATGGGCCAAAAATTGTGGGGAGGGCATTCTAGGTGCAGGCTCTGGAAGGGTGTTTGGATGCAGGGATGCTTTGGGTGCAGGAGGGGGTTCATGACTGGGGTAGGGTTTCGGGATGTGGGCTCCAGCTGGGCCCTGCTTACCTCAGGTGGCTCCTGGGTGGTGGTGCAGTGGGGTTAAGGCAGGCTCACCCTGCCCCAGTTCTGCACCACTCCCAAAAGCAGCCAGCAAACTCCATCCCAAGTCCTGTTGTGCCCTCTCTGCTCTGTGGAGGTAGGATACAAGGGGGGAAGAGGGCACCTTGACATCAGCACCCTCCTCTCCCTCTCCTGCACAGCAAGCAGGAGGCTCCTGAGCGGACAGCTCCAAGGCAAAGGGCAGGAGAAGTGCAGCAGTGGGGGGAGGGGCATATGAAGTGCTGGCACTTGATAGCCTCTTGGCCAAACCTGTCAGGATCACCTGTCAGAGGCTCCAAGATCTACCAGTAGATCCCGATCTGCTGGTTGGTGACCACTGCCCTATGCCTAGCATTTTTTTCCACATCCTTCTGCATCCAGCTTGCTGCCTGGGCACCGGCAGGGGGAGCATTCACAGCAGTGGAGACAGTCTCCTAGTTCTCACTTCTCCTGCCTGGTGCCAACTCCTGGCAGTTGGGAGAGCAGTTGCAAGGTAAGTCCTCCTCAGACCTGGCCTGGAACATGTTCAGGTACAACATGGGACCCTGTGTAGGTTCATGGCTTAAAGCCAGAAGAGATCATTGTGGTCATCTGTCTGACTTCCTATAACATAGGCTATAGCACTGCCCTGAATGAATTCTGGTTTGAACTTGGGCAAACCTTTTAGGGAACATCCAGTCTTCATTTTAAAAGGTAGAGAATCCACCACAACCCTTTGGTAAGCTGTTCCAAATGTGGTTGATCCTCCCCATTAAAAATGTATGCCTTATTTTCGGTCTGAATTTGTCTAGCTTCAAATTATAGACATTGGGTCTTGTTAGATTTTGGTCTATTGGATTGAAGAGCCATCCCCTATCAAGTTTCTTTTCCCCATGTATGTGCTTGTATATTGTGATAGGTACACTTTTATCTTGTGGCCAAGAGAAATAGAGCTCCTAGAATCTCTTATTGTTTGGCATGTTTTCTAATTCTTCAGTTGTTCCTGTGACTCTTCTCTGAACCATCTTAAATTTATCGACTTCTTCTTGAATTGCAGACCCAGAATTGGACATAGTATTCCAGTAACAATTGCACCAGTAATAGAATCTCTCTACTTCTGCTTGAGTCCCCTGTTTGTGCATCCAAGGATTGCATTAGCCCTTCTAGTCAAGCATCACATTGGGAGTTAGTTCAGTTGATAATTACCATGATTCCCAAGCCTTTTTCTGACTCACTGCTTCCCAGAATAGTCCACTGTCTTGTGTATATATGACCAGCATTCAGGACACAGTAATCCAGTCGTGGTCACACCAGTGCCAAATACATAGGTAAAGTAACCTCTGTGCTCCTACTTGAGATTTCCCTATTTATGCCTCCAGTGATTGCATAATCCCTTTTGGCCACGGTATCACACAGGGAGCTCATGTTCAGCTGGTAACCCACTACAAACCTTGGTTCTCTTTCAGAGTCACTGCTTCCCAGGATTGTGCACCATCCTGGAGCTATGGCCTATATTCTTTGTTCCTAGATGGCCACATTTACATTTGTCTTGTAAAATGCATGGTTTGCGCCCGATTTCCAAACAATCCAGAATAAGTGACCTTATTCGCTGTTTGTTGTTTCTAATGTTTGCATCACTTTTGAACTTCATCAGTGATGCTTTCATATTTTCATCCATGTTGATGATAATGCTAAATAGCATAGTGCCAAGAACGAATCCCCTGGATGTTTACCCGGGTGATAATTTCACTTTTGCAATTACATTTTGAGGCCCATCAGTTTGATAGGGTTTTATCCATTTAACATTACTGTATTAAATTGATATTCTAGTTCGTTAATATCTTTTAGCAAGTCCAGGGCCGTACAGAAGTCTAATCATATCACATCAACACTGTTGCCTTTGTTAATTAAACTTGTAATATTAAATGTTAATGACTATTTTCCATACGTTGTCATTAGTTATATTAGTTATTTTCATTCTTTATTAAGAATTCAGCATCAGCCATTATTTTGCCTGATTGATTTTTGGTTTGGTGTTAGATTGAGTTGGCCTGTAGATACCCCGGGTGTCCTATTTGTCCTTTTAAATATTGGCATATTTGTTTTCTTCCTGTCCTCTGGAACTTACAAAAATCAAATTCATAGTCCAGAGGGGTTCCCAGGCAGCTCTTTTAAAACTCTTGGATGTAAATTATTCAGACTTGTTCATTTAAAACTGTCTAGGCTAATAGTTGCTGCTTAACATCTTCTGAGTTACTATTAGAATAGAAAGTTTCATCATGACATGACTGTTTGGCTTTTTTCCAAATGTAGAACAAATATTTATTGAACTCCTCAGCCTTTTCTGCATTATTATTATTGCCAGTTCTACCATATTTATTTGGTAATGGTCAGAATCCAATACCAATATTA
This sequence comes from Pelochelys cantorii, assembly GCA_032595735.1. Lineage (NCBI taxonomy): Eukaryota > Metazoa > Chordata > Testudines > Trionychidae > Pelochelys > Pelochelys cantorii. The sequence continues at coordinate 538,153 of CM064328.1, forward strand.
GGATTCTTTGGGTTTTTTGTATATTAAGAGCAGAAACAAAACCTTTATTGTCCTCTATTCTGTTAGCCATAGAGTTCTGTTCTTTTTGTTTAATTTGTCAGTTTTCAATAATTTCTAGCTTCTGGTTTATGTTCATTACTGTCAGCTTTTCCTTTTCTCCATTTGTTATGTGTTAATAGCTGTTTTCACTTCCCACCTAAGACAGATTCTTTTTTTTTTTTTTTTTTTTTTTTAAAAGTGTGACCTTTCTTGATTGTGGTTAAAGATTTTAGGCATTGCATTAATGGCCACATGAGATGAGGCTGTCTCTTTGCAGCTTCATCAAATAAGTCCATCCAGAGCTCTGGCTCCATCATTCAGATTCGGCTGGTGACTCATCATAGAATCATAGGACTGGAAGAGACCTCAGGAGGTCATTGAGTCCAGCCCCCTGCCCAAAGCAGGACCAACCCCAACTAAACCATCCCAGCCAGCGCTTTGTCAAGCTGGGACTTAAAAACCTCTAGGGACGGAGATTCCACCCCCTCTTTAGGGAACCCATCCCAGTGCTTCCCCACCCGCCTAGGGAAATCGTTTGTCCTAATATCCAACCTAAACCTCCCCCACTGAAACTTGAGACCATTGCACCTTGTTCTGCCATCTGTCACCACTGAGAACAGCCTCTCTCCATCCTCTTTGGAACCCTCTTTCAGGAAGGTAAAGGCTGCTATCAAATCCCCCCTCACTCTTTTCTCCTTCAGACTAAATGAGCCCAAATCCTCAGACTTTCCTCGTAAGTCATGTGTTCCAGCTCCCTAATCATTTTGGTTGCCCTCCACTGGACCTTCTCCATGCATCTACATCCTTTCTTTAATGGGGCCCCCAGAATTGGACGCAATACTCCGGACTTGTTCTTTTGGCTTCTGGATAGGGTACTTGATGGTGAATGAGATACTGTATGAATATATTTAATGTGTGGTGTCGGAATACTTCTTTTCAACTAGTTCCTTACAGTAGTGGTAGCTGGTGGCTGAGTCATTCTGTGTTGAGTACACTTTGCCCTAAATGTTGGGCTGTAATGGTTTTCAGTCTGTGGACCCTGGGTCTGTAGACTAAGTTATTCAAAGGGGTCCACACATCCATTAAAATGCTCAGGGGGTTCACAAATGAAAAAGGTTGAAAGCCCCTGCATCACGGAATAGAATCATAGAATACTAGGACTGGAAGGGACCTCGAGAGGTCAAGTTCAGTCCCCTGCCCTCATGGCGGGACCCAGTACCATCTAGACCATCCCTGATAGACATTTATCTAACCTACCCTTAAATATCTCCAGAGATGGAGATTCCACAACCTCCCTAGGTAATTTATTCCAGTGTTTAACCACCCTGACAAGTAGGAACTTTTTCCTAATGTCCAATCTAAACCTCCCTTGTTGCAGTTTAAGCCCATTGCTGCTTGTTCTATCCTCAGAGGCCAGGAAGAACAATTTTTCCTCCCTCCTTCTTGTGACACCCTTTTAGATACCTGAAAACCACTGTCATGTCCCCTCTCAAACTTCTCTTTTCCAAACTAAACAAGCCCAATTCTTTCAGTCTTCCTTCATAGGTCATGTTCTTGTTGCTCTTCTCTGGACCTTCTCCAGTTTCTTCACATCTTTCTTGAAATGTGGTGCCCAGAACTGGACACAATACACCAGCTGAGGCCTAATCAGTGCAGAGTAGAGTGGAAGAATGACTTCTCGTGTCTTGCTCACAACACACCTGTTAATGCATCCTAGAATCGTGTTTGCTTTTTTTTTGCAACAGCGTCACACTGTTGACTCATATTTAGCTTGTGGTCCACTATGACCTGTAGATCTCTTTCTGCAGTGCTCCTTCCTAGACAGTGGCTTCCCATTCTGTATGTGTGAAACTGATTGTTCCTTCCTAAGTGGAGCACTTTGCATTTGTCCTTATTAAACTTCATCCTGTTTACCTCAGACCATTTCTCCAGTTTGTCCAGATCATTTTGAATTATGACCCTATCCTCCAAAGCAGTTGCAACCCCTTCCAGCTTCGTATCATCTGCAGACTTAATAAGCGTACTCTCTATGCCAATATCTAAATCGTTGATGAAGATATTGAACAGAACCGGTCCCGAAACAGACCCCTGCAGAAGCCCACTTGTTATACCTTTCCAGCAGGATTGTGAACCGTTAATAGTGCTAGCTTAAGCTGGCCAATCAAGCAGCATGTTTTGAAGGTAGCAAGAATTGTCAGCTTGATCTTCCATAATCAGAGTCCCTTCTCTGAGAACTGTCCCACAACAGCTGTTGGAAGTTGAAAACTGATGGTCAGCTTAAATCTCCCAGATGAGCATGGCAAGCAAGTTCTCTAGCAGGCCATGAAGAAAGACCATTCTGTATATCTTGACATGCTAGTATGGCATTGGCATTACAATTATTAGGCCCAGATAAGCACTGAAGTAGGGGTAACTGGGCTATAATGATTACTGATCTGTTTGAACTGGTATAGTACTATGTTCAAAGGAGGTTGTCAGTAAGTTGTGTGAAAGGGAGCACTCGGTTCTATCATAGAATCCTAGAACTGGAAGGGACTTTGAGAGGTCATCAAGTCCAGTCCCTTGCCCTCATGAGAGGACCAAGTACCCTCTAGATCATCCTTGACAGGTGTTGCTCTTAAATCTTTCCAGTGATGGAGATTCTGCAACCTCCTTAAGCAATTTATTCCAGTGCTTAACCACCCTGACAGGTAGGAAGCTTTTCTTAATGTCTAATCTAAACTTCTCTTGCAATTTAAGCCCATTGCTTCTTGTCCTGTCATCAGACATTCAGGAGAAGAATTATTCTCCCTCCTCCTTGTTGCACTCTTTTAGGTATTTGAAAGCTATGTCATGTCCCTTCTCGGTTTTCTCTTTTTTTCCAAACGAAAACAAACCCAATTCTTTCAATCTTCCCTCATCGCTCGTTATTTTGTAGACCTTTAATAATTCTTGTTGCTCTTCTCTGGATCTTCTCCAATTTCTCCACATCATTCCTGAAATGTGGTGCCCAGAACTGGACACAGTATTCTAGTTGAGGTCTGATCAGTGCAGAGTAGAGCAGAAAAATAACTTTTCGTGTCTTGCTCACAACTCTCCTGTTAATGCATCCCAGAATGATGTTTGCTCTTTTTTTTGCAACAGACTCCACTGTTGATTCACGTTTAGCTTATGGGCTACTGTGACCCCTAAATCCCTTTCTGCAGTACTCCTTCCTAGATAGTCATTTCCCAGGCTGTATGCGTGAAACTGATTGATTGTTCCTTCCTAAGTGGGGTACTCTGCATTTCTCCTTATTAAACTTCATCCTATTTACCTCAGACCATTTCTCCAGTTTGTTCAGATAATTTTGAATGATGACCCTACTCTCCAAAGTACTTGCAACCCCTCCCAGCTTGGTATCATCCACAAACTTTATAAGTGTACTCTCTATGCTATCATCTAAATTGTTTAAGATATTGAACAGAACTGTCCCCAAAATTGACCCCTTGTGGAACCCCGTTATGTATGCTTGCAGCATGACTGTGAACCACTGATAACTATTGTCTGAGAGAGGTACATAACTGGTTGGATAACCAGCCTTTGATTAGCCCCATCTAGGTTGTATTTCCCTAGTTTGATACAGTCTCACATGACTGTAATCAAATGCTATATCTCGACTTTAATAAACCACATCTACCACTTATCCTTAACATTCTTTGATAGGATAGCAAGCCTTATCAGATTGGATAAACTTAAATTTTAAAGTGGTTGTTTTTTAAAGTTACAGACTAACTCTGCTACCCTTCTGAAGTTATCAGATTGGTTTTACATGATTTGTTTACAAATCCATGCTGAATGCTACTCACCTTATCTTCCAGATGTTTGTGGATGGATTCCTTAAGTATTTGCTCCATTATCTTTCCTGGCACAGAAGTTAAGCTGACTGGTCTGTAGTTTCCTGGGTTGTCCTTATTTCCCTTTTTATAGATGGGCACAGTATTTGCCCTTTCCCAGTCTTCTGGAATCTCTCCTGTCTTCCATGATTTTTCAAAGATGATAGCTAAAGACTCAGATACCTCCTCTATCGGCTCCTTGAGTATGCTAGGATGCATTTCATCAGGCCCTGGTGACTTCGAGAAATCTAATTTGCCTAAGTAATTTTTAACTTGTTCTTTTCCTATTTTTACTTCTGAACCTACCCCATTTTCACAAGCATTCACTGTTAGGCAACCTGTCAGGCAACCTTCTTGCTGAAAACCAGAACGATGTCATTAAGCACCTGTGCAATTTCCAAGGTTTCTGTTATTGCTTCTCCCTCTTCATTGAGCAGTGAGCCTGTCCTTGGTCTTCCTCTTGCTTCCAATGTATTTGTAGAATGTTTTCTTGTTACCCTTTATCTCTCTAGCTAGATTGAGCTTGTTTTGTGCCTTTGCTCTACATACTTGTGGTGTTGGTTTATATTCATCCTTTGTACTTTGTCCTAATTTCCACTTTTTAATAGGACTTCTTTATTTTTAAATCGTTCAAAATCTCCTGCTTAAGCCAGAGCAATCTCTTGCCAGACTCTCTAACTTTCCTATGCTGTGGAATAGTGTGCTCTTGCACCCTTTGTAAAACTGCCAACTGTCTTCAATTGTTTTTCCTTCCCATGGGACCCTACCTACCAGCTCTCTGAGTTTACTAAGGTTTGCCGCCTTAAAAGTTAGCTTTGATGGTTTCATATGGCTCTCCAGAATGGTCACTGCTTAACATTAATTTCCTGCTCTGTTCTGTGAGATCTGTGAGGTGGTGCAGAAAGTTGGCCAGTTTGAGAGAGAGCATCAGGAGAAGTCAAAAGAAATGCTCATGAACATCCAATCTGACTGCCTGCATCAGACCAGCCAGACTCTCACCCAGTAGTTTCTGCCTTAAGCCTGTAACTTTTTGAGTTGTAAGAAGATATTTAAAAGAATCTTCAGCCTTGATTTAAATGACACCAAGTGAGGGGAAAACACTGTATCCTCAGGCAAATTTTTCCTGTGGTTAATTTATGCTCGTTACCATATTTCTAGTCTGGATCTCTTTAGCTACAGCTTCCAGCTGTTGGATCTAGTTCTGCCTTTTTTTCTGCTAGATTGAAGAGTAGTCTGCTGTGAAGACATCCTTGAATTCTTTATTGGGTTGTGTTAGGGATATTAAATTGTGGGTAATGTTGATACACATTTTGGCTCATTTAAGATTTTTACTTCATTTGATCCTACATTTTCTTCCATGTATAGTACCACTCCCCCACCAGCACAACCTTTTCTGTCCTTCCGATATATTTTACACCCTGGTATGATTGTGTCCCATTGATTGTCCTCATTCCACCAAGTTTTGGTGATGCCTATTATATCAATATCCTTCTTTAAAATGAGGCACTCTAGTTCACCCATTTTACTATTTAGACTTCTAGCATTTGTGTATAAGCACTTTAAAATTTTGTCAGTATTTATCTGTCTGCCATTTCCTGATGTGTTACTCTTTTTCATTTGATTGTCTCATCTGATCCAACTCATACTTCCCTCTTCTCCTCCTGACTAGAACATAGAGCATCTCTATTAATAGACCCTCCCCTAAAAGATGTCTCGGTCCGATCCATGTGCTCCTCTGTATCTGTCAGCTTTCCCCCAGACCTTAGTTTAAAAACTGCTCTACAACCTTTTTAATGTTAAGTGCCAGCAGTCTGGTTCCATTTTGTTTTAGGAGAAGCCAGTCCTTCCTGTATAGGCTCCCCCTGTCCCAAAAGTTTCCCCAATTTCTTATAAATCTAAACCCCTCCTCTCTACACCATCGTCTCTACCTGCCTAACTGCCCCTGGGCGTGGAACCATGGTATCCACGTATCCCAGAGCCATTACCTTCCATAGCAGAATAGTATTGATTACTTTGGCTACTTGTAGAACAGTCCCCAGCATAGATTTCCCCACTTCTAATGGATTCCCACCTCATCAGTAGCTGTCTGACCTTGCAGGCTTCCACAGGGCAATTGCTACGCACTTCTCCAGTATCAGACTGGGTCTCATTCAGGTGTCCCTGCGCTCTCAAAGTCAACGGTAGTCTCCCTAATGGTAACATGCTACTTCAAAGTATGTTGAATTCTTGTGCACAGTGGGGACATGGACCTTTGACTTTGCAAAATGGAGTGACAGGTAATTGACCTTATCTTGTAGTGTAGACACGGCCTTGGTGGCAGCCTTTCCTTACAGGACATGCCAGCCACTCCTCCTGCAATGAGCTCTTCTCTACCAACTGTACTAAAGAAGTCCGCAGCAGGGATTCTGTGGTGGCATCCATGCTGATTTCCCTTTCTATTAGTGCCATGGGGCCTAACCGGTTCTGCAGCAGTAGCCCCTATAGTGGCTAGAGCAAACTAGCCACACTCAACCAGCCAAATAGTCACATGTAACTAGTGGCTAGCATGTTGGACACCACAGGATGAGTGAGTCATCAGTGAATACTGAAATCTAGTTAATGACTTAGGGCTGTTAAGCAAAAGTAGTTGCATTGTACTAGAGCTAAACCCAACCTTTCTTACAGAAAAGCCTGTAGATTTGTTTGGCCCAAGCTTGCAGGCCTGTCATTGGAAGAGGTTGCTGTAGGGTATTGTTCCCTCTGCTTATAGTTCTTAGGGGGGAGAGTGTCACACCACCTCAGCTGATGACTTAGTTGGACAAATGGGGAAGGTTGAAGCAAGGGGTGTTGTCTTTGCTCTTTCCCCTCCATGGGGGTGCATATCTCTGCTGTGCAGGCTCCCTCCCATACTCTGCCTGGCATGGAAAGGGCCTGCCACTCTCCAGTCTCTGCACATAAGTCCAAGGAATTTCACTGTGTGCTGAGCTGGATTATTCTTTGCGGCCAAGATCTCTGTTCAGGCACAGACTTGGGTAGTATGGGGCCCTTTTGATGATTTCTGTGCAGTGCCTCAGCCAGCCCTTGTAACACATCTGTGAAAGCTGCAAGGGCAGATCCGGAACCAGGTCTGTGCTTGGCTATGACAGTGATGGGCTGCCAAGCTGACGCCTGTTGGCTATTCATGCACTGTGTGTGTAGTTACTGCCTGGCACTGCTCTCCTCCTGGGGGTAAGTTTCCCTGGAGCACTGTATGAGGGGGGAAGCTGTTCTTAGCAGGAATGGAAGCAACTGAAGTGTTACTACAGCGGTTCCTGTGGTCTTAATTCTTCTGCTTCAGAGTCTCTGTTCTGGCAGGAGCATTGGAGTCTACCCCTGCTCCTCTGTGAATCCCTGTGGGCATCCTCTCCACAGGAGAGGATCACATGTTCTGTCACTGGTAAGCCACTTTGCTTTTCCCTTGGGAGATGTAGGGAGACTAGAAACTGCCAGTGTCATTCAGGTCCATGATCCATTTTGTCCAGTGACCAGAGCCCAGATGCTCCAAAGGAGCATTTAAGAAACTTCCTAATTCCTGGTGATTACAGATTAGTTGCACCCTTGAAACAGGAGCTCTAATCTCCCTTTCATAACTCTTGTTAATTATGAAAATGCTTTATATTTCTATAAAAACTAATTACGCTATTAATTTCATTGACTGTCCCTGTGTTTGTGGTATGAAACATGGAGAATCTATTTTCTTGCCTTTCTTCTCTCAACCATTTATTATTTTAGATTTGTCATGTTCTCTCGCATGCATCTTTTGCAAATTCTCTCCAGAGCAGTTTTCCCAAGTCCTTGAGCCATTCTCGTCACCCTTCTCTGAACCTCCTCTAATTCTGCAATACCCTTGGAGATGCCGTGACCAGTCCTGCATGCAGTATCCAGTTAAGGTTGGACTGCTGATCATATGAAGGCAGAATATTTTGATGATAGTCTCTGTGCCATTCCTTGTGCTTCTTAATACCATGTTTGTTTCCTTGACTGCAGCTGCACATTGAGCAAAAGTCTCATCAAGTTGTCTACAATGGCTTCCTTCCCCTTTTCCTTGTTCTGTTCCCTTGTTTCAGAGCACTGAGAGATGGATGCACTCTTAGATCCTAGACCCTGGGAGCCAGTGCAGGATTGTCTGCAGTCTGTTCTCCAAGTGACAGGGCTTTCTTGAGGCTGTGAATTTGTGAGAGATCACTTTTTCTCACTGTTGTTCCTCTGGAATAAAGCAGTGTCTTTCTTTTAAAAACCAGTGCTGTTTTGAATCTCCATTCAAATAGGGATGCAACAGAGTAGCTAGCTGTAATTCAATTTGGAAAGAGAAACTGAAGCAGATGTATTAAGTTTACTACTGGGGGAATTTGATGCCCAAAAAATCCCCTGTGTAAATACTTTCAAATTCTGCAGAATTCTTTGTATTTGTCAAAATAATACAATATAATCATGCCACTTTGAATTATTTTGATAATTTATTTCAAAATACCTGTCAGGAATTATGTTTGTTACAATGCATACAACTAAAATGATTTGTGAAAGCTTTTTGATAAATAGATTCCTTAATATTAATACAGACCTTTGAATAATAATTAAATAAACTTACAGAAATGTATTTCCCACACCCCTCAAATGGGGAAAAGGCTTGAGAGAGTCAGGGGTGACAGAGGAGAGGGAAGTAATTGTTGGCCAGGAGACTGGGAGCAAACCTAGAGGGTTGTCGGGTGTGGGTGGGAGAAGAATGGAGCAGGTTTTTAGGGGCAGGAGGGCTCTAAGGGGGGGTTGAGATCTTCCCCCACATAGACCCTGACTGACCCCTAGCGTCTCATTCAATCAGACATATCTTCTGCTGTCCCCATGTGGCCCTGCACTCCCATTCCATTTAGTCCTCTCCTGGTCCATCCCTACCACTATCCCTTCCGAACCCCAGTCTGTGAACACCCCAGCAGTCCTGTGTGCCACATTTCATATCACCATATGTCCCATATCGCCTCACCTGGCCCTGGGGGCTTGCTGCTGTGAGGAGCACAGACTGGACCCCTCACTCTGCTGGCTGTAAAAAGGTGTAACTTCTGAGGGGGACACGAATTAGAACATGAGAGTGGCCAGACTGGGTCAGATCAAAGGTCCATCCAGCCCAGAGTCCTGTCTGCCCAGAGTGGCCAATACCAGGTACCCCAGAGGGAGGAAACAGAACGGGGAATCATGTGATCCCTCCCTGTCTCCCATGTCCAGCCTCTGACAGACAGAGGCTAGGGACACCATTGCTACTCATCCTGACTAATAGCCATTGATGGACCTAACCTCCATGAATTTATCTAGTTCTTTTTTGAGCCCTGTTAAAGTCCTGGTCTTTACAACATCCTCTGGCAAGGAGTTCCACAGGTTGACTGTGCTGCATGAAGAAAAACTTCCTTTTGTTTGTTTTAAACTTGTTACTTATTAACTTCATATGGTGACCCTTAGTTCTTATGTTATGGGTAGAGATGTTTAATTGGTTAACCGATTAAAGGGTGGGCTGGCAGGTGGGCTGGGACAGCCCCCTCGCATGCTGCAGCCAGGCTGAAGCCCCCCCCTTTCTGTGGTGCATCCTGAGGATTCTGGCCTGAGGGAGGGCCTCTAGGATGGGGTGCAGGGTCTGAGATGGAGTTGTGACCTGGGGGAGGGGTGCAGAGAGTTTGGGTGGTGGCCTGGGGCAGTAGTTCGGGGACAGAGAGTGGGGGTGCCAGAGGCTCTGGCTGGGAGGCACTTATCTAGACAGCTTGCAGCCAGAAGCCCTGCATGAACCTGAAGCCTGCAGTTGTAAGCTGCTCCATGTGGCTCTGCTCTGACGGGATGAAGGAGAGGGGGTGGGAGGGAGGGAGGAAGCTTTATTGCCTCTGCTACCAGCAAAATATCTCAGCTGCTATTGGTCTGAAATTGGCCAGTGGGAGCTGAGAAATTTTGCTGAGGGGTGGGACAGAGCACAGCCTCCCTCCCTGCTCCCAGAATAGAACAGCCACGTTGAAAGTGACTGCCGCTGTGCTGTACTTAAGGTTACCAGCAAGGCAGCCACAGGCTGGATCCAGGGGCTTGGTGGGCCAGATCTGGCAGCTGGCAGGCTCTAGCCCACCCCAGTTTCGAACATGCCACTAGTTACCCCTCTCCATTCCAAAAAATTTACCATTTATTCCTACCCTTTGTTTCCTGTCTTTCAGCCAGTTACCAGTCCATGAAAGGATCTTCCCTCTTATCCCATGACAATTTACTTTAAGAACCTTTGGTGAGGGACTTTGTCAAAGGCTTTCTGGAAATCTAAGTACACTATATCCATTGGATCCCCCTTGTCCACATGTTTGTTTGTCCTCCTCAGAGAACTCTAAGGCAGGATTTCCCTTTACGGAATCCGTATTGACTTTCCCCTAACAAATTATGTTCATCTATGTGTCCGACAATTTTATTCTTTACTGTAGTTTCAACTAATTTGCCTGGTACTGATGTTAGACTTGCCTTTAGAGCCATTTTTAAATATTGGCGTCAAGTTAGCTGTCTTCCAGTCATTAGGTACAGAAGCTGATTTAAGGGATAGGTTACAAACCACAGTTAATAGTTCTGCAATTTCCCATTTGAGTTCTTTCAGAACTCTTGGGTGAATGCCATCTGGTCCCAGTGACTTGTTACTGTTAAGTTTCTGTTTGTTCCAAAGCCACCTCTAATGACACCTCAGTCTGGGACAATTCCTCAGATTTCTTACCTACAAAGAACAGCTCAGGTTTGGGAATCTCCCTAACATCATCAGCTATGAAGACCAAAGCAAAGAATTTATTTAGTTTCTCCATAATGACCCTATCGTCTTTGAGTGCTTCTTTGACATCTTGATCACCCAGTGGCCCCACTGATTGTTTGGCATGCTTTCTGCTTCTAAGGTATTTAAAAAACATTTTGCTATTACTTTTTGAGTTTTTAGCCAGCTGTTCTTCAGACTTTCTTTTGGCTTTCCTCATTATATGTTTACACTTAGTTTGATAGAGTTTATGCTCCTTTCTCTTTTCTTTACTAGCATTTAACTTCCACTTTTTAAACAATGCCTTTTTATCTCTCTCTGCTTCTTTTACTTGGTTGTTAAGCCCCAACAGCACTTTTGGTTCTCTTACTATGGTTTTTAATTTGGGGTATACATTTAAGTTGGGCCTCTATTATGGTGTCTTTGAAAAATTTCCATGCAGCTTGCAGGGATTTTATTTTTGTCCCTGCACCTTTTAATTTCTGTTTGTCTAACCTCCTCATTTTTGTATAGTTCCCCTTTCTGAAATTAAATGCCACAGTGTTGGGCTGCTGAGGTGTTCTTCCCACCACAGGGATGTTACATTTTATTACATTATGTATGGTCATTATTTCCCAGCGGTCCAGTTACATTTACCTCTTGGGCCAGATCCTGCGCTCCACTTAGGACTAAATCAAGAATAGCTTCTCCCCTTGTGGGTTCCAGAACCAGCTACTCCACGAATTGTTGTAAACGACTGCTTCTGTGCAGTGGTTCAGCTTTTTCCCAGGAGTAACCTTGGGGAGAACACTGAAGTGTTGCTGCTTGGTAGGATTGTGTGTTGGGAGGGTGTGGATGCCCCATCTGCTGATCATGATGTAGGGCTGGGAGTACGTTGGTGCCGGAATGGCTGTGCTCCGGAGAGGGTGTGAGTACGAGGAAGGAGGGATGACCCTTGTGTTCTCTACCACCTTGATTTTTTTTTCCTTTCCCCCCCAACTTGTAGGGCTAATGTTTAGACTGTTTGGACAAGTTTCCAAAGTTTCCACAGCCCTCTAGTGAAGAGAGCGTCCCAGGAGCTCTCCTCTCCTCCTCCCCCTCCTCCCCCCCCCCCCGAAAGCCCCACATTCTCATTCTGCTTACCTTCATCCTTGGATTTGGTTCCATCTTGCTGCTGCTAATCGGCTGAGTGCTCCGGGCAGAGGCCTCCCATAGAGATGATCCATAGGTAGGCCTGCAGCGGTGCTGGGCTGGCTGTGTGTGTCTTCTCTGCACAGGTGGTCTCTGCTTGGCTCTGCCTTATTGAGACCCCCATCGGAGCAGAGTAGAATCTGCACCAGTGCCCTTGCTGACCATGGAACAACTTGCCTGATTGCCAAGCTGTCTGGTCTGGAACTCAGTGCCTCTGCAGCCAAGGCTCAGACACTGGATGCTGTGGGTCTGAGCTTAGCTGCTCCTCCTTTTGCAGAGCCAGGGAGCCACAGTTGCTGTTTGAGTCCAATACTAGGTCTCCTAAGTGAGTGTGAAAGTCGAGAAACAGAGTGGAGTCCCGTACCTGGGGAAGGAGCACCCTGCTCACTTTGGACAGCTGTGCCTTCCTCCAGCAGCCTGGGGCCCAGCTGGTGAGGTTTGCTACACTTAAGCATCTGTGACTCTCTTCCAGTGGCACCGGACACCATCAATAACCATGTGAAGACATGTCGCGAGGAGCAGAAGAACCTGCACTTCTTTGCCCCAGAGTATGGAGGTACAGTAAAGCAGCACAGTGCCAGCAGGCCTCAGGTGTGGTCTGGCTGCATTGTGTTTTGCTGATAGGCTGGTCTGTGGGTGGCTATTTCCTGCATATCTTGGGAGAAGATGCAGCTAAGCGTAGCTATTGCCGTTTCCCCCAAGACCGTGCAGCCCTGATCTGGAGCCATTGGGATCCCTTGTCCCTGGAATAGTGGTGAAGGTGGCGGTGGCAGTGGTGGGGAGGTTGCAGGATCTCGGTGTCTGCTGTGGGGATTCCCAGTGCTGTAAGGTGTTGAATTGACTGTGGAGTCTTGTTCCTCTGTTTCAGAAGTTGCCAATGTCACTACTGCCGTGGACATCTACTCCTTCGGCATGTGTGCACTGGAGGTGAGTGGGAAGGTAGAGGGCTGGGGACATGATCTGGGTGTGGGGAGGGATGTCGAACAAGAATCCTGGGTGTGGAACAAGAATCCTCTCTGTTGAAGTTACTCAGTTTCCCAATCCCTCAGTAACAGAGTGACTATTTCTGACCAAGTTCCATGCCCTCCGCCCGCCCCTTCCTCCCTCCCTACTTCCTTTCCTCCCAGCACTAACATGCTAGACAAGGCTTTGGGCTGGCTGGTCCCTCTCCATTAGTATCTGTCTTCTGTACTGGTCATCTTTGAGTGGCACTTCCTGCTCCAAATGTAAGAAGTGACTTGAGGAACTTACTGCTGCAAGATACTGAGGCCAGGAGCTTAGTAGGGGTCAAAGGAGGAAGGGGCATTTATATGGAGAATCTGAACAACCACTGGTTTGATAAGAAATACAAAGCTTACTGCTTCAGGGCATAAACCAGCTGCCTGAGACCAGACAGAATTGGCTCTGTCATTTATTCTCTAACAGACCCTTTGGGGTGTCTTTCCCCTCACTCTGAAGCAGCTGGTGCTGGTTACTCTTGGTGCCAGGAGATGGGGGTAGATGGACCCCTGCTCTGCTTTGGCCTGTCCATTCCTATGCCTTTGAGTTAACCAGGTCTGAGCCAAGAAGTTAGGAGTTGAGCAGAAAAAATATCCTCTGACCAGTTACAAGAAAAAGACCAGGCAGAGGACTCTGCAATCCTTAATGTAAGCTGCTGTGGCCTAACAGTAGGAAATGTGGAGGGCTGGCGGGGCTCAGACTGTCAGAGTGTGGGGGAGTCACTGGCCCTGCACCCCCATCCACAGCCAGAGGTGACTATCAGCTGGCAGGTAGAAGAGAAGGTTCATTCATTGACAGGGACACAGCATAGCACAGACTTGTTACAGGAACCAGGAGCAGTTAGTACAGCCCAGCTTGGGGAGAGGGGGACCCTGAGCTAGGGCTCTGGGCCCCTGCTTGGCCCCCCCAAGCCAGCTAGACTCCCCTCTCCCAGAGCTAGTCAAAAACTAAATCTCATACTCAGCAACTGGTTCCAGCTGTCTAGGCAGCTCCACCCCCTCCTTTGTCCTGCTTTCTGGGCCCTGGGTGTTACCTGGCTATCACTGGTTGCATCTTCCCCCTAGGATCAGGTGGCAGGACAGCCTGGGCCATTCCCTATGTGCTTTCCCTCAGGAGTTCTCCCCCAGAGATCCCATCTCCTGCTGGGCACCCCCTGCCCCCCACACGCAGTCACCCCAGAGCAACACAGGACAGTAGGAATCACATACAGCAACCGGTGAATATAGTCCCCACTACGTCTCAGACTAGCACCACAATAACCTGTGAAGCAAAATCTGATCCGGTATCTTAACCTCCTTGCGTTTCATAGAGCTGGCAGAGACCTCAGGAGGTCATGGAGTCCAGCCCCCTGTCCAAGGCAGGACCAATCCCAACTCCATCAACCCAGCCAGGGCTGTGTCAAGCCGAGACTTAAACACCTCTAGGGATGGAGATTCCACCCTCTCCCTAGGGAACCCATCCCAGCGCTTCCCCACCCTCCTAGTGGTCTGTGATGATGAGGGATTCTCCGCTGACCTGGCCGGTTGCCCATCTCTTCAGGGCTCTATGGGAAGTATACATAGCTCAATGCATGAAGCATTGACAATGATCCAGTAATTTGGACATAAAGCTTTTTAAAACCGGAGCCCAGGGAGCAAGCAAATCAATCCTGGGACACAAGGGCAAATAACTATTCCAGAGCAGCAAAGCAGACAGTCTTGCCCAGAAGCAGGAGAGGCCATGAGGCAAGGAAAGGCACGATGGAGTCTGCTGGGTGCAGTGCAATAGTATTCTCCCCAGCCTGGGATAGAGGCTCCAGGGCAGGCATAGAAAGAATTGGACGCTGCAAAAGCCTGTGCAGTAGTTGGCAGGCTGTTGCCTCCTTCCATAGGAGACCAAAGGAAAGATGTTCATGATGGTCCCCGAGCGCCCAGCCAGTGTCTGTGTGCCTCTCAGTGAGCAGCCGGGTCCCCGGGGAGGAGTTGGCTTGTCCTGTGCTCTGAGAAAAGCAGCAGTTGGTGACTGGTTTGTTCCCTGCAGAGGGGATCTTGTTTTATTGGTCCTTCTGTGTCAGGGCTTCAGTGCTGTGCTCTCTCGGCAGAGGAAAGATCAAATGCTTGGAGGCCCGTTGGTCTAGGATGCCAGCGTGCTATTGGAGATGGCTGAGGCGGCCTTCTCAGTGAATGCTGTTGAGTTAATTTTGATGGCGTAAATGAGACCAGAGAGTCAGGTGTGAACATGACCCTGTTGCTGCACAACACTGATGGGTGAAAACCCGCTTTGGCATTTTGAGTGCTGAGCCCTGTGTGCTTAGTTCTGTGGCAAATGTTAAACCAGTGGTCCCCGAATGGAGGGGGAGAGTGCATGGTGGGGCCAGGCCTGGCAGCCATCCCGGGGCAAGGAGGGGGCAGATTCTCCCTCTACTTCTAATCATGTGCCTCCTGGGACTGGGACTTTACAAGAAACACCAATTGTCTGATCACATGACAAATCCTCCCCCCCCCCCCCCCCCCCCCAAATTCTGGGAGTAACTTACTAAGACTGAGCTTGGCTCGAGTGATTAGGTCACCTGGGCTTGCCTGACCTTGCTTTCTGCTGGCAGATGGCGGTGCTGGAGATCCAGGGTAACGGTGAGTCCTCCTATGTGCCCCAGGAGGCTATTAACAGCGCCATCCAGCTGCTGGAGGACCCCTTGCAGAGGGTGAGTGCAAGGCAGTGTTAGGAATATGCTTGTTTACATGCAGGGACCAGCCTTGGCCCCTGGCAGCAGCACCCCTTTGGCTCTGTGGGCTGTGCCTTCCTAGTCTGTGTGTCTTGTTGCCTTGCAGGAGTTCATTCAGAAGTGCCTGGAGTTGGACCCTGGGAAACGCCCCACTGCTCGGGAACTCCTCTTCCACCAAGCTCTGTTCGAGGTGCCCTCCATGAAGTTGCTGGCCGCTCACTGCATTGTTGGACACCAGCGTGAGTATGAGATCTAGGGTGCACCTTGCTCTGGGCTTTCAGGACATCACTTCACAGCCCCCCAGTGCTGGGAAGCTGTGTCTGGAATGCACTGCAGTCCTGCCAGGCTGGGGGTGGCTGCACCACTTGAGTCTTTCTTCTGCTCCCCTGGGTGGTGCCCTGCCTGCTGTGGGAGCAAGAGCTGTGTCCAGGGGCTTCCAGCAGCTCCCCAGGCAAATGTGGCAGGGGTTGAGCAGCTTGGATGACACCTCTTCCCTCTTCCGCGCAGACATGATTCCTGAGAACGCGCTAGAAGAAATGACCAAAAACATGGACATGAATGCAGTACTGGCAGAGATCAACCACACGGACCGGGAGGGAGTCAAGATGATGTGAGTTCTCTTCTCTCCCCACCCCCCCCCGCCCTCTCCGCCCCCAGCAGCTGAAGTGGACAGCAAGGGCTCCCCAGCACTTTATGATCTATTGCTGTCATCCCTGGGAGCCCCAGCCCCTCCAGGCCAGGCACTGGACAAAGACAGGCCCTGCCTCCAAGAGCTTAGTGCTGAGCGTGTGAGGCTCCCCCGCTCAGCTCTGGTGGGGGCGGGCTCATTGTGTGGGGATGGTCCCAAGAGCCTGGCTGCTGCAGCGGAGAGACTGGAGGGAGAGGCAGTCTTTGGCTGCTCCGGGTTGTCCTGATCTTCCCAGGATTACACAGGGCAGCCATTGTTCTGTGTGCCTGGAATGATCCAGGCGGGGGATGTGGAGTGGTGTCCCGGGGCTGGTGGGGAAGTAGGACTAATAGGGTAGCTCCTCTGACCGGCAGCCCAGCCTCTGCTCTGTCAGGTCAGGCTGGCTCCCACAAGTTGGTGAACACTTTCGGCACAAGCCCTAGCCATCTCCATCTTACCATACCCCAGGGAATGTACTGAGTGCCCATGGCAAGGCTCTTCTCTGTCAGCTACATCCTTAAGCTGCTCTCTGCAGCCATGCCCATCTCGCCCAGTATCCTGTCTGCTGACAGTGACCAGTGCCAGAAGCCCCATAGAGAATACCAGACCAGTAATCATCCAGTGATCCGTCCCCTGCCGCCATTGCAGTCCTGCCCAGGGGAGCCTGGGGACTAATTCCCTGGGGGGCCTCGTGCAGGGTGGCAGCAGGAGTCAGCGACCCTGCACTCACTGTGGCAATACAATGGCCTACTCTGCTCTGCTCTGTCGCCCATCTCCCAGCTAGGTCGCGCTGCTTCACCCTGGCTCTTCTCCATTTCTTGGCACCTGAGGAGTGACCTGGCTGGGAGATGAGTGGAGCAGGCTGCTGCATTGCTTTGCATCCCATGGCTCCTGCTGCCAGGGTGAGGGTGGGGGCCCCAAGCCCTGCTGCCATCCTGTGCCACACCGCCCTGATAATTCGCTAGATTGCCTCTCAGGGGAGGGGGTACACTGGTGGCGAAGCAGGGGAGGCTGTGGGTGGAGCAGGGCATTGCCTCGTGCCACCCTAGAGACAGCCCTGAATATCGCCCATTCCCATGCTTCTGACAAACAGAATAGGGACACCAGCGCTGCCCACTCTGGCTAATAGTCACTAATGGGCCTGCATTAACTTGCCTAGTTACTTTTGAACCTGTGATTAGTCCTGGCCTCCTCAGGCAAATAGGCCAATATTGCTTGACAGATTTCCAATGATTCAGTGGTTCAAAATGGCCGTACTCATAAGAACATAAGAACGGCCGTACTGGGTCAGACCAAAGGCCCATCTAGCCCAGTAACCTATCTGCCGACAGTGGCCAACACCAGGTGCCCCAGAGAGGGTGGACCGAAGACAATGATCAAGCGATTTGTCTCCTGCCATCCTTCTCCAGCCTCTGACAAACAGAGGCCAAGGACACCATTTCTATCCCCTGGCTAATAGCCTTTTATGGACCTAACCTCCATGAAATTATCTAGCTTCTCTTTAAACTCTGTTATAGTCCTAGCCTTCACAGCCTGCTGTGGCAAGGAGTTCCACAGGTTGACTACATGCTGTGTGAAGAAGAACTTTCTTTTATTAGTTTTAAACCTGCTGCCCATTAACTTCATTTGGTGTCCTCTAGTTCTTCTATTATGGGAACTAATAAATAACTTTTCTTTATTCGCCCTCTCCACACCACTCATGATTTTATAGACCTCTATCATATCCCCCCTCAGTCTCCTCTTTTCTAAACTGAAAAGTCCCAGTCGCTTTAACCTCTCTTCATATGGGACCCGTTCCAAACCCTCATTTCAGTTGCCCTTTTCTGAAACGTTTCCAAGGCCAAAATATCTTTTTTGAGGTGAGGAGACCACATCTGTACACAGTATTCAAGATGTGGGCGTACCATAGTTTTATACAGGGGCAGTAAGATATTCTGTGTCTTATTTTCTATCCCTTTCTTAATAATTCCTAGCATCCTATTTGCCTTTTTGACCGCCGCTGCACACTGTGTGGAAGTTTTCAGGGAACTATCCACGATAACTCCAAGATCTCTTTCCTGATTTGTCATAGCCAAATTAGCCCCATTCATATTGTACGTATAGCTGGAGTTATTTTTCCCAATGTGCATTACTTTACACTTTTCCACATTAAATTTCATTTGCCATTTTGTTGCCCAATCACTCAGTTTGGTGAGATCTTTTTGGAGTCCCTCACAGTCTGCTTCTGCCTTGACTATCCTAAACAGTTTGGGATCATCCGCAAACTTTACCACCTCACTGCTTACCCCTTTCTCCAGATCATTTATGAATAAGTTGAACAGGATTGGTCCCAGGACCGACCCTTGGGGGACACCACTAGTTACCCCTCTCCATTCTGAAAATTTACCATTTATTCGTACCCTTTGTTTCCTGTCTTTTAACCAGTTCTCAATCCATGAAAGGACCTTCCCTCTTATCCCATGACAATGTAATTTACACAAGAGCCTTTGGTGAGGGACCTTGTCAAAGGCTTTCTGAAAATCTAAGTATACTGTATCTACTGGATCCCCCTTGTCCGCATGTTTGTTAACCCCTTCAAAGAACTCTAATAGATTAGAAAGACATGATTTCCCTTTACAGAAACCATGTTGACTTTTGTCCAACAAATTATGTTCTTCTACGTGCCTCACAATTTTATTCTTTACTATTGTTTCGACTAATTTGCCCGGTAATGAAGTTAGACTTACCGGTCTGTAATTGCCAGGATCGCCTCTAGAGCCCTTTTTGAATATTGGTGTCATGTTAGCTACCTTCCAGTCATTAGGTACGGAAGCCGATTTAAAGGATAGGTTACAAACCACAGATAATAGTTCAGCAATTTCCCATTTGAGTTCTTTCAGAACCCTTGGATGAATGCCATCCGGTCCCGGAGATTTGTTAACATTAAGTTTTTCTATTTGTTCCAAAACCTCCTCTAATGACACTTCAATCTGGGACAGTTCCTCAGATTCATCACCCACAAAGGACGGTGCAGATTTGGAAATCTCCCTAACGTCCTCAGCCGTGAAGACTGAAGCAAAGAAATCATTTAGTTTCTCCGCAATGGCTGTATCGTCCTTGATTGCTCCTTTTATATCTCGATCGTCTAGGGGACCCACAGGTTTTTTTAGGAGGCTTCCTGCTTCTAATGTACTTAAAAAACATTTTGTTATTTCTTTTTGAGTTTTTGGCTAGCTGTTCCTCAAAATCTTTTTTTGCTTTTCTTATTACATTTTTACACTTGATTTGACAGTGTTTATGTTGCTTTCTATTTATCACACTACGATTGGACTTCCACTTCTTAAAAGATGCCTTTTTGTCCCTCACTGCTTCTTTTACATGGTGGTTAAGCCACGGTGACACTTTTTTAGGTCTCTTGCTATGTTTTTTAATTTGGGGTATACATTTAAGTTGGGCCTCTATTATGGTGTCTTCAAAAAGTTTCCATGCAGCTTGCAGGGATTTGGCTCTAGTCACTGTGCCTTTTAATTTCTGTTTAACTAGCCTCCTCATTTTTGTGTAATTCCCCTTTTTGAAATTAAATGCCAGAGTTCTGGACTGCTGAGGTGTTCTTCCCACCACAGGAATGTTAAATGTTGTTATATTATGGTCACTATTCCCAAGCGGTCCTGTAATGGTTATCTCCTGGACCTGATCCTGTGCTCCGCTCAGGACTAAATCGAGAATTGCCTCTCCCCTTGTGGGTTCCTGTACCAGCTGCTCCAAGAAGCAGTCATTTAAGCCATTGAGAAATTTTATCTCTGCTTCTCTTCCTGAGGTGACATGTACCCAGTCAATATGGGGATAATTAAAATCCCCCATTATTATAGAGTTCTTTATTTTGGTAGCCTCTCTAATCTCCCTCAGCATTTCAATGTCAGTATCGCTGTCCTGGTCAGGTGGTCGATAATATATCCCTACTGCTAATTTCTTATTATTGGAGCATGGAATTACTATCCATAGCGATTCTATTGAACATGTTGATTCATTTAAGATATTTATTTCATTTGATTCTACATTATCTTTCACATATAGTGCCACTCCACCACCCACACGGCCTGCTCTATCCTTCCAATATATTTTATATCCCGGTATGATTGTGTCCCACAGATTTTCCTCATTCCACCAGGTTTCAGTGATGCCTATTATGTCAATCTCCTCCTTTAATACAAGGTACTCTAGTTCACCCATCTTATTAGTCAGACTCCTAGCATTTGTGCAGAAGCACTTTAAAAATTTGCCACTGCTTATTTGTCTGCCCTTCCCTGATGCATTGGATTCCTTTATATGCGGTTGTTCGTCTGCTCTGGCCCATGGTTTGTCCTCTCGCCTCCTCTCTTTCTGACTACAGCTTAGAGAATCTCTATCAATGGATACTCCTCTAAGAGAAGTCTCCATCCGATTTACGTGCATCTCCGCACCAATTGGCTTTCCCCCATCTCTTAGTTTAAAAACTGCTCTACGGCCTTTTTAATGTTTAGTGCCAGCAGTCTGGTTCCACCCTGGTTTAGGTGGAGCCCATCCTTCCTGTATAGGCTCCCCCTCTCCCAAAAGTGTCCCCAGTTCCTAATAAATCTAAACCCCTCTTCCCTACACCATCGTCTCATCCACGCATTGAGACTCTGAAGCTCTGCCTGCCTACCTGGCCCTGCACGTGGAACTGGAAGCATTTCCGAGAATGCCACCATAGAGGTCCTGGATTTCAGTCTCTTTCCTAGCAGCCTAAATTTGGCCTCCAGGACATCTCTCCTACCCTTCCCTACGTCATTGGTACCTACATGTACCACGACCACCAGCTCCTCCCAGCACTACACATAAGTCTATCTAGATGCCTCGAGAGATCCGCAGCCTTCGCACCAGGCAGGCAAGTGACCATACGGTTCTCCCGGTCATCACAAACCCAACTATCTATGTTTCTAATGATCGAATCACCCACTACTAACACCTGCCTCTTCCTAACAACTGGCGTTCCCTCCCCCTCAGAGGTATCCTCAGTGTGAGAGGATACCGCAACATCCTCTGGAAGGAGGGTCCCAACTACGGGATGGTTTCCCTCTGTTCCCATTGAATGCTCTGTTCGCTTGAGACTTTCATCCTCTTTAAGAGCACTGGGGCTCTCAGACTGGAGGTGGGACAGTACTATAGTGTCCTGGAAAGTCTCATCAACATAGCTCTCTAACTCCCTTAGCTCCTCCAGTTCAGCCACCCTGGCCTCCAAAGCCCGAACTCGGTCTCTGAGGGTCAGGAGCTCCTTGCAACGGGTGCACACGTACGCCACCTGCCCACAGGGCAGGTAATCATACATGTTACACTCGACACAATAAACAGGATAGCCCCCCCTCTGCTGCTGGGCTTCTGCCTCCATTTTTCTTATGAATAAGTTTAAGTATAAACTGGGCTTATTAAATGTCTGGACTATAGATTATTATAAAAGTTATGTTTAAAGAAGGTCAGAAGTCACTAGCGCCCTCTAACCTCCCTCTCCAAACTCCCTGTTAGCTGCTCCTGGTCGCAAGCTCCCAGTCATGGGCCAAGAGGCCTTGTTCTCATCCCTCAGTGATCAGGGCACTTATTTCCATTTAGCAACCCTTCCCTCCCAAAAAAAGGGGCCTGTGCTTCTCTGAGTCAAGAGTATTTTCAGCACATGGCACTCCTGATCCGTGTCTCATCTGCCCTCAGTGTTCTCAGAAGTTTTCTGCGGTGATGGCTCATCTCCACAAACAAGAAGTTCTGATTTTCCCATACCTTGCTGACAGCCTGCTCAAAGGGCATTCCTTCAACAAAACTTTGGCCACTCGGGCCCAGAAACCAATGTTCCCTCTAACTTTTCCCATCCATGTGCAGAATAAATTATGTGCAGCAACTCATGTGCAGATGTGCACCACCAGTAGAAACGCATGCTGCTGGACGTGGGTTCTGTGGTGGCTCTGCTAATCAGATGGGAGGTATTTGAATCTCTCCTGGGTGGCCACCAAAGCACTCAACTTCCAGGGAGCACTGCCGTAGACCTATTTCTGAGTTAAACACCTTAACCCCAGTAAACATCTGGTTTTTGCAGGAGCTTATCTCAGTGCAGTAACGGCAGAGCATTCCTCCTTTCCACAGGTTCATACCTCTAGCCAATCTAGTCAATACAGTGTGTCACCCTCAGCCATTGGCCAGAAGTTGTCCCCCGGCAGCTGACATCTCGACAGTAATCATGTGAGAGATCCCCCTGCTTCCAGGTGTGGCTCAGAACTGTTGACTCGCCAAGCAGACACAGCTTAAATAGGTTCTTCTCCATGCCTGCAGTGGCAGTAATGAACAACCCTCTGTGTTTGCACAGGGGTTCCCTGTGTTCAAACATCAACCTCGGTAAGAACAGCTGCAACCCTACGGAGATAGGGAGCCCAGCTAGACGCTCACTCTGTTCAGTGTAGGATGGTCTTCTCTCAAGTCCACCCTCGTGGCAACTGGCTGGGTCTGAGGGCAAGCAGACATGCCTGTATCCATTTCCTCCCACCAATCAGAGGCAACTATATAAAGAGTGTGATGGACCACATGTCCTACGTGTCTTACATAAATTGTCAAGAGGGGAGAAGATCGCTTTCCTTCTCCACCAAAGCAGTCCAGCTTTGGAGGTGGTGCACATGAAGCCAGATCACTAGCCCACCAGCTTACCTTTCAGGCATACAAAACACCGCTGTGGCTGTCCTCAGCAGACACTGCTCCCAAGCTCACTCCACTCCAGTGTGTTTCACTGTTGGGGTTTTCTACAGACAGTCTGGTTCGTTCAAAACAAGAAATGCTCCCAGTTGTGTTCAAGAGGGGTCACCGCTCCCTGGGAGACACCTTTATCCAGTAGAGAGCAGCCTGTGGCCCATGGGCCCCCTCCAGCCCACTGGGTTCCAGGTGTGGCCTAAAGACACTTTGTTTGCTGTTGCCCACGTGCGGGGTTGCCAGATTCCACTGTATTTTCTGCTGGTATTGCTAAAGTGACATGCGCCTGGAGCGAGGTGTGTGCTGACTGCACACAACATTGACTGAGAGAGCCGGGTGCTCCCTCTGCATCCAATCAAGGTGCTGCTACGCTTCTATTGGCACCCCTTGCAAATTCTAGGTCTGCTTAGCACAATTCCTCTATCCCACAAGACTCTCATGGTTATGACAATCTTACGGACCAGTGAGCTGGTGGGCCACTCGCTAACCTGGGTTGTCTATCGCTGCTTTTCTCCTTCTGTGTGCGTTTCCCCGGCTAGCCAGGGTACTGGTCAAGATAGACGTAGCCAAGGTGATTCTGGGACCTGTCAGAAATGAGAGAAATGTAGTTTTCTTACTTCACTCAGCTCAATGTTTGTCAGCCAGTCACCCTAGACTGTCTCCCCACGCAGGATGCCAACCCAGCCTAAGGCTTGGCTCTAGGCTCAAGGCATCGTTCATGGGGATTAGAAGCAGCTTGTTTTGGTGGCATAAAGGGAGTGCTGTTACGGCGCAGGAAGAAATCTACTTGTGACACGCACCCAAAAGTGGGTGGGATTCAAACATTTGTGAGACCTATGCTGCTCAGTCACCCGGTTTTATGAGATCCCTTTGTAACGCTTTTCAGTCTGGGTTGGACTTAACTCTCTGGAGTAATTTTGTAGTGTCTGCAAATGTTGCCACCTCACTCCATGTTCACTCTTTTCTAGATCACAAGGTAGGTCCTTCGGGGATCCTGCTATTTACCTCTGTCCATTTTAAAAACTGACCTTTTATTTCTGTCTTTTAACCAGTTACTGATCTAAGGGCACCTTACCTCTTATTCCATGACTGCTTTGTTTGCTTCAAAGCCTTTGGTAAGAGCCCTTGTTGAAGGCCTTTCTGAAAGTTCAAGTTCTTCTTCGAGCGCTTGCTTATGTTCATTCTACCTAGGTGTGCACACACCGTGTGCACGAGTCCCAGAAACTTTTTACCCTGAGTAGTATCTGTTGGGCCATCCAGGGAGACCCCTGGAGTGGCACTGGCATATCGGCCCATATGTACCCCTACTGGCCCTCCACCCCAAGTTCCTTCTTTCCCCCACTCCCCATGGTTGCGGGAGCACTTTGCTCGTTATCTTGCAGTGCGCCCTTAGCTCTAGTTATCTTATCTAGTGTAAATAGTTGTGAAATGGTTCTCCTTAGAGTAGTTGTTTAGTTGTTTACATTAGAATTGTTGTTTCGCACCCCTGCTTCCACCTTAGGAGGAATGCCGGCCCTGTGCATGGTGCCAAAAGCCCATGCCCTGCAGAGACCCACATGACAAGTGTTTTAGGTGCCTAGGTGAAGGACATCTCACTGACTCATGCAAAATCTGCAGGTCGTTCAAGCCTAGAACGAAATGCAAGCGTGAGTCTAGGCTAAAACTGTTGCTGATGGAGTCAGCGCTCCAACCTGCGCCATCAGGCCCCACGCTGTCGGTGAGGAGTGCACCAGCATCGGTGCGTGATGTGGGGGCTGTGCCGAGGTGTGCAGTGAAGCCTGACCGTTCATTGGCACTGCAGCACCAGTGCCAGTCCCTGGCAGCAAGGACAACCCAGAAGGTGCAAAGAGGGAGATCACATCGAGGGAGATCGCATCGCGTCCACAAGGGGCCCACCCGAAAGCTCCATCCTCGCCTGGACACAATGTTGCTCCCGTGTGGCATAGGCACAGGTTTAGCTCCGCGCAGGCAAGCAGTCTGGAAGTCCAGGACCTCTCAGTGTGAGAGGTCCGCGAACCATCAATCCTGGACACGTTTGCAGTGGCCCTTGAGCTCACATCTTCGCCGGCCTTGGCACCACGAGAGGCGGGCCCCCATGCGCAGCCCCGTCATGAGAGGCTAGAGGCATCGAAGCCTCCAGCACCAAGGTGTTTACCATTGGCCTGGGGCGCAGGCCTGGCACCAAGCCACACAACAGACCCGCTCCAGCTGGTGCAGGGGTCAGGGTACTGCGCAGGATATTAACCACCCGGCACCTATGGCACCATGCCCTCAGCCACCTCCAGAACCAGGCCGTACGAGTTATGCCGGCACCCAGGGTACCACACCAGGGGAAACCTGTGGTGATGGCGCACCATAGCAGGCACCATGATCCAACCTCATCCATGGCACCACCATGGTCAGCGTCGGATTACTCTTTGGAGTTGGAGCCAGAATCCATGATTTCGAGGGCTTTCTCACACCAGTCTTCTGGTTCTCGGTGATTCCGCTCTCCGCACCGGTCCCACTCATGGCACCAGTCCAGTTCGATTTGCCCTTCTAGGCACATCATCCCGTTACCACCGGCTTGGCTGCCTCAGTGGCAACCACAAACACAGTGGCCTTTTTGGACCCCCTGGACACATCACCAGGCCCAGGGGCAGTGTGTGCCAGGATTGGTCTCGGCCTCCCTGTACTCGGGGCATAAGGAGACCCCATCAGCTATACCCCTTACCTGGGCACTGACTTCGGAGCCCAGGGTTAGCCCGTTGGGAACAGCAGGGGTTCCAGTGCCTGTACACCAGCCAGTCCCTGAGAGCCAAGCCTGACCTCAGTGTCCTCAAAGACAGGGGAGGACCCCTTCTCCACTCTCCCCTCTTCCCCCCGAGGACACTGTATTGCCCAGGGAATCATCCTCCTCCTCCCCCGATGAGGCGTTGGTGGACCCGTTTCCAGCCATGCCGACCATGGACATGCACACCCACCAGGAGCTCCTTTGGAGGTTGGCAGCAAACGTGGGGGTACTGGCTGAGGAGGTACCAGAGGAGACTGACCTGATGGTGGACATTCTAACATGGATGCCCCACCTAGAATTGCCTTGCTGCTGAATAAAATGGTGGCCAAAATTACTAAGAGCTTGTGGCAGATGCTAGAGTCCATTCCACCTACACAAAAAGAGGTGGAGAGGTGGTACTTTGTTCCTCAGGCTGGGCATGA
This sequence comes from Pelochelys cantorii, assembly GCA_032595735.1. NCBI lineage: Eukaryota > Metazoa > Chordata > Testudines > Trionychidae > Pelochelys > Pelochelys cantorii. Next base: position 564,258 of record CM064328.1, read on the forward strand.
ACACCTGTTTGCCCACGCACCCCCTGGCTTGGTTGTGGTGCAGGCCACATGCCAGAGGGAGAGGCAGAGCCAACCTGGGCCTACCCCCAAGAGCAAAGAACCAAAAAAGCTCGACCTCTTGGGGAGGAAGGCTTACGTCACCACAGGCTTGCAGCTTGCAACAGGCAATGGTCAGCAGGTACGCCTGTAACTCCCGGTGGCAGTAGAGACGTTTAAGGACCAACTTTCTAAGGAGTCCCAGCAGGAGTTCAGGGCGCTTGTGGTGAAGGCAGAGTGGTGTCTTGCATGGTCCTCCAGGTGGCCTTGGATGCTGCTGACTCAGTGGCGAGATCAATGGCCACAGGTATAGTGATGCATTGCAACTCATGGCTGCAGGAGTCCGGTATTCCACCAGAAGTCCATTGACCCTGCAGAACTTGTCCTTTGAAGGGTCGGGGCTCTTTTCAGAGCAAACAGACAATAAGCTTCGTGGCCTAAGGTTAAGGGTGCAACGTTGAGGGGCCAGGGTGTGGATACCCAAGGACTTCAGGGTTGCCCTCGAGTCCTTCAGGCTACGGAGGCAGTTCCAGCAGGGCCCCAGGCAGGAGGGCAATAGGAAGAGGAACAGAGGCAATGATAGGGCCAACCGTAGACGTTCGAGGTTGGCGTCCAGTCACACAGGGGCCCCCTAACAAGTCACAGGGCCTAACGTCAGGATTTTGACGTTATGCCTGGGGCCAGACTACCACACCTGATCCTAGATCATCCCTTCATGAACAAACTGGGCCCCTTCCACCGTTCTTGGCTTTCCATCACCATGGACCACTGGGTCCTCCAGATAGTGGTGGGTACTCTGTCCTGTTCCTGTCCTCCCCGCCTTCCCACCACCCCTTCCCCGTCCCACTTCAGGGACCCCTCTCACGAGCAACTCCATGAGCAGGTTCACTCTCTGCTCACGCTGTGTGTGGTAAAAGTGGTTCCACGAGAATTTCAGGGGAAAGGGTTCTGCTTCCAGTATTTCCTCATCCCAAAGTGCAAGGGGGGGCCTTCACCCCATCCTAAACCTCAGAGAGCTCAATGCCTGCATAAAGAAGTCACGGTTCAGGGTGGTGACCCTAGCCTCCATCATTCCCTCACTTGATCTAGGGGACTAGTACGCCACCCTTGACTTGAAGGATGCGTATTTTCACATCTTTATCATCCCTTCCCACAGAAGGTTCCTCCGTTTTACAGTTGGCTTGGGCCACTACCAGATTACAGTCCTCCCGTTTGTCCTGTCAGCAGCCCCCAGGGTATTTACCAAATACATGGCGGCGGTGGCTGCCTTCCTAAGGAGGAGAGGAGTGCAGGTCTTCCCTTTACTTGGGCGACTGGCTCATTGGGGTTGTTCCAAGAGCCAAGCGTTGGCCCACGTAGCCCTGTTTCAAGAAACCTTCTCCTGCCTAGGGCTCATGTTGAATGAGGATAAATCAACCCTCAACCCTGCGCAGGTTATAGAGTTTGTGGGAGCGAGGCTGGACGCCACGACAGGTCAGGTGTCTCTGCTGACCACCAGGTTCGTGGCAATGAGGGACATCGTTCTGAGGCTCCAGGCCGCATCTCTGACCATGGCAAGAAACTGCATGAGGCTTCTGGGCCATATGGCGGCTTGTATGTACATAGTGCAGTATGCCAGGCTGTGCCTGCACCCTTTCCAGGCCTGGTTGGTGAGGGCCTTCAGGCCAGCCCATGATCATATCGATGTCCTGGTGACCATCCCACTGGAGGTCCTGCCTACCCTGGATTGGTGGCTGCAGGAAAGGGACGTGCGGGGGAGTCCCTTTTGCCCTGCGGCAGCCCTAAGTGCAGTTAGTGACGGACACGTCTGACATGGGATGGGGAGTCCACCTGGCCGACCTACGCATGCAAGGTATGTGGCCCTAAGCAGAGTGGGCGCCGCTTATCAGCATTGGAACTTGCTCTGAAATCTCTCCAGGGATGGAGATTCCACAACCTCCCCGGGCAACTTATTCCAGTGTTTAACCACCCTGACAGTTAGGAACTTTTTCCTAATGTCCAACCTAAACCTCCCTTGCTGCAGTTCAAGCCCATTTCTTCTTGTTCTATCTCCAGAGGCCAGGAAGAACAATTTTTCTCCCTCCTTGTAAAACCCTTTAGATACTTGAAAACCACTATCATGTCCCCTCTCAATCTTCTCTTTTCCAAACTAAACAACCCCAATTCTTTCAGTCTTCCCTCATAGCTCATGTTCTCTAGACCTTTAATCATTCTTATTGCTTTTCTCTGGACCTTCTCCAATTTCTCCACATCTTTCTTGAAATGTGGTTCCCAGAAATGGACACAATACTCCAATTGAGGCCTAATCAGCAGAGACTGGAGCGGAATAATAACTTCTCGTGTCTTGTTCACAACACTCCTGTTAATGCATCCCAGAATCATGTTTGCTTTTTTTGCAACAGCGTCACGCTGTTGACTCACTTTTAGCTTGTGGCCCACTATAACCTGTAGATCCCTTTCTGCAGTACTCCTTCCTAGACAGTGGCTTCCCATTCTGTATGTGTGAAACTGATTGTTCCTTCCTAAGTGGAACACTTTTTTGCATTTGTCCTTGTTAAACTTCATCCTATTTACCTCAGACCATTGAGGTCCCGTCCAATTCTAGGGTTCTATGATTCTGCGCTCATTGGATGTAAGGAGAGCGCTTGTGTTATATTTAAACAGGACAAAGCCTTTTCGTAGCCATAGTGGATAGGATGAAGGGCCTCCCAGAGTCGTCCTAGTGCTTGTCCTCGTGGATCATGGCATGTATTAAGGAGCGGTGGAAAAATGGGCTCCTCCTATCAGAGCCCATTCTACCAGGGCCCAGGCCTCCTTTACAGCGTTCCTAGCACAGGTACCGATTCTGGACATCTGTAGGGCAGCTTACCTGGTCATTGGTCCATACTATTGCTAATCACTCAGCAGGCTAGACACGACGCGGCCATTGGCAGGGCAGCGTGCAGTCCATTTCCCACTAGGTTCCAACCCTTCCTCCGTGGGTACAGCTTGGGAATCACCTGCAAGCACTCAAAGAAAAAACGGTTACTTTACCTCATAACTGGTGTTCTTTGAGATATGTTGCTTATGTCCATTCCAAATCCTACCTGCCTCCCCTTCTTTCATGAATCTGTTCTTTCCTGTGGTTTTCTGGTCTGTAATTACCAGTATGGCCTTTGGAACCTTTTTTTTTTTTTTTTTTTTTTTTTTTTTTAAGTATTCCATTTGCTGTCTGCCAGCAGTCTGGTATAGAGGCTGATTTAAATGAAAGGTTGCAAATTACAGTTAGTTCTGCAATGTCATACTTGAGTTTCTTCAGAACACCACCTGGGCCTGGTGACTTCTTGTTGTTAAGCTTATCAGTCTGTGCCAAAACCTCCCTTCCTGATACCTCAATATAAGAACATAAGAATGACCAGACTGGGTCAGACCAAAGGTCTATCTAACCCAGTATCCTGTCTGCCCACAGTGGCCAATGCTAGGTACCCCAGAGGGAGGGAACACAACAGGTAATCCTCATGTGATCCCTCTCTGGTCATCCATTTCCAGAGGAACAGAGGCTAAGGACACCATTCCTACCCATCTTGGCTAATAACCATTGATGGACCTAACCTCCATGAATCTATCTAGCTCTTTTTTTCAACCCTGTTAAAGTCCTGGTCTTCACAATGTCTTCTGGTGAGGCGTTCCACAGGTTGTGCGCTGAGTAAAGAAAAACTTCCTTTTGTTTGTTTTAAACCTGCTGCTTATTAATTTCATTTGGTGATCCCGAGTTCTTATATTGTGGGAATAAGTACAGTAATTATTCGTTTAACACATGCCCACTTAACACGTTTTCGCGATAGCATGATTTTTTTCAGGGAACGTTTTTTGAATAACATGACTGTCCCTGAAATAACACGGTTTCCCCAGCCAGTCTGTTGCTGGTGGCTGTGCGGGGCTTCCCCTGCCTCCCTGCAAAGCGGTGGAGGGTTCACTGCTCACTGCGTCATTCCCCGCCGACGACACCCCCCCCCCCCCCCACCGGACGCAGTACACGTCCTGGCAGACCCGTCACAGGGGTATACTCCCAACCCAATCCCCCTTCCCTTTCCCAGAGCCAAACACCTCCCCTCCCTGCTGTAACCCAGTCCCCTTTCTCCCCCCAATCTTATGTCCCGGTCCCCAGGCAGCTGCCTGCGCTCAGCAGCCGGCTGCTAGCAAGTGCAGGCTGGAGCCCCGAGCACACATGCTCTTGAAACGCAACCCCCACCTTTTCCATTATTTTCAATGGAAAAATTGACCCCGCATAGCACATTTTCGCTTAGCATGATCATTTTCTGAAATGTATCTACCGTGTTAAATGAGGAATTACTGTACATCACTTTTCCTTATTCACTTTTTCCACACCGGTCATGATTTCATAGACCTCTAGCATATCCCCCCTTAGTCTTCTCCAGTGCTTTTTTGTAAAAAAAACAAAAAAGAAAAGGTGCCGGTACTCCAGGGGAAAAGTTGTTGAGCTCTGACTGGAGGTGCTGGTACTGAGTACTGGGCAGTACTGTCACAAAAAAAGCACTGGTCTTCTCTTTTCTAAGCTGAAACAGCCAAGTCTTTTTAATTTCTTTTCACACGGGGCCCGTTCCAAACCCCTAATAATTTTTATTGCCCGTTTCTAAACATTTTCCAGTGCATCTTTTTTGAGATGAGGTGACCACATCTGTATGCTGTATTCAAGATGTGGGTGTTTTATATAGAGGCAATAAGAGATTCTTTGTCTTCTTCTCTATCCCTTTTTAATGATTCCTAACATTCTATTTGCTTTCTTGACTGCCGCTGCACAGTGGGTGTTTCCAGAGAATTATCCACAGTGACTCCAAGATGCAATTGTAGACAAATTTAGTCCCCAGCATATTGTGTGTATAGTTGGGATTATTTTTTCCAATGTGCATTACTTTACATTTATCAACATTAAATTTCATTTGCATTTTGTTGCCCAACCATTCAGTGTGGTGAGATCTTTTTGAAGCTCTTCAGTCTGCTTTAGTCTTAACTATCTTGAGCAGTTTGGTATCATCTGCAAATTTTGCCACCTCTCAGTTTACCCCCTTTCTCCGGATCATTTATAAATAGGTTGAATAGGATTGGTCCCACGACAGACCCTTGGGGGACCCCACTAGTTACCCCTCTCCACTCTGAAAACTGACCATTTATTCCCACCCTTTGTTTCCTGTCTTTTAACCTGTTACCAATCCACGAAAGGACCTTCCCTCTTATTCCATGACAACTTACTTTACTTTAGAGCCTTTGGTGAGGGACCTTGTCAAAGGATTTCTAGAAATCTAAGTACACTATATCCACTGGATCCCCCTTGTCACATTTGTTTGACCCCCACAAAGAACTCTAGTAGAGTAGTATGGCATGATTTCCTTTTACAGAAATCATGTTGACTTCCCCCCAACAAATTTTGTTCTTCTATGTGTCTGACAATTTTATTCTTTACTGTAGTTTCAATTAATTTGCCCAGTACTGACATTAGACTTACTGGTCTGTAATTGCCAGGATCACCTCTAGAGCCCTTTTTAAATATTGGTGTCACATTAGCTATTTTCCAGTCATTAGGTACAGAAGCCGATTTAAAGGACAGGTTACAAACCACAGTTAATATTTCTGCAATTTCCCATTTGAGTTTTCAGCATTCTTGAGTGAACGCCATCTAGTCCAGGTGACTTGTTACTGTTAAGTTTATCAATTTGTTCCAAAACCTCCTCTTAATGATATCTCAATCTGGGACAATTCCTCCGATTTGTCTCTTAAAAAGAATGGTCCAGGTTTGGGAATCTCCTCAATATCCTCAGCAGTGAAGACTGAAGCAAAGAATTCATTTAGCTTCTCTGCAATGACTTTATCATCTTTGAGTACTCCTTTAGCGTCTTGATTTGTCCAGGGGCCCCACTGGTTGTTTAGCCGGCTTCCTGCTTCTGATGTACTTAAACATTTTGCTGTTACTTTCTGAGTTTCTGGCTAGCTGCTCTTCAAACTCCTTTTGGGCTTTTCTTGTTATATTTTTACACTTAATTTGACAAAGTTTATGATCCTTTCCTCACTAGGATTTAACTTCTACTTTTTCAACGATGCCTTTTTATCTCTCTCTCTGCTTCTTTTACTTGGATATTAAGCCATGGTGGCACTTTTTTGGTTTTCTTACTGTGTTTTTTAATTTGGGTATACATTTAAGTTGGGCCTCTATTATGGTGTCTTTGAAAAGTTTCCATACAGCTTGCAGGGATTTTACATTTGTCACTGTGCCACCTCATTTTTGTGTAGTTCCCCTTTCTGAAATTAAATGTCAGTGTTGGGCTGCTGAGGTGTTTTTCCCACCACAGGGATGTTACATTTTATTACATTATGGTCACTATTTCCAAGTGGTCCAGTTACATTTACCTCTTGGACCAGATCCTGCGCTCCACTTAGGACTAAATCAAGAATAGCCTCTCTCCTTGTGGGTTCCAGAACCAGCTGCTCCAAGAAGCAGTCATTTAAGGTATATAGAAATTTTATCTCTGCATCCCGTCCTGAGGTGACGTATACCCAGTCGATATGGGGATGGTTGAAATCCCCCCACTATTATTGAGGTTTTTATTTTGGTAGCCTCTCTAATCTCCTTTAGCATTTCATAGTCACTATCACTGTCCTGATGAGGTGGTCAATAATATATCCCTACAGCTATATTCTTCTTATTGGAGCATGGAATTACTATCCATAGAGATTCTATGGAACATTTTGGCTCATTTAAGATTTTTACTTCATTTGATTCTACATTTTCTTTCATGTCTAGTGCCACTCCCCTTCCGATATATTTTGCGCCCTAGTATGACTGTGTCCCCTTGATTGTCCTCATTCCACCAAGTTTCTGTGATGCTTCTTATATCAATATCCTGCTTTAAAACAAAGCACAGCTAGGATGCAGGGGAGTGCCAGCTCAGCTGTGCTGGTAAGGGGCGGGAAGCTGGTACACAGCTTAGCTGGGCCGTGGGGAGAGCCAGGAAGCAGGGAGAGGAGTGTCAGGGGTGCTGTGGGGGTAGAGGCCCTGAAATGACCTCCCCTGGTCCAGAAAAATCCCTCATTCAGGAACAGGTCCTGAGGGTGCCGGACCAGGGAGATCCAACCCGTAGTGTGTTGTGGCAGGACAGAGAGCGGACACATTGACAGCCATCCCAGGCTATTCACTGTGGAATCCAGCCTTGCAGGTGGGAAACATAGTGCAAAGATGATCCAAGAGTGTTAGTTCCTCACCCAGGCTAAAGGAGTCTAGCTATCTCAGGCTCACCCCTTGTGCTGTCCAGGTTGTCTGTCTTTGTCCATGTTGGCTTAGTTCACTTTGACAGCTCAGTCTGTAGCATGTCTCAACAGAACCAAGACAGAGCGTCTCTCCGGGAGAATCTTCCCTAAAAGGGAAGAACCTGTTTCCCTTCGTAACGATTCACACACAGGCTGTGGCGGAGGGCTGAGAAGTCGTCATTTGAGTCCCGCAGTGGCCTAGAAAGCACTGCATGGCCAATGAATCGCCATTGCACATGCAGAAAAGAATAGGCCTCTTGAAGCATCCTTGGGCCACTTCTAGTTTCTCATAGATTCCAAGGGCTGAAGGGACATTGAGCCTCCAGGCTGACTCCTGCCCAACCCAGGCCAGAGGCGGCCTCTAACTCCTAGAGCAGGTTTGCTAGAGAAACTACCCAGCTCAGGGATCAGAGGAGAGGCGCAGCTCAGCCAACGGAGTCAATGAGTCTGTCCAGACAACTCAATCCGGAAATGTTTCTGTTTGGTCAAATTGCATTTCTTGTGTGAATGGGACCAGACAGTGGTTTGGGGAAAGGATGGTCTGGAGGCCTGGCACGGGAGCACTGGCCTCGAACTAATCCTCACAAAGTTATGGTGATCTTGGCTATGCTAGTGTCTCCTGGGCGCATTGTTAGAGTCCTAGGAACCAAATGCCATAGAGAAATGGGTACTGGCCTTGGGAGCATTCTGATGTGGGACTCTCCATGTGAGCGCTATCAGGCGGCCATATGAGACAAACTTGCTGTTGGCTTTTCTAGTTGCCACAATCTCTGAAAGGCAGGGTTAGAAACTGATGCCCCTCTCTGTTGTGGCAAAAAGCTGTTCTCTTAGCTCCGGAAACCTTTCTGCCCAGGGTTTCATAGCTGCTGTAGGTGCAAGGTGAAAATCCTGCATCAGCTGGTATGAGATCACCCAGGTGAAGCTCTGCAGGAAATGAGGCATGTTGGAAGAATGCCGGAAGAATATGTCTGAGCCTCATCTAGGAGGCACTGCAAGACTGGTGTGTTCTCTCCCCTCCCCCTCCCCCCCCCCACCCCCCGAAGAAATAGGGGCTTTGATCATCATTGGGAATGGAGCCTAGCTGGGGACATGGTGACCATGAGAGCCTCGTGATGACAGGCCTGCTGGCTGTGCAGGTAGCTGATATTGAGACACCTGGGTGGTCTCTGGTACCAGCAGATACTGAGCCACCTGCACTCGGTGGGTTAGGGGAGATGTCCTTGAACCTAAATGGAATTTGCTCAGTGGAAGGTTTAGCTCTTGGGTCTCACTCGTTGCTCTCTGAGATTGTGCACAGGTCCAGCTAGACAGAGCACTCCAGGATCTGTGCGCCAAGAGGAGTTTGTCAGGTGCTGAGGTGCCTTCTGAGGAAGGAGGAACCTTTGTGGAAGGGCTGGTCCCCACCTTCATCGAACTGGAGCTGAGCTGCTGTAAAGGGCCGTAAGATGTTGGAAGGTCATTTCAGCTGGAATCTGTGCGCTGGGGAGTGTCAGTCACCCTGACGTGTCCGAGTTACTGTGATGTGGTGTCTGCTCAGCACAGGGACATGCAGACACTGTACCCCGCAGAGAGACTCAGAACCTCTGTAGGACGTCCCCTCAAGGAGTTATCGGAGTTGGCACATAGTCACTTATAAAGCCCGTAAGTGTGTTTATACAGGCGAAGCACTGAGCAGTCCTGTGGCACCTTGAAGGCTAACAGATTGATTTGGGCCTAAGCTCTTGTGGGTAAAAGCCACTTTGTCAGATGCACAGGTGCCACAGGACTCACTGATTTTGCAGATACCCACTGCTAGGCATTCCAGGAACTTCTCCTGGTTTGGCTTTGTATAGGGCTCAGAGGGGCAGCTGTCAGTCTGTAAGAGCTGTGATGTGGCAATATTGTGGCAACTGGGTGGAGTGACACAAACCAAATAGGATACAATGATAGCGGACTACAGCCGGAACAGGAACCAGTAGGACGAAGAAGTGGGGTGCAGCTTTAAGTAGCACACAGGAGCATGGCTGTGGCCAGCTTGGGGAGACCTGGACTCTGGGCAGTTCGGTCAAACAAAAGTCTAGCCAGCTTTCTATCCGCCTTCCAGTCCATTTATCCAATTCAGACTTCCTTAACTTGCTGGCAAGAACGTTGTGGGAGACCATATCCAAAGCAGATCCGATAGATCACACGACTATTCAGCATTGTCACAGTTGTTAATGCTGCTGCCACTATTATCATCTTGCTTCTGGGTTTGCACCAATCTCTGGCTCTTGGGGACCATGGTGAGGCCTGTCTGGGGGGTAAATTATCCCACATCCGCCTCCCTGGTGTTCTCTCCCCTTTCTCCGCATGGCACCTGCATTCTTACACACCTTCAGTAGGCAGACACAGCTGGGTTGGTTCCCAAGTAGGTCCTTCAGTTACACAGATCTCCCTTTACATAGGGTGACCAAACATCCCATTTTTAAAGGGACAGTCCCGTATGAAGCCCTGCTGCCGCTGTCCTGACTCTTTTCTTAAAAATAGGCAAATTGTCCCGTATTTTGTGTCTCCCTTTTTGAGCCGTACTGCAGGTCTTGCTGCTTGCCAGCTGCCCTCCCACCAGTGGCATGTGCCTGTGTCTGCAAGGGTGGTGGCAGGGCAAAGCTGCAGCATGCAGGCTGACTACTCCCTGCTCCATCAGAAAACCCTTGCGGGCAGGCTCCCAACCAGCAGGGCCCTGCCCCCCAGCCTGTCTCTGGCAGCACACTACAAGCGGGGGTGACATTTTTTTAAACAGGCTCAGTCAACTTCATGTTAGTTTGAACGTTTGTACTGCCCGATTCTGATTGGTTGCCACGGAACTTGCTTGAATAGGAGGAATTTGATCAGGTGTCCTGTATTCAGCTCAGGAAATCTGATCTCCCTAGCTTTACAGGGCAGGGACTTGGACCTCCTGCTGCACTACCGCATGGCCCTTCTCACACCACCTTGCATGGTGTGAGCAACGGAGAGCCGCTGTGCCGCAGAGCGATCCATCCTCTCCTGACTCCTCTGCTCGCAGCCCCGTGTCTCCTAGCCAGTGGTGACCCTTGTGTGGGTGTTAGCATGCTGTGGCCCTGCATTAGTTAGGCCTCGTGCGCTACTCGTGTGCGCGTAGCTCGGGAGAGGCTCTGCCTCTTGGCCGTCATGAGGAGAAGCTGCAAGCAGAGAACGGTCAGGCAAGGCCCGGCTTGGCTCATGGCCTAACTGCCATTCTCTTTCAGCTTCTCCCAGTCCCCGGCGCTGGAGCTGGACAAGTTCCTGGAGGATGTGAGGTAAGAGCTCACCCCCCTTCTCTGCTGTGAGACTCCCCTGGATGCTGCCTTGGCTCACGGGGGAAAGGCAAGTACCCTCTGCTGCTGCTTCTCTTGCAGGAATGGCATCTACCCGCTCACGGCTTTTGGGATGCCGCGGCCCCAGCAGCCCCAGCAGGAGGTGGTGAAGTCTCCCATTGTCCCTCCATCAGTGAAGACCCCGACGCCGGAACCAGCTGAGGTGGAGACACGCAAGGTGCGTGGGAGACACTGGTGCTCTCCCCAGTGTGGCACCGGGCAGAGACAGCTGGAGTCATGTGGTCTCTGCTTCCTTTTCAGGCAGTGCTGATGCAGTGTAACATTGAGACGGTGGAGGAGGGAGTCAGGCACCACGTATGTTTCCACACGTGTTCTCCCTGCACAGGGCCTTATCGGCTATCCCTTGGCCACAGTAGGGGCGACCAGTGTCATGCCAGTGCCTTGCTCAGCATTGCTGCCCCTGCATGTCTCTGGTAGGCGGTGGCCAAAGCCATGTGAGGCCTTGATGATCCCAGGCCAAGTCTGGCAGCCCATGTGGGGTGGTCCTGCCAGTCCCTGTAGGAGAGCATGTGCCATTTCATGGCTGGGGGCGCTGAGCGCATTGTATTGGGACTGCTCACTGTGTGGGATCCTTCTGGGCCAGGCACTGCTGGCAGCTGGAGAGCAGGATAAGGGAGTAAAGGGCACAGGCCACCAGGGGCTGTGTGGGGAGGGGCTCCCGCACTTGTGGCTCCTTCTCATGCCCATCTTTCTCCTGCAGCTGACACTGCTGCTGAAACTGGAAGACAAACTGAATAGACACTTGAGCTGTGACTTGCTGCCCAGTAAGTACCTGCCCCCCCTTCCCCTGGGTCACGGGCCTCCTGCCCCCCTCCCTCCACTCATTCTTCCTTTGTGTTGCAGATGAAAATATGCAGGAGCTGGCAGCAGAACTGGTCCAGCTGGGATTCATCAGCGAGGTGAGCACCTGGCCCACGGTCATGAGGAGGACCTGGCTCCATGCTGGCAGGCTCCCCTCATGCCTGTGCTTATGGGGTGCCCTTCCCCTGAGTGCACAGGACAGTTTCTTGTCCTGCCCGCCCTATCAGGATTGGGCTTCTCTCCCTCCTTCCACCCCCAGGTCGTGGGGGTGGGCTTGGTCAATGGGCCTGACTTTGCCCTCAGCTCATCCAGGCTCTTCACTGTGTTCCACTCCCCTCAGGCTGACCAGCCCAGACTCACCTGTTTACTTGAAGAGGCGTTCACCAAGTTCTGCTTTGCCCGCAATGGAGCCCTGACGGCGGTGACTGTGTCGTCCTAGCAGCCCCTGCCTGCCGGCTGGCCTTGCTTAGTTGCCCATGACCCTTTTCTGAGTCTGTCCATCTGTGTAGGGCACCAGCAAGCCCCTAGACGCTGCGCTTGGAAGCTCACCCTGCATGTGCCGTCGCCAGGCCCAGGGCCAGTCTGCCCTGCCTGCCTATTAAAGGGGATTGGCGAGTCAGTATTATTTCAGCCGTGTTTTGTGGGGATTGTGGGGGCAGTGTGGCCGGCTGCGCTACCTGCCCAAGCTGCGGTAACGTGCATGGCGTTTGGTCTGTTGGAACTGTACCGAGTGTGGTGGGTTTTCTTTTGCACAACCTGTTTTTATTTAATGGTAGGAGAGAGGGGAGCTCCTGTCCCCTCTGTGTGCACCACACCTGGCATTTGCCTCTAGCTCTGTGCTCTACTCACCCCTGGGCAGTCAGCTGGGGCTTGCCCTGGCCTGCAGCAGCCTCTGCTGCTTTGCCCTCGGGCTCTCCAGCTCTCCTTGTTTACGTGTGTTACACAGCAGCTTAGCCTAGGCTATGCTGGAGCCTCGGGCAGGGGGGTGGTTAGGAGCAGGGAGCTGGACTTGGAGCTGATTTCCCAAGCCTGGAGGGCGAGTGTGCTCCTGCTCCTAGGTCAGGCCAGCAGGGGCGAAGGGGGGAGCAGCTGTGGCCATTGCTATCTGGCATTCATGGCTTGAGCTCTAGGTTCCTGCCCCTTCTGTCCTTAGAGGGGGGCGTGGAGCTCTGAGCCGGGGCCTTGCTCCAACCACTCCTCTCCCTGCCCCAGCAGCTGCCTCTGCCCGGCGGAGCCTCCTCTGTCTAGTTTCTCTCATTTCCTATTTTTAATAAACTGTTTTGTAAATAAGCGCGTGTTGCCTCCTTGCTGGGTGGGCGGGACGCTGGGCTCCACCCGCGGCGCCTTCCCGGCCCGGGCCGTGGGGTTACGGGTGCGAGCGGCGGTTCTGGCTGCGGGAGGGCTCCGGCCGGCTCTGGGGAAACCGCTGCCTGGGCGGGAGGGGCCCGAGCGGCTGCTGCGAAGGGGCCTCGGCTCTCCCGGAGCGGAGCTGCCGTTGGCAACAGCCGGGAGGCCGGACCCCGGGGCTCCGCGGGCGGGGGGAGGAGCCGGGGCCGGCTCCTGGGCGGGGGGAGGAGGCGGGGGCGGTACCAGCCCGGGCCCGAACTGGCGGGATGGGCGGCGGCGGCGGCGGCTGCGGGTTCGGTGAGTCCCGGGGCTCCCTTGTGCTTGGATCCTGTTCGCGTTCGCGGCGGGGGGGAGCCTCTGGGAGTCAACCCCCCGCCCCGGTCAAGCGCCTCCCGGCCAAATACCCCCCCGGCCCCGTTCACGTAGTGTCAGCCCCCCCACGCCGCGCGTGACGCCCCCACTGCGCGCTCGGGTACCCCTCCCCCACGCCGCGCGTGACGCCCCCACTGCGCGCTCGGGTACCCCTCCCCCACGCCGCGCGTGACGCCCCCACTGCGCGCTCGGGTACCCCTCCCCCACGCCGCGCGTGACGCCCCCACTGCGCGCTCGGGTACCCCTCCCCCACGCCGCGCGTGACGCCCCCACTGCGCGCTCGGGTACCCCTCCCCCCACGCCGTGCGTGACGCCCCCACTGCGCGCTCGGATACCCCTCCCCCCACGCCGCGCGTGACGCCCCCACTGCGCGCTCGGATACCCCTCCCCCCACGCCGCGCGTGTCTCTTACCCCCCTGTGTGCAGTTGGGGGGGATCCTGCCCTTACGCTGTGTGATCCTATCCTGCCCCCAGGGGTACCAGCTCCCCCCTTGCCGGTTTCTCATGCCTGCCTCTGTTGCAGACTTGGGGCGCGGGCCCCAGCGCCTCATGCGTACTGGCATCACCCTGATCACCCTGGGTCACTTGAACTTCATCCTGGGTGCCATCGTGCATGGCACAGTCCTGCGCCACGTGGCCAACCCTGAGCGCACAGTCACCTCTGAGTACACGACCGCCAACATCATCTCTGTTGGCTCTGGGCTGCTGGTGAGTGGGGCCCTACCGGCTGCCCCCTTCTATCGTGGGTAGCCCCTTGCTTGGCCCCTATGTACCCCTGCTTTGCACCATGGTGCCTGCTGTGTGACAGTGCCCACAGCGATGTGCCCGAGAGGTGCTTGAGCCCTGAGCCTGCAGGAACAAGGTGCCACGTGAGTGCTGCAGCTCTGGCCTCCAGTAGATGCCTCTCAAGCCGGTTCCTGGGCAGCCGAGTCCTGGCAGGCCAATGCGAGATGCTGGAGAGGGAGTGTGTCCACAGAACTGAGGTAGATGCTGGCAGAAAGCAGGACCATGGCTGGAGTGAGACATGAGCAAGCCTTCCCCTCTCCCTCGCATTGCATGGCTGTGGGTGAGCCAGAGGGAGCCTGGCTCGCCAAGGCCTTGCTTGCCGTGTCCCAGGGCCCAGCTACTGGGTGTGAGGCAGACGAGGGCCTGCCCTGTGCCACCAGGCCCTGGGGGAGGGACTGACCCCACTGTCTTTCCCTAGAGCATTGCTGCTGGGATTGTGGCCATCTTGGTGTCCCGTAACCTCGACACGTCAGCCCTGGTGAGTGAGCAGCGGGGGCCTGTGGTCAGAGCCGGGTGATGTGAAGGACAACACTGGAGTTGAGTGTCACAGCCTGGGAACGCTGGGACAGGGCTGAGCTTCTGCAGGAAGCAGCAGTCAGGGCTGAAACCCAGCGCCTGCAGCAGCAGCCACGCCCTGGACCTTGCTCCGCAGTGCCCTGGCTCTCCCCAGGGCCTGCTTTGCAGCATGTGGGCTGGCAGCCACGCCCTTGTCTGGCCACACCTGCAGCTGATAAGGACACAGCCCTTTCCAGCCTTCCTCCCGTGCCAGGTGTCACCTGCCCCTCCTGTGCCTGGCCAAGGTTCAGGCCCTTGTGCTGGGCTCTGCACTGCCCCCCCCCACATACACACAGCTGAGAAAGCCCCCACACACTACACCTCCCCACAAGGCTAGGCACCACCCAGCCCTCATCAGCCAAGGGCAGCCCCCACCCTTCATTACATGCAAGATGCTCTGAGGTACCAGGCACACCAGGCAAAGCCCCTGCACCCTTGGCAGAATCCTGGAGGGGGTGGGAAGGAGGCCCTCTCCCCCATGCATGGGCAGGTGGGTGCTTGAGTTGTGCAGCTTGGCTGTACTGCAGACTTCAGCTCAGTGCAGGAGCCTGTCCTGTCCCCTCCCCAGGGGACTGCCAGGTGCAGCGAGGGGCACAGCATGCCCACAAGCACAGGGCACCCAGGGTTTGTGGCTGCCCCTCCGTGGTGCTGCTGGCAACGGGAGCCACTGACACCGGACAGGGCCGGGTGCAGGCACTGGGAGGCAGGGAAATCAGGGCTCCCTCCAAGTGAGGTGCCGTGCAACACTGCACCTAATAAAATTCATGTTGTGGGGGGGTGGGCCAAGGGGGGGGGTTCTGCGTGTGGGAGGGGGCCAAGGGTGGAGAGGGGGTGCAGACGTGTGAGGACTCTGGCTAGGATTTGGGTGCATAGTTCTGGCTGGGGGTTCAGGCCTGGGGTGGGGGCTGGGCATGAGTGATTTGGGGTGTCCTGGAGGGCTCCAGGGTTGGCGAGGGGCTCTAGGCTGAGGTGCAGCAGGGGGGTACAGGCTCTGGCTTGAGGGGGTGGGCTTTTGGCACAGAGCTGGGGATGAGGGCTTTGGGGTGCGCAGGGCTGGGGGGGGGCTCAAGGTAGGGCAGGGACTTGGGGTGCAGGCTGACTTGGGTGCCCCCCCCTTTTGTTGGCTGCGGTAGCTTGGTGCTGGGACGGGGGGGGGGGGGCCTCTGCTGGCTGCAGCAGTGTCAGGGCTTGTTTGGCAAATTAGTGCCCCAAGGGCCTGTGTGGCTGCAGCCCTGCAGCTGCCACGGGGCATGTGCAGGTGTCCTGGGGCTGCACAGACCCGAGGGGCAGGGTGACATTCGCACGCCTGAGCTCATGCCTCAGGGAGCCGCTGCTGCAGTGCCGGCTGGGGTGTGTGGGGCCAGGGACGCTCCCACTCCCCCCCGGCTGCTGGGGCTGGGGGGCCGTTGCCGCAGGGCTGCCCAGGCCACCTCCCCTCCAGCTTTGGTCTCCGTAGCACTGGGCTTTGCTGTGCATCTCCCTGCTCAACTGCCTGCTCTCCGCGGCCTGCAGCCTGGGCTTGGTCCTGGCCATCTCCCTCACCGTCGCCAGCAGGGGGCAACGCCTCATCCTCGGCTGCAACAGCTCCGCCCTCCCAGCCGACGCCCGGGCTGCCATCGCCACCAACGACTGCCCCTTTGACACCACCCGCATCTACGTGAGTCCCCTCCCCCCCGCCCTGCCCCCTCCGCCCGGCTCCTGCCGCCCTCCCGCCCTGACCCGGCCATGCCGCTCGCAGGACACGGCACTGGCGCTCTGGTTCCCCTCCATGGTGATGGCTGCGGGGGAGGCCGCGCTCTCCGGCAGGTGCTGTGTGGTGGCCCTGATTCTCCGCGGCGTCGGTCCCTGGGCGCACATCTCCAGCTGCCAGCAGGTGGGTTCCCACCAGCCCTGCCCCTGGGCCCCAAGCACAGGGCTGGGGGGGGGGCCTGTCCCCAACCCTGCTGGGAAGGGCACGATGGGCCAGAGGATGAGGGGGCGCTAAGGCCAGGGCTGGGAGGGGTGTCTTGCAGTGCAGGGCCTGTTCCCCCAGGGCTGGGAGAAGGGCTGGCCCTGGTCTCCCCCAATGCTTGGCAGGTGCCTTGCTCATCCAGGGCCAGCCCTGAAAACATTCCCTCGATGGGCAGCAGCAGCCAGGGGCTGGGACCCTCAGGAACTGGCCTCTCCCGAAGTCCATGCTATGCCCAGGCCTTGCATGCGGCAGGCCGAGGGGGGACCCACGGCAAAGTGCCAGCCCGGCATTGGCAAGGCCAGTGGGGACACCAGACACGGGGCGGGGGGTGGCCCAGCCTGGGCCGAGCCTGCTGGGGAGAGACACCTGCTGGGGTGCGGCGGGGAGCAGGACTCGGGGTGCTGCGGGCCCCAGCCCATCACACAGGGCCCAGGGCTCAGGTCATGAGGGCCGCGGGCAGTGTTTCGGAGCACCTGGGAAGGCGTTGCCAGGGGCTGCTGGGAGGCCACGTGTAATTGGGCTAAAAAAGACGATGCCGGGAGGACGCCGGGGTCAGCGGGCTGGCTCGGGGGGGCCAGACAGGCTGGGCATGGCACGCTCAGTGACTGCCGCTTGTGTCCTGATGCACTTGGCAGTGGCTGCTGTGGGGCTGGACCATTGGTCAGAGCCAGCTGTCGGCTCTGGAGGTACAGTGCCCCACTGCCTCGCTCATGCCCCTGCCTGCCTTTCCAGCACGAGGAGGAGCTGGCTGCAGAGGCCCGGCACAAGCAGGAAACGCGCCAGCTGTTGGCTCCGCAGGGCGAGGCCCAGGCCTAGGGGCAAAGGTGAGAGGAGTGCGTGGGCTGGCCCAGCCCGCCGGGGGGGGAGAGGGGGGCGGCTGTGTTGGTCTGGCCAGCTCAGCCTGGCGGCAAGCTGCTCAGCCCTCTGCAGCTTCCATCCGTATAATGGGGATCCCACCCCGGCCTGGGCCCGGCTCCGTCCCTGGGTGCCGCCGGCTCAGGATTCAGGGCTCCGCATCCACCACAACCAGTTTCTTTGTTGCAGGTGCTGCAGGAGCCCTGGACCACATCAGCCAGGAGGGCAAGAGCCAGTCCAGCTGCTGCTGCCCCATGGGGAGGCTGGCATCAGGACAGGAGGGAGGGGGCAGCTGCCCCACCCTGCTGCATTTTACTGCGGGAGCAGGCCCCATTCTCACCGCAGGGTCCCAGTGCTAGCAGGGCTCCCACGGCTGCCCCCTTGTGCCGAGTGCACCAGTCCTGCTTCTGCCAGCACTCCGGGCGCCTGCCCCCCACACTGGGCTGAGCCATGTGGCTGTGGGGGGGGGGTGGCCACCAGAGACGCCAGTCGGCAGGGGGCAGAAGGAGCCCCAGGGCCGCGGCAGAGCCAGCGACCTGGAGGGAGGTGGGACTGGCCTTCGCCGGCTTCTCCAGCTTTTCCTGGCCTTGAGCTCATGGCCTGCCTGTCCCTCTCCCACTCACAAGCCTACTAGCCTGCGGCGGATGAGCTACACCCGGTGCCCTCCGTGGCTGCCCTAGGCCCCGTACCCCTCCGTGTGCCTCCCCTAGGCCCCGTACCCCTCCGTGGCTGCCCTAGGCCCCGTACCCCTCCGTGTGCCTCCCCTAGGCCCCGTACCCCTCCGTGTGCCTCCCCTAGGCCCCGTACCCCTCCGTGCCTCCCCTAGGCCCCGTACCCCTCCGTGTGCCTCCCCTAGGCCCCGTACCCCTCCGTGTGCCTCCCTTAGGCCCCGTACCCCTCCGTGGCTGCCCTAGGCCCCCTACCCCTCCGTGGCTGCCCTAGGCCCCGTACCCCTCCGTGTGCCTCCCCTAGGCCCCGTACCCCTCCGTGGCTGCCCTAGGCCCCCTACCCCTCCGTGGCTGCCCTAGGCCCCGTACCCCTCCGTGTGCCTCCCCTAGGCCCCGTACCCCTCCGTGGCTGCCCTAGGCCCCGTACCCCTCCGTGCCTCCCCTAGGCCCCGTACCCCTCCGTGTGCCTCCCTTAGGCCCCGTACCCCTCCGTGGCTGCCCTAGGCCCCGTACCCCTCCGTGTGCCTCCCCTAGGCCCCGTACCCCTCCGTGTGCCTCCCCTAGGCCCCGTACCCCTCCGTGGCTGCCCTAGGCCCCGTACCCCTCCGTGCCTCCCCTAGGCCCCGTACCCCTCCGTGTGCCTCCCCTAGGCCCCGTACCCCTCCGTGTGCCTCCCTTAGGCCCCGTACCCCTCCGTGGCTGCCCTAGGCCCCCTACCCCTCCGTGGCTGCCCTAGGCCCCGTACCCCTCCGTGTGCCTCCCCGAGGCCCCGTACCCCTCCGTGGCTGCCCTAGGCCCCGTACCCCTCCGTGCCTCCCCTAGGCCCCGTACCCCTCCGTGGCTGCCCTTGGCCCCGTACCCCTCCGTGTGCCTCCCCTAGGCCCCGTACCCCTCCGTGGCTGCCCTAGGCCCCGTACCCCTCTGTGGCTGCCCTAGGCCCCGTACCCCTCCGTGTGCCTCCCCTAGGCCCCGTACCCCTCCGTGTGCCTCCCTTAGGCCCCGTACCCCTCCGTGGCTGCCCTAGGCCCCGTACCCCTCTGTGTGCCTCCCCTAGGCCCCGTACCCCTCCGTGGCTGCCCTAGGCCCCGTACCCCTCTGTGGCTGCCCTAGGCCCCGTACCCCTCCGTGTGCCTCCCCTAGGCCCCGTACCCCTCCGTGGCTGCCCTAGGCCCCGTACCCCTCCGTGCCTCCCCTAGGCCCCGTACCCCTCCGTGTGCCTCCCTTAGGCCCCGTACCCCTCCGTGGCTGCCCTAGGCCCCGTACCCCTCCGTGTGCCTCCCCTAGGCCCCGTACCCCTCCGTGGCTGTCCTAGGCCCCGTACCCCTCCGTGTGCCTCCCCTAGGCCCCGTACCCCTCCGTGTGCCTCCCCTAGGCCCCGTACCCCTCCGTGGCTGCCCTAGGCCCCGTACCCCTCCGTGTGCCTCCCCTAGGCCCCGTACCCCTCCGTGGCTGCCCTTGGCCCCGTACCCCTCCGTGTGCCTCCCCTAGGCCCCGTACCCCTCCGTGGCTGCCCTTGGCCCCGTACCCCTTCGTGTGCCTCCCCTAGGCCCCGTACCCCTCCGTGGCTGCCCTAGGCCCCGTACCCCTCCGTGGCTGCCCTAGGCCCCGTACCCCTCCGTGTGCCTCCCCTAGGCCCCGTACCCCTCCGTGGCTGCCCTAGGCCCCGTACCCCTCCGTGCCTCCCCTAGGCCCCGTACCCCTCCGTGTGCCTCCCTTAGGCCCCGTACCCCTCCGTGGCTGCCCTAGGCCCCGTACCCCTGTGTGCGCCTCCCCTAGGCCCCGTACCCCTCCGTGGCTGCCCTAGGCCCCGTACCCCTCCGTGTGCCTCCCCTAGGCCCCGTACCCCTCCGTGGCTGCCCTAGGCCCCGTACCCCTCCGTGTGCCTCCCCTAGGCCCCGTACCCCTCCGTATGCCTCCCCTAGGCCCCGTACCCCTCCGTGTGCCTCCCTTAGGCCCCGTACCCCTCCGTGGCTGCCCTAGGCCCCCTACCCCTCCGTGGCTGCCCTAGGCCCCGTACCCCTCCGTGTGCCTCCCCTAGGCCCCGTACCCCTCCGTGGCTGCCCTAGGCCCCGTACCCCTCCGTGCCTCCCCTAGGCCCCGTACCCCTCCGTGGCTGCCCTTGGCCCCGTACCCCTCTGTGTGCCTCCCCTAGGCCCCGTACCCCTCCGTGGCTGCCCTAGGCCCCGTACCCCTCTGTGGCTGCCCTAGGCCCCGTACCCCTCCGTGTGCCTCCCCTAGGCCCCGTACCCCTCCGTGTGCCTCCCTTAGGCCCCGTACCCCTCCGTGGCTGCCCTAGGCCCCGTACCCCTCTGTGTGCCTCCCCTAGGCCCCGTACCCCTCCGTGGCTGCCCTAGGCCCCGTACCCCTCTGTGGCTGCCCTAGGCCCCGTACCCCTCCGTGTGCCTCCCCTAGGCCCCGTACCCCTCCGTGGCTGCCCTAGGCCCCGTACCCCTCCGTGTGCCTCCCTTAGGCCCCGTACCCCTCCGTGGCTGCCCTAGGCCCCGTACCCCTCCGTGTGCCTCCCCTAGGCCCCGTACCCCTCCGTGGCTGTCCTAGGCCCCGTACCCCTCTGTGTGCCTCCCCTAGGCCCCGTACCCCTCCGTGGCTGCCCTAGGCCCCGTACCCCTCCGTGTGCCTCCCCTAGGCCCCGTACCCCTCCGTGGCTGCCCTTGGCCCCGTACCCCTCCGTGTGCCTCCCCTAGGCCCCGTACCCCTACGTGGCTGCCCTTGGCCCCGTACCCCTTCGTGTGCCTCCCCTAGGCCCCGTACCCCTCCGTGGCTGCCCTAGGCCCCGTACCCCTCCGTGTGCCTCCCCTAGGCCCCGTACCCCTCCGTGGCTGCCCTAGGCCCCGTACCCCTCCGTGCCTCCCCTAGGCCCCGTACCCCTCCGTGTGCCTCCCTTAGGCCCCGTACCCCTCCGTGGCTGCCCTAGGCCCCGTACCCCTCTGTGTGCCTCCCCTAGGCCCCGTACCCCTCCGTGGCTGTCCTAGGCCCCGTACCCCTCTGTGCGCCTCCCCTAGGCCCCGTACCCCTCCGTGGCTGCCCTAGGCCCCGTACCCCTCCGTGTGCCTCCCCTAGGCCCCGTACCCCTCCGTGGCTGCCCTTGGCCCCGTACCCCTCCGTGTGCCTCCCCTAGGCCCCGTACCCCTCCGTGGCTGCCCTAGGCCCCGTACCCCTCCGTGTGCCTCCCCTAGGCCCCGTACCCCTCCGTGGCTGCCCTAGGCCCCGTACCCCTCCGTGTGCCTCCCCTAGGCCCCGTACCCCTCCGTGGCTGCCCTAGGCCCCGTACCCCTCCGTGTGCCTCCCCTAGGCCCCGTACCCCTCCGTGGCTGCCCTAGGCCCCGTACCCCTCCGTGTGCCTCCCCTAGGCCCCGTACCCCTCCGTGGCTGCCCTTGGCCCCGTACCCCTCCGTGTGCCTCCCCTAGGCCCCGTACCCCTCCGTGGCTGTCCTAGGCCCCGTACCCCTCCGTGCCTCCCCTAGGCCCCGTACCCCTCCGTGTGCCTCCCCTAGGCCCCATACCCCTCCGTGTGCCTCCCCTAGGCCCCGTACCCCTCCGTGGCTGCCCTAGGCCCCGTACCCCTCCGTGTGCCTCCCCTAGGCCCCGTACCCCTCCGTGGCTGCCCTAGGCCCCGTACCCCTCCGTGCCTCCCCTAGGCCCCGTACCCCTCCGTGTGCCTCCCCTAGGCCCCGTACCCCTCCGTGGCTGCCCTAGGCCCCGTACCCCTCCGTGTGCCTCCCCTAGGCCCCGTACCCCTCCGTGGCTGCCCTAGGCCCCGTACCCCTCCGTGTGCCTCCCCTAGGCCCCGTACCCCTCCGTGGCTGCCCTAGGCCCCGTACCCCTCCGTGGCTGCCCTAGGCCCCGTACCCCTCCGTGTGCCTCCCCTAGGCCCCGTACCCCTCCGTGGCTGCCCTAGGCCCCGTACCCCTCCGTGTGCCTCCCCTAGGCCCCGTACCCCTCCGTGGCTGCCCTTGGCCCCGTACCCCTCCGTGTGCCTCCCCTAGGCCCCGTACCCCTCCGTGGCTGTCCTAGGCCCCGTACCCCTCCGTGCCTCCCCTAGGCCCCGTACCCCTCCGTGTGCCTCCCCTAGGCCCCATACCCCTCCGTGTGCCTCCCCTAGGCCCCGTACCCCTCCGTGGCTGCCCTAGGCCCCGTACCCCTCCGTGTGCCTCCCCTAGGCCCCGTACCCCTCCGTGGCTGCCCTAGGCCCCGTACCCCTCCGTGCCTCCCCTAGGCCCCGTACCCCTCCGTGTGCCTCCCCTAGGCCCCGTACCCCTCCGTGGCTGCCCTAGGCCCCGTACCCCTCCGTGTGCCTCCCCTAGGCCCCGTACCCCTCCGTGGCTGCCCTAGGCCCCGTACCCCTCCGTGTGCCTCCCCTAGGCCCCGTACCCCTCCGTGGCTGTCCTAGGCCCCGTACCCCTCCGTGTGCCTCCCCTAGGCCCCGTACCCCTCCGTGGCTGCCCTAGGCCCCGTACCCCTCCGTGTGCCTCCCCTAGGCCCCGTACCCCTCCGTGGCTGCCCTTGGCCCCCTACCCCTCCGTGTGCCTCCCCTAGGCCCCGTACCCCTCCGTGGCTGTCCTAGGCCCCGTACCCCTCCGTGTGCCTCCCCTAGGCCCCGTACCCCTCCGTGGCTGCCCTAGGCCCCGTACCCCTCCGTGTGCCTCCCCTAGGCCCCGTACCCCTCCGTGGCTGCCCTTGGCCCCCTACCCCTCCGTGTGCCTCCCCTAGGCCCCGTACCCCTCCGTGGCTGTCCTAGGCCCCGTACCCCTCTGTGTGCCTCCCCTAGGCCCCGTACCCCTCCGTGGCTGCCCTAGGCCCCGTACCCCTCCGTGTGCCTCCCCTAGGCCCCGTACCCCTCCGTGTGCCTCCCCTAGGCCCTGTACCCCTCCGTGGCTGCCCTTGGCCCCGTACCCCTCCGTGGCTGCCCTTGGCCCCGTACCCCTCCGTGTGCCTCCCCTAGGCCCCGTACCCCTCCGTGGCTGCCCTTGGCCCCGTACCCCTCCGTGTGCCTCCCCTAGGCCCCGTACCCCTCCGTGGCTGCCCTAGGCCCCGTACCCCTCCGTGTGCCTCCCCTAGGCCCCGTACCCCTCCGTGGCTGCCCTAGGCCCCGTACCCCTCCGTGTGCCTCCCCTAGGCCCCGTACCCCTCCGTGTGCCTCCCCTAGGCCCCGTACCCCCTCTGTGTACCTGCCTGAGGGCCCAGTGCCCTCCATGTACCTGCCTGAGGGCCGGTGCCTGCCCTAGATTGTTACCCTGTCACATCGGCACAGTCTGGCCGCTGTCGGTGCCAAGGCCAGGCTGCGGCTCTGGTGCTGTCTGGTGCCAAGTACAAGGGGCCTGGGCTTGGCTGTGCTCCGGCAACACCCCAGTAAAGACTTTGTAACCCCTCCCTGGTGTGGCCCTGGTCCCTCCTCTGCCTGCCCAACCCGCGGTGCTGGGCAAGTGGGCGCTGGGCTGGGCACAGCCCTTGGCAGCGAGGCTGGCTCAGCACCAGCCCTGGGGGGAAGGCGGGGCACTGAGCCACAAGAGGAAGCAGGTTCTAATGGGGGCAGCGTTGCAGGAGGGAAGGGAGGTGGGTGGAGCATTGTTGGGGCGGAGCCTGGCAGGGGCGGGGTGGGCATGGTAGGAGGGGGCGGAGCCTGGCAGGGGGTGGGGCACGGTAGAAGGGGGAGGAGCCGAGCACTGGTGCCATGCATGGGGGAAGGCTTCTGTCTTGCTCACCAGCTCTCTCGGTCCTGCCATTGTGCTGGTGCAGGCGGGTCCCCCAGCCCTAGGGGCGGGGGGGGGTTGGACACTGGCACCGCCGGGGCCTGCTCTGTGCCAGACACCCGGGCAGTGGCAGGGCCCAGCCTCTCAAGCCTGGCTCTGCGGCAGCGCAGCTGGGTGCTCACGGCCCTGCTGGCCCGTGGGGGCCCTTGGGCCTCCTCTGAGCCTGGCCTGAAGTGTCGCCGGCCGCTGGCTACCCACCCCCAGGGTGCACGGGGCTCGCAGGCAGGGCTGGACACGGCTGGGAGTGCACAGCCACCTTTAATGGGTGCGGGGGCTTTGCCACGCTCACTGGAAGGAGAACCCGCTGCTCGGCAGCCCGCCGGACCACTGCCCGATGAACTTGAGCACGTCTTGGCACACGGGGCTGTGGGATGTCTGCAAAAGAGCGGAGGGTTGCTGCTGGCAGCCAAGGTGGGGCACGGGGGCCCAGAACTCAGCGGCTGGGAGTGGGGGGTGGCAGCCCATTTCCTCCAGGCAATGGGAGCCCAGGCCCCTGAGCATGTGCCCAGCCCCCGCCCTGCCTACCTGCCGCCCCAACAGGCTGTACACGATGGCGACTGCGGGACCTTTCCCCAGGAGCGGGACACAGCCCTGTTCCCTGGGGCCCACGGGGAGGGGGGATGTGGGGCACAGCGTGGGCAAAGGGGAAGGGGGAATCCAGCAGGATAATGCACGCAGGGCCTGCACGCCACTGGGGAACCCTCAGCTGAGCTGGGGCTGAGACCCCATTGGGGGGACTTAGACCCCCTGCCCATCCCCCCATCTACCCTGGTTCAAGCCCCACAAGCCCAGGTGTGCCCACCTTGACAGCCATCAGGAACTTGTTCCAGGTGTCCTTGTTGGCTTCTCTCCCAGGCCGCTTGAACTCCACCTTGTTCCGCAGGACGGGGTAGCCTGGCCACAGAGACAGCGGCTGAGGCCAGCCCCACCCCCCAGGGTGGAGCCGGTGCAGGGGACAGAGCCCCCTCCCCCCCCACAGCCCCACCTGTCGGTGCCCCACCTGCAGGACCCTGCCCAGAGCCCTGGCCTTCGCCTTCAGCTCCCTCAACAGTGTTGGCTGAACCCTGCTGTCTGAATGCCCCCCCCGGGTGCCAAGCCCCCCGCTGCCAATCCTGCCACTCTGCACCCTGCCAACCATGCCCCCCTGCCAATCTGCCCCCCCCCGTGCCAATCCCCCCCACTGCTCACCCTGCCCCCCCCCGCCAATCTGCCCCAACCGCTGCCCCCCCCCAGTCCCATTCCTACCCCCCCTCCGCGGAGGGGCTGGGGACTCACCGGTGAGCAGGCAGGGAAGGGAGCGCACACCTGTGCCTGCGGCCACCAGCGAGGCCTCGTACGTGGCCCGCTCATCTCGGGGCAGAACCTGCTCCAGCCGCTGGTCCATGGACATGGTGAGCACCCAGTCTCGGATCTCCTCCCGCGTGGCCTCCTGCTCTACCACAAAGCCCTGCTGACTCCAGGCGCCAGGTGGGGCTAGCCTGAGCCCCAGTGCCAGAGGGGCACGACCCCCTCACGCCCTCTCTCTGCTGCTGCGGGATACGCCCGCACCTGGGCCCTGCTCCAGGGGGATGCGCCCGCGCCCGGGCCCTCCTGCTGGGGGATGCGCCCTCGCCCGGGCCCTGTTCCTGGGGGATGCGCCCTCGCCCGGGCCCTGCTGCAGGGGGATACGCCCGCGCCCGGGCCCTGCTGCTGGGGGATGCGCCCGCGCCCGGGCCCTGCTGCTGGGGGATGCGCCCTCGCCCGGGCCCTGCTGCAGGGGGATACGCCCGCGCCCGGGCCCTCCTGCTGGGGGATGCGCCCTCGCCCGGGCCCTGCTGCAGGGGGATACGCCCGCGCCCGGGCCCTCCTGCTGGGGGATGCGCCCTCGCCCGGGCCCTGCTGCAGGGGGATACGCCCTGCTGCTGGGGGATGCGCCCGCGCCCGGGCCCTGCTGCTGGGGGATGCGCCCTCGCCCGGGCCCTGCTGCTGGGGGATGCGCCCGCGCCCGGGCCCTGCTGCTGGGGGATGCGCCCGCACCTGGGCCCTGCTCCAGGGGGATACGCCCTGCTGCTGGGGGATGCGCCCGCGCCCGGGCCCTGCTGCTGGGGGATGCGCCCGCGCCCGGGCCCTGCTGCTGGGGGATGCGCCCTCGCCCGGGCCCTCCTGCTGGGGGATGCGCCCTCGCCCGGGCCCTCCTGCTGGGGGATGCGCCCGCGCCCGGGCCCTCCTGCTGGGGGATACGCCCTCGCGCCCGGGCCCTGTTCCTGGGGGATGCGCCCTCATGCCCGGGCCCTGCTGCTGGGGGATACGCCCGCGCCCGGGCCCTCCTGCTGGGGGATGCGCCCTCGCCCGGGCCCTGCTGCAGGGGGATGCGCCCTCGCCCGGGCCCTGCTGCAGGGGGATACGCCCGCGCCCGGGCCCTCCTGCTGGGGGATGCGCCCGCGCCCGGGCCCTGCTGCAGGGGGATACGCCCTTATGCCCGGGCCCTGCTGCTGGGGGATACGCCCGCGCCCGGGCCCTCCTGCTGGGGGACGTGCCCGCGCCCGGGCCCTGCTGCAGGGGGACGAGCCCTCGCCCGGGCCCTGCTGCTGGGGGACGCGCCCGCGCCCGGGCCCTCCTGCTGTGGGACGTGCCCGTGCCCGCGCCCGGGCCCTGCTGCAGGGGGACGCGCCCTCGCCCGGGCCCTGCTGCTGGGGGTACACCCTCGCCCGGGCCCTCCTGCTGGGGGACGTGCCCGTGCCCGCGCCCGGGCCCTGCTGCAGGGGGACGAGCCCTCGCCCGGGCCCTGCTGCTGGGGGACGTGCCCTTATGCCCGGGCCCTGCTGCAGGGGGACGCGCCGTCGCCCGGGCCCTGCTGCTGGGGGACGTGCCCTTATGCCCGGGCCCTGCTGCTGGGGGTACACCCTCGCCCGGGCCCTGCTGCTAGGGGATGCCTCCTCGCCCGGGCCCTGCTCCTGGCGGACGCGCCCTTATGCCCGGGCCCTGCTGCTGGGGGACGCGCCCTCGCCCGGGCCCTCCTGCTGGGGGACGCGCCCTCGCCCGGGCCCTCCTGCTGGGGGATGCCTCCTCGCCCGGGCCCTGTTCCTGGGGGATGCGCCCTCGCCCGGGCCCTGCTGCAGGGGGATACGCCCGCGCCCGGGCCCTCCTGCTGGGGGATGCGCCCTCGCCCGGGCCCTGCTGCAGGGGGATGCGCCCGCACCTGGGCCCTGCTCCAGGGGGATACGCCCTGCTGCTGGGGGACGCGCCCTTATGCCCGGGCCCTGCTGCAGGGGGACGCGCCCTCGCCCGGGCCCTGCTGCTGGGGGACGCGCCCTTATGCCCGGGCCCTGCTCCTGGGGGACGCGCCCTCGCCCGGGCCCTCCTGCTGGGGGACGTGCCCGTGCCCGCGCCCGGGCCCTGCTGCAGGGGGACGAGCCCTCGCCCGGGCCCTGCTGCTGGGGGACGTGCCCTTATGCCCGGGCCCTGCTGCAGGGGGACGCGCCGTCGCCCGGGCCCTGCTGCTGGGGGACGGGCCCTTATGCCCGGGCCCTGCTGCTGGGGGTACACCCTCGCCCGGGCCCTGCTGCTAGGGGATGCCTCCTCGCCCGGGCCCTGCTCCTGGCGGACGCGCCCTTATGCCCGGGCCCTGCTGCTGGGGGACGCGCCCTCGCCCGGGCCCTCCTGCTGGGGGACGCGCCCTCGCCCGGGCCCTCCTGCTGGGGGATGCCTCCTCGCCCGGGCCCTGTTCCTGGGGGATGCGCCCTCGCCCGGGCCCTGCTGCAGGGGGATACGCCCGCGCCCGGGCCCTCCTGCTGGGGGATGCGCCCTCGCCCGGGCCCTGCTGCAGGGGGATGCGCCCGCACCTGGGCCCTGCTCCAGGGGGATACGCCCTGCTGCTGGGGGACGCGCCCTTATGCCCGGGCCCTGCTGCAGGGGGACGCGCCCTCGCCCGGGCCCTGCTGCTGGGGGACGCGCCCTTATGCCCGGGCCCTGCTCCTGGGGGACGCGCCCTCGCCCGGGCCCTCCTGCTGGGGGATGCCTCCTCGCCCGGGCCCTGCTCCTGGGGGATGCGCCCTTATGCCTGGGCCCTGCTGCTGGGGGTACACCCTCGCCCGGGCCCTGCTCCTGGGGGACGCGCCCTTATGCCCGTGCCCTGCTGCTGGGGGACGCGCCTTCGCCCGGGCCCTCCTGCTGGGGGATGCCTCCTCGCCCGGGCCCTGCTCCTGGGGGATGCGCCCTTATGCCCGGGCCCTGCTGCTGGGGGACGCGCCCTCGCCCAGGCCCTCCTGCTGGGGGACGCGCCCGCGCCCTGCTGCTGGGGGACGCGCCCGGGCCCTGCTGCTGGGGGATGTGCCCTTATGCCCAGGCCCTGCTGCTGGGGGATGCGCCCTCGCCTGGGCCCTGCTCCTGGGGGATGCGCCCTCAGTCCCCCCACCCATTTCTGAGAGTGGGGTCCTGCTCCTTCACTCCCTCTGCCCCCGCTTGCTGGCGGGCTGGTGCCTCGTGTCCCCCTACATGGCTGAGCACTGGCCCCAGCCCCCTCAATCTCTGTGCAGCTGGGGCGTGGGGGAGCCACTCACAGCCACGTGCTGGTGCGCCGGGAGCGGCACCTCGAAGGGGATGTCTGTGTCCTGGAAGTCGACATGGTCTAGGGCGTCAAGCGTGCCCTCCTCAATAGCCTGGGGACAGAGGGCGAGCCCTCAGGTGAGTCAGCGCCCTGTGGCCCGGCCCAGCAATGGCCCCGACCCAGCTGGGTCCCCGGAGCTGGGTTTGTCGCGCCACGGCACACTACGGCCCCACCGGCTACAGCAGCCCTGAGGCCAGCCTGCTGCGGGAGCTGGCCACGCTGCGGAGCCATTACTGACTGCGTGGCCCGCACGCTGTAAGATTGGCCACCAGCTGCGCGGCCGTTCCCCCCCAGCTCCCCAATGAAGCTACTGCGCAGCAGGGAGCTGTGCCTTGGCCCTGGCTAAGACCCCACTAAAAGTCCCCACCCCTTTGGATGACACCTGCCCATCTACTTACACTGACTGGCTCCCATTTAATGTGGGGGCTACTGTGTTGGCAAATTGCTGAACTGTCCTATCACCTGCCGAGCACGCCCGAGGGCTGCTCTGCCCAACGCTAATCTGCCGGGCGTAGGAGAAGTAAGGCCCGAGGGCAGCTCTGCCCGCCATTTAGC
The DNA here is from genome assembly GCA_032595735.1 of Pelochelys cantorii. Lineage (NCBI taxonomy): Eukaryota > Metazoa > Chordata > Testudines > Trionychidae > Pelochelys > Pelochelys cantorii. Next base: position 593,189 of record CM064328.1, read on the forward strand.
CGCCACGTGCAGGTGCAACAATGTATGCGGCGAGCCCTGGTCCCCAAAAAGCCACACGCAAATGCTGCTTTCATTCTCTCTGGAGTGCGCCCCCGCAAGAGGCCAGCGTGGAACCGCCTTGGTGTGGGGCGCTGCCACCGCTACAGACAACAGAATGAGCGCGACACAGAACCTTGGCCAAACGCCTGCAGCTGGGTGGGAATGTCCTGCCAGCCACTTTTGGAGGTCGCTGCTGGGTGCCAGATGATCAGGGCAGGGCCGAGCTGGAAGCTCTTCCTGGCTCTTGCAGGGCAGCAGCCCACACAACCTCCCTCCCCTGTTCCAGGCTACCGTCAAGCCAGGCCGGGAGGGCACGATGGTACCGTCTGATGGGACACGCGGCCAGGGCCTTGCGCCACGCTGTGGCCCTCAGCCAGACCCACGAGCACAGGCCTGCTCCTCTTGTGGGTCCTCAAGGCAGGGCTGGGGTGTTCTCCGTCCTTCCAGAGGCACCTCCCCGGCAGCGCCCTCTTCAGAGCAGCTTGCCCCCCGAACCGGCACCAGCCACAAGCCGACTGAGCCATTGCGGAGGGGCCCGGCTCATTACTATGCCTGGTGTACATGGGCCCCCCCCGCCAATGTCCCCACTTAGGACCCCTACTGGGCTGGAACTCCTCCCCATGCAGCCTTTCCCCCCCTCCAGTGCATACTCACATCCGTGAGGTCCAGGAAGCGGTTCAGGAAGATGAATGCCATGTTCTCCCAGCCCGCCGCCTAGCACAGAGAAAGCCCCGCGTGGGGATGGGCCAGGGGAGCACACTGGGCCGAGCAGTGACCTGCAGCATGTCATGGGTGCGGCCGGGCTTGGGGGGGCTGCTGGAGGCAGCCAAGGCTTGGGGCGACTGTGCTCTGCGGGACGCCAGAACGCGAGCGCCAGGCTGGGGATGGCTCAGCGCAATAAGGACCCAGGTGCGCCACCAGGGCAGCTCGCCTGCGGCAAAGCCTCCCCTTCGCCCCAATCAGGGTGGGCCCCAGGGAAGATTTGCTGACCCAGGCCCCATGCCCCACCCCCTCCCACTCAACTGCCAGGCCTGCTGCCAGCTCCCCACCTGGGGACACGTCTCCACGGAGAACCCCCAGATGAGGCTTTTGCTGCCACATTGGCAGAAGGTGGGGCAGGACAGAGGGCCCTGCTCCCACAGAGCAGGTAGAGCCATGGCAGCTGGGCACCGCGTCTCCCTGGCCCGTCGCCGTAGCGCTGGTCGGCTCTCACCTTGGCTGCTGTGCCAGCTTCGTAAAAGGCCTTGTCGGCGGGGACGAGATCCGTGTGGCGCAGAAGGGAGACGGACAGCTTGGTCGCCACAACGTCCTGAGGGCAGAGAGGCGTTGGAGAGCCACCGGCAGCCAATGCACACGAGACGCAGTCCTTGCCCCCAGCGCCTGGGGCCGGGCCCCCCCCGCCCCCAGCCCGGCCCCCTCTGTGCCCTGCCGGGCTCCCCAGCGCCCAGGGGCTGAGCCCCCCCGCCCCCAGCCCGGCCCGCTCTGCGCCCTGCCGGGCTCCCCAGCGCCCAGGGGCTGAGCCCCCCCCGCCCCCCAGCCCGGCCCCCTCTGTGCCCTGCCGGGCTCCCCAGCGCCCAGGGACTGAGCCCCCCCGCCCCCAGCCCGGCCCGCTCTGCGCCCTGCCGGGCTCCCCAGCGCCCAGGGGCTGAGCCCCCCCCGCCCCCAGCCCGGCCCGCTCTGCGCCCTGCCGGGCTCCCCAGCGCCCAGGGACTGAGCCCCCCCGCCCCCAGCCCGGCCCGCTCTGCGCCCTGCCGGGCTCCCCAGCGCCCAGGGGCTGAGCCCCCCCCGCCCCCCAGCCCGGCCCCCTCTGTGCCCTGCCGGGCTCCCCAGCGCCCAGGGACTGAGCCCCCCCGCCCCCAGCCCGGCCTGCTCTGCGCCCTGCCGGGCTCCCCAGCGCCCAGGGGCTGAGCCCCCCCCGCCCCCAGCCCGGCCCGCTCTGCGCCCTGCCGGGCTCCCCAGCGCCCAGGGACTGAGCCCCCCCGCCCCCAGCCCGGCCCGCTCTGCGCCCTGCCGGGCTCCCCAGCGCCCAGGGGCTGAGCCCCCCCCGCCCCCAGCCCGGCCCGCTCTGCGCCCTGCCGGGCTCCCCAGCGCCCAGGGACTGAGCCCCCCCCGCCCCCAGCCCGGCCCGCTCTGCGCCCTGCCGGGCTCCCCAGCGCCCAGGGGCTGAGCTCCCCCCCCCCGCCCCCGAGCCCGGCCCGCTCTGCGCCCTGCCGGGCTCCCCAGCGCCCAGGGGCTGAGCTCCCCCCCCCCAGCCCGGCCCGCTCTGCGCCCTGCCGGGCTCCCCAGCGCCCAGGGGCTGAGCCCCCCCCGCTCTGTCTCTGCCCCCCCCCCGACCCGGCCCGCTCTGCGCCCTGCCGGGCTCCCCAGCGCCCAGGGACTGAGCCCCCCCGCCCCCGAGCCCGGCCCGCTCTGTGCCCTGCCGGGCTCCCCAGCGCCCAGGGACTGAGCCCCCCCGCCCCCAGCCCGGCCCGCTCTGTGCCCTGCCGGGCTCCCCAGCGCCCAGGGCTGAGCCCCCCCGCCCCCCCCCCCCCCCAGAGCCCGGCCCGCTCTGTGCCCTGCCCCCGGCCCCCAGCCGCCCAGGCCCGCTCTGAGCCCTGCCGCCCTCCCCCGCCCAGGGGCTGCTGCCCCCGCCCCCAGCCCGGCCCACTCTGCGCCCTGCCGGGCTCCCCAGCGCCCAGGGGCTGAGCCCCCCCTCCCCCGCTCTGTCTCTGCCCCCCCCCCCCCGAGCCCGGCCCGCTCTGTGCCCTGCCGGACTCCCCAACGCCCAGGGGCTGAGCCCCCCCCCCCCGAGCCCGCCCCTCTTGCCCGCGCCCAGGAGGCTGAGCCCCCCCCTCCCCCGCCTCTGTCTCTGCCCCCCCCCCCCGAGCCCGGCCCGCTCTGCGCCCTGCCGGGCTCCCCAGCGCCCAGGGGCTGAGCCCCCCCCCCCCCCCAGCCCGGCCCGCTCTGCTGCCCTGCCAGGGCTCCCCAGCGCCCAGGGCTGAGCCCGCCCGCCGCCCCCCCCCCCCCCGGGCCCCCCCCCCCAGAGCCTGGCCCGCTCTGTCTCTGCCCCCCCCCCCCGAGCCCGGCCCGCTCTGCGCCCTGCCGGGCTCCCCAGCGCCCAGGGGCTGAGCCCCCCCCCGCTCCCAGCCCGGCCCACTCTGTGCCCTGCCGGACTCCCCAACGCCCAGGGGCTGAGCCCCCCCCCCCCCCCGCTCTGTCTCTGCCCCCCCCCCAGAGCCCGGCCCGCTCTGTGCCCTGCCGGACTCCCCAACGCCCAGGGGCTGAGCCCCCCCCGCCCCGAGCCCGGCCCCCTCTGTGCCCTGCTGGACTCCCCAGTGCCCAAGGACTGAGCCCCCCCCCCCCCCCCAGAGCCTGGCCCACTCTGTCTCTGCCCCCCCCCCCGAGCCCGGCCCGCTCTGTGCCCTGCCGGACTCCCCAACGCCCAGGGGCTGCCCCCTCCCCCCCGAGCCCAGCCCGCTCTATCTCTGCCTTCCCCCCAGAGCCCGGCCCGCTCTGTGCCCTGCCAGGCTCCCCAGCACCGAGCCCAAGCCCCCCAGAGCCCGGCCCGCTCTGTGCCCTGCCGGACTCCCCAACGCCCAGGGGCTGCCCCCCCCCCAGAGCCCGGCCCACTCTGTCTCTGCCCCCCGCCCAGAGCCTGGCCCGCTCGGTGCCCTGCTAGGCTCCCCAGCGCCCAGGGACTGCGCCCCCCCCCCCCCCCGAGCCCAGCCCGCTCTGTGCCCTGCCGGACTCCCCAACGCCCAGGGGCTGAGCCCCCCCGTCCCCCGAGCCCGCTCTGTCTCTGCCCCCCGCCCAGAGCCTGGCCCGCTCTGTGCCCTGCTAGGCTCCCCAGCGCCCAGGGACTGAGCCCCCCCCCCCCGAGCCCAGCCCGCTGTCTCTGCCAGGCTCCCCAACGCCCAGGACCTGAGCCCCCCGCCCCCCCCCCCCCGTCTCTGCCTTGCTTTCCATAGGTGTCTACACAGGGGTTTCCGGGAGAAGGGACAGTGTCTGCATGAGGCCTGTGGGGCCCCTCCGTGAGAAACCCATCAGAAGTGTTGCTCACGTCCCGTCCACTCAGCTGTGCCCCCTCAGGCACAGTGCCCGGAAGAGTTTCCTCTAGGCCCCTGGGCCATGCTTTGATGGCGTCTAGTACAGCGCTTTGCCCACCTCCCCTCGCCCTCTTGCCAGCTGCTCCGCCAGCCGGGGGTGCGGAATGGGCATGAACATCTGGAAGCACAGCAGGCACCAGAGGGGAGCCCCAGGCCAGGGCCTGTGTGTCAAGCCCGCCAGGGGACGCCCAACCAAAGGCCAGGGCTGGGCGTGGCATTCACTCTGGTTGTGGTGCTGTGTATGATTCCTACTGTCCGGTCCTGCTCTGCAGTGACTCTGTGCGCATGTGCGTGTGTACTGCCCAGAGGGGATGAGATCTCTGGGGGAGGACTCCTGAGGGAAGGCAAGTTGGCAATGGCCCAGGCCTCCTGGCTCCTGATCCTAGGGGCAATGCAGCCAGAGAGTCAGATGACACCTTGGGCAGGACGAAGGAGGCGGCGGGGCAGCCTGGAAGCCTGGGACCAGTGAGATTTCAGCTGGCTTGGAGGGCCCCCCCTCGCCCCAGATGGGCTGGGCTGGCTGCTCCTGGTTCCTGGAACAAGTCTGGGCTACGCTGTGTCCCTGAGAGTCCCGTCTGGCTGTGGCTGGGGGACTCCCCGCACCCCCTGACAGTTGGTCACAGATCAGCACACTGCATGGTCTGTGGCCTGCTGGGCAGCTGCGTGGCGTGTGGCGAGGCGGCGGGTGGGAGAGCAGGCGGCCGCTCTGCAGATTTCTTGTGCAGGAACTGGAGACCTGCCCCCAGCAGAGTGCCCCGTGACTGAGGTCGTGGATTAGAGCGCTTCCCTTCCCTGCTCTGCAGACTCCGGCTTCGGGATCTGTGCCCAGAACGCGTTGGGAGCGCTCCCACCTGCAGGGCGTGAGCCACTGGAGCCCGGGCACCGAACAGGGAGCTAGCGGGGAGGGAGGGGTCTGCGCTCCCAGACCCAGCATGAGCTGGAACTGAGCCGGGCTGCCTGCCCGCCTGGCTCCTAATACACTTTAAATGCAGAGCCGCAGCGGGGGTAGGTCCAGGACCAGCGCGAGCCAGGCTGCTGGCCAGCCTGCTAAAAAGTTTTCTGGCAAGGTGTCGGGCAGACATGTGCATAGTCTATAGCATTAACCTATACGCTTTTGCTTAGTGGTTAATCGACTTCCCTGGAGAGTCTCAACTATGGAGCGCTGAGGCCAGTGTCAGGGACGAATGGCGCTGCACTGACCAGTCTGGACTCTTCCAGGTGGCTCGCTTCCTGCTGCCAAGGACTCGTCTAATCTGGTTTGAGCTTGAAAGCTGCACTGGGTTTAGCCACGGAGCATCCACGCCATGAAGCAAAGTGAGTAAGAGTTTGGATGCTGAAGCAGACTGATTTTGCCTCAGGTGGTCTGGGAAGAGCGGCAGGATGACTGGCGCTTCCATGCACGTGTCTAGGAGCAATGTGTACCTGTGATGGTGGGGCCAGGCTGGGGCTTGTCACAGGATTGAATTTAAATAGGAAAATGCAGCTCAGCGTTGCATCCACTTTGTGTGTTTGCCCCAAACTCTGTGCAAGGTGGGCCAAGTGAGGCATCTAACGAACGCTTAACGCTATGCTGATTCTATGTATGCTACTCGTCTACTTGTATGATTTTTAAACAAGAACAGTCATATTGGGTCAAGACCAAAAGTCCACCTAGCTCAGTACCCTGTTCTGCCGACAGTGGCCAATACCAGATGTCCCAGAGGGAGGGAACACAACAGCTAATTCTCTCTGGTCATCCATTTTCAAAGAAACAGAGGCGAGGGACACCATTCCTACCCATCTTGGCTAATAGCCATTGATGGACCTAACCTCCACGAATCTATCTAGCTCTTTTTTTGGACCCTGTTAAAGTCCCGGTCTTCACCACATCCTCTGGCAAGGAGTTCCACAGGTTGACTGTGCACTGAGTGAAAAAAAACTTCCTTTTGTTTGTTTTAAACCTATTGCCTGTTCATTTCATTTGGTGACCCCTAGTTCTTATATTGTGGGAATAAGTAAATAACTTTTCCTTATTCACTTTTTACACACCAGTCATGATTTTATAGACCTCTATCATATCTCCCCTTAGTCTCCTTTCTTCTAAGCTGAAAAATCCAAGTCTTTTTAATCTTCTTCATATGGGACCCATTCCAACCCCTTATTTTTGTTGCTCTTCTCTGAACCTTTTCCAATGCCAATATATCTTTTTTGAGATGAGGCGACCACATCTGTATGAAGTGTTCAAGCTGTGGGCGTCCCAGGGTTTTATAGAAAGGCAGTAAGATATTCTGTCCCCTTTTTAATGATTCCTAACATTCTATTTGTTTTGCCTGCCGCTGCACAGTGAGTGGATGTTTCCAGAGAACTGTCCACAATGACTCCAAGATCTCTCTTGAGTAGTAAACTTTACAGGTAAAGTTATGGATACGGGCTCTTGCATTCAAATGTTCTCTGTCTGGGAGGGAGCAATAGGCCTTGGCCACGTATCGGGAGGGGCTATCGAGTGATGGGCTGTGCTAATTAGCGATTCTGCAGGGACACTGGCTCTCAAGGTGGCTGGGACCTGCAGTCCAGCAGGCACCCCAGGGCCACTTGCCTCGGACATGGACAGGTCACTTTTGGATCATGTGACCAGCTCCTGTTTGGGAGGTGCCATCACTCAGGAGAACGAAGGATTTCCCTCTGCACAGGCAAGGGGAAAAGAGTCCTGAGGTGCCTCCATTTTTTCATCAATCATAATAGGTGGCCGAGGCCTATTGCTGTCTCCCAGACAGAGCACACTTACACCCACGCACAGAGCCCACAGACATAGCTTTACATATCAAAATCATCCAAGTGCCTGTGTAGCACACATGGAATCAGCCTGCAGTAGACCCCTCACAAGGCCCACCTCAGACAGGGTTTGGGGCCAGGACACAAAATGGATGCCCTATTAAAGTTCAATAACGTGACAGGGCTACCAAAATGGCACAAACTCATTGGCTGCACATCTCAGGGGGCATCCTGTGAGTGAGCAGAATGGGCAGAAAGGCATACAAGAGAACCTGGGCCGTGATCCCAGAAGGAGCAGATCTGCTGGGACTCTCTGTTGTGTTGTGTGGCTAACAAGCCTATCTTGGGAAAGCCCCACCTCTGGAAGAGTGAGAGTGTGAGAGCGGGGCGAAGAGACCGCTCGCAGCCTTGAGACAACCGGCTGAGGTGGTCCACCAGCTCGTGCTGTACCCTGGCTGCTGTACTGGATGCTCTGCACAGAAGTCCTACAGCATGAGGGTCCTTTGCACAGGGGAAAGGAGTTGCACCCAGGTGGTGTCGATACAGTATGCCCAGAAAGCCTAGCACACCAAGTACACTGCTCCCAGTTCTCTGACGTTGATGTGGAGAGCCAGGCCTGTCTGAGACCAGAGACCTTGAGTCCTGTGGTCTCCTAGATGTATCCCCATGTCTGATGCATCCCTCACTAGAGCCAGGGATGGCTGCGGACTGGCGAATGAGAACCCTGAGCAGACCTCCTAAGAGGGAGTCCAGGACCGGGTGAGAAAGGGTCACTATGCTGTCCAGGCTGGGCAATACACTGATCCCAGCCAAGATGGGAGAGGTCGAGGTCTGCGTCTGACATGCTGTACCATATTTTCCGGAAGTTTCTGGAAGTCTCTCGCTGTGGTGGTGGGAAACTGTTTGTCTGAGGCCCCGAATGCTATCGGTCAGGGCCCGAAACTTCGCTTGTAGCAGGTATGCCCTGGCCTGGTCAAGTCTGACGCTGTCCTCTGGGCGGGGAAGGGGAGAGTAGGCTGTGATTCATGTACAAGGAGCCCAGGTGGCTGAAGGTGGCTCTGATAAACTTGACCTGGAGCGGCCCTTGATCAGCCAGCTGCTGAGGCAGGGTGTCACATTGCTGGGTTTTAAAGTGAGCAGACAGATCACTGGTGCACCCACGGTGGGGAGGGGATGTTACTCCAAAGTCTGTACAAAGTGAGGTGTCAAGTGAAAGCTTATGCTCTACTGATTTGGTGTATGACACAAACATCACACACATATATGGGGAGTTATGGACATGGGCTCTGTGCTGGTGCTGGGAATGTTCTCTGGCGCAGGGTCAGCCCGAGCCATTCGCGCGCCCCGGACCCCGGGAGCATGGCACCGCCTCCGGGAACGCGATACATGCGCGGCCCCGCTCCCAGGCGCGCAGCGCCCCCAGGCACGACCCCGGATGCATGGAGCATGCACAGTGCCACCCCCGCCCGGCCCAGCAGCCCTGCATGGTGCCCCCTACAATGGGGTGCCCCGGGCGGTAGCCCCGCTCACCCATACCTTGGGCCGGCTCTGCTCTGGCGGGGAGGGAGCAATGGCTTGGACTGCCTGTCGTGAGGAAGGATTGGTCAGTGACTGGCTGTGTTAACTAGCACTGCTCCATGGACAATGGCTCTCGGAGTGGCCAACGCACGCCTGAGGAATGCGATTGGAAACCTGCAGACTGGCCAGTGCATGTGAAACAGAGATAGGTCACTTCATCATGTGACCAGCTCCAGTCTGGGAGACACCAGGAATAAATATAAATGCACGAGGCTGCCTCCATCTTGTCTTCAATCTTGCTCCTGATCCCAGATGCAGCCTTGCGAGGGACAGAGAGCCAGGAAGGACTGCTGACCCGTCCTGACATAGGATGTACGCCAGAGTTTGTAACATCTCTGCTGAGAGCCTGCATCAAGCACGGTGCATGTAATGTGTTCCCCTTCACAACCTTACTCTCATGCTCTTCTTTCTTTTATTAATAAACCTTTAGATGTTAGATGCTAAAGGACTGGCCCAGCATGATCTTGTGGGTAAGATCCAAAGAGTAAACTGACCGGGGATCTGTGGCTGGTTCTTTGGGACTGGGAGAACCCGTTTGGGGTAGGTGAGATCGGGTTCTATAACCCCTCACCGGTGTGTAAGGCCCGGAGCTGATTGGGGATAGGGAGAGCTGGGGTGTCAGAGGCTTCCTGCTGGCTGGATTGGCAGCTGGAGTGCTCGGTGTGACTGGTTTGTGGCCTGTTTGGAAGGTCTCCAGTCTGGGGCTGTAAGGAGCCCTGGTTTTGAGCAATTCACCCTGAGTGGACGCCCTCAGCGGTGCCCAGATCCAGCCCGGTCCGTCATATGGGGAACATGGCAACGTGGTGTCTGCGCAGGAGTGCAGGAGCCACCGCTGCGCGCTGGGTGACGATGTGAGGTG